>CM053031.1:302450703-303050703 GCA_028564925.1 Lithobates sylvaticus | reverse complement strand
GAGACCCACCAATGGCCCCAGTAAATCTTGGCTACAGCTCAAATGTACTTCAGCTTAAAATGTATCTGTTTGAGGTTATGGAACGTGAAAAATCTATTAACAGACCATCCAGCATCTCTGAATTTATTACTTGGATAGAAAGTTTATGGCGATCTGTGAAACATGAGAAATTCATCTTCAGTTTTATAAACAGCCTGGTGGTCAAAGCCTACAATAAATTGTCTGTACAGTATTCCTTGTGGGAATGGGATTTCTGTAAAAAGATGTACAACTGGGTGATCAGCACAGAAAATTACATTAGAAATCAATCTGAAGAAATATCTGAATTCAATAAGCACGAGCTGCAGAATATTCTTCTGGAGGAAGAAAACAAGATGATTGTATTGCTGGAAAAGTATTTTGAAAACTCAGAAAATGCTAAGATCATAGAACAACACAGAGAAGAATTCAAATTAGGTATAAAGAGCCTTAGAAAAAAACTTGAAAGAAACGCTCTTAGCAAGTGTCATGAGGCTGTATCCATCCAGAAAGGGAAAATAAAAATTCAGAACATTCACAGGAAATCCCAAGCATTGATTGAAGGTAGAATAACACATCTTCTACAAAGATATAGAGAAAATAAGCAAGAATTAGGTGAGCGAGAAATTCAACAAGAATTTGAGTTGATGTGGAAGAAGACGTTATCAGATTTGCAGTTGGAAGAACTTAAAAGATGTGACGTGGATCATTCTCTTCTTCGCCTTCTCAAAAATGACATGAGTGATAAAGGACCGCAAATAAATGAAGCATTAATTAAGATTAATGATTTACATCAACGACATGCAAAGCAAGGTGTCAGGTTTCATATAGATGATAAAAAACACTTTGATCCCTCCTTTAAATCAGTTTTAAGCAACCTAATATCCAAGCAAGAACATATTATGAAGGTTGGTGATCTTGCTGCTTCAATAATTCAGACCAGTGATGAGTATATGAATGATAAGATGTCTTCCAGTGATGATTACAATGAAATGTACTCTAAGGAATTGCTATACAAGATTAATGAAATGCTAAATGATAAAGATGTGAAAAAGCTTAACTTTAATAAGCAGTTTGAGCTGGATATAAAACTTTTCATTTTTGGAAAAGCATCTCAAGCCTTCCAGAAGCTGCATGACAAGTTCATCCATGAGAACGACCCTAAACTTTGCCTTGAAAAACTAAAAGAGCAGTACTTGTCTGGGTTTATCCATGGTGGGAAAGATACAAATCTGAGTAGAGCTAATCGTTTTTGTGAACGCTGCTTGAAACCAGCAATAATGGATTATCTTTTCAAACATCTTGGACAAAAAATAGTGGATGAGATTTTAGGCGATCCAGAAAATTTAACCTTTAGCAGCAGAAGTTGTTTCCAGTGTACTGTTTTGGAGGAGCTACTAGAAGAAATGTCATTTCAAAAATATGTTTTATACATCAATTCTTATGAGAGCTTTGTAAAGCAATGGATCTCAAATCGCATCATTAATAAATACTGCATCTCACCATCAGCATCTGAAACCTTGCAGGGACATATTCTGACATCTATTAACAAGGAAATAAAAACAGTCCTTAAAAATGAAAGATGCCTGAAAAGTCAAACGGTGTCATGTTTTTTGGAGAATTTCTGTGAACTCCTAAAAAAAGACTTAGTGATTTCACAGGAGGAGATAAAAGTCATCACTTTTCAATACACAGGGGATGTTGAGCAGTTCTCATCAGAAATTGAACACTACCTCAAGGAAGCACAACGACAAATCCAATCAGAGGTTAGATCTATAGCTCTGAGTTCTGTACTTTACACAGTGACCGTCAAACCTCAGGATGAATTGTTCAGGAAGGTGGTTGGTTGTAGAAAGCAGTGTCCCTTCTGCAAAGTCCCCTGTGAGATTGGAGGTGAAGACCACAAGATACATGCAGCATCTATGCACAGACCCCTAGGACTGAGACACTATGAAAAGAATGAGCATGAGTCCCTCATTGTTGACATCTGTTCCACTCTTGTTGTAGCTAACTGTAGCTTTAGAAATGTAGACACAGAATGGAAAAGTTATCCATGCAAAGAATATAGCACAATATATCCAAATTGGATTATTCAGCCAGATGCCAGTATTGAGAGCTCAGATTACTGGAAGTATGTCTTTGTGCAATTTAATAAAGACTTTGCAGAACTGTATGAGGTAAAACCAGCTGAGCTTCCAGAAGTTTGGAGACAAATAACCAAAGAGAAAGCTCTTCACAGCTTGAAGAAAGAATTTAACATGTCAAGATCCTCTACAACAGGTACGTGTAGGACAACACCACATCAATGGTTTTGGAGTTTGAAAATATTTATCATCATGTAAATCCAAGATCACACTTTTAACACTGATAACACTACTCTTTAGCACTCAAACTGCTATTTAAAAAAAGGTGGACTCAAATGGATTTGGGAACTCTGAATTAAATTAAATTTGTAATAATGGCCATGTTTAAGAGCTAGCACAATCAGGTGCTGAAGCATGGCCCTTAATATAAGGCTATTTAACCACTTCAGCCCCGGAAGATTTTACCCCCTTTCGGACCAGAGCACTCTTTACAATTTGGCACTGCGCTGCTTTTACTGGTAATTGCGCGGTCATGCAATGCTGTACACAAAAAAAAATTTGCGTCCTTTTTTCCCACAAATAGAGCTTTCTTTTGGTGGTGCGATTTTTATTTTTTGCAATATAAATGAAAAAAGACAGAATTTAAAAAAAGTATATATTTTCTAATTTTTTTTTATAAAAAAAATACAATAAACTCAATTTTAGTCATACATTTAAGCCAAAAAGCATTCAGCCACATGTCTCAGGTAAAAGAAAAAATCAATAAGCATATATTTATTGGTTTTCGCAAAAGCGTCTACAAACCAGGGTACATTTTCTGGAATTAAAAAGCTTTCAGTTTATGACTGCCTATCTAATTTCTTGAGGCACTAAAATGGCAGGGCAGTACAACCCCCCTCCCACCCCCAAATGACCCCATTTTGCAAAGTAGACACCCCAAGGAATTTGCTGAGAGGCTTGTTAAGCACATTGAATGTACATTTTTTGGTCATAAGTGATTGGAAAATTACCAAAAAATATATATATTTACACAAAGTTGTCACTAAAATTATATATTGCTCAAACATACCATGGGCATATGCAAAAGTACACCCCAAAATACATTCTACTGCTTCTCCTGAGTATGGGGATACCACATGTGTGAGACTTTTTGGAAGCCTAGCCGCGTATGGGACCCTGAAAACTAATCACCGCCTGCAGGCTTTCTAAGGGCGTACATTTTTGATTTCGCTCCTCACTGCTTATCACAGTTTTGAAGGCCATGAAATGCCCAGATAGCTAAAAAAAATGACCCCATTTTGGAAAGTAGACACCCCAAGCTATTTCCCGAGAGGCATGTTGAGTATTTTGCAGATCTCGCTTTTTGTCACAAAGTTTTGAAAATTGAAAAAAGAAAAAAAAAAAAATGTTCCTTTTCTTTCTTCATTTTCAAAAACAAATGAGAGCTGCAAAATACTCACCATGTCTCTTAGAAAATACCTGGGGGCGTCTACTTTCCAAAATGGGGTCATTTGGGGGGGTTTTGCGCTATCTGTACATTTCAGGGCCTCCGTAACTGTAATAGGTAGTGAGAAGTGAAATCACCATTTCCTGACAGACTCCATGGCAGCAACGTGTGGGTTTAGTCCCGCCTCCATTACCCTACAGGACACTACTCCCATAAATCTTCGCTCCCTGCCCACGGCCGTGTTCTTTTTTTGTCCTCCTCCGAAGGACCTAGTGGTGGTCTTTCTACCTGAAGATGCTTTCCCCACGATCCTGATTGGCCGATCTGCGACTCTGGATGGGAAAGTCGCATGGCTCCGCTAAGCCCTAGCTATTAGCAGGATATGGAGTGGGCAGTGGAAGAGGCGCAAGGAAGAAGCCCTTATCCTAGCCACTGGCAGGCAGGCTGCACATTGGTCAGACAGCCAGCTACTAGCAGGTGACCCGTTTTTTGCCCTGGAGAAGTCCGGTCTTACCTTCGGCCTGGTCGATTGTGGTGGAGTGGTGAGAGTATCGATATTTCTTTTCATGGCAGCAGTTTTTGTTTTATCTCCTGTGCGGTTCCGGTTGTTGTTTGTTTTGTTTGTAGCATGTGTGTTTGTTTTCTCAGGCATGGCGGCTGGTTCCTCCTGCCTTCCAGCCGCCGTATCACTTCCTCTTTCGTTTTTCGGCCGTTCTGCGCATGCGCAAGCGCGGTACGAGAACGAGGCTTGGTTTCGCGCATGCGCGATAGCGGCGATTTGCTGCTATTCGCGCATGCGAATTAGGACGGCGGTGACGTCACAGGGGCGCGCTATTTAAACTGGGGAATTAGCCTGCAAGCCTTGGGAATGCTTGCAGGTTATCCCAGTGACTTCCCCAGGCTCCTGTTTTTGCAGCTACTGGTAAGTGGCTTTTCTGGGATAGGTCAGAGGCGTCTTTCCTGTCCCTTGCACTGATCTCTTGTCATTCTCAGTTCAGATGGATATTGCTGAGGACATGGATTCACCACTGCCTGTCTGTGGCCAGCCCTCTCAAAAAAGGTATTGGGGATATGTCTTTTTACCTAATGAGCTGGTAATTAGGGAAGGGTGTGTGCCTGGTTGTTTATCTATTGCCTGATGTTTTGTTTTGTGTGTGGTCTTTGTCTTCTGTTTTTTCCTCAGCCCTTCTAGATCAGATCCACATCGCAGCTCTCATAGAGGAAGCGACTCCTCCAAGTCGCAGCACCGGCAATCCTCTTCCAAATCCAAACATTACGGTTCCTCCTCTAAATCAGGACACCGTAGTGAGGAGCGCTCTCACTCCAGTCGCTCTACCAATTCCTGCTGGGGATGCAGAAGTCAAGCTCCGCCAGGAAAATCCTTGTGCGACCTTTGTTTTTCCAAAGCTTCTAAGGAAAGAGGAGATACGGATCAACAACTTAAATCCCTGGTGGAAAGGGTTGTGAAGGAGTCGCTCAGGAACATGGATGATCATTCCTATGCACCTCCGGCGGAGCAGTCTCGCTCTCCAGTAAGGGAGACCCAGTTACAGGATACTTGGGAGTCCTCGGTTCAGAGCCACCCTTCGGTTGCCATATCTGATAGTGACTCAGATGAAGATAGCCCTCCTGTGGGTTTTGATTTTGCTTTGCTCCCACCCTTGGTTAAGGCTATTAGAGAGACACTCAATTGGGAAGACCCAGTAGAAGCTGCTCCCAAACAAAGAAAATTCTTTAAACAATTAAAGAAAGAGCGTGTTAATTTTCCTTTTATTGTAGAACTTGGCGAAATTGTCACGGACGAGTGGGGCAAGGTGGAGAAGAAAAATTCCATGCTTTCCAAAATCTCCAAACTCTATCCCTTCAAGGAGGAAGAAGTGAAGCACTTGGAGTCTGCTCCCTTGATAGATGCAGCAGTCATGAGGTTGGTGAAGCATGTGACACTCCCTTTAGAAGACACAGTGTCCTTTAAAGACCTGTTAGACCTGAAGAGGGTGTACCTAACAGCAGGCATGGCCTGTAAACCAGCTCTTGCCTTGGCCGCTTTGTCTAAAGCGATGGAAGTATGGACTGACAGGGTAGATGAGACACTGAGAGGCATCTCGGATGATACGGCTAGATGCTCGCCTATTCAAGAATTGAGGCTTGCGTTGGCTTTTCTTGGGGAAGCCCCTATTGACATCATACGCCTGTCGGCTCGGGTAATGCTTTCATCTGTCACTGCCAAATGGGTGCTGTGGCTCCGCCCCTGGTTAGCCGACCCAGCCTTTAAAACAAGTCTGGTGTCGTATCCCCTTTAAAGGGTCCTCCCTGTTCGGGAACAAGTTGGACGAGGCGATTACCCGGGCCACTGGTGGGAAGTCGGGGTTCCTTCCCCAAGATCGTCGACCCCAAGGTCGAAGAAGATCTTTCCCAAGAAGGCAGTACCAGGAAAGAGCTAGGGAAGCTCGCAGTTACAGACCTGGCCAGGAATTTTCCAGATCCTGGAAATCAAGACAATCGTCTTTTAAGAAGACAGCGAAAAGTGATTCCAAAGGAGAGAGGGAGCCGACCAAATCCTTTTGAGGTTGGGCCCGCTCAGACAGGTCAGGTGGGGGCTTGGCTTTTCCACTTTCGTCATGTCTGGGCGGCTTCGATCCAAGACTTTTGGACCATCAACCCGGTCTCCTCGGGTCATGCTTGGACCTTCAGGGAAGCCCCCAGGCTCAGGTGGGCTCCTACTTCCCTTCCGGCTACAGAAGAAAAAATACAAAGCCTTCTGACTTACATAGAATCTTTATTGGTTCAGGGCGCTGTTATCCATGTTCCGGCCGACCAGCGAGGCAGGGGGATCTACTCTCCCCTCTTTTTGGTCCAGAAAAAAAGCGGGGCCTGGAGGCCGGTCATAGACCTGACCCATCTGAACACTTTTATAAAAAAGGAAAGGTTCAAAATGGAAACACTGTCCACAATACAACATTCCGTCCAACCAGAAGATTGGATGATCTCCATAGATCTCAAAGACGCCTATTTTCACGTTCCCATTTCCGAAAACTATCAACAATTCATGCGCTTCTCAGTAGGCAAGCTCCATTTTCAATTCATGTGCCTTCCCTTCGGGCTATCAACTTCTCCGCGTGTTTTTTCAAAAACTCTGTTGGCAGTGGTCTGAGAACCAGGGGAATTCATCTACATCACTATTTAGACGACCTTCTACTATTGGCACAAGACAAAGAACAACTTCTAATTCACAGAAGGCAAGTTATCTCCACTCTACAGGAGTTCGGGTGGATACTGAATCTGGAGAAGAGCCAACTGACCCCATCACAATCCCTACTATTCTTAGGGGCTCTGTTTGACACAGTCAGTGGCACCATCTCACTACCAGAGGAGAAGATCTCAGTGGTAAGGGACAGAATCCGTCCAGCTCTTGCGGCTTCCTACCTTCATGCTCTCCAGTGCCTGAGAATTATAGGCACCATGGTTGCAACAATCTCGATGGTGAGATGGGCGCAGTGGAGGATGAGACCTTTTCAGAAGGGCTTCCTTCAGCAATGGACAGGCAACAAAGTCCAGGCGATTTGGATTACTTCATCCATAAAGAACTCCCTTCTATGGTGGCTACAACAGGAGAACCTTTGCAACTGCCATTCCATCCGTCCCATCCCATGGGTAACTATACCATCAGATGCCAGCAACAGGGGATGGGGGGCCCTCTGCCTGGCGGAAGTCGCTCAGGGCACTTGGGATCCTCCCTCCAGAGGGACAGTGTCAAATGTCCTGGAATTGAGGGCGGCCTTCCAGGCCCTTCTGGCTTTTCGTCACCTGATCCCAGGGGCCTCAGTCCAACTCAGACTGGACAATACCACAGCAGTGGCATACATCAGAAGGCAGGGGGGCACCCGAAGTCTTTCCCTTCTCCAAGAAGTGGAACCGATCATGTCTTGGGCTCAGAAGAATTTGAAGGATCTGACAGCGACATATGTTCCAGGAATTCAGAACGTCCAGGCAGACTTCCTCTACCGAATATCTCTAGACAACGAGTGGTCTCTCCACGAGGAGGTATTCGATTGGATCCTAACGCTGGGGATCTCCCCAGAGGTCGACTTGTTTGCCTTCCCATGCAACAAAAAAATAGCAAAGTACTATTCAAGGTACAGAGATCCGCAAGGTAGATGGGTAGATGCCCTGACGGAGAAATGGTGGTTCCTCAAGGCGTATGCCTTTCCTCCAATCCCGATCATCCTACAGTTCCTGAAGAGACTCAGGTCAGAAACGGCAGAGGTAATTGCAGTAATTCCCTACTGGCCCAACAGGCCTTGGTTTCCGCTTCTGACACTCCTCAGTGTCAAGGATCCGGTTCCGTTACCATCCAGACCAGACCTCCTTTCCCAGGGTTCGAGGTTGCATCCCTGTCCGGATTACCTGCACCTAAGGGCCTGGTCTTTGAGAGGGGAAGGCTGGAAGCGTTAGGCTGTCCAATAGATTTTATTCCCACTCTCCTTAGTGCAAGAAGAGGTAGTACCAATCGAGTGTACGAAAGGATCTGGGTGAAGTTTACCAGTCACATGGCTTCCAGGTCTAGTTCCTGCAATACATTGGCAGTTCAAGGCGTGTTAAGCTTCTTCAATCAGGATTGGATATCTCTCTTTCTGTTAGTTCCCTGCGTGTTCAAGTATTGGCTATATCAGCTTTTTCTGGAGTCACGTGGGCCAATCATCCTTTGGTCCAACAGTTTTTCAAAGGAGCAGTCAGACTTAAGCCCCATGCACACGCTCGGATTATCCGAGGACCAGGTCCGTCGGATCATGTCCGTCGTACTTTGTCCGATGTTGGTTTTGCGTACACACGGTCGGACAAAGTTGTCGGAAAATCCGATCATTCTGAACGTGGTGACGTTTGTTGCCTACGACGGGACTACGTAGAGGCTAGTAGCCAATAGCTTTGGTCTTGTAATGTGATCTGAGCATGCGTAGCACTTTGTCCGTCGGAATGTGCTACTCACCATCGGATTTGGTGTGATCGGACTTTGTTGTAAAAAAATCTATCCAGCAGGAGATAGGACTTTGTCCGTCGGACAATCCGATGGAAACTGTCCGATGGTGCCTACACACGGTCGGAATTTCCGACAACATTGTCTGATAGGACAGAATCCATCGGAAAATCCGACCGTGTGTATGGGGCTTTAGGCCGCAGAGGAAACCTAGGTTTCCAAAATGGGACCTCCCTCTGGTGTTGGATTTCTTTAATCAACTCAACAAAACACTTTCAGTGTCGCTAGGCTCCAAGGAGCCTTTCCTCACCTTCTTCCCGGATAGAGTGGTCCTCATTCCAATGCTGGGATCAAATCCCAAAGTAACCACTGTTTTCCATGAGAACCAGGAAATCACTCTACCTACCTTCATGTCTGATGGAGGTTCGGATCCACATCCTCTTGACATGGGTGCTACACTGAAAGAATATCTGGATGTTACAGCTTCTTTTCGTCAGACTGACTCCCTCTTCATTCTGTTTCATGGAAAGAATAAGGGCTCTAAAGCTTCTGTTAGATCCATTGCTGCGTGGGTGGTCCAAGCCATCCAGTGGGCTTACAGAGAGAAGGGCTTGGCTCCTCCTGAGGCAGTGACGGCACATTCCACCAGGAGACTTTCCACATCATGGGCATCCTCGCGTCACGTGGTGCCGGAAGTAATCTGCAGAGCAGCCTCTTGGTCTTCAATACATACGTTTATGACCCATTACTGTGTTGAACCTGCATCCTTAACTTCTGTTAATTTTGGTTTAAAAGTCCTGTCGGTTGACAGCGTTAAATAAATCTTTTCTGTTCAGCATTTTGCCCACCCGGGCGTGTTTTTGGCGAGTTATTTCCCACACGTTGCTGCTAAGGAGTCTGTCAGGAAAATGGAAAATTCCTATCAAAATACTTACCGTAATTTTCCTTTCCTGATGGACTCCATGGCAGCAGGAGTTCCCTCCCAAATGGCTGGAGTAGTCTAGTTATCGAACACGGCCGTAGGCAGGGAGCAAAGATTTATGGGAGTAGTTACCTATAGGGTAATGGAGGCAGGACTAAACCCACACGTTGCTGCCATGGAGTCCATCAGGAAAGAAGGATTACGGTAAGTATTTTGATAGGAATTTTCCATTTTTACACCCTTAGAAATCCTGAAGGCGGTGATTGGTTTTCGGGGTCCCGTACGCGGCTAGGCTCCCAAAAAGTCCCACACACGTGGTATCCCCGTACTCAGGAGAAGCAGCAGAATGTATTTTGTGGTGCAATTCCACATATGCCTTTTGCATGTTTGAGCAATATATCATTTAGTGACAACTTTGTAAGAAAAAAAAAATGTATTGTAATATTTTCGAAACGTGTGGCAAAATATAAAATATTCCATGGACTCAACATGCCTCTCGGCAACTAGCTTGGGGTGTCTACTTTCCAAAATGGGGTCATTTGGGGGATTTTGTGCTATCTGGGCATTTCATGGCCTCCAAAACTGTGTAAGGTAGTAAAGAGTGAAATCAAAAATTTACGCCCTTAGAAAGCCTGAAGGCGATGATTGGTTTTCGGGGTCCTGTACCCAGCTAGGCTCGCAAAAAGTCTCACACATGTGGTATCCCCGTACTCAGGAGAAGCAGCAGAATGTATTTTGGGGTATAATTTCACATATGTCTATGGCATGTTTGAGCAATATATAATTTAGTGACAACTTTGTGAAAAGAAAAAAAAATATATATTGTAATTTTCACAAAACTTGTGGCAAAATCTAAAATATTCCATGGATTCCGCATGCCTCTCAGCAAATAGCTTGGGGTGTCTACTTTCCAAAATGGGGTCTTTTGGGGGGGGGGGTTGACCTGTCCTGGTATTTTATGCACAACATTAGAAGCTTATGTCACACATCACACACTCTTCTAACCACTTTCTGACACTTTTTGTTTACATGAAAAAAATTTTTTTATTTTGCTAGAAAATTACTTTGAACCCCAAACATTATATATTTTTATAAAGCAAAGGCCCTACAGATAAAAATGGTGGGTGTTGCATTTTTTTTCAAATGCAATTTTTTGGAAAAAAAAACACTTTTCAGAATTTTAATGCCCTAAAACACACTATATTGCCCACATTTTTGGTAAAATATAAAAGATTATCTTATGCCGAGTACATAGATACCAAACACAACATGATTTAAAATTGCGCACAACCGTGCCGTGACGACAAACTACATACATTTTTAAAAGCCTTTACAGGTTACCACTTTAGATTTACAGAGGAGGGCTACTGCTAAAATGAATTCCCTTGATCTGACATTCGTGGTGATACCTCACATGCATTGTGCAATTGCTGTTTACATATGACACGAGACCGACGCTTGCCATTGCGCGCAAGCACAGGGGCAGGGGTGCTTTTATTATTATTTATTTTGCTTTTTTATTTTATTTTTACACTGTCCCTTTAATTTTTTTATCATTTTTATTGTTATCACAGGGAATGTAAATATCCCCTATGACAGCAATAGGTAGTTACGGGTACTCTTTTTAAAAAAAAAAAAATGGGGTCTATTAGACTCTAGATATGTCCTCTGCCCTCAAGGCATCTGACCACACCAAGATCGGTGTGATAAGATGCTTTCCTAATTTCACAATGGCGCTGTTTATATCTGGTGAAACCAAAGTCATGAAATGCTCATACCTTCCGGGTTTCTTAGGCCATAGAGATGATTGGAGCCGTTCTGGTCTTCAATCAGCCCCATGGTCAGCTGGCGGAACCACCAGTACCCCGGTGGGACAGGAGAGCCCAAGAAAATCATGAAGACGGCGGAAGGGGGGAACATTCCCTCCCACTGCCTGTAAAAGCAGTCTAGTGGCTAATTAGTTGCTAGGATTGCTTTTACATGAAAGCTGACTGCTGGCTGAAAAGAATGATACCAAGATGTTACATAAACCCACAGGCATCATTCTGGTATAACCACTCAAAGACAAGCAACATACCAGTATGTTGCTGTTCCTTGTTAGGCATATATTGTAATGTTCTTTTTTTTTTCCTGCAGCCTGTGGGCTGAACAAAAAAAGAGATTGATCAGTGGGTATGCCCACCATTAGAATACTGCCCTTCATCCACCCACTTCTAATGATGGGCATACATGCACTGTTTTTTTTTTTTTTTATCTGTGGTGGTGGAGTTACTGATTTACGTATCGTGAAAACAAATGCTGTTGCTGTCAGGATAAATAAATCAGTGCAGCAGCTGAATGGTGTACCTGAAAAGCAAACAATGGTAAGAATAAAACATTAACTCTATAAAACAACAATCTGTGCCAAAAAAGAGTAAAAATATATATGTCAAAGCATGGGGGAAATCCGCCCCTAATGTTAGGAGCAAATCGCCTCTCCAGCCCTGTCCCCATGCTTCAGCATATATGCTCTTTTTTTTTTAACTGCAATAGGGAAATCACCTCCTACAGTACTGGAGTCGCTGATTTATGTATCGTGAGAGCAAATGCTGTTGCTGTCAAGATAATTAGATCAGTACTGCAGCTGAATGGCGTACCTGAAAATAAAATAATGGTTAACAATAAAACACAGTAAACAGTAAAGAATAAAAGAATTACATACCTGAAAAGAAAACATGATAAAACATAGTAACAATAAAACATTCCATTTAAAAAAGACAGTAAAACAGAGCAGAACAATAGAGAGAGAGAACAATAGAGAGAGAATAGAGAAAGAATAAATAGGCAACTATTTTTGGATTTATTTTATATTTCTTTGGGTTTTTTTTTACACTTTTATTTGGGTCTCTAAAAATGCGATGGCATGTTTGGAGACCCTATGAAAGTGTGTCCTAGTCTGTACAGTGCTGTACCCTACGCTAATACTCCACTAGTGTGTGGTAGAGTTCGAAACATTCACAGATGCAGAGACCAGGTTGGTCAGGACAGGAGGGACAACAATAGCGGGTGTCACACCTAAATCCACGCTTGGTACAGACACAAAATCTTCTTTGGGGTGATTGATTGGTAGGGGTACCAGGGAGAACATACGTAAAATGCCTCCCATGCAGCCGGCTCACTGCATTTGCATTGGGAAGATGGGGCACAGCACAGTCTGGAAACAGAAGGGCTGTGATGATCTCTTCCTGGAATTTAAGGAAGGATCCGGTTCGTCTTGGCGCTTTGTATAGCACATAAGCATTCAGCAGAGCCAATTGGAATAAGTATACAGACACTTTTTTGTACCAGCATCTGGCCTTACGGCGCAATTAAGTATGGTGCCATCAACTGGTCGTTGAGGTCCACCCCTCCCATATTAAGGTTGTATTCGTGAACACAGAGGGGTTTCTCCACACCAGTCTCTGTTGTAATTTGGACTGCGTGAAGGGAGGACAGAACGAAAACATTCTTATTATCCCTCCACTTCACAGCGAGCAAATTATTACATCTCAAGCAGGCTCTCTCCCCCAGCCTAAGATGTAAATCTACAAGCCGTTGGGGTAAGCCCCAGCGATTAGATCGCACGGTGCCACATGCGCCAATCTAATGATAAAACGAGTGACTAAAAAGTGGCACGCTTGTGCAATAATTGTCCACGTACAAGTGGTACCCCTTTCTGAATAAGGGTAACACCAAGTCCCACACAATCTTACCAGTGCTCCCTATGTAGTCAGGGCAGTTCTCCCGCTCTACGTAACTATCTCTTCCCTCGTAAACCATAAAACTACATGTATAGCCTTTGGTCCTGTCACAGAGCTTATACAACTTGACCCCATATCTGGCACGCTTGCGGGGAAGATACTGTTTGAATGACAAGCGGCCAGAAAACTTAATCAGGGACTCATCAACACAGGCAACTTGATCGGGAGTAAACAAGGCTGCAAAATGTTGGTTGATGTGGTTTATGAGGGGCCAAATTTTGTAGAGCCAATCGTATTTAGGGTCACCCTGAGGATGACAGAGTTCATTGTCATTAAAATGCATGAACCGCAAAATCTGTTTGTATCGTGTCCTGGTCATGGAGGCAGAGAACACGGGCATATGGTGAATTGGGTCAGTGGACCAATATGACCACAACTCACTTTTTTTAGTTATGCCCATTAGGAGGGATAGGCCCAGAAAGGTCTTAAATTCGGAAATCGTAATTGGTCTCCAATCTCTGGTAAGGGTCAACTGGGGATTAGCGGTGATGAATTGACCAGCATACAAATTGCTTTGGTCCACAACAGATCTATAAAGATCTTCTGTGAAAAACAGCACTCACTTCCTGTCTGAGATTTTTTCTAAGGAATCCCCATAGCAGTAAAAACTCAACAGAGCTCTAATCATATCTCACTCTATCAAAAATAAAAAAAAGTTGCATCAAGACATCTAGCTCAACTCCACAGTTTGTGAACCCACATGAGTCCACAGTTTCATCATAAAAGAAGCTGTGCTCAAGGTTTGGTCAGGACAAAATCTCAGACCAAACTTTGGCTGTTCTGGAGTTCATACAAACGCTGGACTTTTTACTTTTTCAGCATGAGTCGAACACCATTTTTAATAGCAGTGTATCTACCGCTACTATACAGTATATGACAGCTTCCTTCCTGTCAATGGTTGTTAAGGAAGCAGCAGATGCCGACACCCACCATTTTCCTTAGCAACCAGTGACATCACCCGGCCCCATTCATTTACTGTCTGACATTACTGACCATATATGAACACCCTAAAAGACCCTGCCCCTTTGTTTACTTCTTTTTTGTTGAGGGGGCGGGATGGTTCAGCAGGGGGGAAGGCACGGAGGCGGTCGTCTCCCTTAGCCCCGGGCCACGGCAACTGCTCTTACCGAGGGGGGGCTTTAACGCCGGGTGCGGCTGGCTTGGGCTGAGGGCAAGAGGGCGAACCCTTTGTTTACATTAAGCGTAGACGCCCATAATTTGTCATTCAGCACAAGTGAGAAATGGGATTGTTTTTCTTCTTTCAGCTGGTCAGCAGTAGGGATGAGCCCGATTTTCGAGATGAACTTAAGTTCGACTCAAACATCGGGTGTTCGCCTGTTCACCGAATACCAAACATTATACAGTGTTCGCAGCAGATTCGAAAGCCGCGGAATGCTGTTTAAAAGTCTATGGGACATTAAACATGAAAAACCAAAAGTGCTAATTTTAAAGGCTTATATGCAAGTTATTGGCATAAAAAGTGTTTGGGGACCCGGGTGCTGCCCCAGGGGACATGTATCAATGCAAAAAAAAAGTTTTAAATGATGCTTAAAGTGAAACAATAAAAAAAAAGTATTCCTTTAAATATCCTGCCTGGGGGGTGTCTATAGTATGCTTGTAAAGTGGCCCCATTTTTCCCTGTGTTTAGAACAGTCCCGCAGCAAAATTACATTTCTAAAGGAAGAAAAGTCATTAAAAACTGATCGCTGTAATGAATTGTCGGGGCTCGGCAATACAGATAAAACTCATTGAAAAAAAAATGGCATGGGTTCCCCCCCAGTCCATTACCAGGCCCTTAGGGTCTGGTATGAATATTAAGGGGAACCCCGAACTAAATTGAAAAAAAAAATTGTGTGGAGGTCCCCCCAAAACCCATACCGGGCCCTTCAGGTCTGGGATGGATTTTAAGGGGAACCCTGTTGCAATTTTGTTTTTTAAATGGTGTAGGGGTCCCTCTGAAATCCATACCAGGCCCTTATCCGAACACGCAAACTGGCAGGCTGCAGGAAAAGAGGGGGGATGAGAGAGCACCCCCCTCCTGAACCAGGCCACATGCCCTCAACATGGGGGATGGGTGCTTTGGGGTGGGGGGGCTCTGCGCCACCCACCCCAAAGTACCTTGCCCCCATGCTGATGGGGACAAGGGCCTCATCCCCACAACCCTTGCCTGGTGGTTGTGGGGGTCTGCGGGTGGGGGGCTTATCGGAATCTGAGAGCCCCTTCAACAAGGGGACCCCCAGATCCGGCCCCCCCATGTGAATTGGTAAGGGGTACAATGTACCCCTACCATATCACACAAAAAAGTGTCAAAAATAGTAAAAAAGACAGGAGACACTTTGGGACAAGTCTGTTATTAAAAAAAAAAAAAAAAACTGTCCCGCGAAAAAAAAAGCCACAACAGCTCCGCCTCCATGGAAGGTTTCCACAGAGTGACGCTTCTTCCCGCTTTGACAGCTGTTATATAGCTGAGGGCGGGGCCACCCGGTGACGTAAACGGTAACCCCGTCCCCCTCTAACGTCTACTGGTGTCAGAGGGAGGCGGGGTCACCTGTTTACGGGTGAGCTGTTGGGGGCTTTTTTTTTCCGGTTTGCCGGGCAGTGTAATAGAAGATGAATGGACATCGCTGGACATTTTTAGTTTTATATTTTTTTAATAAAGGACTTGTCCCGAAGTGTCTCCTGTCTTTTTTACTATTTTTGACACTTTTTTTGTAAAAATGGTAGGGGTACAATTTTCCCGTTACCAATTCACATGGGGGCAGGATCTGGGGGTTCCCTTGTTAAAGGGGGCTTCCAGATTCCGATAATTTCCCCCACCTGCAGACCCCCACAACCACCGGGCAAAGTGCTCGTCAAAAAAATGTGTTATTTGCCGTTTGGATTTGTTTTGTGAATGAACAGGGGTACTATGTACCCTTACTCTTTTACATGGGTGGCAGTATCTAGAAGTCTCCTTATCTTAAATCAAACCAAAGTTGTGTGGAAGTGTCCTTTGTTCTCATCAACAAGGTACCCCCTATTTTGAGGGCACATGGCCCGGTATGGTTTAGGAGGATGGGGGCACGTGCTTATCTAGAACAAGGGTCTGGTATAGATGAATGGAATCTGCAGCCATTTTGTTTACAAACAGAAGTAAGCTGCCAAATCTGTCATTTACTAGTTATTTAAAGAAGTATTATACTCAAAAGCAAACATTTTTTATAATGCAGCTTACCAATTCTAATGCCGCGTACACACGACCGGACTTTAGGTCAGAGTGGTGTCCCTGAAGTCTGACTTGTGCTTTGGGGTGTGAATAGAGGGCCTCCAGAGTTTTGATGAAATCAGGTCCGAAACCTGAAAGCATAGTGAAGTGGTAGGGCCAGGTGACCGTGTCAAATGTCTTTTGGAGGTCTATGGAAAGGAGATAGCCCTCTTGGGGGGGGTCCACCTTCCCATCCAGACTTCATGAGGGAAATAATATCTACTGCTCTCCTTATCTGGTCTGGACCCTGCCTCCCCAGAATAAATCCCACCTGATCCTTATGGACATATGATCCAATGAAGGATGGGATTTTTGTCATTATTTTTAAGTCATTATTGAAGGAGATCGGTCTGTAATTGCTTACTTCGCTTGGATCTTTGCCTGGTTTGGGGATTACAGAGATGTAAGCTAAGTTGGCAGCAAGGGGATCCAAGTGGGAGCCCTTGCTTAGGGAAGTAAAGAAGCGGACCAGATAAGGCGAGAGTACATCGACGAAGGTCTTGTAATAATGGATTGAAAAGCCATCAGGGCCTGGGGCAGAGCCATTTCTAAGGTCTTTAATGAGCTCTCGGACTTCGTTTTCCTGGAAAGGTGAGTCTAAAATAGAGTAATGGGAGTCCGAGAGTTTTGGAAGGGGGGCGTCTTCTAAGAAAGAATTAAGCTGACTGGGCATGCTTGGGTTGTTTTCGGTGTAAAGGTTAGAATAGAAGGATTGGAAAGCTTCTAGAATACTTTTGGGGTTCTAAGTCAGGGAGACAGTCAAAGATTTGACTTTAGGAAGGGGGGAAGGTTCTATGTCTAGGGTGAGTTTACCCGCCAGCTGTGGGCCAATTTTGTCCGCTTGTAGGTAGAACTGGCAGCTCACCCATCTTAGGTGCTTTTCTGTGTTGGAGGTGAGGGCTAGATTCAGGGCTAATCTGGTTGATTAGAGTTTGGCTAGAGTGTCGGGTGGGTTTTTGCTTGTGGGTAGCAATAAGGGACTTGAATTCGCTCTCTAGTTTCACTACCTCTGCTCGCCAATCACAATTCAATCTGGAGGCAAGCTGGATAAGCTTTCCTCTCCTTACCGCTTTGTGGGCCCCCCAAAGGGAGCTGGGGGGGGGTGTCACCGGTGTCATTAATCAGGAAATATTCACGGAGTTCCATTTCCAACATGATGCAATGTACTGGGTTGGACAGGATTGTTTCGTTAAGGCGCCATTGGTAAGGTCCCGAGGGGGCTAGGGAATTAGTAAATTTTAGAATAACTAGTGAGTGGTTTGACCATGGGACATCATGAATTGAGGCATGGGATGCTGTGTGAATTTTGGAATTGGGGTTAAAAATGTGGTAAATTCTAGCATACGTCCTATGTGGGGCTAAAAAGTGAGTATAATCTTTTGAATGAATGAATGATTTGTATAGCGCTGCAACTGCGAACTGAATCGCCTCGAGGCGCTTGATCCGACCTGTGTTGATTCCTTTTTAGAAGAGGTAGGTCTTGAATTTTTTCCTAAAGGCCCGATGGTCTTTTTCCAAGCGGATGTTCGTAGGTAGAGCGTTCCATAGACGTGGTCCTTGGACTGCAAATCTTCGTTCTCCCCTTGACTTGTACCGGGATTTGGGGACGAGGAGGAGGTTTTGGTTGTTAGATCGGAGGTTGCGATTGGGGGTGTAGTGTTGTATTTTTTTGCATAAGTATTGAGGAGCATCTCCTTGTGTGCATTTGTGGGTCAGGCAGAGGGTCTTGAATGTGATCCGATCCTTTACGGTTAGCCAATGGAGGGTCCTCAGGGATGGGGAGATGGATTCCCATGTTTTTTTTCCTGTGACTAATCTTGCTGCCGTGTTTTGAACAACTTGTAGTCATGCAATCTGGAATTTAGGTAGTCCTATGTAGAGGGAGTTTGCGTAGTCGAGTCAAGAGTTGATGATTGTTCCTACCACTATTGCTTTGTCCTTTTCTGGGATGAAGGGGATGAGTCTACGTAGCAGGCGTAGAAGGTGGTAGGATCCGCTGACTATTGATCCTATTTGTGCATCCATTGACATTTCTGAATCGAAGATGACTCCGAGACTTTTGGCTTTTATGCTTAGGGGGATGGTCTGTCCAAGGATGGTGGGCGGAGTCCATGGTGTCGTAGATTTAGTTTTCCGGTTTGCATTTAGGAGAAGGAGTTCTGTTTTGGTTCCATTAAGTTTGAGTGAGCTTGTGGACATCCAGTCGTCTATTGATGTGAGGCAATTTTCTAATTCCTGATATTGGTCTTTTTGTCCGGGGATCCGAAGGTAGAGTTGAGTATCATCTGCGTATGAGTGGAAGCATAGGTCTGATTTTCTGATGATTTTAAGGAGTGGACGGATGTAAATGTTGAAGAGCACGGGTGATAAAGGTGATCCTTGAGGGACTCCATAGGAGACTGCGCGAGATTCAGAGGTGAAGGCTCCAAGTTTCACTGTCTGTGACCGATTTCCTAAGAAGGAAGTGAACCATAGTAAGTCTGAATCTGTGACTCTGCTACTTCTTTGAGGCGGGTGAGTAGAGTGTTGTGATCCAGTGTGTCAAATGCTGCACTAAGGTCCAGGAGTGCCAGGAGACATGATTCTCCATCATCTGCTGCTTCCAAGGCATCATCCCATATTTTGAGGAGAGCTGTTTCTGTGCCGTGGCCTGGGCGGAAGCCTGATTGCAGAGGGTCCAGGAGATTGTGTGTGTCCAGATGGAGTTGTAGCTGTTGTACCACTGCCTTCTCCATAATCTTGGAGATGGTGTTCAAGCTAGTTATCGGTCTTCGGTGGTTGGGGTTTCTTGGATCCAAGTTGGGTTTCTTTAGGAGGGGTTTGACTATGCCTTGCTTGAGGGAGTTAGGAACAATTCCTTCTTTGAATGACTGATTTATGAGTAGTGTTATAGTGGGTGCCAGGATGTCGGAGCATTCTTTCAGAAGTTTTGTGGGGATGATATCGTTGGGTGAAGTGCTGTCTCGGAGGCTTCTGATGATGTTTCTTGTGGTCTCTATGGCGATCGGGGTCAGCAAAATGTTCGGTGGTTGTGCGATGTTTGAATCGGCTTCCTCTTTTTGGATGCGGTTGATTGTATTTTTCTGTTGGATATTTTCCCGAATGCTGACGATTTTGTTGATAAAAAAATCCGATAACTCATTGCAAAATTCTTGAGTTTCGTTGGTAGGGGGCTCTAGGCAGGTAGGGTTCATAGTCTGGGCGACTAGTTTGAATAGTTCACGAGGGCGGTTTAGGGCTTTTGTGATGGTGTTTGAGAAGTGTTCTTTTTTTGCTTTGAAGATAGCTTTGTGATATTTCATTGTGAGAGTATTGTAGTTTGTGTGGTTTTCTTTAGAAGTGTTTCTTCTCCAGGCTCTTTCAGCTCTTCTGCGTTCCTGCTTCAGTAGAGTAAGAGTTCCATTAAACCATCCAGAATTTTTGTTGTGGATGAGTGTTCTGCGTTTCGGAGCGACTGCGTCTGCTGTTTGTAGTAACGCTTTGTTTAAGGAGTTGAGTGTTTTTTCCGTCAAGTGGTTTAAATTTAGAGTTGTTATTTTGTTGGATAGTGTAGTTTTGAAGAGTTCCGAATGTAGTTTCCTTTGAGATCTGGTCCAGTATGTCGTTGTTGAGTGGTTCGGTTTCTGGAGGGTGTTGTTGGTGGTGATTTCGAATTTGATGGCGTGATGGTCAGTCCATGGTAGCGGCGAGTTTTTGAGTATGTTGATGCTGATATTTTGTTTGAAGATGAGGTCCAGAGTGTGTCCTGAACCATGCATTGGAGCATTTATCAGTTGTTGAAGACCTAGTTCTTCCAGTTGGTTTATGCAGGCAGAGGCGATGGGGGTCTTCGGTGTTGTTTGCCCAGAGATTGAAATCTCCAAGTACCAGGACGTTTTTGGTTTTCAGGGTGTGCATTAAAATAAATTCGGTGAAGGGTATCAGGAGATTTGTCTTTGGTCCTGGTGGTCTGTAGCATAGCAGTATATGAATGCTGTCTTGGGGTGTTGTTCGCAGCTGTAAAGAAAGTGTCTCCATAAAAGGCACTGGGTTCTGTAGCGTGGGTTTGCCGAGCGTAAGGTGAGATTTGAAGATCACTGCTAGGCCTCCTCCTTTTTTTTCCTATTCTATGCTCCGTTAGGATCCTGTATTTTTCAGGGACCAATTCGGTTAGGATGGTGTTGCAGTCAGATGTTAGCCAGCTTTCCGTGATGAATAGACAATCCAAGTTGTTTTGGGTGATGAAGTCGTGGACTTCTTGTCTGTGCTTGACTGCCGATCTGGTGTTAATCAGGGCGCATGTTAGGTGTTGCGCCTGAGTTGGGGTCTTCCTTTGATTGGTGGTTGATTGAGGGTTGATCCTTAGTAATTGCTCTTTTTGTAGTATTTTTTGAATGGGCGTTGGCAATTTTGAGGTGATGTTTCTTAGCCTGCGAAGGGTTTCCGCTGAGTATTTGTAGATGCACATGCTGAGAGAACAAAAAAATAGAAGTATGATGATGGTGATATTGATTTGGCGACGATGTGGTTGCTCTGGAGATGATGGTTTTGCAAGATGTGGCTGATGAAGGTCCTGCGAGTTGTGGGGATGATGTGGTTACTGTGGAGATGATGGTCCTGCGAGATGTGGCTATCGAAGTGGTGAAGATGCGGTTGATGAGGAGGAGGTGATGGTCCTGTGAGATGCGGTTGTCGATGTGGCGACGATGTGGATGCTGAGGAGATGATGGTCCTGCAGGATGTGGCTGATGAAGGTCCTGTGAGATGTAGTTGCTGAGGAGATGATGGTCCTGCAAGATGTGACTGACGAAGGTCCTGCGGGATGTGGCGATGACGTGGTTGCTGAGGAGATGATGGTCCTGCGAGATGTGGCGATGATGTGGTTGCTGAGGGGATGATGGTCCTGCGAGATGTGACTGATGATGATCCTTCAAGATGCGGCTGTTGATGTGGACGCTGAGGAGATGATGGTCCTGCGGGATGTGGCTGATGAAGGTCCTGCGAGATGTAGTTGCTGAGGAGATGATGGTCCTGCGAGATGTGACTGACGAAGGTCCTGCGAGATGTGGCGACGGTGTGGTTGCTAAGGAGATGATGGTCCTGCGAGATGTGGCGACGATGTGGTTGCTGAGGAGATGATGGTCCTGCGAGATGTGGCTGACGATGGTCCTCCGAGATGCGGCTGTCGATGTGGCGACGATGTGGATGCTGAGGAGATGATGGTCCTGCGAGATGTGGCTGTCGATGTAGCGACGGTGTGGTGGCTGCGGAGATGATGGTCGTGCGGGATGTGGCTGATTTAAGGTCCTGCGAGATGTAGTTGCTGAGGAGATGATGGTCCTGCGAGATGTGACTGACGAAGGTCCTGCGCGATGTGGCGACGGTGTGGTTTCTGAGGAGATGATGTTCCTGCGAGATGTGGCGACGATGTGGTTGCTGAGGGGATGATGGTCCTGCGAGATGTGACTGACGATGATCCTCCAAGATGTGACTGTTGATGTGGCGACGATGTGGATGCTGAGGAGATGATGGTCCTGCGATATGTGGCTGACGACGGTCCTGTAAGATATGGCTGTTGATGTGGCGATGCGGAGATGATGATCCTGAGAGATGTGGTTGACGACGGTCCTGCGAGATGTGGTTGTTGATGGGGCGACGGTGTAATTGTTGAGGGATGATGGTCCTGCGAGATGTAGCTGGCGAAGGTCCGGCGAGATGTGGCGACGATGCAGCTGTTGTGGAGCTGATGGTCCAGCGAGATGTGGTTGATGGCGGTCCTGCGAGATGTGGTGGCGATGTGGTTGCTGAAGAGATGATTGTCCTGCACAATGTGGCTGACGATGGGGTGCTAATGCTGATGATCCTGATGCGCGTACGATTGTTCAGGTAGTGGAGAAGAAGGCGAACCCTGCTGATCTTCCCTCCCTCCCTGTTGATCCAGAGGAAGGCAAAAAACCCTGGCTGAGCTGGCCAATTGCTACAGCTGAGGGAAAAAAATTCCTTCCTGACCCCGGAGGCGATTAGCGGACCCTGGATCAACTTATAGTGTGTGGTGCCCTGGGGTCTTTACCTGTCCTTGAAATTTATCTTGTGCTGTGAGTGTCCTGGGGAAAAAAAGCGTTCCCGGTCGGCGGCTATGGATGTTGCTCTGTTGAGCTGGGGGCTGAGTGGGAGCCGGGAAGGGTAGGGGGTCACGGTACCGTTGCTGTTGGGTACTGTAGGTGCAGTCTAGCCAGGTGTACCAAGCAGTGGCGGCCCGTCCATAGGGGGCGCCCGGGCGCCGCCCCCCCCCCCCTCCTTGCAGTTAAAAAAAAAAAAAAAAAGAAAAAAAAAAGTTCAAAAAAAAAAAAAAAATTTATTTAAACATGTCCCTTTAAGGGCGCCGGGCACAGTGCAGTATGCACCGCTCTATCACCAATAGATAGATTCATGCATTGCATGAATCTATCTATTGTCACCTCTGCCGCCCCCTATTCAGGTGTCCGGCCCCTGATCGGGCGCCGGGCATCTGAATTACAGTGGGGGGGGTGTTGCGGGAAGCGCCCCGATTAGAGCTGTAAGCTCTAATAGGGGACCCTATTAGAGCGGTGTGCTCTAATAGGCTTCCCTAAGTGTAAACAGCGGGCGCACGGCCGTGCGTTCGCTGATTACACAGTATTGTGTTAGAGAAGCGAATACATCGCTTCCCTAACACAGACCCGCCTCTCAGCCAATCAGGTTGCCAGGTCTGTTACCTGTAACCTGATTGGCTGAAGTCACAGGCGCTGTGATTGGACGCTAGGCGTCCAATCATAGCAAAAGACAGGCGCGGGAGAAGAAGACCTCGGACGGACGATAGCAGAAGACAGGAGGAGCGCGGGAGAAGAAGACCTCGGATGATGAGACACCGCTCGCCGCCTGACGCCATCACCAGCTGCACATCGAGACAAGGTAAGTGCAGAGGGCAGGCAGGGGGCACAGTGGCAGCACTTGGAGGGGCACTTAAAGGGGCACTCTGGCAGCACTTAAAGGGGCACTCTGGCAGCACTTAAAGGGGCACTCTGGCAGCACTTGAGGGGCACTCTGGCAGCACTTAAAGGGGCACTCTGGCAGCACTTGAGGGGCACTCTGGCAGCACTTAAAGGGGCACTCTGGCAGCACTTGAGGGGCACTCTGGCAGCACTTGAGGGGCACTCTGGCAGCACTTAAAGGGGCACTCTGGCAGCACTTAAAGGGGCACTCTGGCAGCACTTGAGGGGCACTCTGGCAGCACTTAAAGGGGCACTCTGGCAGCACTTAAAGGGGCACTCTGGCAGCACTTGAGGGGCACTCTGGCAGCACTTGAGGGGCACTCTGGCAGCACTTAAGGGGCACTCTGGCAGCACTTGAGGGGCACTCTGGCAGCACTTAAAGGGGCACTCTGGCAGCACTTGAGGGGCACTCTGGCAGCACTTAAAGGGGCACTCTGGCAGCACTTAAAGGGGCACTCTGGCAGCACTTAAAGGGGCACTCTGGCAGCACTTGAGGGGCACTCTGGTAGCACTTGAGGGGCACTCTGGCAGCACTTAAAAGGGCACTCTGGCAGCACTTAGAGGGGCACTCTGGCAGCACTTAGAGGGGCACTCTGGCAGCACTTAAAGGGGCACTCTGGCAGCACTTGAGGGGCACTCTGGCAGCACTTGAGGGGCACTCTGGCAGCACTTGAGGGGCACTCTGGCAGCACTGGAGGGGCACTGTGGCAGCACTTGGAGGGGCACTGTGGCAGCGTTTGAGGGGCACTGTGGCAGCGTTTGAGGGGCACAGTGGCAGCGTTTGATGGGCACAGTGGCAGCATTTAATGGGCACAGTGGCAGCGTTTGATGGCACAGTGAGGCTGTTTGTTTGCGCCCCCCCAAAAATTTTGAGCACCAGCCGCCACTGGTACCAAGGGGTACCAAGATGGCTGCCGGTCTAGGCCCAAGATGCTGACGCCTAGGGGTACAGAACCGCGTGCCTTCCTTTTAACAATGCAGCTCAGCTAGAGGCTGGGTGGGTGTTGGGTGAGATAGGGGCACTGTACACTACGTTGGGGGTCTAGTGTAGCTTGGCCTGTGGTGTGCTGCGGCTGCCTCTGGGTGTACCAAGATGGCCGCCGAGCTAGGCCCGATCCACGGGCTGTCCTGAACTAGGGGGTTCCCGTGTGCTGGATTTGGGTCAAGGATACCATGGGGGTGAGTCCGGGTTTGGTGGGGGATTGAAAGGCTTCCCGGGGGCAAGATGAGGAGAGTGGTGGGGCGGATTGGCCGGTCTGGCCGGCGCTAGGCCGGAGCCACGGTACTAGGCCGAAGCCGCAGTGTTTCCTAGGCGGCTTGCGGCGTTCCGGTTCGCGTCCGCCGGTCGGGTCGCGATGTAAGGGGGGGCTGTGGTCCCTAGTGTAGAGTCCGGGGAGGGTTCTCTTTGTGTTCCCTTCCCGGTCCTCGCTGCTGACAAGCAGACTGGTAGCCTGGATGGACGGCGCTGCTGACAAGCAGACGGAGCTGCTGACAGTGTTAGTGTCAGATGCAAAAGCCCTGATCTCTCTCTGCTGCTGGTAAGCTCTCAGAGGACTCTCCGTGAAGGGTTTGCCGAAGGGTTTAGTTCCCTCCAGGTGTCAATCAGGCCAGGAAATGCCAAGACTCTGTTTGGGGGTTTTTTTTAGATGGGGGATTCCTTGGGCCGATTTGTCTAAGAGATGATCGAAAGTGATGTTGGAATCACCTCCCATAATAACTCAACTTCGAAATGAGGGGAGAGGAATGTGAGGATCGAGGAGAAGAACTGGGCTTGGCCTTGGTTAGGGGCATAATAGGAAATAATGGAGTACATAATGCCATCAATAAGACCCTTGACTAGGATGTATCAACCTTCTTTGTCCCTGACCATTTGGGAATGTGTGAAAGAGGTCCATTTGGAAAAGAGGATAGCTACTCCCCTTTTCTTAGTGTCTGTGTTTGCCTAGTAAAAGGTGGGATAACTGTGATGAAGGAAGGAGGGGGTGTAGCTGTTAGGGAAGTGGTTTATTTGGAGTATGATTATGATGATGCCCCTAGAGTGGTAGCTTTGAAAGGCCTTGCATCTCTTAGTCTGGGAGTTCAGGCTCTCAGTGTTATGTGAGGCTATCTTGAGAGTCCTCTGTGGGAGGGTAGGATCAGCCATGGATATGAGGAAATGGTTGAGAGTATGTGATGGGTACCTACCTTGACCACTGATGATCGAGGTCCAAACCGCAAGGTTATGAGCGGATTCGACATCCAGGCTGTCGGGTTGAGAGAAACTTTCTGTAAAGGTTGCTGGGAAGTACAAAAGAAGAGATTAAAGGGGGAGCAGGCATGAAAAGGAGAAAGGGAAAGAGGTCAATTTGTAAAAGGATCAAGATGTCCAAGATGAGGTAGTTTAGAACTATGAAGGTGCAGGACTGGGCAGCCAAGTCCTGTTCCGATACCCAATAAATGGATGGGTTCGGTGAAGTGGCAACCTCGGTGGAGGATGCTATCCTGATGTCACCAGAGGAGAAAACCCCTCTAAGTCACAGCAGAGGGAGTGGCAAGCTGGGCCGCTCCGGCCGCCAGGCCCCCAGTGGAACAAAAAAGATTTTTGTATGGGACCTTGGAGTAAGGAAGCCATGGTACACAATCTAGACAAACGTAGACAACACTTATGAGAACAAAAGAAAGAGTAGGTTGCCGACTTGGAGGATACTGTAAGGGGGGGGGGGGGGGGGTGAGAAGGGAACGGAAAAGGGGAGGGAGGTGGGAAGTGGCACCATGTCTAGAGCGGTCAGCCAAATGAAACTATTTTGTTTGAGTTCAGTCATTGGTTGGTGGGCAACAGGCCCCCCAGGGATGGGAACTTGCAAAGAAGGTTGCAACTCAAAATAATCAAGGGGTATGTCTATGAGGTCATAGGAGATTTTAGTTTAGTGGGTTGAATAAAGAGCCAGGCGGGTGTAGTATAATCCACTACACAGTCGGAGGGTAGAACCGTACGAAAAGGAATGAGTGGATTAGGGACTCATCTTGGAGGAAGGGAGTCTTGGTGTCTCTGTGTTTGCTGTTTGTTCCACAGCAGTGTCAGAGGGCTGTTTGGAGGGGGTCTCTTGGAAGAGCTGTTTCTGGGGAGGTGAGCTGTTGCTGGGGAGGTAATTCTTGGGAGATGAACCCGAGTTCAGTCATTCGCCATTCTGAAAACTGTAGAATCCATATGATTTGTCCTTGTACTGGAACTGAAGGTGGAAAGGGAAGAACCATCGATATTTTATGGATTTCTGTGCCAATATTTCCAGGAGAGGTTTGAGGGATCTCCGCTTCTGGATTGTGGTTGGGGAGATATCCACAAAAAATTTTATTTTATTTCCTTGTATTGAGAGATTATCAAGGTTGTGGGACCTTCTCATGAAATTTTCTTTCACCTCATAATAGTAGGGCTTTACCACTACATCCCTTGGGAGCAGGTCCTGGAGGGGGGTTGCATTGTAGCCATGGGAACCGTCAAAAAATTTGTTTCGTTTCGTTTCGTTCGGTTTCGTATAAAAAAAAAATCGTAATTCGTGTACGAAATTTTGGTCGAATTCGTCGGAAATACGAATTTCGTACGAATCGTTAAAAAAATTTTGAATCGTTACGAATCGTCAATAAAGTTACGAATCGTTAATAATCACTCGCGGCTAATGAATTGCCGATTCCCGAATCGGGATGCTTCGAATGATTCGAATGAATTCAAGATTCAGTATATGTAATATCGAGAACTGTCCCTGCACAAAGTGTCATTTTTGCAGGAAAAAAAGCTATTTAAAATCACTCGCGGCTAATGAATTGTCGGCTCTGTAACACAGAGAACAGTCATTCATTGATAAAAAAAAAAAATTTGAATCGTTACAAATCGTTAATAAAGTTACGAATCGTTACGAATCGTTAATAATCACTCGCGGCTAATGAATAGCCGGTTCCCGTAACACAGAGAACAATTCGAACCAACTACAAATATCGAATTTCAACTAATACGAAAGAAATTATTATAGCGGATATAACGAATGCTTCGAATGATTCAAATGAATTTGAGATTCAGTATATGTAATATCAAGAACTGTCCCTGCACAAAGTGTCATTTTTTCAGGTAAAAAAGGTATTTAAAATCACTCGTGGCTAATGAATTGTCGGCTCTGTAACACAGAGAACAGTCATTCATTGATAAAAAAAAAAAAGCGTGGGGGTCGTCCCCCCCCCCCCAAATTCAATAACCAGGCCCTTCAGGTCTGGGATGGATTTTAAGGGGAACCCCGGCCAAAAAAAAAATGGCGTGGGGTCCCCCTCTAAATCCATACCAGACCCTTTATCAGAGCACGCAACCTGGCAGGCCGCAGGAAAAGAGGGGGGACGAGAGCGCCCCCCCTCCTGAACCATACCAGGCCACATGCCCTCAATATTGGGAGGGTGCTTTGGGGTCCCCCCAAAGCACCTTGTCCCCATGTTGATGAGGACAAGGGCCTCGTCCCCACAACCCTGGCCATTGGTTGTGGGGGTCTGCAGGCGGGGGCTTATCGGAATCTGGAAGCCCCCCCTTTAACAAGGGGACCCCCAGATCCCACCCCCCCGTGTGAAATGGTAAGGGGGTACCCCTACTATTTCACCAAAAAAGGTGACAAAATGGTAAAAATGACAGGAGACGGTCTTTGAAAATTCCTTTATTAAAATCTTCTTTCTTTCTTTCTTCTGGTCTTCCTTCTTCCTTTCTTCATCCTTCTCGTCCGGCATCTTCTTCTATGGCGTTGGCGTCTTTTCGTCGGGCCGCTCCTCACAATGGGAGGCTCCCGCTGTGTAAGGCTTCGCTGCGTCTGACAGATCTTCTATAACCTCATGACGTCCCCGTGTGTCAGAGGGGGGCGGGGTCACCAGGTGGCCTCGCCCTCCGTTATAAAAGACCTGTCAGACGCAGCGAATCCTCACACAGCGGGAGCCTCCCATTGCGAGGAGCGGCCCGACACAGAAGAAAAGACGCCAACGCCATAGAAGAAGATGCCGGACGAGAAGGACGAGAAGACCAGAGGAAGAAGAAGCAGATCGGAGGAAGAAGAAGATGGAAGAAGATGCCAGAAGGAGAAGATGAAGAAACCGAAGGATGAAGAAAGGAAGACCAGAAGAAAGAAGATTTTAATAAAGGAATTGTCAAAGACCGTCTCCTGTAATTTTTAAAATTTTTGTCACTTTTTTGGTGAAATGGTAGGGGTAAAAGTACCCCCTTACCATTTCACACAGGGGGGGCCGGAATCTGGGGGTCCTCTTGTTAAAAGGGGCTTCCAGATTCCGATAAGCCCCCCGCCCGCAGACCCCCACAACCAATGGCCAGGGTTGTGGGGACGAGGCCCTTGTCCTCATCAACATGGGGACAAGGTGCTTTGGGGGGTCACAGACCCCCAAAGCATCCTCCCAATGTTGAGGGCATGTGGCCTGGTACGGTTCAGGAGGGGGGGGCGCTCTCGTCCCCCCCCTCTTTTCCTGTGGCCTGCCAGGTTGCATGCTCGGATAACGGTCTGGTATGGATTTTGAGGGGGACCCCACGCCATATTTTTTTTTTTGGCCGGGGTTCCCCTTAAAATCTATCCCAGATTTGGAGGGTCTGGTATGGATATTTAGGGGGACCCCACGTCATTTTTTTTTTAAATTTGAAGTGGGGGTTCCCCTTAATATCCATAGCAGACCTGAAGGGCCTGGTAACTGAATTTGGGGGGACCCCACGCTTTTTTTTATCAATGACTTTGAATGAATGACTGTTCTCTGTGTTACGGAGCCGACAATTCATTAGCCGCAAGTGATTTTAAATAGCTTTATACGTTTAATACGTTTTTGGATAATTCATTATTTATCGTTCCGAATATCGACACTCTACGAATAAGAACGAATTATCCAAAAACGGATTAACGTTACAACTCTATAGTATGTCTGTGAAGGGGCGCATGTTTCCCGTGCTTAGAACTGTCCCTGTACAAAGTGTCATTTTTGCAGAAAAAAAAGCTATTTAAAATCACTCGCGACTAATGAATTGTCGGCTCCGTAACACAGAGAACAGTCATTCATTGAAAGTCATTGATAAAAAAAAAGCATGGGGGTCCCCCCAAATTCAATTACCAGGCCCTTCAGGTCTGCTATGGATATTAAGGGGAACCCCCGCTTCAAATTTAAAAAAAAATGACGTGGGGTCCCTCCTAACTATCCATACCAGACCCTTCAGGCCTGGGATGGATTTTAAGGGGAACCCCGGGCAAAAAAAATGGCGTGGGGTCCCCCTCAAAATCCATACCAGACCCTTTATCTGAGCACACAACCTGGCAGGCCACAGGAAAAGAGGGGGGGACGAGAGCGCCCCCCCTCCTGAACCGTACCAGGCCACTTGCCCTCAACATTGGGAGGGTGCTTTGGGGGTCTGTGACCCCCCAAAGCACCTTGTCCCCATGTTGATGAGGACAAGGGCCTCGTCCCCACAACCCTGGCCATTGGTTGTGGGGGGTCTGCGGGCGGGGGGCTTATCGGAATCTGGAAGCCGCCTTTAACCAGGGGGACCCCAAGATCCCGGCCCCCCTGTGTGAAATGGTAAGGGGGTACAAAAGTACCCCTACCATTTCTCCAAAAAGTGACAAAAATTTTAAAAATGACAGGAGACGGTCTTTGACAATTCCTTTATTAAAATCTTCTTTCTTCTGGTCTTCCTTCTTCCTTTCTTCATCCTTCGGTTTCTTCATCTTCTCCTTCCGGCATCTTCCTCCATCTTCTTCTTCCATCTTCTTCTTCCTCCGATCCACTTCTTCTTGCTCTGGTCTTCTTGTCCTTTTCGTCCGGCATCTTCTTCCATGGCGTCGGCGTCTTTTCTTCTGTGTCGGGCCACTCCTCGCAATGGGAGGCTCCCGCTGTGTGAGGCTTCGCTGCGTCTGACAGGTCTTTTATAACGGAGGGCACCTGGTGACCCCACCCCCCTCTGACGCACGGGGACGTCATGGGGACTTCCCTATGGCTTTCCACATGACGTCAGAGGGGGGCGGGGTCACCAGGTGCCCTCCGTTATAAAAGACCTGTCAGACGCAGCGAAGCCTCACACAGCGGGAGCCTCCCATTGCGAGGAGCGGCCCAAGAACAGACGCCAACGCCATGGAAGAAGATGCCGGACGAGAAGACCAGAGCAAGAAGAAGCGGATCGGAGGAAGAAGAAGATGGAAGAAGATGCCGGAAGGAGAAGATGAAGAAACCGAAGGATGAAGAAAGGAAGAAGGAAGACCAGAAAAAAGAAGATTTTAATAAAGGAATTGTCAAAGACTGTCTCCTGTAATTTTTACCATTTTTGTCACCTTTTTTGGGGAAATGGTAGGGGTACCCCTTACCATTTCACACAGGGGGCGGCCGGGATCTGGGGGTCCCCACCCGCAGACCCCCACAACCAATGGCCAGGGTTGTGGGGACGAGGCCCTTGTCCTCATCAACATGGGGACAAGGTGCTTTGGGGGGACCCCAAAGCACCCTCCCAATGTCGAGGGCATGTGGCCTGGTACGGTTCAGGAGGGGGGGCGCTCTCGTCCCCCCTCTTTTCCTGCGGCCTGCCAGGTTGCGTGCTCGGATAAAGGGTCTGGTATGGATTTTGAGGGGGACCCCACGCCATTTTTTTTTTTTTTATCAATGACTTATATCCGCTATAATAATTTCTTTCCTATTAGTTGAAATTCGTTATTTGTAGTTGGATTCGAATGAATGACTGTTCTCTGTGTTACGGGAGCCGACACTTCATTAGCCGCGAGGGAAATAGCTTTTTTTCCTGCAAAAATGACACTTTGTCATACGGAATTCTGTTTATGAATTTCAGCTCCAAATTATTAGTTGAAATTTGATATTTGTTAGTTGGATTCAAATAATTCGGAGACGAAATTCGTAAACGGAATTTCGTATTTCGCACAGAATTCGTACCCGAAAAAATTTGTACTACGGATTCGTAAATTCGTAAAAAATCGCACATGTCTATTGCATTGCTCTGTGGGCTCTGTCCAGCTCAAGTCTATGACTTGGGATATCCGGTATAATGTCTTTTATGAAAAGTTTTACAGTGCGCGGAATGTCCATGACCGATTCAGGGATACCTCTGATACGGAAATTGTATCCACAGCTTCTGTTTTTCAAATTATCTAGTTTGGCAAGTGCGATTTCAAGTTGGTCTTGCAGCGTTTGAATGCAAGTTGTGTTTTGGTTGGTGCGTGCGGCTGTGTTATTATACTGCCTGTTCAATGACATCCATGTGGGCCCCAAGGCTTTGCAGGTCTGCTTTAATAGATGTTGTGATCTGGGAGGCGTTTTGGGCCTGTCCTGCAGCTAGCATTTCTGAGAAGCTGTTCAAAATCTGGGCCATATCAGTGTGGTGGACTTGAGGCATGTGGTAGGCCTGCTGGGAGCCTGCTTGGCTGAGGGGAGAATTCAGCATGGGGGTTTGAAGCAGGTCTGCCATTGTCCTGCTAAAAAGCAACTCAGTGGAGGCTGGGGAGGCTCCATGAGGAGAGGATTTACTCACAGGAGTTGCCAGTTGTCATGGTTATGCAGTAATCTTCCTCTGTTTGCTTACCTCTCCTCATGTGTTCAGACTAAGAGGCCAGCCACTTCCATATGGTGGTTTTTATAACCTCTCCTCTAAGCATGGCTCCTCCCCAGGCCCTATCAGGGAACCCTGTATTAACCTGTGCACCGCAAGCCAGCGATGCTGATCAACCATTGTGTATTCACTGTGTGTTTGGCTTCCTGCTTGCCGTGTGCTCTTCGTTTGTCTCTGTTACCGACCTTGGCGCGTGCTTAATGATTCCTGTCTGCTTGTGACGTTGACCTTTTGGCGTTTCCCCGACCATCCCTGTCTGCCTGTGACCCTGAACCTTTGGCGTGTACTCTGTTGTTCCTGTCTGCTAGTTGCCCTGACCTCTGCATTATCCCTTTACTATCCTTGCTGTTTCAGCCTGCTAGTCTACTGTGAGCATGACAGTGAGACCCTAGGGGCCGTGACCTGGAGCCAGACTGCAGCGAAGTCCATCCTCACCACTGGAGGCTCTGGTGGAAACCTGCTGGCTCTTAGACTCCACGCCCCGGGGGAATCTATGCTCTAGCTCCCACTGGGATCTGTGTTAGTGATTCAGTAGACCTGCATCCTGAATCTCCCTGGGTACAATCCGCAGCAGTCAGTCCTAAGGTCCACTACCTTAGCAGTGCACTTCCGACTCCTACGGAGTGCATCTGTCACCTGGTCTCAGGTGACCTGACACCAGTAAGGGGTAAGCTTGCTGGTGTGTCAGTGGTGGGTCCGCAATGGAGTCCTGATCCTCCGGACCTCCGCATGGAAGAGCCGCGGCCGCCATTGGGAGCTGTGGGGGCGGGTAGGCCGAGGGCGATTTGCGGACTAACCTCCTTCTTAGGGTGGTCTCCCTATGTGGGCTGGTGAACTGACTCTTCTGAGGAACGAGGGGGTCCGTCTCGGGGGTGTCCCACTGAATTTAGCTGGAGTGAGGGCCGTAGAAGGCCGGAGCGGTCAGAGCTCCTGGCTAGAGTGTCTTTCCTGAAGTGCCACGCATGCGTACTCCCAAAAGTGCTAATTTTAAAGGCTTATATGCAAGTTATTGCCATAAAAAGTGTTTGTAAAGGAAAAAAAATCATTTAAAATTGCTTGCGGTGTAATATAGATAAAAATCAATAAAAAACGGCATGCCAAAATTTTAAAAAGAAATGGTGTGGGGGTCCCCCCCAAAATCCATACCAGACCCTTATCTGAGCATACAACCTGGCAGGCAAAAGGGGGGGGGGACGAGAAAGCCCCCCCTCCTGAACCATACTAGGCCACATGCCCTCAACATGGGAAGGGTGTTTTGGGGGGACCCCATGTTGATTGGGACAAGGGGCTCATATCCACAACCCTTGTCCAGTTGTTGTGGGGGTCTGCGGACGTGGGGCTTATCAGAATCTGGAAGACCACTTTAACAAGGGAACCCCCAGGTCCCCCCCTATGTGAATGGGTATTGGGTACATTTTACCCGCTACTCATTCATCAAAAAGTGTCACAAAAGTAAAAATGACCGGAGACAGTTTTGGACAATTCCTTTATTTAAAAAAAAATGTGTCCCGCAATGTAAATCCATCTTCAATCACAGCGCCGACGGACCAAAATGGAAAAACTCTGCCTAGATGGGAGGCATCCCGCCGACTGAAGACTTTTCGTGCTGACAGCATTTATATAGCGGGCCACCAGGTGACGTAACCTAGACGACCGGGTAGCCGAGGCTGTCATATAAAGCCCACCCAGGATGGGAGATCCCTCCTGCGGACTTCATATGACTATACGTCAGTATTGAAGTGGTTAATAAAGGAATTGTCCAAAACTGTCTCCTGTAATTTTTTACACTTTTTTTGGTGAATGAGTAGGGGTACAATGTACCCGATACCCAGTGGTGGGACAAGGTAATTCAGTGCCCAGGGCAAAGATGCCAAAATGCGCCCCCCTCCCAAGCAGGGGGCGGAGCTAGTTGAAGCATGTGCAGCGCACCAAAACATAAGTAATGGTTGCAGTGTGCACCAGTATTACACACACAGAGCCAATTATATTGCTTTGATGATGGCTTCGCTTACTTGAGGTAACCAAGTAATAGCAATAATGGTTGCCCAAGGGTGATTTCTGAAGACTGTAAATGGAGCTCAAGAACTAGCTGAAGCTGACCTTGGCTTCTGTCAAAAGCCAACAGCGAGGGGAAAATAAGGGGATGGGTTTTAATGGACTGGTTCCAATGGCTTGGAGTAAGCCAGGGAAGGGAGTGTAACAGACCGTTTGTGAAGTGATTCTCCAGAGTAACCCAAGCCTTCCCGGTCTTGTGGATCCGCCAGTCCACCACCCTGCTTAGGTGGCATGCTAAGTGGTATTTGGGGAGGTCAGGAAGTCCGATCCCTCCTTTTGCTTTAGCCCAATTCAGGCGGGAGTATTTGATGCGTGGGGCCGTGTTTTTCCAAATAAAGGCGGTACATGCCTTTTTGTATGTTGCAAAGAAGGAAGGAGGGAGGTGGATCGGGATTGTCTGCATCAAGTATAAGAGTCGGGGGAGAACAATCATCTTTATTAAAGCCGCCCTACCGAACCAAGAGACATTTAGATTGGCCCAGTCCTTTAGTTCTGTTTGAATTTTAGTGAGCGCAGGTAAGAAGTTTTGGTTGTATAAATCTGTTATTTTCCTGGTAATTTGGATGCCAAGATAGCTGATGTTATCTTTTTTCCATCTGAAGGGGAAGGATTCCTGACATTGAGTAACTTCTTGTGATGGTAGTGAGACATTAAGGGCGTATGATTTGGAGTAGTTGATCTTTAGGTTTGATAATTCCCCAAAAATGTTTCATATCACTGAGTAGATTAGGTAGGGATAGGCATGGGGATTGTAATGACAATAAGATATCGTCAGCAAAGGCTGCTACCTTAAATTCCCTATTTTCTATAAAGCATCCTTTTATGTCAGGGTTGGCTCTTAATCTGTTTAGCAGGGGTTCAAGTGTTAGAACAAAGATTAGGGGCGATAGGGGGCAACCCTGCCGTGTCCCGATGCTGATGGAGAAGGCGTCCGACAGAAGGCCATTGACTTTTACTTTGGCTGAAGGGTTTGTATACAAGGCGTCAATATGTGAACACATGCGTGGAAGGAGTCCCACTCCTTTTAGCACTGCCTACATATAGTCCCAAGCCACCCTGTCGAACGCCTTCTCAGCATGATGGAGAAGGCGTCCGACAGAAGGCCATTGACTTTTACTTTGGCTGAAGGGTTTGTATACAAGGCGTCAATATGTGAACACATGCGTGGAAGGAGTCCCACTCCTTTTAGCACTGCCTACATATAGTCCCAAGCCACCCTGTCGAACGCCTTCTCAGCATCAAAGGATAGAAAGAATCCACGGGACAACGATGAGGTGAGCCAGTGATGCAAAATCAGTGTGTGAATAGTGTTATCCCTGGCTTCCCTACCTGGGATAAAGCCCACTTGATCAGACAGTATGAGGCCAGGAATAAGAGGAAGCAGTCTGTTGGCGAGGATCTTTGCGTAGAGTTTAATATTTACATTGAGTAGGGAAATGGGCCTATAGTTGGATACTTGCGTTGGGTCCTTACCGTCTTTTGGGATGACTGTTATGTGTGCTTCCAGTAGTCGGCCTGGAGAAGTGTTGGGGTTTGCTAGAACGTTGAATGTCTGTACTAGGGTTGGCGTCAGTTCTCCTGCAAAGGTTTTGTAGTATAAAAGCGGAAGACCATCAGGTCCTGGGCTTTTACCCACTTTCATTTGTTTGATTACCAAGGAGAGTTCCTCTGAAGAGAGAGGGCTCTCCATGGCTTCCGCTTGTTGAGGTGAGATTGGTTTAGGGCAGTAATGGGCTAGGAAGTCTTTAATTTTGTCATGACGGTCGTCTGTCTTAGGTGTTCCTATGTTATCTCATGTCAAATTGTAAAGTTTAGAGTAAAAAATTTTGAATTGTTTGGCAATGTCCATGTTTCTAGAAAGTAGGTTACCTTTGCTGTCTCGTATCCAATGAATTGTAGACTGGGATTTTGAATCGTAAGAGCTAGGAGTCTCCCGCTTTTGTTACCGTGTTCGGAAAATACCTTTTGGCCCAGGATGTATCGTCTTCTGGTGCGTTTCCCTAGTTCATTTAAAAGTGTAGCGCGAGCTTGCGTGAGGTCCTGGAGTGTTGTTAGGGAAGTGGAATGTTTTTGTGTCCTTTAGAGTCTGTGGATTAGTTCAATAAGGGTTTTAATCTGTTCTTTTCTGTTTCTTTTTAGAGGCGGTTGCTAGGGAGATTAGTTTCCCTCTGATGACACACTTATGGGCTTCCCAAAGTGTAATGGGTGAAATGTCAGGGGATAGATTTTCTTTAAAGTATAGTTGGATTTGTGAGCGTATTTGTTGCAGTATTACCGGGTCTTTTAAAAGGGAAGGGTTCAGTCTCCATGTTTTGGATTTTGGGGTTGATTCTGCGAAGGTGAGAGTCATTGTGATGGGATGGTGATCAGACAAGAACATTGGTTCAATTGACACTTGGGAGAGGTAGGCCAGATCATGTTGGGACAGAAAAAAATGTGTCTAGTCTGGAGTACTTTTGGTGTGGTGGGGAGAAGAAGGTATAGTCCTTGACAGTTGGGAATAGGGTACGCCAGGTGTCGTGTAGAGTCAGGTTTTGAAGTTGTATTTTAATTTGGCGACGAGCACGGTATGGAGGGGATTCATTGGGATGTTGAAGTCTCCCCCCAGTATCACTATGCCTTCTTGGAAGGAGGATAATAAGTCACATACATTCCTGAGGAAAGATAGCTGTTCATTGGGACAATAAACGTTGGCCAGAGTGGTTTAGACCCATATGTGCCCTTGATGAAGAGATATCTCCCCTCCGGATCTATTTTGGAATCTTTTAGTTGAAAGTCAGCATGCTTGGTAATGAGGATCGAGACCCCTTTAGTTTTGGCTTCTGAATTGGTGGAATGTAGTGACTTATTATAGATATGGTTTGCTAGCTTGGGTATAGCGTCAGTACGGAAGTGTGTTTCTTGCAAAAGCAAGAAGTGAGCTCCGTGTTTCGTCAAGGCTGTTAGTACCTGTGATCTCTTCTCTGGAAGGTTTAAGCCTTTGACTTTTAGTGATAGACATTTTCGGGTTAGTTGTTGTTGCATTGTCAGAGAGCATTGCATTTTTAACTTAGGGGAAGAAGTCTAATAACAAAAGTTGTCAAGGTATCGACGATTGATATCCTCAATTCTAGTCTGGGCAATTTGGTAGTGAACTCGCAGGAGTCACAGGTGGTCACAGGTGGTCGGCGGGCAAGTGGGGAGGTAGGGGGGCTACTCCTACCCCGAAAAGAGGTATAGATAAGAAGCTGGCAGAATAAAGGAAGGAGGTGGGAAGTGATTGGGTGGGGAGAATGGGAGGGAGGGGGGGGTATTTAGTCGCTAATGGGTCGTGTGGGTCTTATTCTTATAGGGTACACAAGGAGTCTATGTGTACAGATACCAGAGGTGGAGATGGAGGCTCCAATCCACCTAAAAAGTCTGGGCTGGGGTGTCAGCTAAAGTCCGTGGGGACAGCTGTGGGGGGGATGTAAACCTGAAGGTGAACGAGTGCTCTAGCACTGGAGAGGGCGAACTTTTGGGTTGGTATGTCTCGATTCCTTAGGAAAAATCCTAAATAAATGGGTTCAGCTTAAGCATATTAGGTATAACAGCCCCAGGCAGTGACTTGTAACATCAACAAAATCACAAACAAACAAATAACTGATCCAGTTATTCTGCGACACACAGATATCAAACAGTTAACAGTAATTATAACAACTATCCTATAGAACAGTAATTCAATGGGACCTGATTTGCAAGATTGACTCTATTATCTGGAATAGCCAGTGTTTTATGCCTACTGGAAGTAGTGGTGCATTCAATTTCTAGGAAGGGTGCCATCATTGCTGTGTTTCTACTGTTGGCCTCGAACTAAGAGGGTCTCTATGGTAATGGCCCAGGACTACCGCAACTTTAAATTTCCTCTCCTCCAGGGTGTAGTGTGTATAGCTGTCAAAGCATGGTAGACCGTATATGGTCAGACCCTGTTTTCAACGTGCAAATCTCCCTCTTTGCTCTGGGATCAGGTTGTACATATGTGTTGTAATCGGTGTTGCTATAAGAATGTTCACAGCCTATATCCGAGTATAGCTTAAAGGGAGAGAGGTATGTTATTCAATGGAGGGTATTATGAAGGTGGCCGTGGCCATTGTATGGGGCATAGGTATGCTTTACTTGCCTCTAAATGCCTAAGAGGAAACCCCATTTTCCACTGGTGCTAGGGGCGTAAAGTAGTAGTCTTCTACTGAAGGGTTAGGTGGTATACAGTAGTGTAGTACGTAGTATCTGCTATATGTAAGCTGTGTGTGGGAAGCTTAAGCCCACACCGGGAGGGTCACTACTTTTTTCACCACTAGGTGGTGTATAGTTTGTGCTAAGATAAAGACTGCCTCTGGTCGGCTAGGGCCTTGTCCTCCCCCACTTGAGAGCTCTCTGTGTATGAACATCATCATTATGTCATGTACACTTAACCCCCCCCAATGGGCCATTAGGCTGTGCCTTGCCATGCACTAGTGGACGCTGGGTATGGAAGATACGATGAGCATAGGGGTCTTGGCGTACATAGTTCAGCAAAGGATAATGGGGGAAAGAAGAATAGTTCCTTCTGGGGCAGTTGCGGATTTAAGTGGGAACAAGTGGTTATTGTGTAAATAGTACCTGAGGTCCCGTTGGTGTTGATTCTGAGATTCCTAGTGGGGTGTCCAAAAGGGTCATCCGGAGACCTGGTACCATTGCTTTAAACTGAAAAAGAGGGGGGGGTTAAATCAGGTAAAAACAAAAGTTAGGACGGTCTGTGTGTGCGCAGAGTGATCTGTGACATTGTTGTCTTATGCCAATGGATGGTTCTGGGGTGGGGTGTCGGCTGCGGAGTGATGGATCTCTGCGAGAGGATCTTTCTCCTGGTGACGTGGGGTCCAGTCTATGACGTCTGGACCGTTGCCTTTGCGCCTTGGGTGATGCATTGTGGGAGACTGGCTTCCATGGCTCCGTAGGGAAGTAAAAGGAATACCACTCAGGCAGGTCCACCGGAGGTATGTCTAGTTGCTCACAGAAGGAGGGTAAGTCCTCTGGGGTCCGGAGGAGTGCAGTGCGGCCTCTGATCGAAGCAGAGAGAAAGAAAGGAAATGTCCATCTATACTGGATATTGCGTGAGCGGAGAACTTCCAGCAGGGGGCGTAGGCTGCATGTAATCTGAGATAGGTCTTGGAAAAGTTTTATCTCAGCACCATTGAACAGTATACGCCCTCTGTCTCTAGCTTTCCTAAGGATTTCTTCCTTGAGGGGGAAGTTTACTATGCAGCAGACAATGTCTCTTTGTCTCTTTGAAGGCTTCGGGAGTCCAGAGATCTGCCAGTTCCTGGAGAACAGTGTGGACGACTAACTTGTTGAGGTATGCCTGGGCAGCCTAGTACAGCTAGTTATGTTCATGTTGAACTTTATCCCCAAAGTACTTAAAGCCTGGTCTGATGTCATTTAAAAGGGGTGCATGATGGTTCCTGGCATATGAAAGAACTAGGGTTAGCAAAGCACATGAGGAGTATGTACGTGTAAGTAAAGTCACTAGGGATGAGCCGAACACCCCCCGGTTCGGTTTGAACCAGAACTTGTGAACAGACCTAAAATGTGTGAACTTTAGAACCCTATTAAAGTCTATGGGACTCGAACTTTCAAAATCAAAAGTGCTAATTTTAAAGGCTTATATGCAAGTTATTGTCAACATGTATCAATGCAAATGCAGGTTTCCATTACATCAGAGGGAGGCGGGGTCACCCGCACATCACTGGGGAAGCCCGGCTTCCCCCTTGCGTCAGAGAGGGTTGGTACAGGTGACAGGTAGCCCCGTCCTCCTCAGCTAAGACCTGTCAGGCCATCACCGGGATTCCCGCAGTGTCTCCGGTGGAGACAGTATGCGCTGCGCTGGACGTCAGAGGGAGGGATCACCCATCGCTGGACCCCGGAGAAGAGATCAGCCATCGCTGGATACCAAGAGTGGATTACCACCGCTGGAATCTTTTTTTTTTTTAATAAAGGACTTTTTTTTTTATATATATATTCTTTATTTTCATCTTTTCTTAGGTATTCCATACAATTATCTCTTATATTCATACATTTGTTATTTTACATTTGTTTACCTACTTTTCCCCTCTCCCTCCCTCGTATGCCCCCCCCCCCCCCAACACAAAAGCAAAGAAAAAAGGGGCCTACCCCATCTCGCTCACTCCTTTCCATTTCCATCAGCACTCACTTCCATCATCCTTAGATATCTCTCAGTTTTTCTAAACTCCCTCCATTGCTGCCATGTCCTATGGTATCTCCCCTCTGAATCCTCTATCTTGTGGATCGATTCTTCTATGGTTCTTGTCCACTCTACGCTCACGATCCACTCTTTCATAGAGGGGGTCTCCTGGGATTTCCACAAGCATGGAATTAGGGCCTTAGTGGCATTTAATAGGTAGGGGATTAAGGTGCACCTATATTGTCTCACTCCCTTCTCTGTGTCGTGGAAAAGGCATACCCATGGTTGTTTTTTAATCCTTTCTCCTGTTATATTAAAGATTGCTTCTATTATTTGGTTCCAATAGTTTTGTATTTTGGCACACTCCCACCACAAATGTGAGAAGGTCCCTACTACCTGACAACCTCTCCAGCAATTTGGGGAGTTGTCTCTACTGTAAGCATTCGCTCTTTGTGGGGTTACATACCACCTGGCTATGAGCTTATGACATTTCGACTGTTTGCATGTCTTTTGCTACAGAGTAGACAAGCATTATCATCTTGTTCCTATGTTCGTCGCTATTTAGCGGGCCTATCTCTCTTTCCCATTTTTCTAGGTAGGATGGGTATTCATGCTCCGCCTCACGTAGCAATATTTTGTATACTTTTGATATCCTTTTCTCTAAACTTTGTGGGGACTCCAGTAGTTTCTCTAGGGGTCTCAATTGTCTCTTTCCTCTTAGCAGCTCTGGTAAAGTCTGTGTGAAGTGTTGTAATTGGGTGTGTCTCCATTTGTCAAGTGTTCTCTGGCCCCATTCCCGAGTGATTTCCTCGTAAGTGTATAATCTATTCCCTTCCATCACGTCCTGCAGTCTTAAATCCTCCTTGTTGGCCCACCTACTGAAATATATGTACTCCTCCTTTCCTGGTGGGAAGAAATTTGTGTCTAAAAGTGATATTAGTGGTGAATTATAATCCCATTTGTGCCTCTTGTGTATTGTCTCCCAAATTTTTCATGAATTTTTTGTCAATATACTTGTGTTTGGTCCTAAATCTCGATATTGTGGCGGTATCCATATGATTTTCCCTAGATTTGTTCTACTTAACTTCATTTCTAACTCGACCCAACTCTTGTCCTTCTTATCATGGGTCCAATCTATTCTGGAGATCACAATAGCTTCATAGTATTTTTTTAAATCAGGTGCTGCTAGTCCTCCTCTATCTTTTTCTCTAAAGCCCCATACACACGGTCGGATTTTCCGATGGATTCTGTCCTATCGGACAATGTTGTCGGAAATTCCGACTGTGTGTAGGCACCATCGGACATTTTCCATCGGATTGTCCGACGGACAAAGTTGTATCTCCTGCTCTATAAATTTTCCGACAACAAAGTCCGATCACACCAATTCCGATCGTGTGTAGAGAATTCCGACGGACAAAGTGCCACGCATGCTCAGATCACATTACAAGACCAAAGCTATTGGCTACTAGCATCTACGTAGTCCCGTCGTACGCAACAAACGTCACCACGTTCAGAATGATCGGATTTTCCGACAAATTTGTCCGACCGTGTGTATGCAACACCAGTGTCGGACTAAATCCGTCGGACCAAATCCGATGGATTTGGTGGTCGGATTTTCCGACCGTGTGTATGGGGCTTAACTATTGTATTAAATGCGATCCGCACTCGTTTACATGCCCAAATAAATTTTATTATCATAGATTTTAATTTTCTAAAGTACGTTTGTGGTAAGGGAATTGGGATCATTTGACACGTATAAGTGAATATAGGTAGTATAAACATTTTAACTGCATTTATCTTTCTGGTCCAGGAGAGTGCTTTGTATTGCATCCCGCTCAGTTGCTCTTTAATTTTGTTAAGTAGGGGGGTCTAGTTAGCCTCAAAAAGGTTGCCCAATTGAGCTGTCAGTTGTATTCCTAGGTAACTCAGTTTTTTCTTACACCATTTAAATGGCAGTTTCGCTCGCATTGCACTCTGGTCTTCTGTTAATAAAGTTAAGTTTAGTATCTCGGATTTGGTCATGTTTACTTTAAAGTTTGATAATTTGGCGTATTGTTTTAACTCCTTCAAAACCATGGGGATTGATGTTCTAGGCATGGAGATATAGAGAAGCAAGTTATCTGCAAATGCAGATGCTTTGTATTCCCTCTCACCTACCTTAATTCCTTGAATATCTTGATTTTTACGTATTGTGGCCAGTAGGGGTTCTAATGTTATTATAAACAAGAGTGGGGAAAGTGGGCAACCCTGTTTTGTCCCGTTAAATAAGTCGAGGGGGCAGGACAGGGTGCCATTAACTCTTATTCTAGCTGTCAGGTGGGAATAGAGAGCCTCAATCCATCTCATCATCTTCTCACCTAGTCCTAAATATCTCAATGTTTCAAACAGGAACCCCCAGTCCACCCTGTCAAAAGCCTTTTCGGCATCAATTGACACGAGGACTGTGGGGTACCCCTCTTAATAGCTTCCTGTATTAACATATAGATTTCAGTGAATTGTCCCTTCCTTCCCGCCCCTGGATAAACCTCACCTGGTCATTATGGATCCAATCTGGCAAATATGACTTCAACCTCTCTGCAATAATTTTTGAAAATAACTTTATATCTGAGTTTAATAATGCCATCAGGTCTTTTCCCTCTTTCAAGATCAGAGTAATATGTGCCAGAAGTGTCTCCTCTCCAAAATTTTTCTCCATCCCTTATCGCATTAAAGTAATTGCATAATTTAGGCGCTAACTGTTTAGTGAACTTTTTGTAATACAAAATGGAGTATCCATCGGGGCCCGGGCTTCCTCCTAAGGCGATATTTTTAATGGCTCTCTCTACTTCCTCTATGGATATGGGGGCTTCTAGTGCCTTCATGTCTTCTTATTCGCCCCTCGGAAATCCAAGTTCCGTAGATACTCCCTTATTTCTTCCCTATGCTTTACCCTCTCTTCGTCTTTATACTTTATGTTATATAAAGTGCTGTATTATGCATGGAATGTTCTTTCTATATCAGGGGAGGAGATTTGCGTCTCCTCACTTACATCTCTAACCTTCCCTATGAAAGTCCTATTTGTTTTTCCTTCACCCTATTAGCCATCCATTTACCTGATCTATTTCCCCACTATTATCTTTCCTTATTTATGATGTGATACATTGCTCTCCTCTCTTGTTCTAAGTATTCTTCTAATTCTCTCTTTTTTATTATCAGTTCCTGTCTTTCCGGGATCCCTTTGGGACTTGTTCTTTGCTCTAGCTCCTGTATTTCCCTATATAATTCCTTTTTCCTTTTTTCCCTTGCTTTTTTTTTTCCTGCTCCAATCCCTATTAGGGTCCCCCTTATCACTCCCATAAAATTGAGCTTGAGATTCCTGGCATCTCATTAAGCATGAAAAACGTCTCCAATTCCTGCTCAATCTTACTAATAGATTCTTGATCCTGGATCAATAAATCGTTCAACTTCCAATTTATCCCAGGTCCAGAATCCCCTTTTATCTCCAGTTGAATTTTCACTGGGGCGTGGTCTGATAGAGTAATTGTTTTTATTTCTGCCTTTTTAAGGGTTGGTACTAACTGATGCTCTATAAAAATATAGTCTATTCTAGAGAAGGAGCTGTGGGCCGGGGGGAGAAACAAGTGTAATCCCGCTCATTTAAGTGGGTAATCCTCCATGTATCTTGTAATTGCCCGTCTGATAATGCTTTTATAAATGCTTTCTGCCTTTGTTCCGTGGATCAATTCCCCCCCCTGAGGTGTCAAACCGGGGGTCTATACTCCAATTCAGGTCCCCAGCTACAATCAATTTACCGTCCTTAAAACCTTCTATTCTCCTCAAGACTTTCTTAAAAAATTTGTCGGGGTTCTTATTCGGTGCATACACATTCACAATTGTACATTTCATATTAACTACCTCGCGACCGCTGGCTGTCAATTGACGGTCAGGCGGCGCAGCTCTCAGCGAGGGAGGGCGTCATATGACGTCCTCCCCTTCAGTGCACTCCAGGGAGCGCGTGCACGCGGGCACCCGATGCGCGTGCCCAGCGGCCGCAATGTCCGCTGGGCACCCGCGATTGCCCGGTAACACAGCGGGACCGTGGATCTGTGTGTGTAAACACACAGATCAACGGTCCTGTCAGAGGAGAGGAGCCGATGGTGTGTTCTCTGTACAGAGAAACACCGATCGGTCTCCCCCCCTTGTGAGTCCCCTCCCCCACAGTAAGATTCACTCCCAGGGAACATAATTAACCCCTCCCCTCCCCCTAGTGGTTAACCCCTTCACTGCCAGTGTCATTTATACAGGAATCAATGCATTTAAATAGCACTGATTGCTGTATAAATGACAATGGTGCCAAAAATGTGTCAAAAATGTCCGATGTGTCCGCCATAATGTCGCAGTCACAATAAAAATCGCTGATCGCCGCCATTACTAGTAAAAAAAAAATATTAATAAAAATGCTATAAAACTATCCCCTATTTTGTAAACGCTATAACTTAAACTAATCAATAATCGCTAATTGCGATTTTTTTTTAACCAAAAATATGTAGAAGAATACGTATCGGCCTAAACTGAGGAAAAAGTTCTTCTTTTGTTTATTGCGCAAAAAATAAAAAACACAGAGGTGATCAAATACCACCAAAATAAAGCTCTATTTGTGGGGAAAAAATTATAACAATTTCATTTGGGTACAGTGTTGCATGACCGCGCAATTGTCATTCAAATTGCGACAGCGCTGAAAGCTGAAAAATGGCTTGGTCAGGAAGGGGGTGAAAATGCACTGTACTGAGGTGGTTAAACAATTTTCCTTTTATAAACAAATATCTTCCCTCTGGGTCCACGAGACACTCCTCGACCTCAAATTTTAATGTCCTACTAAAGCCAAAAAACAATGTAGGCCTAGTGTGCATATACACAGCCAAAACCCCTAGGGGATGCTTAATATCAGATAGACACAGAAAGGTGGATGCAATTCAAAGTATAATGTATTTTATTTTATTTGGGCTAAACACCAAAATGCACAAATATGGGGGTATAGACACTTTGTCATAGAGGGCATACAATCAGTATACACAATTTGACCAATATCAAAACATTGAAATAACGTGTAGAGAGATATCATTAACAAGAGAAACTTGCAATATGTAGTATGATCTAGGAAAACGCCGACATGTTTCGGACTTTGGTCCTTTTTCAAAGGCAGTTTAATATCCTGTTCTTTCACATCGAGGGTATGTGAATAGGTAAGTATTAGTACAAAGCATGTTGAGGCAAAAAATACAACAGATACATAAGTTTTGCTGCCAAAATGATCGACATGGTGATATATTTGTGGATATGGTACTCGCATGCAACGAAAAGAATCTCTCCCGGGTATAATAGGCTAAAAAGCCAAGTATTGGCCTCGTAGGATTGACATGTACATTGGTGTGTTGCCTGTGCTGATAAAAGCAAGGAAAAATACTGTATGGGTGGGCGGCAGGCTGGAGAGGACTCCAGAGGCTGCAAGGTCTCAGACAAGAGACAGGCTGATAGCCTGTGACTTATAGGCGTGTAGCCAGTAAGTATTAAGGGCTGTAACAAATGTAAAAAATAGAGAGTATGAGTCAGGAGTAGGTCATATCATAAAGACCATACAAAGATATCGTAATGGTGAATATAGTATAAAAATATTACCTGGCTGTGAGAGAATCTGGAATATGATGTCGCCACCAAGCGCCAGCAACTGAATGGCATATCTGTGGCCGCCATTGCTGGTCAATTATAGTGGGTATCAGAATTGCTCCCAGCTGTGTTTGGGCGCCAAAAGGTTGATGCGCCGATGGTGCTGGGTGGTGATTGGCTTAAGCGCGAGGGGAAACAGCCTTACTGGCTGTGTGTTTTCCCCTATGGGACCTCTGACAGACAGGCGCTGGGCGCGGGCACGTCCCATGGGCGGAGCCGCGTCCAGCGTCATGACATCACCGACGCGGGCGAAAGTTTTCTTGATGTCCGCGCTCCAGCTTGGAGCGCAAACAGGAAACGGGCGCCCATAGAGAACAAGACATGCGCATGCGCCCAAGTATATCGAGCGCATGCGCAATGTCTTACCCGCGCCGGGCAGCACAATTGGGTACTCCAAACCTGTACCCATGTAAATAAAAAGTATGTATAAAAGTGTGGATAATAGCAAAGCACTTGCATCGATGTGCGATGGAGGATATTAGATAGATCGTGCATGTGAGTCCAGTTCCACGGTTTGGTGCAACCATCTGTAAAAACAGTATAGAGAAAGGAAGCAGCATAATTATGCTTGGGCACATATACAGAGCAAGAATGATGACAGTATTGCATGACATACAATGCAGGCAAAGTGATATAATCATAAACAGTAAAATACAAATTTATGCAGTATGCTGGTTGTATTTATGTAGAAGACTATAGGTCCAGTTTGCAGACCCCAGATTGGAATCCTTCAAGGTATGGTTTAAAATTAAAGGCCTCGTTGAGGCCAGGGGGTGAAGTGGCATTGAGGTGAAAAATCCATCTCAATTCGCTCTGTAATAGAGCCTTGTTGTAATTGCCTCCACAATTAGGTGTTGGGATGTGGTCTAGGGCTTTGAACAGGACTTTTGGGTAGAGTCTTGGTGCAAGAGCTCACTGTGTCGCCCTAGAGGGAGATCAGGGTCTTTTTGATTTATACTGAGAATATGGCGATATATACGTTTCCAAAAGGGTAATTTAGTCTTTCCCACATAAAAACATCTGCATTCACATTCCAATAGATAAACTATACCAATTGATCGACAGTTGACATAGTGTTGAGGAAAAAATTGTTGGCCGTTAGGCAGAAGACTATTAGGGTTAGATTTATGAAGATATCTGCAGTACCTGCAGTTGCCACAGGGGAATGTACCCCTGAGTTGGTTATGAGGTTTAACGGTAGTGGTATATTCACTTCTAATGAGTTTGTCTCTAAGGGATGGGGCACGTCTGTATGTGGGAAAAGGATGTGTGGGGACAAAAGGAGAAAGAGAGTTGTCAGTGGCAAGTATATGCCAGTGTCGAGAAAGTATTTGGGTAATTTGACTATATTGTTGGCAATAATTGGTTATAATTCTGAGAGGGGGACATGTATCCCTAGGAGTGGGAAGGGGAGCAGTGTAAGGCGTGATTTAGATTTTGCTTTTTTGTATGCATCTTTAAGAACACTATTGGTGTAACCCCGTGCTCGGAGTCTCTTGCGTAAGACGGAGGCCTCGTGTTCAAAGGAGATCTCAGTCGAGCAATTGCGACGAGCACGGAGGTACTGAGCAAACGGGATTGAGTTAAGAAGTGGTTGTGGATGGAAACTGGAGGCAGCCAGAATTGTATTTCTAGCTGTGGGTTTCCGAAACAGGTGACTCTGTATATGTCCATCATGATCTTTAGTTAATGTAAGGTCTAAAAAGGAAATAGAGGTGACACTGTGTGTCATAGTGAACTTCAGATTCAACGAGTTGGAGGTATTGAGGAAATGTAAAAATTGGTGTAATGTTTCTAGTAACCCTTGCCATACGATCAAAATGTCATCGATATAGCGACGAAAAGTCGCAATGTATTTAGTATATATAATAGCGGATTTATCCAAAAATAATAGTCGTCCCCAAGTACAGGTTCGCGTACGCCGGTGCGCAACATGTGCCCATGGCGACGCCCTGTACTTGGAGGTAGTGGGACCCACTGAAAGAGAAGAAGGTATGAGTAAGTATAAAATTCAGAGCTTTAACCATAAATGTAGACAAATCGGGAGGATAAATTGAGGTGGTAGATAATATGTGCTGGATAGCCAATAGTCCCAAAGAGTGGGGGATGGAGCTATATAGGGCCTCCACGTCGATGGCAACTAAGATAGTGTCGTCATCGACGTGGAGGCCTGAGAGTCCCTGAAGTAAATGTAAATGTAGGAGTTTGTCGATATATCGACTAAGATTATCTGTAAGGCAGCCTCGTCCAGAAACGATAGGGCTGCCTGGTGGTCTAGGCAGGTTTTTGTGCACTTTGGGTAGTGCATAGAAAGTAGCCTCTCTGGGGAATGTAGTCCTGACATATTCAGTGGTGTGTTTATCAATAATGCCTTGTTGAGAGGCTTGATCAATAAGTGTATAAAGTTCTTGTTGAAAAGATGAAATATAAGATGCTGGAATTACTTTCTACCACTCTTTATTCTGCAAAATGTCCTGGCACATATTGACATAGTCCGTTCTGTTAAGAATGACTATATTACCGCCTTTGTCGGCCGGTTTGACTATAATAGAGGGATTGGTTTTGAGGTTTTGTAAAGCAAGTTGTTGATTGTAGGAAAGATTTTTGGTCTGAGAACGGTTAGGATAGATTTTTAAATTGCGAATCTCACGGGTAACAGATTGCAGAAAAAGTGCTGCTCGAGGGTTAGTGCTAGGGGGTGGAAAAAAACTAGACTTTTTCTTGATGCTAACCTTGTGAGGTATAGAGGAAGGACAGCTAGGGGGATCATCATCAACATTGGCAAGGATGGTGTCTAGATCAAGGGTGTCGATCAGGTCAGTGCAATCACTTACCTCCAAGAGCTCAGTGAGCTGTCGGAGGGCAGTGGTCTCTGAGGCAGTGTGTGCAAGTGAGTCAGAGAACGGGTTGGGAGTGTACATTATGTGCAACAGTAATTTGCGGATAAAAAGGTGTATGTCTTTGATGACAGTAAATTTGTCAAGCTGTAAAACTGGGCAAAAAGTAAGGCCTTTTTCTAAAACAGAAATTTAATGTTTGGTTAATATATGTGCGGACAAGTTAATGATGTTACAAGAAGGTGTGTTCAGCGTGATGTTTTCTTGAATTTTGGGGTGTGTGCAATGTTTTGTTGGATCTTCTGTGATGCCTGCATTTTGTCTAAAAAATTTGTGTTGTGAGAAGAAGAAGGTAAAGAGTGGGATCTGGAGGTCTTCAAAGGTGAGAAAGCAACAGGCGAGTGCATGCCAGGCGAGGCGCCGGTGGGTCCCTCCATGTCAGACACATCGTCACTTGAGATGTTGGGTGTGCGGCCTCTTTTGGGTTTGCAAGAGCCGTGGGGAAAATTGAGTGTGTGGGGGAGTTGGGAAATCGTGTTGTCCCTGTCAGCAGCAGTCCGAGAGGATGGCAACTTAGAAACAGGCCGTGCAGGGGCCGGTGGTCGGCCTGCACGGTTTGTTTCAGTCCATTTGTACGCGCGTTCTTCATGGAACGCTTTTTTATCACGGAAGAATTTTTTGTCCTTCTGTGACAAAATATCATGGTTGAATTTGTCAAAACTAGTTTTTAATTGTTCATCCAGAGTTTTGTACAGAGGATGATCAACAAATTGAGTTAGTTGAGTGTTAATCAACTCTAATTTAGTATCCAAGAGGATCATTTGTGACTCGTATTCTTGGATGAGTAATTTCATTAAATCAATCGAACATGGCTTCAAGACATTTCCCCAAGATTGTTTGAAATCTGGGCGAATGTCTTGGAAGGTACCCCCATATTTGTGCATTTTGGTGTTTAGCCCAAATAAAATAAAATACATTATACTTTGAACTGCATACACCTTTCTGTGTCTATCTGATATTAAGCATCCCCTAGAGGTATTGGCTGTGTATATGCACACTAGGCCTACATTGTTTTTTGTGTTCATTGATTAGGGATGCGATAGACCACTTTTATACATCCTGTCACCACCTGCCCAACCTTTTTCTCTACTAAAGCCAATTGCTATACATCTTGAGTGCGGCGATGGAGTGTCTCCATAGTACCATACCGGAAAATGAACCGTAGTTAATTTGATCCCGGAGGTATGTGTTATGTGTGTCTCCTGGAGGCACACTATACTTGCTTCTAAAAATTGAAGTTCTATATTTAATTTGTATCTTTTTTTCCTTGTGTTCAAACCCCTTACATTATATGTGATTAAGTTGACCACCACCATTCCTTATTTCTAAATCGGTCTTTAGGAGCCTCTAGTGAGAGCCAGGGTTATCCTGAATTGGTGCTGTGGAAGGAGTGTGCGAGACAAAAAAAATAAATAAATCCACTCCAAATCCCCCCTCCTCTCTCCCCCATTCCCACTCCCCCTCCCGCCCTCCCTATCCCCTAGTTCTGTAACAACACACCTCGCCAGGCTGGACAGAACTCCCCCTTTTTTTTTTTCCGTTTGATCTATGGGCCAGTCTGACCTCTTCCTGTTGTCGCCTGCTATCCATAGTTTCCTGGGGGCTCCCACTCTAAGCCGTCCTGGGCCCTCCTCCACCCCTCCCCCCCACTCCCCCCCTCCTCCCCTCCCTCTCCCGCCACGTATTTTGTCTTTGCCAAATTAATTAATTTCCTTATTGTCGTTGACAACAGCTTAATTATTTTCCTTATTGTCATTGACAACTAATATTATTTAGCTTCTCTGCCCACCTCTCGTCCCTACACGACTATCGTTTTTCTTATTTGATTCCTTCTGTGTTGGCCAGATACCCTCCTCTTCTCCCCATTCCGGCAGGGGGGGGGGGGGTTGTATCTCAAGCAGCTCACAGAAGCCCCTCAAGTCCTCTGGAAAGCTCAGAACTGCAGATCGTCCATCCCTTTTCCCTATCAAACAGGCAGGGAACCCCCATTGATAGGAGATCTCTGCTGCCACCATTGATGTAGTCAAGGGTTTTAATCGCCTCCTCCTCCTCAAAGTCTCTGCCGCTAAGTCAGAGTAGATCTGCAGTTTTGCACCTTCATAAGTCACTCCGGGGAGTGTTCGAATTCTACCCATGATCTGGACCTTCTCTTCTACATAGTGGAACCTAACTATTACATCTCTCGGGGAGTCCGACCTACCCCCCGGGGGCCGTGTTATCCTATGTATTCTGTCTATTTTTAGGGTCTCCGTAGCTTCTCGATCCAAAAGTGGGTTAAATAGTTGCTGGACTATGTTTCTCAATTCCGTATTGCTATGCGTCTCGCGAAGTCCTTTTATTCTAACATTCTTCCTTCTTTGGAAATAGAGTTCAGTCATTGGTTGGTGGGCATTGGTTGGTATCTACAATGCATCCTCTTGCTCTTTTTACTCTAAATAGTAGCAGGCCTCCCTTTATTCCGAGTGATAGCTGGCCCCCTTTTTTTCTTTTTTTTTTTCCTTTTCTTTTTGTCCTTATTAAGTCTGAATCAGGCTGATATGCTGATATCTGATGTCCAATTGTGAAGTAGCTTGTTACCCGAAAGCCTGTCTCTAGCTTGCCAGTCTCACTGCATAGTTTTTCTGTCTTTAACTTGGGTCTTCTAAAACCTGTCCTCTGGCTCTATCTTCAAAAATGTTGCAATTTAGTAAAAAGCTATTGTGGTAGCGACCTACAGGTCCTTACACTTCAATGTAGGTTCTACTCTAGGTTACAGATTTTTATGTTTGTCATTTGTTGTAGTGTCAGTCCTGGTGACCTGAGGTTATCCTTGTGTACAGTATAATCTCAGCAATGGAATTAGGAATAGCAATAGTGGTAGGAGAAGCGCTAGTCTTTTGAGGCCCCAAAAGCTAACCTCTGGCCCTGGCATCCTCTGTTATCTGGCAGTCCATAGCTACGGGGGTACCAGAACAGTTAATGGCATGTGTTGTGCTTGTTTTCACCCTGCTTCATTAAATCAGTCTGATAGTCTATTGCATAGAACAGGGGACAGTCCGATCCTAGGGTTTTTCAAGCCACTCACCACTACAACTCGGCTGTATGCTCCTGATGGTTCGTCCTTCCGATCACTATTCCGGTCTGCCTTTCTCCCTTCCCTACTGCAGTGTCCAGACTGTGATGCTGCTGTACTAGATGTACTAGTAATGGTGGGAAAATTAAAGTACCAATTCTCAGCTTTTCAGGTTTTTTAGTATCCTCTCATATCTGGGTCATTGCGATAAAAAAAATAATTAGCCGCAAGATGCTGGGGGCAATAGAGGCAATAGAGGTTTCTGCTATGGACATTCCTGGTGGAGCGGATTGGGATCCCACTGTTTCTACTGTTATCTCACCTCTCCCTCAATGATACCAGTGGTGGTCGCGGTTGTAGGACCCTTAAAGTTTATTGAATGTAAATGACAGGCTGCACTCTAATGTACTGTCTATAATCTTGTGATAACAGTGATGGTAACAGTGGTGGTAGTAAGCTAACAGTGGTATATTAGCAGTGATGTTTTATGGCGGGGGGGTCCTGGAAAGCTGTTCTCTGGCACAGACATCAACTGCTATCCGGTTATTAGTAGCGGTAAGGAGATTGAAAGCAATTAACAGTCCCTGTTATATTAGCATGGCTCCAATGAATGCTACTGCTGCAATGTTTCCAATAGTTTTAAACAGTTTTAAACAGCCCGCTCACGGATCACTCACCGCTACCGATACGACCCCCGAGCCGGTCAGCGTCTCCTCCGTCTCGTCCGTCGACCCACTGGTTCCAGTCTGCCAGATGTACGTTCCCCGTACCTGCCTCCAGTGGTCCGCTCGGTGCCAGTAATATCCCCCGGTAACTCCCCAGTGAGTGGTCGTCTCCCTTACTGCCTGGGGAACACTCGATACACTGTGCAGCCCGGGGATCAGGGAATTCCAGAGGCGGGGTGAGGGCTAGTTGCTCAGTACATGTAGCGGGCGGGCATGCTGCAGGTCGACCGGCTCATCTTCTCCTCATGCCGGTCACTTGTAGCTGCTGACGTGCTGGAGCGAGATAGGACAAGGGGGTTCTGAGGAGAGAGCCAGGGCTTCAGGAAAGCGCCTAGAACGCGCCTACGTCATGGTGCTCCTCCTCCTCTCCCAGCCACATGACGGGGGGCTCTTTTAATAAAGGAATGTCAGTGTGTTTTTTTTTTATTTTTTTACACTTTCTTTGTGAAATGGTAGGGGTACAATGTACCCATTACCATTTCAAACGGGGATGGGTGGGATCTGGGGGCCTCCTTGTTAAAGGGGGCTTTCAGATTCTGATAAGCCCCCCCCTGCAGACCCCCACAACCACCAGCCAGGGTTGTGGGGATGAGGCCCTTGTCCCAATCAACATTGGGACATGGTGCTTTGAGGGATCACAGACCCCCAAAGCACCCTCCCAATGTTGGATGCATGTGGCCTGGTATGGTTCTCGTCCCCCCTCTTTCCCTGTGGCCTGCCAGGTTGCGTGCTCGGATAAAGGGTCTGGTATGGATTTTTGGGGGGAACTCCACACCATTTTTTTTTATTTGGCGTGGAGTTCCCCTTATAATCTATACCAGACCTGAAGGGCCTGGTAATTGAATTTTGGGGGAACCCCACGCTTTTTTATATCAATGACTGTGCTCTGTATTATGGGGAGCCGACAATTCATTATAGCCGCGTGTGCTTTTAAACGACTTACACACACAACAAACGGTCGGACGGACAAAGTTGTCGGAAAATTCGATCCTTCGGAGCGTGATGACGTTCGTTCATTACGACGGGACTACGTTCAGGCTAGTAGCCAATAGCTTTGGTCTCGTTATTTGATCTGAGCATACGTGGCACTTTGTCCGATTGGAATTATCTACAAACGATCGGAAAAAGTCCGATCAGATTTTTTTGTCGGGAAATTTGAGATCCGGAAAAAGTCAGATTGAGCCCACAAACGATCGGATTTTCTGCCAATATAATCCGATCTGATCTTTTCCGTCAGAAATTCCAGCCGTGTGTACAGGGCATTAGAGTGCGTGGCATCCCTGAATCCATAATGGACCTACACTCCACTATAACTGCTCTTTTTCAAGAACTTATTCCTTCAATCCCAATAGAACATCTTGAGATGGATAGGATCCAAAGATCATTGGCCCCAAGTAAAGAAGATGGCCCACCCAGAGACATTGTCGTCAAACTCCATTATTTCCGCACCAAGGAGCAATTAATGGAAGCAGCCCGCAAAAAAGAATCATTAATCTTCCAAGGACACCATTATCAGATTTTCCAAGATCTCTCACAGCAAACTCATTAAAAGGCAATTGATGAAACCACACCTACAGACTCTCCAATATAATAGAATCACTTATCGATGGGGTTTCCCATTCGCCCTTCGTTTTACTTACAAAGATACCACATACATCTGTAAATCGGAAGACAACCTAATTTCCAAGATCCACAGCCTTCATTTACTGATACCTGAAAATACCACAGAAGGATCAAAACGCTGTACTACATCAGGCTCCCCTTCTAATCAACCAAACTTTTCATCACTTCAAGCTCAATCCAGAAACCATAAAAGAAGCCGCTTTGCTTCTCCACCTCCAACCACCGAAGATGATATAAGAATTGGGAGCCTAATCCCCAACTAGGCTACCAGGGGGAATGGGGGCAGTTTGGACTATTGCGGTACAATAAAGGCAGTACAAAGAATAATGTAACAAAGTATAAATATAAACGTTACAGATGATTTTATTGATGCCAAAATACAAATCATCATTTACATGTTAAAAACATAGTGGCGGTACATATGTAAATCACCAATAGGTAGTTAGAATAAAACAATTGATCACAGATGTCAGATGTAATTTTTCTCGACTAGTTTCGCGGTCATTTACCGCTTCATCGGGAGATTATCTGTGGTTAAATCAAAAGAATCAATATGATGATCAAAAATGAAAACAGCATCCTGATGAAGGAAATCTTTTGAAAATAAAACGGGGAGAAAGCAACACAGCTTACCTATGCTCCAGCAGGCTAACAGCTCACAGCTCACAGTGCCACCACCTAATAAATGGTCCAACCACAGAAGACCAAATGGACTGAAAACTCTCCTGATGGTGATATGAGACCTTAAAAGAACATATACAAAACAAATACTATATACAATCCTTCAGATGGTAACCCCCTGATACAGATTTTATCTCTACTAATTCTTTATCAGACCACTTAGGATACTGACTCTTATGCGGCGTACACACGCTCAGACTTTCCGGAGGGATTTTCCGCCAGACCTAGTCCAGCGGACAAACCGTCGGACGTCTCCAGCGGAGGTCCGCTGGACTTTTCCGCCGGACAATTCGCGGGAAAAAGTCCGCGGGACTTTTGAAATGAATGGACTTGCCGACACACGATCGGAAAGTCCGTTCATTTAGAACGTGACTGCAGGTAGACGGGACTAGCTAAGGCAGTGAATGCCGCCGCGCTAGCCCCGTCACCTGGCATGGATTTAAAAAAACGAAAAAAACGCGTGGGGGTCCCCCCCAAATCCATCTCAGACTCTTATCCGAGCACGGAGACGGCCGGCCAGGAAAGGGGGTGGGGATGAGCGAGCGCCCCCCTCTCCTGAGCCGTACCAGGCCGCGTGCCCTCAACATGGGGGGTGACCTGGGGAAAGGGGGGCCTGCGGCCCCCCCACCCCAAAGCACTTTGTCCCCATGTTGATGAGGACAAGGGCCTCTTCCCGACAACCCTGGCCATTGGTTGTTGGGGTCTGCGGGTGGGGGGCTTATCGGAATCCGGGAGCCCCCTTTAATAAGGGGGCCCCCAGATACCGGCCCCCCACCCTATGTGAATGAGTATGGGGTACAATGTACCCCTACCCATTCACCTAAGGTGTAAAAGTGTAAATAAAAAAAAAACACACAATTTTTTTAAATATTTTATTGCACAGCTCCGGGGGTCTTCTTCCGTCTTGGGGGGTCTTCTCGCCGGACTCCTCCGCTCTCTTCTGCTCTTTTACCTAGCTCTTTCACGAGCGGAGGAGCCCGGCTTTCTTCTTCATCACCGCCGTCGTCTGGGGGTCTTGTTCTACCTTCGGGGGTCTTCGGGGGTCTCTTCTGTTCTTGCCTTCTGCGTCGTATTCTTCTTCTTCTTCCGATGTTGACTCAACGCTCTCTCGGGCCGGAATGGCAGAGACACACAGTGTTGTGACTTATATAGGGACAAGGGGCGGGCCACCGAATCATGTCACATGGTGACTCTGCCCCCATATGATGTCACAGACTCTTCGGGCAGCTGGGAAGGATGCAGGACAAGGTGCAGTAGTGTTGGAGGTTTTTTCCGCCACCACGCCTCCAAAATTCTACTATTGGTGATTCTGACACACCTCTCCCCTCCACCCCCTCCTCTTCTTCTTCCTCCATGGCCTCTTCCTGTGCTTTGTCCTCGGAACCAGCGGTGCTCCGTAGGCGTTCAAGGAGCTACGCTAGTACGCAGGCAAAAAGATGCCATGCCGTGCTTGAGCTGGTGTGCATGGGGTACAGGAGCCACACTGGGGCAGAGATTCTGTCAGCTCTGCAGGGGCAGGCTGAGAGGTGGTTGACACCACACCAGCTTAAGCCAGGAATGGTGGTTTGAGACACCGACAGGGACAACTGACCCTGTGTGGCTCACGTCCTTAACTTGGTGGTGCAGCGGTTCTTGGGCAGGTACCCGGGCTTACAGGATGTCCTGAGGCAGGCCAGGAAAGTCTGTGTGCATTTCCGCCAGTCATACGCCAGTGCTCGGCTGGCTGACCTACAAAAGCAATTTAACCTGCCCAAAAACCGCCTAATCTGTGACATGCCCACCAGGTGGAACTCAACGAGGGCCATCAATGAGTACCTGTGCGACTACGGCACGCCAGTGGGCCATGATCAGGGATGCATGCACTGTCCTGTCACCATTTGAGGAGGCCACGAGGATGGTGAGCAGTGACAGTGCATGCATCAGTGACACTGTCCTTCTTGTCCACCTGTTAGAGCACACGCTGTGTAGAATAATGGACAGGGCACTTGAGGCAGAACCGAGGCAGGAAGAGGAGGACTTCCTTACCTCTCAAGGCCTCTCAAGGCCCCCTTTATGCAGAGAGTGTTCCTGCTGACCCGCCGATGACACAGGAAGAGGAGGAGGAGGAGGAGGAGTAGGATTGTGTCAGCATGGAGGTGGAGCCTGGCACTCAGCATCAGCAGCAGTCTTTTAGGGATCATTTACAGTCCCAAGAAACCCGTGGACTTGTACGTGGCTGGGAGGAGGTGGCTGCGGATCATGTTGTCCTTAGTGACCCAGAGGACCCGGGCCGAATGCCTCAGCTAACCTACGCTGCATGGCCTCCCTGATCCTGCAAAGCCTGCGGAAGGATCCTCGTATTCGTCGGATCAAGGAAAGGGATCATTACTGGCTGGCAACCCTCCTTGATCCACGTTACAAGGCTAAGGTTGCAGACCTTATCTTGCCGTCACAGAGGGAGCAGAGGATGAAATATCTTCGGGAGGTCTTGCAGAAAGGTCTGTGCAACGCGTTCCCAGAGACTGGGAGGTTACAAACTCCTGGTCCTGGACAACGTGTTGCTGAGGCTTCTGTCAGTCATAGAAGGAGTGGTGGAGAAGGTGGGCGTCTAATCGATACGTTCAGACAATTTTTTAGTCTGCAGCCCCAAGGTATGATCGGTTTCAGCAACCATCGCCAGCGTCTGATTTACATGGTGCAGGAATACCTAGGGGGAAGATCAGACTTGGACACCTTTCCCACCAAAAATCCTCTGGGTTACTGGGTCTTGAGAATGGATCACTGGCCAGAGCTTGCAATGCACAGTATGCAATTGAGCTACTGGCCTGTCCTATATCCAGCGTTCTTTCGGAACGCACATTCAGTGCTGCTGGAGGCTTTGTCACCGATCACAGGGTGCACCTGTCCACCGACTCGGTTGATCGACTGACCCTCATAAAAATGAATCAGTCTTGGATCACCACCAGCTACCAGGCACCTGATGCTGATGTAACTGAATATTATTTTGAAATGTCAGAGCCCTTCAAGACTGCCTATGCTGATGCTGAGTGACTATCGTGTTATGCTGAGTGACTATCCTCTTCCTCCTCAATGATCATGCTGATAGCTTGTAAGAACATTTTTGGTTCTGGGCGCCGCCACCAGTGGCTAAGGCCCAATTTTTCAGCCCCTGTTTAACAGGGGCGTGTAATAACAATTTTTGATGCAATATTTTGCAGGAGGGTTCGTTTTTTCCCTCAACTACAATATTTGTGAGTGGTTACAGTGTTTGTGGCACCAGCACCAGTGCCTAAGGCCCAATTTTTCAGCCCCTGTTTAACAGGGGTGTGTAATTACAATTTTTGATGCAATACTTTGCAGCAGGGCTCATTCCTGCGCTCCATCTAGAGTTTCTGTGAGGTGTTGCAGTGTTGTGGCACCAGTGCCTAAGGCCCAATTTTTCTGCCCCTGTTCAACAATGGCATGTAATTACAATTCTTGATATAATAGTTCACAGCAGGGCGTTCCAGCGACCACCAAGAGTCACTTTGAGAGCTTACAGTGTTGTGGGAACACTAACACCTTAGGCCCAAATTTCTGCAAAGCATATAGGGCAGACCCCTACTTTCAAACATCCAACTTACAAACGACTCCTACTTGCAAACGGAAGGATACAACAGGAAGTGAGATGAAATCTATCCCTAGGAAGGGAAATTCTCTCCTGCAAGAGTTGATATGGGAAAAACGTGTCTCCTCTCCACTGATGCTTTATCACTAGGGTTGAGCGAACCTGAACTGTAAAGTTCGGGTTCGTACCAGACTTTTGGGCTTTTTGGTCCTGGACCCAAACAATTTACTGTATGTTCGGGTTAGAGTTCGGTGTTCGGCAAAATAATGGCGCTTTTTAAAAAGTTATTGTCAGTTTGTCACAAAGTGTTATTTCTGCAGGAAAAAAAGTTATTTAAAAGCACTCGCAGCTATAATGAATTGTCGGCTCCCGTCCCCGTAATACAGAGAACAGTCATTGAAAGGCATTGATTTTTGGGAGCAGTGGTTTTAATAATGCTTAAAGTAAACAATAAAAGTGTAATATTCCTTTAAATTTCGTACCTGGGGGGGGGTGTATATTATGCCTGTAAAGGGGAGCATGTTTCCCGTGCTTAGAACTGTCCCTGCACAAAGTGTCATTTCTGCAGGAAAAAGTCATTCAAAAGCACTCACGGCTAAAATGAATTGTCGGCTCCCGTAATACAGAGAACAGTCATTGAAAGTTATTGATGAAAAAAAAAAAAAAAGCGTGGGGTTCCCCCAAATTTAATTACCAGGCCCTTCAGGTCTGGTATGGATATTAAGGGGAACCCCGGGTCAAAAAAAAATGAGTGCCCCCCATTCTGAAACGTACAAGGCCACATGCCCTCAACATTGGGAGGGTGCAAAGCACCTTGTCCCCATGTTGATGAGGACAAGGGCCTCATCCCCACAACCCTGGTCGGTGGTTGTGGGGGTCTGCAGGTGGGGGGTTGATCAGAATCTGGAAGCCCCCTTTAACAAGGGGACCCCTAGATCCCGCCCCCCCTGTGTGAAATGGTAAGGGGTTACAAAGGTAGCCCTACCATTTCACCAAAAAAAGTGACAAAAGTGTTAAAAATGACAAGAGACAGTTTTTGACAATTCCTTTATTTAAGTCTTCTTCTTTCCATCTTCTTCCTTCTTCTTTCCTTCATCCATCGGTTTCTTCCTCTATCTTCTTCTTCCTCCATCTTCTTCTTCCTCCGATCCTCTGCTTCTTGCTCCAGTGTTCTCATCTGGCATCTTCCTCCACGGCGTCTCTTCTTCCTCGCTTCGCTCTCGGGCCGCTCGGCATCAATGGGGGACTCCCACTGTGTGATGCTTTTCTTCTGAAAGTTCTTATATAACGGAGGGTGGGGTCACCAGGTGGCCCCGCTCACCTCTGACGCACAGGGACTTGACGGGGACTTCCCTATGGCTTTCCCCATAACGTCAGAACTGTCAGAAGAAGAGAAGCCTCACACAGCGGGAGCCTCCCATTAATGCGGAGCGGCCCGAGAATGAAGTGAGGAAGAAGAGACGCTGTGGAAGAAGAACACCGGAGCAAGAAGCAGAGGATAGGAGGAAGAAGAAGATGGAGGAAGAAGAAGATAGAGGAAGAAACCGAAGGATGAAGGAAAGAAGAAGGAAGAAGATGGAAAGAAGAAGACTTAAATAAAGGAATTGTCAAAAACTGTCTCTTGTCATTTTTTAACACTTTTGTCACTTTTTTGGGTGAAATGGTAGGGGTACTTTTGTAACCCCTTACCATTTCACACAGGGGGGGTGGGATCTAGGGGTCCCCTTGTTAAAGGGGGCTTCCAGATTCCGATAAGCCCCCCGCCTGCAGACCCCCACAACCACCGGCCAGGCTTGTGGGGATGAGGCCCTTGTCCTTATCAACATGGGGACATCCTCCCCATGTTGAGGGCATGTGGCCTGGTACGGTTCAGGAGGGGGGGAGCTCTCTCGTCCCCCCCCTCTTTTCCTGTGGCCTGCCAGGTTGCGTGCTCGAATAAAGGGTCTGGTATGGATTTTTGGGGGAACTCCACGCCATTTTTTTTTTTAATTTGGCGTGGAGTTCCCCTTAAAATCCATACCAGACCTGAAGGGCCTGGTAATTGAATTTGGGGGACCCCCAAGCTTTTTTTTAATTTTTTATCAATGACTTTCAATGACTGTGTTCTCTGTATTATGGGAGCCGACAATTCATTATAGCCGCGAGTGCTTTTAAATGACTTTTTCCTGCAGAAATGACACTTTGTGCAGGGACAGTTCTAAGCACGGGAAACATGCGCCCCTTTACAGGCATACTATACACACCCCCCAGGTATGAAATTTAAAGGAATATTACACTTTTATTTTTTCACTTTAAGCATTATTAAAATCACTGCTCCTGAAAAAACTGCAGTTTTTAAAACTTTTTTTGCATTGATACATGTCACCTGGGGCAGGACCCAGGTCCCCAAACAATTTTTATGACAATAACTTTTTAAAAATCAATGACTGTTCTCTGTATTACGGGGACGGAGCTGACAATTCATTATAGCCGCGAGTGCTTTTAAATTACTTCAACCTCAAAAGTTTGGGTCCCCATTGACTTCAATGGGGTTTGGGTTCGGGGTCAAGTTCGAGTCCCGAACTCGAACTTTTTTCCGAAGTTCGGCCAAACCCGTCGAACCCGAACATCCAGGTGTCCACTCAACTCTATTTATCACCAATCCTTGTTTCACTAAAAACCCCAAATTTTCAAAAAACATTTGTCATTGGGACAGAAAGTGAGGTGAAATCTTCTGTAGAGGTGCACAGACAGCAAAAAAAATGTTTTCCAAAATGCTTAAAAATAGATTTGTTTGACTGGAGCTATGCTTTAAAAAAGTACCAGTTCAAAATTACAAACAGATTCTACTTAACAACAAACCTACAGTCCCTGTCTTGTTTGCACCACCTGGATACTGCTTTTCAGAGTATATAGGGCCTTTCCTTTTTTTTAATTATGGTGCAGGGTTCCCCTTAATATCCATACAAGACCCAAAGGGGCTGGTAATGGGCAGGGGGGGTACCCATGACGTTTATCTCACTTATTTTCATCCATATTGCCGGGACCAGACATTACATTAAATCCACAAGCAGTTTTAAATTACTTTCATTTCTTTAGAAATGTCATTTTGTGCAGGACTGTTCTAAGCACGGGAAACATGTACCACTTTACAGGCATACTATAGACACCCCCCAGGTATGATATTTAAAGGAATATTTCACTTTTTTTTTTCACTTTAAGCATCATTAAAATCAGTGCTCCCAAAAAAACTGACGTTTTTAAAACTTTTGTTTGCAATGATACATGTCCCCTGGGGCATGACCCGGGTCCCCAAACCCTTTTTAGGACAATAACATGCATATTAGCCTTTAAAATTAGCACTTTTGATTTTTAACCTTCTAGTCTCATAGACTTTAACAGGGTTCTAAAGTTCACGCAAATTTTCGGTCCATTCACAGGTTCTGGTGCGAACCGAACCAGGGGGTGTTCGGCTCATCCCTACCATTGATGTGAGCGGGTTTAGCAAACCATAATTTAGTATGGTTATGATATTGTTCCCATGTACGCAGATCTGTTTGCTAGGAGCGTGGATGCAGTCGCCATGAGGTGGTCAGTCTCTTGGTGAGGCATAAACAAACATCCCTTAAAGATTGAACAGATCTGCAGTGTCCACGGGAAGGTTTCCGCAACCAACGGTCTTCCACCGACGTCTGTATGTGCGAATACGTTCGCATGTGCATACAGCAGCAAAACTGACACTGGGGGGACATCTGGCAACATACATTAAAAAAATGTCCACAACAGTATGTCTGCCAGTCCAGTACCCAGACTCCTCTTTTGGCCAATTACTTGCATATAAGCCTTCAAAATTAGCACTTTTGATTTTTTTCCTGTAATGGGGTTCGCCATTCGTGTCAGAACATTTCCCCTGTTCGGGAGTTCTGCTGTGAACCAGACAGGGGGGTTGTTCAGTCCATCCTTATTGTTTTAATGATGCCCTGTTGTTGGCAAGAACTGCCTCATTAAAGCTACTATTCTTTATTACATTCTGACCAAACTAATTTGAATCCACACTTCACCTCTACTTGTTCCTCTTTACAATGTTGGTCAGTGGAAAAGTGACCTTTTATATTGGAGGCCAATGAAGGATTGCCCTTTTACATTGGTTGGTCAATTAAGAAGTTCATCCTTTCAATGGTGGTCAGTGGAGAAGGGCCCCCTTACATTGGTAAATAGTAGAGATGGGCAGTCTGTTCAGGCCGAGCATTGGTTTGGCCCCTGAACAGCACCCATTCGGGTGTTCACCAAACATTCGAATTTATGGATGTTCGTCCACCAAGCACACAGTGAGCAGCTGCTGGTTGCTAATGAGCAGGTCGGGAAGGCAGCCACTACATCCTTAACAACGGAGGAGTCATCAGCTGTCAACGGGCTTCTCCGCTGATAGCTAAATATAAAAGAAAAACATTGTCGGCAATAAGAAAAAATGTGAAAAAAAATAGCGTGGGGGTCCCCCAAAATCCATATTGTTGCATGCTGGATCAGTGATGTCCCATGAGGGTGGTGCCTCCAGGTGACATTACCAGGTGGCCCGGCTCCTTACCTATTTAAGAACTGTCAGACAGCAGAGTAGGCAGTCGGCAGTTAGCCTTTATCACAAACGGATCTTTTTTTCTTTTTTAGGGTCCGGCAGTGTGGCGGGTGTTGTTATTTATGATGGATCTACATCGGGGGGCATTATTTTTTTATTTTTAATAAAGGAATTGTCCAAAACTGTGTGTGTTTTTTTTTTTACACTTTTTTTGGTGAATGTGTAGAGATACAATGTACCCCTACTCATTCACATAGGGGGGCCAGGATCTGAGGGCCCCCTTGTTAAAGTGGGCTTCCAGAATCAGATAAGCCCCCAGCCTGCAGACCCCCCCCCACAACCAAAGCCCAGGGTTGTGGGGAAGAGGCCCTTGTCCCCATCAACATGCACCCCCCCATGTTGAGGGCATGTGGCCTGGTATGGTTCAGGAGGGGGGGTGGTCGCTTGTCCCCCCCTTTCCTGGCCTGCCAGACTGCATTCTCAAATAAGGGTATGCTAGGATTTTGAAAAAAAACTGCGTGGGGGTCCCCCTCCAATCCACACCAGGCCCTTTGGATCTTGTATGGATTTTAAGGGGAACCCCATGCCAAAAGTAAAAAAAAATGGGGGGGGTCCCACATGGGGTCCCCCTTAAAATCCATACCAGTGGATTTTGGGGGGGGAGACCCTACGCCTTTTTTTTATTTTGGTATGAAGTTCCCCTTGAAATCCATACAAGATCGAAAAGGCCTGGTGTGGATTGGAGGGGGACCCCCACGCTGTTTTTTTTTTCACAATCTTCTATTGCCGGCAATGTTTTTATTTTTTTCAAGAAAGCTTGCAGCTGGGAAAATCTATTTAAATGTCATATTTTTTTTGTATATATGTCAGTTTTGCTGTAGCAGGTTCTATACACGATACAGATGGGCCACTTTAAAGGCAGACTAAGGGGACCCCTCAGGCACTAAATTGAAAGGAATTTTAAAATGTTATTTATTCACTTTAAGCATCATTAAAATCGCTGCTCCTTTAACCCCTTTGTGCCGACCACACACATAAATGAGGCCTCATGAAAGTGGGCTAAGTAGTTGTTATGGGTCTTTATAGGTCAAAGTTGCAAAATTGAGCTTAGGTTTTGAGATTTGTTTTAACTTTAGGTGTGAAGGGGTTAAAAACGATATTTAAAAAAAATTGCATTGATACATGTCTTCCAGGGCAGTAGTCGGGCCCCTATATCCCTTTTTATGGCTAATAACTTGCATATAAGCCTTCAAAATGGGGACTTTTAATTTTTCTATTTCAGGTCCCATAGACTTTAATAGGGTTTGCAGTTCGGGTCCGAACTATTTCCATGTTCAGAAGTTCTGGTGTGAGCCAAACCGGGGGGTGTTTGGCCCATCACTAGTGATAAGTGGAGATTTACCACCTTACTTTTGCGATCAGAGGTAAATGGCCTTTTTACTATATTGGTCCATGGAAAAAAGTGCACTCTTCCACTGGTGATCAGTGGAAATTGACCCATTACACAGTGGTGGTGAAGTGTATACCTACATTGGAGGTCAGTGGAAAAGTGTCCCTTACATTGGTAATCAAGTAGAAAGGGCTTCCTTACATGGATGGTTAGCAGAGAAGTGCCCCTGAGTTAAAAAGTGCCTTCTTCCCTTATTGGTGAGTAGAGAAGGGCCCCTTGTGTTTGAATCTAGGGGAAACGTGCTCCTACTTAAATTGGTGGTCATTGTAGATGTGCTTCCATACATTGGTGGGCAGTAACATGCCCCCCTTTCATTGGTGATCAGTTGCATAGTGCCCTCTTAAATTGGCAGTCAGTGGTGAAGTGCCTCCTTTGCATTGATTCCTAAATCTTTGCTCTGTTTAAGAGCTACAGTTGCCACTTGCATCCCTCATTTCCACGTACTGCAGGTGTCCCTAAATGTCCAAAGTGATACCATCTGCCAGCCACCAGGTGACTGCAGAACACAGTAGTGACATAGCGGGTGGTGGGTGGGTCTATAGTGTACAGCTGAGGACACAGAATCTGACACACTACTGTTTCCTGTAGAGACATAATAGCTGGCAGATAGTGCCACAGGGGATGGTAAGGCAAATGGAATGCTACACACTTGAAAGTGTCAAATTCCACCAGGAGCTCTAGTTGTGCATCAATGCAAAATTTGGTTGTTTATTTTTAACGTCCATTCAAGTGACAGAGAGGATCTTTTATTATTCTATTCCCCACCACATGATTGGATGATTAAAGTGACTTCACTTTACATTTTAGAAAACTAAGTCCATTAACACATCCTTTAACACTTTGGTGATCAGACCCTTTATACAGCACTTGCTAATGATGTGTTTTAGGCGTTATAATGTTAAAACTTTTTAATATAAAAGTATATTTTTTTTTTTACAGACAATGCAATGGATCTTAAGATATTTCTTGAAAATCTGGGTCTAGGAAAATTTATAACATCAAAACTTACACTTAAAGAAGTCCTGGATATTGGCTCAGAGACTTGTAAGAAGATTGAACCTTCAGAGAATGTTTTCTGGTGCTTCCTACAAAGACTTTTTGCTCTAAATGTAACTGCACGGGTACTAAATAATGACAATCAGTATTTTAGTTTAGATTACTTGATTGATAACAATGATAGTACAACAAATGCAGTAAACCCTCTTGATGTTGTGTGTGCTCTCCTCCACCGCTCAGACAAGTTTCTTCAACAGGAGATTATAAGAAAAATGTCCATGTGTCAGTTTGCCGTCCCTCTGATCCTCCCTGCTGTTGATGATTCAAATAGTCACACCTTTATGCTGTTTGGTTTGAGAGATATTGTGAAAAGGTGGATGCCAAATAACCAGAGACAACAAAAAGCATATGCTGAAGAAAGTATAGTGCAACATTCCATTCCTGTTATCTCTTTTATGAGGTTGGGGGAATATAGTTTATCAAAATCTAAAATACTAAATCGAGTCCTCAGCCCAGAAGAGCAAGTCAATGATTTTTTTGTACATCAGGATATGAATGGTGGGAACGTAACTAGAAAAATTGCTGATGGATTGGTGGAAGTAGCCTGGTACTTCCCAGCTGGTAGGGAATCAGATCTTTTCCATGACCCCATTACCATTGCCAACCTGAGAGGAGATCTACAGAAAAATAAGAAACCGTTCTGTTTTCTTTCAAAAATCTCACAAACTGTGTTTATTTTTATCGAGGACACCAAAACATTTGAGAGTCGTCATTTCACAGATATTGACGTTTCATGCAAAAACTATTTTTTTATTATCAGTCTCCAATCCTCCAAAATGATAGATGGCAAATTCAAAACATTTCTGACAAACCTGTCATGTGTGGAAAGCAGAAAATATCGTTTCATCATTGATAAAGATAACAAGGATACAGCAAGAAAAAACATTGAATATTTGACAAAGATTTTTCCAGATCTAAAGCAAAACATTATAGTTCTAAATCCGAGAATGTCTCAAGAGAGGCAGATTGCAATAAAACTGCAAGTATTAATGAAGGAACTAACAAGTAAAAAGGAAAATACAAATGCTCTACAGGACATGGCACAGGTTGCATATGATGTTAGGATTGATGTTGACGAAAATTGTAAGGAGTGTAAGGACACAAGAACACTTGCCCGGGAAATTACTAAATCTATATGTGATGTTGCTGTTTATAAGAAAAAAACAATGAAACTACAAGGAGATGCCTGGAGAGAACTGGCCAAACTTGAGAAAGAACTCTGCCAAATGAAGAATCAAGGTAACGTATCCGGGGAGGAATACAAGTCCCAACTAATTAAGAGAATTGAATGTTTGCGTAGACAGCAAAATCAGCAGAGACTTCCTGAGGATATGAAGACATTTCTAGATGCACTCACTAGGATGTCAAGAGAAGAGTTGCCCTTTTTTTTGAAGTGGTTGAAATTCTATCTAGATTCAAAATCTAGAGACAGTATCTTACAAGTTCAACAAACTGAACAAAAAGGCCTTGGACAAAATATATCTGACAGAAATTTGGGAATGGAACATTTTCTCCGTGAATTAGGACAGTTTTATGAGGCTGAATGCTTTATGAAGGAAAGCGGAGAGATCCAAGACAGGCAGAGGAAATTTCATCATCTTCCAGAAATTGGTGCTCGCCTCTTGTTGGATGGGTTCCCCTTAGAACTGATTGATGGGGATGTTTCCAATATACCCCTGCAATGGATAAGTGATGTTCTGAGTGAATTGGACAAAAAGACAGGAGGAAAATGCAAAATGAGAGTGATATCTGTACTGGGAGTGCAGAGCACAGGGAAATCCACTCTTCTAAACACCATGTTTGGTCTGCAGTTCCCAGTAGCCAGTGGAAGATGTACAAAAGGAGCCTTCATGACTCTTCTTAATGTGAAAGAAAACTTCCAAGAGGAACTGGGCTGTGACTTCATCATGGTGATTGACACTGAAGGATTAAGGGCTCCTGAGTTTTATTCACTTGGTGACAGTAATGAACATGACAATGAACTAGCAACACTAGTTGTTGGGTTGAGTGATATCACCATAGTCAATATGGCCATGGAAAACACGACAGAAATTAAGGAAATTTTACAGATTGTGGTCCATGCTTTTCTTAGGATGAAAAAAATTGGGAAGAAACTCAACTGTCAGTTTGTACATCAGAACGTTAGTGATGTGTCTGCTAAAAACAAGATCACGAGAGAGAATAAACTACTCCTGGAGCAGCTAGATGAGATGACAGAAATAGCAGCAAATATGGAGAATTATAATGATGTCACCCAGTTCTCTACAATCATTGACTATGACATTGAGAGAGACAACTGGTACATTTCTGGCTTGTGGCACGGTGTCCCCCCCATGGCATCTATTAGCACTGGATACAGTGAAAATGTTAAGGAACTTAAAATGCATTTACTGAATACTATCAAACAGAAACCACATTCTGATTCCTGCAGCATCAATGACTTCATTGAGTGGATTAGAAATTTATGGAATGCTGTTAAACATGAGAAATTCATCTTCAGTTTTAGGAGCAGCTTAGTAGCTAAAGCTTATGACCAACTGTGTATAGCATACTCACAACAGGAGTGGAAGTTCAGGAAGGAGGCACACAACTGGATGATAAAAACAGAGAATTTGATTAAGAATCAGACTTCTGGGAAGCAAGAACCTGAGCTCATAATGGATTTAAAAAGGAAAATAAACAACTTATTACAGAACCAATCGCAGATCATGAAAACATTTCTTGAAGATTACTTCAAGAAAGATGATAAGTATGTGAAGTTGGTTCTACAGCACAAAAATGAATTCATTAGTTATGTGTCAAGGCTCCGAGAGGAACTTGAATATTATTTAAATAAAAAGTGCATGGAAGTCATTCGAATTCAAAATGAAAAAAATAAAATAGTCAGCATCCAAGAAAATTATCAGAAAAAGATTAAAGAGCGAGTTAGTGCTCTTCTGGAAGGGTACAGACTTGAAAATAGAAAACTGAGTGTTGAGGGACTGGAATATGAGTTTCAGACAATGTGGAACAAAACCGTACAGGAATTTAATCTGAGTGGTTTAAAGAGACAAAATATTGCTAGAAGCATGCTAGATCATTTAAAGAGAAACATGAGTAATAAAGCAGGCTACATTAACCAGAAACTGGTTGAACTTGACAGTTTAGAAAAATACCAGGGAAGAAATTTTAAGTTGAAGGTTAAGCATCTCGAAGGATCATTTTTTAAAGTCCTCAGACATAGATTTACTGAACAGTTCTGGGGAGTAGCAACTGCAGTAGCTCTCATTATCATTGATAGATGTAATCGATATGTCACAAATAAGATTTCCACAAAAGAGGATTACAATGAAACATTCTGCCAGCAGTTATTGGACATTGTAGATGAGGGCCTCCAAGAAAAACGTGTGCAAAGGTTTTATTTGAAACCATCATTTGAACTCAGTATAAAACTTTTAGCTTTAGGGAAAGCAGCACCAATGTTCCAGAAGATGCATGAGGACTTCATCCGGGAAAATGATCCAAAGCTTTGTCTGGAAAAATTAAAACCTCTTTACTTGAACACATTTAAAGAAGTCTATGCGAACAAGGATGGTTGCAGAGAAAGGGCTCAGATTCTGTAAATTCTGTCTGAAACCAGCATTGACTGGGTTTGTCTTTTCAAACCTTGGAAACAATATCACTGATGACATCTTACACAGTGCTGATGCTGTGAAATATGGTTCTAGAACTTTCTTCCAAACCACTCTACTGAATGACCTACTGACACAGAACATGTTTCAAGAATATGTGAAACATTGCCTTCACTATGAGATCTTTGTAAAAGACTTTCTTGTGCATCATGTTTAGAAGAGGCTTCCCTCTGGGACGACAGCCATGCAGACAATTTTAATGCAGTGTGCGGCGTATGGTCTGAGCACTGTTAGGCTCACCCCCCACCCCTTCAACCTCTGCAATGCTGGCAGCACTCATACATCTTTTTCCCAAAGACAACCTCTGGATATGACACTGAGCATGTGCACTCAACTTCTTTGGTGGACCATGGCGAGGCCTGTTCTGAGTGGAACCTGTCCTGTTAAATCACTGTATGGTTTGGCCACCAATGTAGAGCAACAATTCTTTTTTTTCAGATCCTCAGAGAGTTCTTTGCCATGAGGTGCCATGTTGAACTTTCAGTGACCAGTGAGAGCGATAACACAAAATTTAACACACCTGCTCCCCATTCACACCTGAGACCTTGTAACACTAACAAGTCACATGACACCGGGGAGGGGAAATGGCTAATTGGGCCCAATTTGGACATTTTCACTTAGGGGTGTACTGACTTTTGTTTCCAGCGGTTTAGACATTAATGGCTGTGTGTTGAGTTATTTTGAGGGGACAGCAAATTTACACTGTTATACAAGCTGTACACTCACTACTTTACATTGTAGACAAGTGTCATTTCTTCAGTGTTGTCACATCAAAAGATATAATAAAATAGTTACAAAAATGTGATGGTGTACTCACTTTTGTGAGATACTGTGTGTGTATATATATATATATATATATTTCCTGGCTCATCCTCCTGTCAGCACACCATGGGTTAACATCTCCTCTGGTGCCCCACATTACCACCTGTATAGCTGAATAAAAGGCAGCTCCTCCCTAAGACAGTTCTTCTTTTTTGGTCTGCTCCAGACCACCTGTTGATTGCAGTTGGTAAGTAAGTTGTTTGCTGAAATCCCCCCCTGCCGAAATTACCTCTCCATGTTCAGCCTCTCATGGAGTTTGGAAGACCCAGAATGCTGAAGATAAATCCTTTTTTTTAAAACTGGTTGCCTTTTTGTGCCAAGGCTATGGACAAATGATGCTTAAACAGCATTGATATTGTACAGGTGTGGTATTATAAGAGCTCTGCAATGTTATCAATGTCTCTCCCTTTGGTTTTTATTTTTTCCTGTCTTTATATGCAGCGCACAGCACTGCTCTCCTGGCTTTATTGTCAGTCTGAGTGCGGCTGTGAATGGTGTCACAGGGGTAATGATCTTGGGGGTCTGCAGTTGAGAGGGTTTCTCTCCCTCTCTCTCTCTGCAGTCCTGCCAGGTAGGGATGAGCTCCGGCATGTTTGCATGGTCCACGTGCTGAGCCCGCCAGGAAGTCGGCGCAGCGCTAATCACAAGTAGTGAGACATTGCCCCGATATGCGGCTGCAGAGATCGGGAAATGTCTCACTGCCTGTGATTAGCGCAGCACTGCGCCGACTTCCTGGCGGGCTCAGCACGTGGACCATGCAAACACGCCTGAGTTCATCCCTACTGCCAGGTAAAGGACTTACCTCAGATTCTGACTCTCCTGTCAGTCTCTGGATGTGATGTCCTTGCTCCCTTACTGTGCTGTGTACTCCTGTGCGCTTGACAGTCTGACTGTTTTTTTTTTGTCTCAGACTTAGGACCCCATACACACTGTGCAACTTTTGTTGTCTGGTTTCCTTAGATTTAGCAGAGCCATGTAGTGCAAGGGCCTGCCTGATTGCATACAAATCGAGACTCTTAGGTTTGGCCTCTTGTTGTGTGGTTTTGGTCTGAGGGAAGAAATCCAGATAGGATTGTATAGTGTGTGTCCAGCTTAACTGTGTCTTATGTCTGCCTCTGGAAATGCTGCCTGAAGCTCACCTGATGCTTCTAAGGTTAGTGGATGAAGGCAGAGGGCTCTTAAAGAGACAGGGTACCATGTTTTTTGGTGAGAGGTAGTATGTTTTTTTTCTACATATATTTTGTGCAAATATGAGCTTTCCACACCTGTTAGTGGCACAGAAGATTAGCAAAGGTAGGAGGGGCGATGTGGGACATGGTTCTTAAAAGAGCGCCCAATGAGATTATGCAAATTAGGGGTTTTGCGTTATTTTAGAATCAGAAACCCTGAGCTCCAAAAAGACGTAAGACCCGCCAACAATCATCTTATCCTGACCAGGACAATGACACCTAACAGGTTGTCACCTTCATGAAAGTGGATGTAAACCCTCCGTACATCCAGTGAAGTAACTTCCTCAAATGATACACAGAGGTGAACCAAATCTCCCCACATAAGATTCTACATGTATATCTGCTGTCTTCACACGTTTATACTGTTTAGAAAGTTCAGATCGTGTTAGGAAATTTTCTCTTTCTGTTTAACACATGACATTTGTAGGACTTAAGCCCAGCGTCCTGATAGCTCCCTTAACCTCAAAACCACCCCTCCAAATCCCTCAAGAATGACCAGGTTATTGGAGTAAATGGTCTTAACAGCCTCTTTTATTAATAAACTTTAAAATATATAAATAACAACTTCTAAATAACCACTAAACTTTTCTGTACTTTATGGGTCATGTAAGAAAAACAACATACCACTGGTCACTGTGAACAACTGCTTTAACTCTAGGCCTCCAGTCGGAAAACCCCGGACTCGGAGGCCCTAGCCAACCTTCACAGTGACCTACCTTTTAACCCTTCCAGGTTAACCCCTCGTAACTTAAAAGTACCCGAAAACCTCCCATCCCATGGATGTGTACAACCTGTTACATACATGTAACCACAATCTTCTGTTTAACCCTTCCAAGTTAACCCCTCGTAACCTGAAAGTACCCAAAAACCTCCCATCCCATGGATGGGTACAACATGTACAACTCCTCCAGCGACCCAACACTGCCCTGTCATATTGCCCGCCCCAACTTCACCTGCCTTCCACCCAACATGGGAGGGTGGGTGGGAATCTCTTCCTCTGCCACTGACATCATTTCCCCCTCTCCTTTACTATCTTCCGCACAGCGCGCAGCCCGCTCTCAGCTCCTCCCCCTTTTCCTTAAAATGGAAACTTTATTTAATACGGCAGTGCTGTGCAGTCCAGCACTGTCATGCCGTCCCTACGCCCAGGTCATTCTTCTCCTTCTGCTCCGGGACTTACTGAGTGTGGTGTTTGGGCTTACAGCCAAGATAGCGTAAATTGCTGATTGGAGGAAAAGCACACACCCCCTCTCATCACGTTTTGTACAGGGCCAGCTCCCTGCTAATCTATTTATAGCAGCCTCCCCTGACAGAAATGTCAGCCTGCTTTTTTCTGATGTGTCCAGTAATTTGTCAGGAGTTATAAGGCCGATAACAAGAAGAATGGGTCAGGAGAGAGCTACAGGATACTGAAGATATATGTTCCCAGCTCAAATTTCATATATTAGGTTGTGTTTCCACTATTGAGTCCCCAAAGTCGCGCAATTTTACCACAATTTTTTGGACGCGACTTGAAGCAATGCCTGTGTATTCTTGAGGTCTATGGACCTCAAGTCGCATATACGTGAGACCAAAGTAGTGCAGGGACTACTTTGAAGTCATTGCATCTTGAAGTTGCACAGATATGAACGGTATTCATTGGAAATCATAGGGTACGACTTGTCATGTGACTTTTCAGTCCAAATTGCATGAAAAGTCGCACTAGTGGAAACCTAGCCTTAGGTTCACATCCACTTAAGCATGTGGTCTATACACTCTGAAGGAGTTGTTTCCACTTAGCCTGTGAAGGGACAGGATCCAGAAAACTGGCACAAATGCGTTTAAGTAAGCATGATGGAGAATGCCTCACCTAGCTCACAATGCATTTTGGGCCTGCATGCAGTCTGCAGTGGCAGAGAAATTAAATAGCATAGGTTGCCTCACAAGGATGTGGTTGTACAAAATTCTAAGCCCTATTAAGGCAGCTATTGCAGAAAGGATGCTACAAATATGCATACCACAAGCAACACCCATAATGATTGAGCGTAAAGTGCTTATTGATGAAGGATGACAGATACCTTGTCAGAAGACCTATTTACAGTAACAGGTTCTCTAAACTTATCCATATAGATGACTGCTGTATGTTGGTGCACTGCACTTCCAGGGGTGGATGCTGCCCTCTAGTGTCTGATGCAGAAAGTGCCTTTGCCTTTTTATAACTTGGTTGCCTTCAGAGATCCTATGGATGAAAGAATGGACTTGTTCACACCAAACGCAGTCAAGTGCGCCTTTATTCTGCTTCAAGAATGCATGGACAGTGTTTAACTTTTGATTCCAAGTTACATAGTTCACACCAGTACAGCGCATTCTAGTACAGTCAACAAAAGTAGACTGTTGCATTGTTTCTGCATGGAACACATCTAGAAGCGGCAAAACACTCCTGCAGAAACACATCTGGAACACAGAAATTGTGGTGATCTGGCCATCAGGCTTGCACAGAATCTATACAGTGACAGATTTCGCCTGCCAACCAGCAATATACATTAATTTTGATATATAATAACTTTAGATATGGCATTACATTCAACACTGGAAGCTACAAGATTTGGTACAGTTTCTGGAAAGATTGGAACCTGGAAACTGACTTATGGTTGATGCTATTGATAGACCTAGTACAAGCGCTGGCGCACGCAGTGGCTGCTATGAGAGCATTGTGGTTACACCACTGTAGGGATGAGCCAAACACCCCCTGGTTCGGTTTGCACCAGAACTTGTGAACGGACCGAAAATTTGCACAAACTTTAGAACCACATTTAAGTCTATGGGACTCAAACAATAAAAATCAAAAGTGCTAATTTTAAAGGCTAATATGCATGTCATTGTCCTAAAAAGGGTTTGGGGACCCGGGTCCTGCCCCTGGGGACATGTATCAATGAAAAAAAAAGTTTTAAAAATGGATGTTTTTTTTGGGTGCAGGGATTTTAATAATGCTTAAAGTGAAACAATAAAAGTGAAATATTCCTTTAAATATTGTGCCTGGGGGGTGTCTATAATATGCCTGGAAAGTGCCATATTTTTCCCGTGTTTAGAACAGTCCCTGTGCAAAATGACATTTCGTAAAAAAAAGTCATTTAAAACTGCTTGCAGTTTTAACCACTTCCCACCCGGCCAATGTAGATATACGGCCGGGTGGGAGCCGTCTACTTCTGATAGGACGTTCAGGAACGTCCTTCAGAAGTAGAGGGATCGCGCGCGGGCGTGCCCGTGCAGCGGCGCGATCCCGATGCGGCCGTGTCACCCGGACACGGCGCATCTCGAATCGGCAGGAGGGCACGGTGATTGGCCCTCCTGATCACATGACGGCCGTGACGAATCACGGCTGTCATGTGATGTAAACAAACAGCCGGTTGCTAGGCAATCGGCCCTCCTCTCCTCACACGGAAGTCGTCGGTGAGGAGAGGAGAGCGGATCGCTGCAGCCGGCTGGTGATCAGTGAGTATGAGATGTTTTTTTACTCACTGATCACCAGTCTAGGGTCCCCCATAGTAAAACACACGTCCCCACAGTAAAACACACATGTCCCCACAGTAAGACACACATGTCCCCACAGTAAAACACACATGTCCCCAAAACACACATGTCCCCAAAACACACATGTCCCTAAATAATAAAAACACATGTCCCTCACATATGTCCCACTAAAATCACATGTGCCAATGATTATCTGCACACATATGTCCGTGATCACCTGCACACCCCTTTTACATGATCATTTGCGTACATATGTCCGTGATCACGCGAACCAATTATTATACACTTAACGGAATTTTTTTTACAAAAAACATGTAGCAGAATACATTTTGGCTTAAATTTATGACAAAATTTGATTTTATTGGATTTCTTTTAAAAAAGAAAGGAGAAAATATAGTTTTTTTTCAAAATTTCCGCTATGTTTTCGCTTATATCGCAAAAAATAAAAAACGGAGTCGCGAATAAATACCACCAAACTAAAGCTCTATTTGTGCGAACAAAATGATAAAAAATTCATTTGGTTACAGCATTGCATGACCGCGCAATTGTCACTGAAAGTGTGCGAGCGCTGAAAGCTGAAAATTGGTCTGGGCAGGAAGGGTGTTTAAGTGCACAGTAGGCAAGTGGTTAATGTAGTGTCTGGTTCTGGCAATATGGATTAATATCATTGAGGAAAACGGCATGGGCCCCCCCCCCCAGTCCATTACCAGCCCCTTTGGGTCTTGTGTGGATATTAAGGGGAACCCTGTACCCAAATTTAAAAAAAGGAAAGGTGTGGGGCCCCAGGCCCTATATACTCATAGCAGCAGTATACAGGTGGTGTAAACAAGACAGGGACTGTAGGTTTGTTGTGTTAAGTAGAATCTGTTTGTAATTTTGAACTGGTACATTTTTAAAGTGTAGCTCCAGCCAAAAAAATAAATTTTTAAGCTTTTTGGAAAACATAGGGAAGGGTTATCACCCCTGTAACATTTGTTTTGCCGTCTGTGTACCTCTTCAGAAGATTTCACCTCACTTTCTGTCCCAATGAAAAATGTTTTTTGAAAATTAGTTTTTTTTAGTAAAACAAGGATTGGGATAAAGCATCAGTGTAGAGTAGACATGTGCAATTCGTTTTTTTTTTTTTTCGTTTTTCTTCGTTATATTCGTTCATTCGTTATCGTACGAATGAACGAACAATTTGCAAAAAATTTTAATGAATAACGAATCGTTTGAATCAAACGAATACGAAAACAACGAAAATCCGAAATAACCAAATTTAGAAACAACGAAACTACGAAAGAAGAAAATCCGAAAAACGAAAACAGGAAGTACGAATGTAACTAAATCTACGAAAATACGAATGCGTCCGAATTTCGAATAAACGAAAATGAAACTAGCAGAAAAACGAATCAACGAAAAAATAACTCTTACTAATTTACGAATCGTTACGAATACGAACATCGACGACTTACGAATTTACGAATCGTTACGAATCAACGGAAATTTTAAAAAAACGAAACGAAAATAAACACATTTTTTTGTTGTGCACATGTCTAGTGGAGAGGAGACACGTTTTACCCATATCAACTCTTACAGAAGAGAATTTCCCTTCCTAGGGGTAGATTTCATCTCACTTCCTATTGTCTCCTTCCATTTGCAAGTAGGAGTCGTTTGTAAGTTGGATGTTTGAAAGTAGGGGCCTGCCCTATATGCTCTGCAGAAATTTGGGCCTAAGGTGTGGGTGTTGCCACAACATTGTAAGCTCTCAAAGTGACTCTTGGTGGGCGCTGGAATGCCCTGCTGTGAACGATAATATCAAGAATTGTAATTACATGACATTGTTGAACAGTGGTAGAAAAATTGGGCCTTTGGTGGTGGTGGTGGTGGTGCCATAACACTGTAAGTCCTCACAGTTACTCTTGGTGGGCGCTGGAACGTGCCCTGCTGTGAAATATTATATCAAGAATTGTAATTACACGCATCTGTTGAACAGGGGCAGAGAAATTGGGCCTTAGACACTGGTGCCACAACACTGCAACACCTCACAGAAACTCTAGTTGGAGAGCAGGAATAAGCCCTGCTGCAAACTATTTGATCAGAAATTGTAATTACACACCCCTGTTAAACAGGGGCTGAAAAATTGGGCCTTAGCCACTTGGAAGAACCAAAAATGTTCTTCCAAGCTATCAGCATGATCATTGAGGAGGAAGAGGATAATCACTCAGCATTAGCAAAGGCAGTCTTGAAGGGATCTGACATTTAAAAAAAAAATATTCGGTTACTCATAATCCCCTCCCTCCTCCTGTCCGTGACCTCAACATCCCCTCCCTTTTCTTCCTCCTCCTCCTGTCAGTGACCTCATCTTCCTCCTCATCCTCCTGTCAGTGACCTCATCATCCCCTCCCTCCTCCTTCTGTCATTGACCTCATCATCCCCTCCCTCCTCCTCCTGTCAGTGACCTCATCATCCCCTCCCTCCTCCTCCTGTCAGTGACCTCATAATCCCCTCCCTCCTCCTCCTCCTGTCAGTGACCTCATCATCCCCTTCCTCTTCCTCCTCCTGTCAGTGACCTCATCATCCCCTTCCTCCTCCTGTCAGTGACCTCATCATCCCCTCCCTCGTCCTCCTGTCAGTGACTTCATCATACCCTCCCTCCTCCTACTGCTGTCAGTGACCTCATCATCCCCTCCCTCCTCCTCCTCCTCCTGTCAGTGACCTCATCATCCCCCTCCCTCCTCCTCCTCCTCCTCCTGTCAGTGACCTCATCATCCCCCTCCCTCCTCCTCCTCCTCCTGTCTGTGACCTCATCCCCTCCCTCCTCCTCCTCCTCCTGTCAGTGACCTCATCATCCCCTCCTCCTCCTGTCAGTGACCTCATCATCCCCTCCCCCCTCCTCCTTCTCCTCCTCCTCCTGTCAGTCACCTCATCATCCCCTCCCTTCTCCTCCTTCTCCTCCTCCTCCTGTCAGTCACCTCATCATCCCCTCCCTCCTCCTCCGCCTCCTGTCAGTGACCTCATCATCCCCTACCTCATCATCCCCTCCCTCCTCCTCCTCCTGTCAGTGACCTCATCATCCCCTCCCTCCTTATCACTGGAGCAAACCTGGCAGTATGCTGCAGCTGGTGGAACATGACTGCCAGATTGCTGTCCTTCTTGGGCATCCCCTCTCTCTCTGGGCTCACGTTACTGCCTTCCTCTAGCTGGGTATGATCATCAGAGCCTTCAAAATGCTGGGCATCCTCATGGAGCATGTACCCAACACTGTGCTCAGTGTTCGGGGGACTACTCAGGAGGACATAGTGGGGCTAGGGAAGGAGTGACTGATGCCATTGAGATGAGGGAAGAGGCCGCGTTGGCAGCTGCTTTGCCAGTACCCTGAGCCTGGGTGAGAGAGGGCGAAGAGGATGAGGATGGCTTGGTCATCCACTCTACCAAGTCTTCGGCATGTTGTGGTTCAACACGTCCAGCTGCCAAAAATAAGGACAAGCGTGTCCCATGGCCACGTGCTGATGAGGATGCACCGTGTCCACGACCAGCACTGTTGCCTCTAGACACAGAGTCTGCTTGCCCTCTTTTATTGGCTCGTGATTGTCTGCCTCTCCTTGTTGGCCTTCCAGACATACTAATGGCCTGCAGTGAGATGTAGCTGCTCAAATCTGGGACGTATATACTGATTATACTGCAGCTAGCAGTATCAACTGCCTGCCTGTAGTATTATTACTATGAGAACACCAGCAATTGGGGTAGCTTTAAGTGCACACTGTGCAGATGACACAATACACTGACTGTAATTACTGCAGCTGCCTGTGGTATAGGATCAGCAGAACACAAGCAATTGGGGTAGATTTAGGTGTACACTGTGCAGGTGGCACAATACGCCATCTGTAATTGCTACAGCTGCCTGCGGTATAGGATCATCAGAACACCAGCAATTGGGGTAGCTTTAGGTGTACACTGTGCAGGTGGCACAATACACCGTCTGTAATTGCTACAGCTGCCTGTGGTATAGGATCATAGTGAATTCTTGGCCAATCATCAGCCAGCAGTGCACTGCAATGCCGCAGTGAATTATGGGCCGTGACGCACCACTCGAATTTGGCGCGAACGGTCCATAATGTTCGGAATTAGTCGAACGGTCAAACAGCCGATGTTTGAGTCGAACAGGGGTTCAACTCGAATGCGAAGCTCATCCCTACACCACTGGAAGGCAGGTGGAACGTCTACACAAGCCTTTAACATTTCCTATAATGGGGGGGTTATTTGGCCAAACACTGAACAACACAATTAAGCGATTGACAAGAGGAAAAAAGTCTGGCCACAGACTAGTAAGAGGAACCTGCCATCCTTCACTCAAGCCTAAACTTCAGAGGGGGCAGGACGCCAAATCTTATAGGACAGACTACAGATTAATAGATCACAGTGGAGGTGTCTTACATTGACTTTTAACATGAAATCAAGTCCAGAGCAAGCTATTAAAATGGCTGGAAGGTCTTTCTGAAGGTGCATCCAACCAGTCTCTTCCATTTGGCCAGGGGGCCTGAGTAAATTTGATGACTGTAGCCTCCTTCCGGAGGGTTTGGACGACAGTCAAAGACCAGTGGGTCCAGAAGACAGGTGGGCGTACAATGGGAAATTCCAAAGCTGGCCACTGAATCCATTTAATCTATGTCCAACAGATCTCAGAAGAGAAGATATTGACAAGATTTTTATACTGCTACAAGGCCATCATGCCACTGATGCCGAAAACATGGAATCATCTGGGGGCCTTTCTCCCCAGTTTTTTCTAGTACCTAAGGCAGGAGCCTTCTGGCCTGTTTTAGTTTGAAGGAATCAAATGTGTTCACATACGCCAATCGGTTCAAGATGTTTCATGCAGACAGTCACAGGGACAGTTCAGCTGGAGGACCAGTTGGTATCAATCGACCGGCCGACTCATATTTCCATGTACTGATCAATGCCGAGCGCCAGAGGCATATTAGATTTTCAGTGGCCAGATGTCACTTCCCGTTCAGGTGCTTTTACAGAATTGGCACAGTCCCAGGAATCTTTTTGAAAGATCTTGTAGGCAGTGGTGGTACCTTGGGCCAGGTTTCAATTTTGCCTTCTTTAGCCTATGAGCTGGGCTATCTATGGATCAGAAAATCTTTGCCTATACAAATTCAACAAGAACTGGAATTTTGGACATTGTCACTGTTCTTTTTTTGGAAGCGTGCCTCTCAGCCCAGGAGATAGAATGATTTTGAAGCCAGTCTGTCTCTGGGGCTGGGGAGTCCAAGATCTGAAGAAACAAGTGCAAGACCATTGGAGAGCTTTGAGCCTGGGTTCACACTATTGCGAATTTGCAGCGGGGAAAACACTGCGAATTCGCAGGACATTTCAAAACCCATTGTTTTCAATGGGGCACGTTCACATATGTCCGGTGCATGCGCACTGCACATTGCAGAAAAACCGCAACCGACTTTGGTGCGGGGCGGATCAGGTGCGAATTCAGGCCCATTATCTTCTATGGGCACGCATCTGATTCGCTCCTGGCTTGCGTTCTGAACAAAAATTCGCAAGTCATTGTACTACCTCTAAGGGGGGAAGTCAACGCCCAATTAAAAAAAAAAAAAAAACGTCACGGATTCCCCTCCAGAGGCATACCAGGCCCTTAGGTCTGGTATGGATTTTAAGGGTACCCCCTACGCAGAAAAAACGGCGTGGGGGTCCCCCCAAAATCCATACCAGACCCTTATCCGAGCACGCAGCCTGGCAGGTCAGGAAAGGGGGTGGGGACGAGCGAGCGCCCCCCCCTTCTGAACTGTACCAGGCCGCATGCCCTCAACATGGGGGGTGGGTGCTTTGGGGAAGGGGGCGCCCTGCGGCCCCCCCACCCCAAAGCACCTTGTCCCCATGCTGATGAGGACAAGGGCCTCTTCCCGACAACCCTGGCCGTTGGTTGTTGGGGTCTGCGGGCGGGGGGCTTATCGGAATCCGGGAGCCCCCTTTAATAAGTGGGCCCCCAGATCCCGGCCCCCCACCCTATGTGAATGAGTATGGGGTACGATGTACCCCTACCCATTCACCTAAGGTGTAAAGTGTAACTAAAAAAAAACACACAATTTTTTTAAAATATTTTATTGCACTGCTCCGGGGGTCTTCTTCCGTCTTGGGGGGTCTTCTCGCCGGACTCCTCCGCTATTTTACCTAGCTCTTTTACCGAGCGTAGGAGCCCGGCTTTCTTCCTTATCGCCGCCGTCGTCTGGGGGTCTCGATCTGCCTTCGGGGGGCTTCCGGGGTCTCTTCTGTTCTTGCTGCTGTCGTCGCCTTCTTCTTCTTCTTCTTCTTCTTATTATTATTATTATTATTATTATTATTCTTATTAAAGGGGGCTCCCGGATTCCGATAAGCCCCCAGCCCGCAGACCCCGACAACCAACGGCCAGGGTTGTCGGGAAGAGGCCCTTGTCCTCATCAACATGGGGACAAGGTGCTTTGGGGTGGGGGGGCCGCAGGGCGCCCCTTCCCCAAAGCACCCACCCCCCATGTTGAGGGCATGCGGCCTGGTACGGTTCAGGAGGGGGGGTGCTCGCTTGTCCCCACCCCCTTTCCTGACCTGCCAGGCTGCGTGCTCAGATAAGGGTCTGGTATAGATTTTGGGGGGACCCCCACGCCGTTTTTTTGGCGTAGGGGATACCCTTAAAATCCATACCAGACCTAAGGGCCTGGTATGCCTCTGGAGGGGGAACCCATGCCGGGTTTTTTATAAAAAATTGGCGTGGATTTCCCCCTCAGAAGTAGTACAATGAGTTGCGAACTCATGTTAGCAGCTGATTCGCACCTAAAACGCGGACAATCCGCAGAACAGCCAACGTGTCACGCAGGGCCTTCAATTCGCTCCGCACTAGTCTGAACCCAGGCTGAAGCACAGACTCCCCAAGTATCTTGAGTGGAAGGAAGCCTTTACTAGCATTGCAAGTCTTTCAGGATCTTTGAGGGGGCCCTAGTAAGGTTGACACCATGACAGTAATAACCTACATTGCCTGATAAGGGGACACCAAGTCTTTTCTTGTTACATCTTTTTGTGGACAGAAAACCACTAATGCTGGCCATACACTATACGAAAAATCGCCCAAAAATCGATCATGTAGACACTTCGTTCGTTTTTCGGCAAGTTAATGGGCACAAATCGTTAATCGTTGGTGATGTTTTTGTGTAAAAAAAAATGAACCGCAAGTTTGGAAAACTTCGAACGATAAATTGCAAGGTTAATGAGTTATTCGTCCGTGAAAAAACAAATGGTTGCTACTGCGCATGTGTGAAAAAATTTAACCCAGAAGGTAAATATTTGTGCCAAAGAACGTTCACGTCAAAATGTCATGACAAATTGTCCACACCAACAACTATATAACCTGCAACCTGGTCAATCGTAATATACCTATCTTGTAAAAAATAGTACAACAAACCAAATATGCAATATAAAAACTTTATTGCAAATGTCATTTTTTTCATAAAAGTAAAGAAATATTGTTACTAGGGTTGTTCCGATACCACTTTTTTAAGACTGAGTACAAGTACCGATACTTTTTTTCAAGTACTCACCGATACCGATTACCGATACTTTTTTTTGTGTCAGTAGCTTTTTATTAAAAAAAAATTACATTTTTTTTTTTATTACTTTTTACAATTTATATATATATATATATATATGTATATATATATATATATATATATATGTATATATATATGTATATGTATGTATGTGTGTGTGTGTGTTTTTTTTGGGGGGGGGGGACAGTCGGTGTCGGTGTTTATTTTATTTTATTTTTTATTACACTTACAAATTTACTTTAGAATATTTATTGATTACAATGTTTTTTTTTTTTTATTATTCAACCCTGTTGGGGGGTAGGGAGGCTTTGGTTAGATATGAGGGGTCTAAACAGACCCCTGACATCTCCCTTTGGAAGACATGGAAAGGGACTGAGGATAGAGATTCCCCAGTCCCTTTCTCAGTAGCCTCAGCTACACTGAAGATGAATGGACAGGAGACAGCGGCTCCTCTCCATTCATAAACTGAAGCATCGTACACCGTTTACTATGCTCAGTTATTAGGAATGTACAGAGTCAGTAATCACTGACTCTGTGCATTCAGAAAAGGAAGGAGCTGGTATATTACCAGCTCCTTCTTCCGCTCTCCACCCTGAAAGATCTGGCACAGGGGTAGGATGGGGGACCAGAGGTGAACAAGGGAGGGGGGGGGGGACCGGAGGAAAACACGGAGGAGGAGGAGGAGCACATGGAGGGTGAGTGGAGGAGGATGGGGGACCAGAGGAGGACCGGGGGTGGGGGTAACCGGAGGAGAACATGGAGGAGGGGGAGCGCATGGAGAGGGACCGGAGGAGGATGGGGGGGACCGGAGATGAACATGGAGGAGGGGGAGCGCATGGAGAGGGACCGGAGGAGGATGGGGGGGACCGGAGATGAACATGGAGGAGCGCACGAAGGGAGAGCGGAGGAACCCACAAAGGAACACAGAGGAGGACTCCTAGGGGAGCCGGTGGAGGATATAGGGGACACGCAGGAAGAATCGGTGCGGCGGCAGGGAAGTTATAATCACCGATCTCCCTGTGCTTCTCCTCCTCTCCCCTCCGCGGCTTTCAGCTGCTTTATTAAAAGCCACACAGGGAGATCGGTGATTATAACTTCCCCGCCACCACACCGATTGTTCCTGAGTATCCAGGTATCGGGTAAAGCATCGGGAGCATTTGCACGAGTACAAGTACTCCTGCAAATACTCGGTATCGTTCCCGATACCGATACTAGTATCGGTATCGGGACAACCCTAATTGTTACAAACTTTTTTTTTTGTGCATCTTTTTTTTAAATTACTTTTCAATGATTTTTAATTACCGGTATCTCTCATGGTTTTCCAAAATGTTATTTTTTGTCAAACATTATCAGTAGTCTTGAGATTTTGGCCTGCATAAAAAACCTGGTTTGAGTTTCTCTTTTGAAGTTTGTGATGGCAGTCACCCCTACTATAAGTGCATGTCCACATATGTGATATTTGTGTGCATGAACAGACTACCATATGTGCCCATACATATTTTACTTGTTGTGTCTGAACACAACTATAGTAGAGGTGACTGGCTGCACAAACTTGAAAGACAGCTTTGCTCCAACCATGTTTTTACATGGCAGGCCTGAATTTTTAATGTGCATGAAGTGCCCACATTACAAATAGAGTAGCAGGAAAGGGGAAGAGGTTTCTATGAACCACCCCTTCGCCATGGGATTATGGCAGGAGGCAGTTTCAATGCTCCCCCCTCCTGTGTGAATGAGTCGCACAGGTGCCTTGTTAGGTCAAGTGCACTGAGGTGAGGTCACATGGTCTATAGGGGTTAGGCCATGTGAGTCAGGTCAGAGGTATACAGGCAGGGAGAATACTAGGCTAGGATTGGCAAATTCAAGGTACTGTCACATGGCAGACTAGGATAGGCCGTGTTAATTTTACCTCTGAACCTTCCATAAACCACCTGAGCCAGCCTATAAAAAGGGTGTTCCGTCAAGGGGAGCTCATTCGCCTCAAAAGGCATAGCTGTGGTACTACCCACCCTCCCACACAAAATGGAAAAAATTGTTGTCTTTTTGGCAACCGATATTGGTGTCCTTTTATGAAGCAGTGATCAGCGGAGATCCTGAGGATCACCACTGATCACAGCCCATAAACAGTTTATGAACCAGAGATAATCGGGGGGAGAAGTGTTTGAACTTGTTCTCCCGCCGATTATCTCTGCACATGGAGAATCCTCATAGAATGACACAGTAACGGCCGGTGTATGAAGCTGCGATCTGAGCGCTTCACTGGCGATCTGTGTCAGAATTCACACTCCCCGATTCACCAACTCAGAGGTGGTGAAGTGGGGAGTGAAGACAGAAACCCGGGGGATCTGAGGAGGAAAGAGGAAGATTATTAACTTCCTTATGCCTCGTTCAGACCCCCCAACACTGTAACCATGTCCCCCTGTCATATGTATGTGTGTATATATATATATATATATAAATATATATATATATATCATGTGTATATGTATATATATATATATATATATATATATATAACGTGTGTGTATATACATGTATATATGTGGGTGTGTGTGTATACATGTATATATAATGTAGGGAGGACTCTTTATTTTATTAACATTAATCACACTGGTGTCTGTCCGTGTATTGAGCTGTGATAATCTATCACTGCTTAATAAATGGACATCTCAGTGTTTCAGTGAATTTCTGGTACTGTAATCTCATAAAGTCTCACGAGATTCCAGTATCAGGGGCCGTTCTCTACTGATCTCCTGATCTCGTCTGTGAATGCCGGAGAATGAAGAAGTGAATAGATTTCACTGCTTCATAAAAGGACACCATTGTGTGATAAACTCTGTGTCTGGTGTCTTTTTTTGTTAAGTTGCCTTCCTGTCTGTTATCCCATGTGTATTTCAACAATAAAGTGCTTGTCCTCAACAGTAGAACTAGCTGAAGTTTTGGTGCAAATTTGTGCAAACAATGACCACATGAACTGAACTAGACAAACATGAAGGAAAAAAAAAACATGTACAAAAGTGGCACGTGTTAAATTTTACATAGTGTGTCAACTACAACCATAAAACTTTTTTGGACAGAGGTCAAGTGATCTTTGAGTTTCTCTAAATCTGATGAGCACTTCAAAATCTCAGATACCAATCTTTGGGCAGTGAAGGAATTTAATCCCTGTTCCTCAGACAGATCATGTCAGAGTCCTCCTCCACATCAGGGGTCTCCTCATCACAACATTGGTCCCCTATCATGTCAGAGTCCCCACCTTCACATCAGAGGTCCCCCCATCGTGTCAGAGGTCTCCCCATCATGTCAGAGTTCCCACCTTTACATCAGAGGTCCCCCCATCATGTCAGAGTTCCCACCTTCACATCAGAGGTCCCCCCATCATGTCAGAGTCGCCACCTTCACATCAGAGGTCCCCCCATCATGTCAGAGTCCCCACCTTCACATCAGAGGTCTCCCCATCATGTCAGAGTCCCCACCTTCACATCAGAGGTCCCCCATCATGTCAGAGTCCCCACCTTCACATCAGAGGTCCCCCCATCATGTCAGAGTCCCCACCTTCACATCAGATGTCCCCCCATCATGTCAGAGTCCCCACCTTCACATCAGATGTCCCCCCATCATGTCAGAGTCCCCACCTTCACATCAGATGTCCCCCCATCATGTTAGAGTCCCCACCTTCACATCAGATGTCCCCCCATCATGTCAGAGTCCCCACCTTCACATCAGATGTCCCCCCATCATGTCAGAGTCCCCACCTTCACATCAGAGGTCTCCCCATCATGTCAGAGTCCCCACCTTCACATCAGAGGTCTCCCCATCATGTCAGAGTCCCCACCTTCACATCAGAGCCCCCCCCCCATCATGTCAGAGTCCCCACCTTCACATCACAGCCCCCCCCCATCATGTCAGAGTCCTCAGCCACTGTGCCATATCAAATGCTGCCAGTGCGCCCCCCCCCCCGCCCGCCGTCTGTACTTACCCTGTCTCGTGGCAGTGGGACAGCTCCTCGATGTCCCCTCCCATCCTCTCTTCCTGTCCTCTGCTATGATTGGACGCCTAATAACATAGCTTGTTGTTTCAGCCAATTAGCTGACGGGTAACAGATCCGAGTACCTGATTGGCGGAGAGGCGGTTTAGTGTTAGGAAAGCAAATATTCATTTGCTTTTCTAACACAGCTGAGTGACCTGCGAGTGTCCAGCATGTCGCTCGCAGGTCACCTTTTTTGCGCCTATGGCTGCAATCAGGTGCTTCAAAAAAAAATCAAGTGCTTCAAAAAAAAAAAAAACTGCCGATGTAATTCAGGCAACCGGCGCCCAAAAAAGGGCTGGGCGCCTGAATAGGGGGTGGCAGCGGCAGCCATAGCTAGATTCATGCAAAGCAGATGTCGTTGCTTGAGTGCTGGATGTGGAGTGGGATACATGCTATGTGACCTTTTCAGGTGGAATCATTGAGGCGAGCGGATAGGACTATCTGTGGTGGACGGGCTCCATTCACCCTTATCACTGTCTTGTTTTGAGATTAAGCACTTTGCACATGGAGGAGGACTATCTCACTTATTGGGACTGGGATTGAATTATTTCATACTGTTGCGCTGCACTGATTTTGTTATATATACCCTTGTTTTATTAACTCCTTAATTCCCTTAGCTATTTTTTACTGTTTTAAATTTGTGTTTCTGTAGCACCAAATTAAATAGGAAGGGCACACTTTAGCGCGCTCACCTTGGGTGCAAGAGGACTTAATTCCAGCACTGGGTAGAAGACAGAAACTATGAGATAAATGAACATAATACCTGACAGGGTCACTTTAAGGCAGAATTTCTTAACCTTCTTTCATTTACTGCACCCTTTAAAAGTATGCAGAATTATGAGAACCCGATTTGAAAATGTAAAAAATTGAAATGTTACTTATCAACGGGAAACCCGAGCCTGGGGCAATGCACAAGAATGCCTTCATGAAATTAAAGCTGATCTCCAGCTTTTTTTTTTTCTTTTTTTTTTTTTTTTCTTTTTTTCAGTGAGCACTTCCTCGAGAGACTTATTTCAAACTCTACAGCTCAACAATGCCCCCTCTCATTTTCACATCATTGTAGAGTCTTTTCTTTAGTCATTTTATTTTTGGATTAAAAAATTTTATTTTGTAGCTTCTAACCTTCAAAGCATAAAAACACAACAAGCACAATAATTATTCGATATACACATTGTTTATAAATCTCTTTTATATCAAGATAATACCCTTTTCCTATCCCCTAACTCCCCCCCCCCCCCCCCTCTTCTTTTCCCCACCTATTTTGTTATCGGTTTGTTAGTTGTTAGTAGACATGTGCACAACCAAAAAATTCGTTTATTTTCGTTTCGTTTTTTTCGTTTCCGAAAAAAAATCGTTTTTTTTCGTTTCGTTTTTTTTGTTTCCGTCGATTCGTAACGATTCGTACATTCGCAAGTCGTCGTTGTTCGTATTCGTAACGATTCGTACATTCGTAAGAGTTATTTTTTTCGTTGATTCGTTTTTTCGTTAGTTTAATTTTCAGACACATTCGTATTTATTCGTACATTGGTAACATTCGTAGATTCGTAATCGGAGCATAATTCATAATTTGATGTAATGTGTATGCTATTATTACATTTTAATAATTTATGAATCGAAAAAAAAAGTTACGAATCGAAAAAAAAAAAGTTACGAATCGAAAAAAAAGTTACAAATTTTTTTGTTCAATAGAGACACAGAAAATTACAAATCAGAAAAAAAAAAAAAAATAAAAGTTACGAATCGACAAAAAAGTTACGAATCGAAAAAAAAGTTACGAATGTACGAATTTTTGGGTTCAATAGAGACACGGAAAATTACAAATCGGGAAAAAAAAAAAAAAAAAAAAAGTTACAAATCGAAAAAAAAAGTTACGAATCGAAAAAAAAAGTTACGAATGTACGAATTTGTTGGTTCAATAGAGACACGGAAAATTACAAATCGAAAAAAAAAAAAAAAGTTACGAATCGAAAAAAAAAGTTACGAATCGAAAAAAAAGTTACGAATGTACGAATTTGTTGGTTCAATAGAGACACGGAAAATTACAAATCGGAAAAAAAAAGAAAAAGTTACGAATCGAAAAAAAAGTTACGAATGTACTAATTTTTTTGTTCAATCCATTCGAAGCACGTTTAGCAGCACCATTGTAAGGGACACGGAAAATGACCAATGCAACAAAAAAAAAGTTACAAATTTTTTCGTTCGTTTTCGTTGGTTTTTTTTTTTCCGGATTTTCTTCATTAGTACATTCGTTGTTTCTAATTTGTTTTTTTCGGATTTTCGTTGTTTTTCGGATTCGAATGATTCGTTATTCGTATTCGTACGATTCGAACGATTCGTTCATTCGTACGAAAACGAACGAACGAAAATAACGAGAAAAAACGAAAAAAACGAAACGAATTGCACATGTCTAGTTGTTAGTAGGTTTCTATCTCTCTGTTTATTTATTTAGGGACCTCTTATTTCCATCATCTTTTCTAGGTATTTCTCAGATGTCTTGAATGTTTCCCAACATTCCCATGCAGTAATATATTTCTGGAATCGCCCCTTTTCTCTGCTTCCTAAATATTCCATTTTGTTGTAGTACTCTATCTGGTCGTACCACTCTCTTATGTCAGGTACTTCGCTTTGTAGCCATTTCTCTGGGATTAGACCTTTCGCGGCATTTAAAAGTTTTGGGACCATTGAGTTGTTATATTTTTTCATAGGTGTTTTACAGCCGTGAAACAAACACCCCTGTGCATTTAATTCAATTTTCTCCTCCGTTATATCTGTTATAGTGTTCACTATTTCCTGCCAGTACGGCTTTATTGCTGGACACTCCCACCAGATATGGGCCATTGTTGCCCTTTGGCTGCAGTTCCTCCAACATAGTGGGGATCCCTCCTTCTGGATTTTATGCGTTCTCTCTGGTGTCAGATACCACCTTGCTACTGTGTTTCCCCTAAAATAAGACATCCTCCGAAAATAAGACCTACTTACAGTTTTGCTTCTCGTTGTAATATAAGGCATCCCCCCGATAATAAGACCTCCCCGATAATAAGACCTCCCCGATAATAAGGCATCCACCGATAATAAGGCATCCACCGAACATACCGTAAGGTACCCCCGAACATAAGGCATCTGACTCTAGACTCTCGTATGGTAGCGGCAGGCACCGCCGCACAGCTCACTGATTGGCCGCAGCTGCTCAGGCAGTGCGAAGTCTCTTCAAATCAGTGAGCTGCGGCGGGCTCTCTGGATGACGAGCGACGTCCCTGATGTTGCGCAGGGGAGCGTCGCACGTCAGAGAGCCCGTGCCGCCGCTGCCAGACACAGGAGTCGGGAGTCGGGCACATTGGAGACACAGGAGTCGGGCACATTGTGTGTTATCTCGCCGCCACAGGGGTGACTGAGGTGTGGGGGGGGATGTCTGGTGAAGGTGGGAGGGGGGAGAGACTAAACTGTCCACTGGCACAGGGGTGGGGGAGGGGGGCTTAAAATGACTTAAAATGACACATGGTGGATTTGAGGGGGGGGGAATCAAATCGGCACAGGAGGATCAGAAAGGGGGAATCAAAATGGCACAGGAGGTTCTAAAATGGTAATCCCCCTCTGATCCAAATAAGACATCCCCTGAAAATAAGACCTAGCGCATCTTTGGGAGCAAAAATTAATATAAGACACTGTCTTATTTTTCGGGGAAACAGGGTAGTAATTTGTAATTCATTTCGATGGTTCCCAGTTATTATTGTACATTGCCCCTATCATTTTTTCTACTTGATGGTCATCTAGTTTTATATTCAAGTCCTTCTCCCACTGTTTTATATAGGCATGTCTTCCTTGCACTTCAAGATCTGTCAATAATTCATATATCTTTGAAATTCCCTTTTTTAACGACTTTTGTGCATAACAGAATTTTTCCAGGAAGACCAAGTCTCCTTCATCTCGGATTGGGCTTGGGCGTGTTGTTTCCATATGTTTTAATTGCATCAGATTCCATTTGCTTATCTTCCAACCTTTTAGTATTTCTATTTCTTGTTGTGTTCTCATCTTCCTTTTTGTGGTAATGTCTCTCATCTGTGGGTTTTTTATTTTGTGTGCCATAAATATCTCTTCCCCTGGTATGAATACGTTTGTTTCCGTGAGGGGCATAAAAGGTGAATTCTACTCCCACTTCCCTCTCTTGTGTATTGTGTCCCATATTGTAAAAACGTTTTTAGTTATGTCATGAGTGTCTTGTCCTAGTGCCCTAAACTTTCGTGGTACCCAGATATTTTTATGTAGTGTGCTTTTGCTTATAGTGTTTTCTATTTCCACCCATTTTTTCTCACTGTGCTCATTTGTCCATTCTATCATACGTGCTAAAATTACTGCTTTGTAGTATCTGCTTATGTCTGGAGTAGGGATGGGCCCGGTGTTCGATTCGAACCCATGTTCGAATCGAACATCGGGCGTTCGCCCGTTCGGCAAGCCCAGAACTATTTGGGCCGCTCGCATCAAATTTGTGTGATGCGAGCGGCCCGCAATGCATTGCGCCAGTCGCAGTGCAATGCTGGCTGATGATTGGCCAAGCATGCACTGTGACCAATCACAGCGCCGGCAGCTTGGAGAGCCATAATTGGCTACAGGCAGGATGCCTGTAGCCAATTATAGCTCAGGGGCTTTAGTACACGCCCCACGGTATAAGAGGCCGCCGTGGCCTCGCATATTATGTTTCAGTGTCAGCGTGTCAGTGTGCTGCTGACTGCTGAGAAAGTGAGAATATGTTCTCTATTTCTGGGGATTTGTGTGTGCGTGCTGTTAGTACAGCATTGCAGTATCACATCTGGGGGTGTCTATAGGTGGCCTGTGAAGGGGGCAGGTTTCCTGTGCTTAGAACTGTCCCTGAAAAAACGGCCATTTTAAAAAAAAAAATTTGCATTGATACATGTCCCCTGGGGCAGGACCCAGGTCCCCAAACACTTTTTATGACATTAACATGCATATTAGCCTTTAAAATGAGCACTTTTGATTTCGAACGTTCGCATCCATTATAACTAATAGGGTTCTAATGCTCGCACGGACTTTAGGTCCGTTCGCAGGTTCTGGTGCGAACCGAACGGGGGGGTGTTCGGCTCATCCCTAGTCTGGAGTGGCCAGACCCCCATGTGTCCTATTCATGGTGATTAGTGCATATTTTATTCTTGGCCTCTTATTCTGCCAGACATAGTTAATTAGCATTTTTTTCATAATTTTGAAAAACGTTTGTGGGATCTTTATTGGCAACATTTGGAGTTTGTACAATATTTTTGGTAATATTACCATTTTCGAACTCCAGCTTTTGATACACTTTTTATACATACAGTTTGGGCCAAGCTGGCGCAAACTAACTATGTCCCTCACCAACATGTGAGGCCGCTGGATGTGCGGTATAAACTGTACGCAGCTAAGGCTGATGTTTTGGGTTGGAGCCGAGACTTCCTGTCTCATACCCAGAACACAGTTAAGTCTATCTGAGCAGAACTTAGCCATTAAGAGAAAGCAATGTATTCTGGCGTTAAATACAAAGCTTCCTCTGATTGGTTGAATCAGAAAGGCAGTGATGCCTGTCAGTGCCCATCAGGGCCACCTATTGCTGATGCCTATCATTGCCGCCTATCAGTGCCTATCAGTGCCTCTCGGTGCCACTTATCAGTGCTGTCTATCAGTGCTGCACATCAATGATATCTATCAGTGCCTATCAGTGCCACCTATTAGAGCCCATCAATCAGTGCGATATGTCAGTGCAGCCTCATCAGTGCCTATCAATGCCACCTCATTAGTGCCCATCAGTGCCGCCTTATCAGTGTTTATCAGTGCCACCTATCAGTGCCCACCAGTGCCAACTATCAGTGCTGCCTCATCAGTGCCCATAACTGCAGCCTCATCAGCACACATCAGTGAATGAGAAAAATTACTTATTTGCAACATTTTATAACAGAAACTAAAAAAAACTTTTTTTATCAAAATTTACGGTCTTTTTTCATTTGTTTGAAAAAAAAAAACCCAGTAGTGATTAAATACCACAAAAAGAAAGCTCTATCTGTCTCAAAAAATCATAACAAATGTTGTTTGGGTACAGCGTTACATGACCGCGCAATTGTAATTAAAAGTGCGACAGCTCTGAAAGCTGAATATTGGCTTGGGCAGGAAGGAGGTGAAAGTGCCCGGTAGGCAAGTGGTTAAAGAGGATTTTCACTCAGTTTGAGTCAGCAGCAAAAAATACTGTAGCAGCTGCTGACTTTTATAAAAAGGACACTTACCTCTCCAGGGATCTAGTGCCATCCTCCCCAGGGAGTTTTTTTGCCGGTCTTCGAGTCCCTGGCACCAGCATGTTTAAGGTGGGAAGCTGGCTGGACTCCTTGTGGCTTCACAGCTGGCTTCCCACTGCACATGTGTAAGTCACGCTGTGCTGTGTGATTGGTCCCACAGCCTGCTGGGACCTGTGACGTCACATGCCCCAAAAGGCTGCGGATAGGGAAGGGGGGGTGCCTAGGCAATCCCACCAGGAGTGGGAGCAGGTACCTATCAAAACTATGTACCTGCTCCCCACAAAAAAAGAAAAGTGCCATAAGAAAAATAGGAGGGAAGGAGGACATAAAGCAGAACTTACTCTTTAGGCAGAAGTTCTGCTTTAGCTGTATGTTGGAAGCACCCCCTTCACATTAGAGGACTTCATCCTATCAGAGTCCTCCTTCACATCAGGGGTCTCCTCAATACAACATTGGTCCCCCCCATCATGTCAGAGTCCTCCTCCACATCAGGGGTCTCCTCATCACAACATTGGTCCCCCATCATGTCAGAGTCCCCACCTTCACATCAGAGGTCCCCCATCATGTCAGAGTCCCCACCTTCACATCAGAGGTCCCCCCCATCATGTCAGAGTCCACACCTTCACATCAGAGGTCCCCCATCATGTCAGAGTCCCCACCTTAACATCAGAGGTCCCCCCATCATGTCAGAGTCCCCACCTTCACATCAGAGGTCCCCCCATCATGTCAGAGTCCTCCTCCACATCAGGGGTCTCCTCATCACAACATTGGTCCCCCCATCATGTCAGAGTCCCCACCTTCACATCAGAGGTCCCCCCATCATGTCAGAGTCCTCATGTCAGAGTCCCCACCTTCACATCAGAGGTCCCCCCATCATGTCAGAGTCCTCGTGTCAGAGTCCCCACCTTCACATCAGAGGTCCCCTCATCATGTCAGCTACCGCCTTGATGTCAGAGGCCACCATCACATCAGGACTGTGAAGTAAGGGAAATTCCAATGTAAAGGGGCTCTGATGGGAATTCCTGATGTAAAGGGGGACTGTGTTGTTAGAGGGACTTTAATGTAAGGGTGGTCTTTGATGGGGCCAAACCAGAGCCAGTGTGGCCAGTGACAATTTCAGTGACCCTAATGCCGCGTACACACGTGCGGACTTTGCCGGCGGACCTAGTCCAGCGGACAATCCCGCCGGACTTTCCAGCTGGGTCCGCTGGACTTTCCGAGCGTGTGGACTTGCCCACACACGTGCGGACTTGCCCACACACGCACGGACGGATAATCCGCCGGCCAAAGTCCGCGGGACTTTTGAAAATGAACGGACTTGCCGCTCATCGGCAAGTCCGTTCTTTTAGCACGTGACTTCAGATTACGTAGCTAGCGTAGGCAGTAAATGCCGCCGCGCTGGCTCCGTAAGCTGGCATGGATTTAAAGGGACTCCCCACGCCGGAAAAACGGCGTGGGGGTTCCCCCCAAATCCACGTCAGACCCTCATCCGAGCACGCAGCCTGGCAGGCCAGGAAAGGGGTGGGGACGAACGAGCGCCCCCCCCCTCCTGAGCCGTACCAGGCCGCGTGCCCTCAACATGGGGGGTGCCCTGGGGAAAGGGGGGCCGTGGGGCCCCCCCACCCCAAAGCACCTTGTCCCCATGTTGATGAGGACAAGGGCATCTTCCCGACAACCCTGGCCGTTGGTTGTCGGGGTCTGCGGGCGGGGGGCTTATCAGCATCTGGGAGCACCCTTTAATAAGGGGGCCCCCAGATACCGGCCCCCCACCCTATGTGAATGAGTATGGGGTACGATGTACCCCTACCCATTCACCTAAGGTGTAAAATGTAAAGTAAAAAAAACACACACACTTTTGAAAAAATAGTTTATTGCACTGCTCCGGGGGTCTTCTTCCGTCTTGGGGGTCTTCTCGCCGGACTCCCCCGCCATTTACCAAGCTCTTTTACCGAGCGGGGGAAGTCCGGCTACCTTCTTCGTCGTCGCCGCCGTCGTCTGGGGGTCTCGATCCGCCTTCGGGGGTCTTCCGGGGGTCTCTTCTGTTCTTGCGGCGGTCGTCGTCTTCCGCGCCGCCGGCGCCTTCTCCTTCTTCTTGTCCTTCTTCTTGTTCTTCTTCTTCTTCTTCTTCCGATGTTGACCCGACGCTCTCTCTGCCCGGAATGCCTGTGCCGCGCTGCGCTTCGACTTATATAGGGGCATGGGGACAGGGTCACATGTTCATGTCACATGTTGACCCCGCCCCCTTGTGTTGTCACAGTCCCGGAGGATCCATGACAGGTGACGGAGCTAGCGCGCCGGCATTTACTGCCTACGCTAGCTACGTACCTGAAGTTACGTTCGAAATGAACGGACTGCTCCGTGTGTGGGCAAGTCCGTTCATTTTCAAGTCCCGTGGACTTGCCTACTAACGGCGGGATTGTCCGCCGGACTGCCAAGTCCAGCGGATAATTTTAAAAACCAAACTTAAAACTTTGGCGCCAAAAAGTCCGCCGGACTTTGGCGCCAAAAAGTCCGCTGGCGCCCACACACGAGGGGATTATCCGTTGGACTTCGGTCCAGCGGATAATCCCGCGGGATAGTCCCTTCGTGTGTACGCGGCATTAGAAAAATCCGAATCCAGGATCCTGTTTGTTCTTGTGTTTAGAAATGAAACAAGGACAGCTTAGAAAGAAAACAGGTAAAATTCCCCACTGGGCTCACAGCCAAAACACGGCTGTAGATAAACTGTGCTGATACCAGAAGTTAGAATTTCTTGACACACAGTTTTATTTTCACTTTGAGCACAGCACGCTCGCCAAAAGCTAAAACAACGACCCCACGCTCAATCTCATTCACATGGGCGTCCGCAGAACTTTTTTCAGGGGGGGGGGCATAATTTTAGGGTCACCCATGCACCGCCCCTTTTCGACAATGTCATTATCACATTATTATGGTCAGAGTCTGCAGACGTATTACAGTCCCTAGGATAAGTAATGGGTAATGGCCAACAGGCCCTCTTACCAGACCCAGCGAAACTACAGCAGTGATCACTCCAGCTGGACAATCGTTCACTCTGGGTTCCCCGGGGGCGACAATGTTCAGTAGTGTAGCATATCTGTACCCTGGTAGTGGCTCAGTCTTTCTCTCTCTGGTGGTGCTGGCCAGTGTGGCTCTCTCTCTGGTGGTGCTGGACAGCATGACTCTCTTTTGTGGCCCTGGCAGGCTCTCTCTCTGGCTTCCGCCCAGCACACTCCTCGTCCTGTAGCACTCTCTCCCTCAGCTTCTTTCCAGGCTGCAGTCTCTCAATCTCTCTCTTGATTGAGCTGTAGCCTCCTCCCTGTGGAAAATGGAGCCGCCAATCTTTTGGGACTACCTGTCCCATGAAGCTTGCCTCTCCTAGTCGCCTTTGATTGGCCCTCAGTTATGGCCAATAGGGAAGGAACGGAGCAGGGCAGGAAGCTGGGTGGGGAACCTGGTGAGAGCTGCCGTCTCTTCTCCCTGACAGAAGAATGGGTGGGGCAAGGGGGGAAACCTCTGATAGCCCGCAGCTCGCCATTCTTCCGTCACAGCACCGCCAAGGCCAATTCTTCCTTTTATCAAGAGTACCTCTATAGGGTTACAGTGTGAAGGCGCCACCGACACCCAAAGACTAATTTTTACCTGTTACTTCTATTCAAAGTCTGTAGAAGAGACACCAGAATTTATCCAAAAAATCTCTAATCTTGTTCCGAGTGCACTACACGGTGGCCTCGTCATACAAACTGGCTCCCCATACTGTTGTTTACAAAATAGAGGAAGCTTGCAGGGAACATTTTATTTTTTGGGCTTTATAAATTTAATTTTTGCTGCAGCAGCTTCTATACACAGTAGAGATGTGCCACTTTACTGGCAGACTAATGTGACCCCCCAGGTACTATATTGAAAGGAATTTTTAATTTTTATTGTTATTTCTCATTTTTATGCTTTCACTTTAAGCATCAGTAAATCACTGCTCATTTAAAAATTATGTATTTTTTAAACTTTTTTTTCATTGATACATGTCCCCCAGGTCAGTACCCGGACCCCCATAACCATTGTATGCCCAAATACTTGCATATTAGCCTTCAAAATGGGCACTTTTGATTTTTCCAGTTCGGGTCACATAGACTTTAAAGGGGTCTGTTATTCAGTTTCAAACGTTTGCAATGTTCTAATGTTCTGGTGCGGGGGTCATTCGGTCCATACCTACTTATGGGAAAGGGGTCTGCTATAGGTGAAGAACACAGTAGCCTGTTATAGTGTCTGACCACCTGCGTTTGTTGTAAGCGTGACACCTCCACTGAAATTCTCGATAGTAAAGCCCAGTTTGCTAACTGACCCCTAGTCTCTCCCTATCATTTACCTACAGCAGCTTCAATACAGTGACAATATGGCTGCAATAAGCCTCCCTTTTAGAATGAGGGGGCAGGCTTATAAAGTTCCCCCCATTATTGACTTCTCTAAGCCTGTTGACCATGGTATATTTATGTTTAAAGGGGCGTTCTGGCCAAGAATTTTTTTTTTTTTATAGGACACTTACCTGTCCATCGATCCCGCAATGTCGGCCGCCCCAAGGCCGATCCGTCCATCGGATCGGCTGCCGGAGCCTCCATCTTAAAGAAGGGAAACAGGCAGTGGAACCTTGCGACTTCATTGCCCTTTTCCTACTGCGCATGTGCGAGTCACGTGGCGCTTTGTGAATGGCCCCATTTTTTTCTGGGACACACACATGCCCCAGAAGGCAACAGGGCTGCTCACCGAAGAGGAGGAAGTGCCGCGGAATAGAAAGGAAGGAAGGATATTAGGAAGACTGCCTAGCAACAGCGGTTTCAAGTGAATTTTTTTCTTTTTTTTTTTTTTAAGATTATTAGTTAATTAATTTTTTTTTTTTTTTGGGTGGCCCCCCACTTTAACAAGTAAAAAGGTGCAATGCTCAGATACCTCAATAATACTCATGTATGGTCCATACTAGTCCAAAGGGTAGGTATCAAGGAAGAGAGATTAGGTGAGTCTGTCAGGGCTGCCACCAGAGGAGACCAGAAGCAAATTCCAATAGAGCTAGGAAAGAAACAAGGAGAGAATATATCAAAAAAACTTTATTGTAAAGAACAATATCCACTCACATGGAAGTAAAAGACGTTGGGTGCATCACTGGGAAGAGCAGGAGCTACAGGTAGCAGAGAGTCCTTTTTGCTAGCAGGAAGCAGTGCATCAAATCCCAGGGACATAGAGGGCAGTGAGTAGTCAGATCCTTGCAAAGTAACACCACTGTAACTTCAGACCTCTCATCTGGTCACAGCAAAGATGGAGGACGGCCGTGCTATGTGCACTATAGTGCGACGCGTTTCCGAGCATGCGTGCTATGAGTGGTATGGTAGCTGCGCTCCTTTGTCAAGCCCGATAAAGGAGCGTGGCTACCGTACCACTCGTAGCACACACGCACGGAAAAGCGGTGCACTATAGTGACGTCATCATCCTGTGCCACGCCGCTTGCGATCCGAGCCTCGTTTTGGCTCCCACACTGCATGGCCGTCCTCCATCTTTGAGGTGACCAGACGAGAGGTCTGAAGTTACAGAGGTGTTACTCTGCAAGGATCATCCCAGTGATGCACCCAACGTCTTTTACTTCCATGTGAGTGGATATTGTTCTTTACAATAAAGTGTTTTTGATATATTTTTAGAGGCACCCGTCTCCTTGTTTCTATGATATATTTATGGTCAGTTGTGGTTTTAAAATGTCATGATGAATTTGGACAAAAAAATTTCCAGGACCTCTGAACTCCCAAACCTTGAATTCAAATCCATGGTTGGGTGAATTCAGACCTTATCCTTGTCCCTAACCTCAAAGATTTTAAAATGAATTTAAATTAATATAAAGATGACCTATTGATTAGTACTTGTTACTTATTTCTTTATACAGAGTCAGAGGCTTTTACTAATCTCCTTGGACTGTTGAATATGGAGAAGTATATCTCTAATAAGCTGACTTTGGGGGATATTCTAGAAATCTCTGCAAAAAACAATCAAGGCAATAAACCCCAGAAAATAGAAGATGTACCCTGGTGTACTCTGAGGAAGATTATGGCTCTGGACGGTACTGCAAGGAACACTCTTTTTGACACAGATCAGCCTGACCTGTATACTGCAGTGGAGAAAGATCCATTTGAAGATATGTTTAAAGATCATCAAATTGTTACTTCAATCCACCCCCTTGATGTCCTCTGTGTTCTCCTGCATTGTTCAGACAGTATTCTGCAACAGGAGATTGTCAGCAAAATGGCCATGTGTCAGTTTGCTGTCACTCTGCTGCTCCCTGCTGGAGACGGGTCACATTGTACCCTCATGCTGTGGGCATTGAGAGACATTGTGAAAAAGTGGAGACCTCAGTCTCTAGCTGACAGTAAAGGGTTCAGAGAGGAAAATGTGGTGAATATTTCCATGCCAATAATTTCCTTTGTAAGATTAGGGAAAACCAAGCTGTCCAAATCAAAAACTTTGAATCAAGTTCTTAATACAGCCCAACAGCTTCACAACTTCTTCATCCATGATGATATGGAAGGAGGAAACCTTCAGAGGAAAATATCTGAAGGACTTGTGGAAATGTCCTGGTATTTTCCATCCAGTAAATCTGATGTTTTTCCAGAACCCTTTGCAGTGACCAACTTACGTGGAGACCTGGAGTCCTACTGGGACCAGTTTGTATTTCTGAGTGAAATCTCATCAGCTGTGTTCATATTTATGGAGACAATCAATGAGCGAGAATTCCAACTGTTATCAAAACTCAGTCAGAGTGACACCACATTTTACTTTGTTGTTACTCCTAGTCCAGGCAAAGCTATAGAGGAAGCAACGAAAAGTATTCTTCTGCGTCTATTACCAGTATTAAGAAGTGATAAGGAACATGTTATATTGAAAAGCAAATCAGAGAATGATGCAAGTTTCATGAAAAAAATCAAACCAAAACTCCAAAATATTTTAAAGAAATGCTCTAAAAAAATTGTACTAGAAGATCTCCCTAAATTCTTTGGTAAACATAATTTTGTGGTGGATGAAGATACAAATGAATGCCAGGAGGCAAAAGACCTTGCCCATAAAATCACTCGAGGAATCCAAGATGTAGCACAGTATAAAAAGCAAACACTGAAATTACAAGGAGATCTCTGGAAACAGTTGTCCAAAATAGAAAAAGAACTTTGCAGAATGAAAAATCAAGGAAAGGAGAATGCAGCAAAATATCAGTCTGCTCTCCTAAAGAAATGCAATAACCTGCACTTGGAGCAATATAAACATCAAACTCCAAAAGGTATACAGATGTTTACAGATGCTCTTACTTATTTCTCTCAAAAACAAAGACAACATTTTCTAAAATGGATGAAATTTAAGCTTGATGCAATTGCAAGAGACAATCTATCGGAACTTCAAAGTACATATAAGGAGAAATGTACCAACTCTGCACAAAAAAAAGAACTTCAGGATTTAGATCAGAAACTTTCAGATAGCTCTTTAGGGATAGAACACTTTCTACGTGAGCTGGGTCAGTTCTATGAAGCTGAAAGTTCTATGACAAAACAAAAACAAATTAACCGATTATTTTTTTCGAAACTTCCAGGAATAGCAGCCAATCTTTTGTTGGATGGGTTTCCATTGGAGCTTATTGATGGAGATGTCTCCAACATCCCTCTGCAATGGATAACAGATGTCTTGACTGAGTTGGACATCAAGACAGAAAGAAAATGCAAAATTAGAGTGATAACTGTGCTAGGAGTGCAGAGTACGGGGAAATCCACCCTTCTCAACACCATGTTTGGTCTGCAGTTCCCTGTGGCCAGTGGACGATGCACACGAGGAGCCTTCATGACTCTTATAAGTGTGAAAGAGGACTTTCAGGAAAAGCTGGGCTGTCACTTTATCCTGGTGATTGACACTGAGGGGCTAAAAGCTCCGGAGCTGGCCTCTCTGGAGGACAGCTATGAACATGACAATGAACTGGCCACACTAGTGGTTGGGCTGAGTGATATCACCATAGTCAACATGGCCATGGAAAATGCAACAGAAATGAAGGATATTTTACAGATCGTGGTCCATGCTTTTCTTAGAATGACAGAAATTGGGAAGAAGCCCAACTGCCAGTTTGTACACCAGAATGTCAGTGATGTATCGGCTCCCGATAAGAACATGAGAGACAGGAAGAAACTACTAGAAAAGCTGGATGAAATGACAAAGGTGGCTGCACATATGGAGAAAAAAAATGAGATTTCATCTTTCACTGATGTGATGACGTACGATCTAAATAAAGACAACTGGTACATTCCTGGCCTTTGGCAGGGAGACCCACCAATGGCTCCAGTAAATCATGGCTACAGCTCAAATGTACTTGAGCTAAAAATGCATTTGTTTGAATTTATGGAACATCAGAAATCTGATAACAAACCATCCAGCATCTCTGACTTTATTACTTGGATAGAAAGCTTATGGCGATCTGTGAAACATGAGAAATTCATCTTCAGTTTTAGAAACAGCATGGTGGCCAAAGCCTACAGTACATTGTCTGTACAGTATTCCTTGTGGGAATGGGATTTCTGTAAAAGAGTACACAAGTGGATGATCAGCACAGAAAATGACATTAGAAATCAATCTGGAGAAATATCTCTAGGCAACACGCTTGAGCTGCAGAATATTCTTCTGGAGGAAGAAAACAAGATGATTGCATCACTAGAAAAACATTTTGAAAACTCTGAAAATGCTAAACTCATAGAACAACACAGAGAGGAATTCAAATTGGGTATAAAGAGCCTGAGAAAAGAACTTGAAAGAAACGCTCTTAGCAAGTGCAGGGAGGCTGTATCCATCCAGAAAGGGAAAATAAAAATTAAGGACATTCAGAAGAAATCCCAGACATTGATTGAAGATAGAATAACACATCTTCTGAAAAGATATAAGGAAAAAAATGATGAAGTAAGTGAACAAGAAATTCAACAAGAATTTGAGCTGATGTGGAAGAAGACGTTATCAGATTTGCCATTGGAAGAACTTAAAAGATATAATGTGGAGAAATATATTCTTCTCCTTCTTACACATGACATGAGCAGTAAAGGACCTCATATAAATGAAGCATTAAGTAAGGTTAGCGATTTACATCAATTTGCAAGGCAAGGTACCAAGTTTTGTACAGAGAAAAAAAGCTATTTTGACCTTTCCTGTAAAACAGCTTTAAGAAACCCAACATTTGTCAAGCAAGAACATAAAAACAAGGTCAGAGATCTTGCTTCTTTGATAATTCAGACTAGTGAGGAGTATTTGAAAGAGAAGATGTCTTCCAGAGACGATTACAATGAAATGTACTCCAAGGAACTGTTACACAAGATCAATAATATACTAAATCATAATGATGTGAAAAATCTTCGTTTTACCACACAGTTTGAGCTGGATATCAAACTTTTCATTTTTGGAAAAGCCTCTCAGGCCTTCCAGAAGTTACATGACCAGTTTGTCCATGAGAATGACCCTAAACGTTGCCTGGAAAATATAAAGTCCCAATACTGGTCTACGTTTCTCGGTATTTTCCAAGAAAAAGATGAAAGTCGAAGCAGAGCAATCCAGTTTTGTGAGCTGTGCCTGAAACCAGCAATAATAGATTATGTTTTCAAACATCTTGGGCAAAGAATAGTGGATGAAATTTTAACTGAAAATATCACATTTAGCAGCCGAAGTTTTTTCCAGTGTACTGTCTTAGAGGAGCTTCTAGAGGACATGTCATTCCAAAAGTATGTTCAATTCCTCAGTTCATATGAGAGCTTTATAAAGCAATGGATTTTAACTTACATCACAAAGAAATATGGCAGAGGACCAGCTTTAGAAACCTTGCAGGGACATATTCTGTCATCCATCGGGAAGAAAATAAAATCAGCTCTTAAAAATGAAAGATGCCTGAAGGAGAACTCTGTGTCAAGTTATTTGAAGCAGTTCTGTGGATTGTTAAAAACAGAATTGGTGATCCCAGAGAAAGAGATGAAAGTCATCACATTTCACAATTTAGGGAATGCTAAGGAGTTCTCATCAGAAATTGAACACTTCCTTGAAGAGACACAACAACAAATCCAATTAAAACTTGGATCTCTGGATATACAGTCTGTACTTTCCAGGGTGATAGTGAAGCCTCAGAATGAATTGTTCGGGAAGGTGGTTGGATGTGGCAAGCAGTGTCCTTTCTGTGAAGTCCCATGTGAGGCCGGAGGAGGGGATCATAAGAATCACGCAGCTTCCATTCACAGACCTCAAGGATTGGGGAAGTGCCGTTTTGAGGAAAATAAGCAATTGGTCATTGATATCTGTTCTACTCTTGTTGTATCTAACTCCTCTTTTAGATATATAGACACAGAATGGAAAGAACTTCCCTATAAAGAGTATCGTACATGTTATCCAGATTGGGCCATTCAGCCGGACTCCAGCATTAAGTGCTCAGATTACTGGAAGTTCATCTTTGTAAAGTTTAATGATCAATTTGCCAAAGAGTATGAAGCATTACCAGCTGAGCTGCCAGATATTTGGAAAGAAATAACCAGAGAGCAAGCACTTCGCAGCTTGAAAAATGTTTTTAATGTGAATTAGACATGTGCAATTCGTTTAGTTCCTAATTTGTTTTTTTAACGAATTTTGACAAATTTGTTAATTCCGAATTTCCGAATTTCCGAATTTTTCAATTTCCGAATTTTCGGATTTCCGAATTTTCGGATTTCCGAATTTTCGAATTTTCGAATTTCCGAATTTTCGAATTTTCGCATTTCCGAATTTTTAATTTCCGAACTTCCGAATTTTTAATTTCCGAACTTCCGAATTTCGTATTTTCGGATTTCCGAATTTTCAGATTTTCGGAAGAAAGAATCTGTTAAATCTGTTAAAAACTATTATTAATTATTTATTATTAATTTGTTCCGTTACATTTGTTTAGATGCTGCATTCTTTATTTCAGTTAATTCGTAACTTCGGATAAATTCATACTCGTTAATTTAATAGATTTTCTTTCTTTTTTTCAGATATTCAAATTTTGGGATTTTCAAATCTTTGAATTCCCGAATTCCGAAAATCCGAAAGTCCGAAAATTTGGAATTCCGAAAAACCGAAAATCCAAAATTCCGAATTTTCGAAATTCGGTAATTCGAAAATTCAAAAATTTCGTAAATTCAGAAGTTCAAAATTTGTAAATTTGTAAATTCGGAGGTTCGTAAATCCAAAAATCCGAAAATACGAAATTCGGAAATCCGAAAATTCGGAAATCCGGAAATTCGGAAATTCGGAAATTCGGAAATTCTAAAGTTCGAAAACTCGAAAATACCAAATTCGGAAATTTGGAAATCCGAAAATTCGAAATTCGGAAATTCGGAAATCCGAAAAATGTGAAATTCGGAAATCCGAAAAATAGAAATGTGAAAATTCCCGAAATTTCAGAAAAAAGCAAAAAGACTAATGAAATGAAAACAAAATGAACAAATTTTTGGTCAGTGCACATGTCTAATGTGAATTGACCCCCCTATAGTGATCTATAGTAAAGAGATTCTAAAAAATTTAAATAATGCGTACTGCGCAGTAGGTTAATTCGGCATGCAAAAAGCTGTCTGTATCTCTCAATGTACAGTATAATCGGAATCAATTGGAAAAAACAAAGGAATCCTGGGTAAACATTGTATGAAATTTTGGATGAAAACATTTACAAACAAACTTTTTAAATGAAATAAACTAAACTGTATTTAAAGCAACCTCCAAAAAAACATACCTCCTAAATAAATAAAAGTTGATTTTTTTCCTTAACAAATCTACCTAAGCTGTGATTGAAATTTTTAGTTTTCTGCAAATTTTCTGCAAATTTTCCCCATGAAGAAATCAATAATAAGCATGAACAAAAGGTGTTTTAAGGGAACTACTTAATTCTAGTGATTGACACTGAGAGACTGAAAGTTCCATTGTCAGCTTCTCTGGAGGACAGCTATGAACATGACAATAAAGTGGCCTACTAGTAGTTGGACTGAGTGGTATCACCATAGTTAATATGTTTCAAAGTCCAATACCCCACACGAATAAGGGGGAGCTTGGCAATCCAACATAAAAGCCTTGAGTATATACTTTTCCAGAAGCTAACTGCAAGAAAGCTATCAAAGGAATATGTACTAGACATGTGCATTCGTTTTCGTCCGAATGCATTTTCGTCCGAATTTCAGGTATTTTCGTTATCGTTTTAACAAACGATAACAAAAGTGCAGAAACCGAAAAACGAAAAGATCCAACATAAACATATGCTTTATTTTCGTTTTCGTTCGATATAGATAGGAGGTTCGACATGATGTTGACAATAACAATCTGTGTCTATCGAACCTGTGATCGAATGTGCCTAACCTTAGCTCTATTAGTCCAAGATTATTCTACATAGAGAGAAAAGATTCAACATAGAGAGAAAAGATTTGACATAGAGAGAAAAGATTTGACATAGAGAGAAAAGATTTGACATAGAGAGAAAAGATTTGACATAGAGAGAAAAGATTCAACATACAGAGAAAAGATTCAACATAGAGAGAAAAGATTCAACATAGAGAGAAAAGATTCGACATAGAGAGAAAAGATTCAACATAGAGAGAAAAGATTTGACATAGAGAAAAAAGATTTGTCATAGAGAGGAAAGATTCAACATAGAGAGGAAAGATTCGACATAGAGAGGAAAGATTTGACATAGAGAGAAAAGATTCAACATAGAGAGAAAAGATTTGACATAGAGAAAAAAGATTCAACATAGAGAGAAAAGATTCGACATAGAGAGAAAAGATTTGACATAGAGAGAAAAGATTCAACATAGAGAGAAAAGATTCAACATAGAGAGAAAAGATTCGACATAGAGAGGAAAGATTTGACATAGGGAGAAAAGATTCAACATATAGAGGAAAGATTTGACATAGAGAGGAAAGATTCAACATAGAGAGAAAAGATTTGACATAGAGAGAAAAAATTTGACATAGAGAGAAAAGATTTGACATAGAGAGAAAAGATTCAACATACAGAGAAAAGATTCAACATAGAGAGAAAAGATTCAACATAGAGAGAAAAGATTCGACATAGAGAGAAAAGATTCAACATAGAGAGAAAAGATTTGACATAGAGAAAAAAGATTTGTCATAGAGAGGAAAGATTCAACATAGAGAGGAAAGATTCGACATAGAGAGGAAAGATTTGACATAGAGAGAAAAGATTCAACATAGAGAGAAAAGATTTGACATAGAGAAAAAAGATTCAACATAGAGAGAAAAGATTCGACATAGAGAGAAAAGATTTGTCATAGAGAGGAAAGATTCAACATAGAGAGGAAAGATTTGACATAGAGAGGAAAGATCGCTGCTGGAATTGGGTGGGGGAAGTAAAATAAAAATAATGATGAATTTTATTGGCTGATTGTAACCAAAGAGGAGGAGCAGTAAAATAGCTAGAACTAGGTACACAAGTACAGCCAACTTACTTTCACTTATGATTGCTAGCAGAGAGAGACACGCACACATTTCAGAAGACAGTCAATCTTAGCTGGTCCGTTGATCAGAGAACCTGAATTATTTAGCAATTAACCACTTCCCTTCCCGCCCATGTACATATGACGCCCACAAGGTGGATCTCCCATCCTGGGTGGGCGTCATATGATGTCCTCTCATTCCCGGCCGCCTGGGGGGCGCGCGTGCGACGTCGCTCGGGACCCGGTGCGAGTGCCCAGCGGCCGCGATGTACGCCGGGCACCCGCGATTGCCCGTTAAAACAACGGGACCGTGCGGGACCGTGGAGCTGTGTGTGTAAACACACAGCTTCACGTCCTGTCAGCGGAGAGGAGACCGATCATGTGATCCCAGTACGGAGGATCACTGATCGGTCTCCTCCCCTTGTGAGTCCCCTCCCCCCACAGTTAGAATCACTCCTATAGGGAACACATTAACCCCTGCAGCGCCCCCTAGTGTTAACCCCTTCCCTGCCAGTCCCATTTACACAGTAATCAATGCAATTTTATAGCAACGATCACTGTGTAAATGTGAATGGTTCCAAAAATGTGTCAAAAGTGTCCGAAGTGTCCGCCGCAATGTCGCAGGCACAAAAAAAAAAAATCGCAGATCGCCGCCATTACTAGTAAAAAAAAAAAATGCAATAAATCTATCCCCTATTTTGTAGACGCTATAACTTTTGCGCAAACCGATCAATATACGCTTATTGCGATTTTTTTTACCAAAAATATGTAGAAGAATACGTATCGGTCTAAACTGAGTCAAAAAATAGTTTTTTTTTTTAAAAATTGGATATTTATTATAGCAAAAAGTAAAAAATATTGTGTTTTTTTTTCAAAATTGTCGCTCACCGCAGAGGTGATCAAATACCACCAAAAGAAAGCTCTATTTGTGGGAAAAAAAGGACATCAATTTTGTTTGGGTGTTACGTCGCACGACCGCACAATTGTTAGTTAAAGCGACGCAGTGCCGAATCGCAAAAAGTGCTCTGGTAGGGAAGGGTGTAAAATGGCCCGGTGCTGAAGTGGTTAAGCATAAGCACAGCAGCAGAACAATAGTGAAGCAAGCTACAGTTCAACCTAACTTTTTCATAATAATCTGCTGCTATTGTGTTAGTGTTGTGAACTTGATAGTGATACTAGTGTTGCTAGTGTTGTGATAGCCTCAGAGGCTGCCCGTGTTGTGGGGGGGGGGGGGGGGTTATTATTATAGATTCTATATTATAGATTGAGATTCTATATAGATTCTATATACCCTATCTTCTTGTTACCTGTCTGATCAGTGATCACTATCACCAGTCCATTTTCTGTTTGAACTATATACATTCAACATGAACGACAAAGATTCGACAAAGCAACGAAAAACATACAAACGTCGAATCTTTGGCTTATGGTGTCTGTCGAAAGTTCTAAGAAGATTCGACGGCGCAGCTAAACTATACGGCGTCGTACAACCATCCACCCATCCCAACATGCCAGGGTGCAATCCTGGACTCTGACCTCTCTTTTCAGCCCCACATCTAATCACGTACCAAATCTTGCTGCCTCAACCTCCGCAACATCTCTGAATGAATGAATGAATGAACGATTTGTAGAGCGCTGCAAATGCGAACTGAATCGCCTCAAGGCGCTTGTCTGCTCTTGTTGTCCTGCGATATTAGAAGAGGTGGGTCTTGAGTTTTTTCCTGAAGGCCTGATGGTTTTCTTCCAAGCGGATGTTGTTTGGTAGAGCGTTCCATAGCCGAGGTCCCTGTACTGCCAATCTTCGTTCTCCCTTCGATTTGTAGCGGGCTTTGGGGACGTCCCTTCCTAACCAATGAAACCACAAAGCTCCTGATTCACTCCCTGGTCATCTCTCACCTCTACTACTGCAACTCCCTCCTCATTGGATTACCTTTAAACAGGTTACCCCCCCCCTTCTGTCCATCATAAATGCTGCTGCCAGACTCATCCACCTTACAAACCGCTCAGTGTTTGCTACCCCTCTCTGCCAATCCCTCCATTGGCTTCAACTCACCTAACAAATTAAATTCAAGATACTAATAATAACTAGACATGTGCACAACAAAAAAATTTGTTTATTTTTCGTTTCGTTTTTTTTCGTTTCCGTTGATTCGTAACGATTCGTACATTCGTAAGTCGTCGGTGTTCGTATTCGTAACGATTCGTACATTCGTAAGAGTTATTTTTTCGTTGATTTGTTTTTTCGTTAGTTTAATTTTTCGTTTATTCGAAATTCGGACGCATTTATTCGTACATTCGTAACATTCGTAGATTCGTAATCGGAGCATAATTCATCATTTTATGTAATGTGTATGCTATTATTACATTTTAATAATTTACGAATCGAAAAAAAAAAAGTTACGAATCGAAAGAAAAAGTTACGAATGTACGAATTTTTTAGTTCAATCTATTCGAAGCACGTTAAGCAGCGCCATTGTAAGAGACACGGAAAATTACAAATTCAACAAAAAAAAAAAGTTACGAATCGAAAAAAAAAGTTACGAATCGAAAAAAAAAGTTACGAATCGAAAAAAAAAGTTACGAATGTACGAATTTTTTCGTTCAATCTATTCGAAGCACGTTAAGCAGCGCCATTGTAAGGGACACGGAAAATTACCAATTCAACAAAAAAAAAAGTTACGAATGTACGAATTTTTTCATTCATTTTCGTCGTTCCTTTTTTTTTTTTTTTTTCGGATTTTCTTCATTTGTACATTCGTTGTTTCTAATTTGGTTTTTCGGATTTTCGTTGTTTTTCGGATTCGTTCGATTCGAACGATTCGTTAATCGGATTCGTTCGATTCGAACGATTCGTTCATTCGTACGAAAACGAACGAACGAAAAAAAACGAAACGAATTGCACATGTCTAATAATAACTTATAAAGCCATCCACAACTCTGTCCAATTACTAACCTAGTCTCAAAATATCAACCAAATCGTCTATTCCTCCCATGACCTTGTCACTGTCACAAAGTACTCACCGAGGCCAAGATGCTGAGAGCCGCTTCCCTTGCGGCTGGGTGCACAGTGCCCCTGGGGTGGGTACAGCAGGCACTGGGCACGGAGGAGCACGGATTGCCAGCAGGTGGATGCAGCTATGTTGCTGAGAAGCAGAAGTCCGTGCAGAGGTGAGGACCAACTGGAAGTAAACACCCGGAAGGGGGTCCAACACTGAGGGAAGAATCAGGGTCTTGGTAACAGGCCGGGTCATACACAAGAAGGCAGTCCGTATCCAGGCGTCAAATACAGGGGAGAGGCAGAGGCAAGTCCAGGAGGCAGGCCGAGGGTCAAACACTGGTAAGCAAGCAGGAGGATATCCAAGAGGCAGGCCGAGGGTCAAGTACAGGAGAGAATTCAGAGGTAGTCAGGAACAGTCTGGGTCACAACAGGCAGGTAGGCAAAGAACAAGGTACTGGATAACACTGGAACAGGAGACACTGGAACTCAGGAGCTGAAACAACAAACCAGCAAATAAACAATGCACAGGAAGGCCTTTTATAGGCCAGGTAAGTGGTCAGGTGGTGTGCCTAAGGCGTGCGCATGCGCACATGCTGTTTGCCTGAATCGAGCACAGAGGTGCGCCGCACCAAACTGCCGAGTGCGCATACCCGTGGCTCGCGCACCCGCGTGCGCGTACCCGTCGTCTCGCGCACCCGTATGCGCCGCTGCGCTGTTCTACCCCGCAGGCGCATTGGAAAATGCCGGTGCTGGAGCGCAGTATTTCCCTGACAGACCTCCTGCTCTCTAGAAATACAGGTAGATACTTCTCCATCATGCCATACCATTGATTATTCTGCAGTAGAACAGCCACCCCAAACATACAGCCAATGTCATTAAGAACTATCGTCAGTATAAAGAAGAACAAGGAGTCCTGGAAGTCATGGCTTGGCCCCCACAGAGTCCTGATCTCAGCATCATTTAGTCTGTCTGGGATTAGATGAAACGACAGAAGGATTTGAGGCAGCCGACATCCACAGAACATTTTTTTTTTCATATTTTGAAAGATGATGTTACACCGAGTAAATTGATACCCAACATGTCACGCTTCCAAATTGCGCCCGCTCGTGGAACGGCGACAAACTTTTACCCTTAAAAATCTCCAAAGGCGACGCTTAAAAAATTCTACAGGTTGCATGCTTTGAGTTCCAGAGGAGGTCTAGGGCTAGAATTATTGTGCTCGCTCCACCGATCGCGGCGATACCTCACATGTGTGGTTTGAACACCGTTTTCTTAGGCGCTGCTCACGTATGCGTTCGCTTCTGCACGGGAGCTCGGCGGGACGGGTTGCGTTTACATTTTTTAAAATTTATTTTACCTTTTATTTTTATTTTTCACATTGTTCTTTTAAAAAAAAAAAATAAATGTTGTTACTTTTATTCCTATTACAAGGAATGTAAACATACCTTGTAACAGAAAAAAACATGGCAGGACCACTTAAATATGAGATCTGGGGGGGTCAAAAAGACAGCAGATGTCATTTTTACACTAAAGAGCAATAAGAAATAAAAAATTAAAAATTTGGTCATTTGGGGAAAAAAAAATAAAAAAAATAAATGGCCCTTTAAGAGCTATGGGTGGAAGTGATGTTTTGACGTCGCTTCCGCCCTGCAATGATATGGAGACGTGTGGGGGCCATCTTCCCCTCACTCGTCTCCATATCGAGCCACAGGAAGGACCTGATGGCCTCCGCCGCTGCCGACGGCTCTGGTAAGTGGCGGAGGGCACGGGAGAGCGGCGGGATGGGGGGGGCCCTCTCCCGCCGCCAATGACGGTGATCTCGCGGCGAATCCGCTGCAGAGACCGCCATTATCGGGAAACCGGACCGCCGGCTGAAGACGAGGATACCGGGGTTATGGTAGCTAGCTGCTGCCATAGCAGAGATATCCCTCTTTAAAGTGCTTGGTATATCGTCGTGTGGCGGTCCGCAAGTGGTTAAAAATAAAATAAATAAATACGTTTAAAAAATAAAATAAAAGTTTTAGCGCAAACCCCGGACACAAGAGCTGGATCCACATGCAAGTAGCGATTGTTTCACACATGTAATGGTATCTCTGCAATAATTCCAACACCAGACCTTCTGTATAGGCTTTTAACCACTTCAGCCCCGGACCAATTGGCAGCCAAAGGACCAGGCCCTTTTTGCGATTAGGCACTGCGTCGCTTTAACTGACAATTGCGCGGTCGTGCGACGTGGCTCCCAAACAAAATTGGCGTCCTTTTTTTCCCACAAACAGAGCTTTCTTTTGGTGGTATTTGATCACCTCTGCGGTTTTCATTTTTTGCGCTATAAACAAAAATAGAGCGACAATTTTGAAAAAAAATCAATATTTTTTACTTTTTGCTATAATAAATATCCCCAAAAAATATATAAAAAAACATTTTTTTTCCTCAGTTTAGGCCGATACGTATTCTTCTACATATTTTTGGTAAAAAAAAAAATCACAATTAGCGATTATTGATTTGTTTGCGCAAAAGTTATAGCGTCTACAAAATAGGGATAGTTTTATAGCATTTTTATAAATTTTTTTTTTTTTTACTAGTAATGGCGGCAATCAGCGATTTTTACTGTGACTGCGACATTATGGCGGACACATCGGACATTTTCCACACATTTTTGGGACCATTGTCATTTATATAGAAATCAGTGCTATTTAAATGCACTGATTCCTATGTAAATGACAGTGGCAGTGAAGGAGTTAACCACTAGGGGGCGGGGAGAGGCTAAGTGTGACATGTTGTGTTTTTTTACACAGTAGGGGGGCGTGGCTGACGTCTGACGTCATTGATCGGCTTTCCCGATGACAGGGAACAGCCGATCAGTGACAGGCAGAGTAGGAAGCGCGGGGAGAGGTTTGTTTACACAGACCTCTCCCCGTTCTTCAGCTCTGTGACCCGAACGCGGGACACCGGCGGCGCGCATGTGACCCCACTGCGTCAAACTATGTCAATTTTACTATCAATACGTGACGCTTTAACCGCTTCCCGACCGCCAACTGTATATATACGTCGGCACAAGGGCACGGCTAGGCAAAGGCAGGTATATATACGTCCCCTTTAAATGCCTAGCCGTGCCATTTTGCCGACGTATATATACAGTTGGCGGTCGGGAAGCGGTTAAAGCGTCACGTATTGATAGTAAAATTGACATAGTTTGACGCAGTTGCACGGGCGTGTGCAATTAAAGCGTGACACGTTGGGTATTACTTAACGTAACATCATCTTTTTAATTTTACCAAAGGTTATGTATTGTATTTTTTTGCATAAATTTTTTTTTTAAAGAAAGTGTATTTTTTCCTAAAAAAAAAACTGCTGCACAAATACTTTTTGACATTTAAAAAATCCCAATACCCATCAATTTATTCTCCAGGGCCTCTGCTTTAAAAAAAATATATATAATATTTGGGGGTTCTGAGATATTTTCTAGCAAATAAATACTGATTGTTACATGTAAGCAAAAAAAGCCAGAAAACGACTGGTCTTCAAATGGTTATATAAACAAGAATTAGTTGACTTGCCACAAGAGGGCAGCAGAGTACCATTTCACTCTACATATTCTAACTACTACTAATCAGAAAGGCCCCTTTCACACTGGGGGCGGTTTTCAGGCGGTACGGCGCTAAAAATAGCGCCTGTATACCGCCTGAAAAAACCGCCCCATTCACTCCAGTGTGAAAGCCGGCGGGCTTTCACACTGGAGCGGTGCGCTAGCAGGACCGCAACAAAAGTCCTGCTAGCAGCATCTTTGGAGCGGTGTAGGAGCGGTGTATTTACCGCTCCTATACCGCTCGTTCCCATTGAAATCAATGGGAAACCGCGGGGATACCGCCCGCAAACCGCCGCTGCAGCGGCGGTTTGCGGAGGTTTTTTAACCCTTTTGCGGGCCGCTAGCGGGGGTTAAAACCACCCCGCTAGCGGCCGCATACCGCGGGTAAAGCGATGGTAAGCAGCGCTAAATATAGCGCTGCTTTACCGTCGCCGCCCCGCACCGCTCAGGTGTGAAAGCAGCCAAAGAGATTGCTTTGTGGAACTTGTATTTGCTGGCCTCTCTGTAGTGTTTTTACTGTTGACTTTATTTCTGTATGTGAACCATGCTCCATGTTGATTGAGTTTTGTGGGAGCCTGTGGGCCACAATATTTCCTGCAAAAGAGAGAAGAACAGTGCAGACAACATAAAAGGTTTAATCATAAATGAACAGACAAGGGGCAACTCACATATAGTAGAATAAAAACAGGGTCATCATGTAAAAGAAGCCGGGATGTCAGCGGCATGGAGAAGGCTGGGAGGAAGTCTTCAGGGAGGAGCAGAGATGGCGGTGGAGTGCAGCATGGATCGCAGCATGGATCACATCATGGAGCGCAGCATGGATCACATCATGGAGCACAGTCCCCCTTCTCATCAGAGGTCCCCTCATCATATCACAGTCCCCCTTGTCATCAGAGGTCCCCCCATCATATCACAGTCCCCCTTCACATCAGAGGTCCCCCCATCATATCACAGTCCCCCTTCTCATCACAGTCCCCCCTTCTCATCAGAGGTCCCCCCATCATATCACAGTCCCCCTTCTCATCACAGTCCCCCCTTCTCATCAGAGGTCCCCCCATCATATCACAGTCCCCCTTCTCATCACAGTCCCCCTTCTCATCAGAGGTCCCCCATCATATCACAGTCCCCCTTCTCATCAGAGGTCGCCTCATCATGTCACAGTCCCCCTTCTCATCAGAGGTCTCCTCATCATGTCACAGTCCCCCTTCTCATCAGAGGTCCCCCCATCATATCACAGTCCCCCTTCTCATCAGAGGTCCCCTCATCATGTCACAGTCCCCCTTCATATCAGAGGTCCCCTCATCATGTCACAGTCCCCCTTCTCATCACAGTCCCCCTTCTCATCAGAGGTCTTCTCATCATGTCACAGTCCCCCTTCTCATCACAGTCCCCCTTCTCATCAGAGGTCTTCTCATCATGTCACAGTCCCCCTTCACATCACAGTCCCCCTTCTCATCAGAGGTCCCCCCATCATATCACAGTCCCCCTTCTCATCAGAGGTCCCCTCATCATGTCACAGTCCCCCTTCATATCAGAGGTCCCCTCATCATGTCACAGTCCCCCTTCATATCAGAGGTCCCCTCATCATGTCACAGTCCCCCTTCATATCAGAGGTCCCCTCATCATGTCACAGTCCCCCTTCTCATCACAGTCCCCCTTCTCATCAGAGGTCTTCTCATCATGTCACAGTCCCCCTTCTCATCACAGTCCCCCTTCTCATCAGAGGTCCCCTCATCATGTCACGTACCCCATGCAGGTCGCGGCTGTGGTGGTGGCTTCCCCCCTCCGTCTCCTATGTGTCCCAGGTGTCCCTTCTCCTCCTGGCCAATCGGGTCTTCAGACTCCCAGCCGATGGGGTCTCAGGACCCTCTTCCTGATTGGCCGGAGGAGAAGCAGGAAGACATTAGTGAATATTAATTTGCTAATGTCAGACAACAGGATGGAGGATGGGCTCGCATTCAGGATAGGAACGTTTTAACCGCCGGCCATGGGAAAATGCAAAATGCGGCCAAAACCACAGAATGATTTTGCCGTGCTTTGCATTTTCCCACGGCCAGCGGTAAATTACAGCCAAGTGTACATGAAGCCTTATATGTGATGGCTGCGTTCGTTTTCTTTTTTAGACTTTTTTCCATAAAGTGATTGTAAGGCCCCTTTCACACTTATTAGACTTGTCCCACGATTTGGGACTGCAAAGTCGCATGAAAAGTCGTTCCCCATGATTTCCAATGACAGCCATTCATATTAGTACGACATCAATGTAGTCTCTGCACTACTTTGGTCCAATTTTGATGCCACTTACACAGGCATTCCGTGAAATCGCGGGAAAATCGCAGAAAATCATGGCAAAAATTGCGACAAAAATCGCAGTAAAATCGCGCGACTTTGAAGTCGTACAAGTGTGTACAGGGCCTTAGGCTACTTTCACACTGAGGCACTTTGCAGGCGCTAAAGTGCTAAAAATAGCGCCTGCAAAGCGTCCTGAAAGAGCCGCTCAATGCACTCCAATGTGAAAGCCCCGAGGGTCTTCACACTGGAGCGGTGCGCTTGCAGGGCGGTCAAAAAAGTCCTGCAAGCCGCATCTTTGGAGCGCTGTATTTACCGCTCCTAAAGCGCCCCTTCCCATAGAAAACAATGGGGCAGCGCCGAAAAAACCGCCTGCAAAGCGCAGCTGCAGCAGCGCTTTGCAGGCGGTTTTAACCTTTTTTCGTCCGCTAGTGGCCGAATAGCGCAGCTAATACGACGGTAAAGCGTCGCTAAATATAGCACCGCTTTACCGCCAGCGTGCTCAACGCCCCAATGCGAAAGGGGCCTTAGGCTCCAATTACATCTATGCATGTTGCTTTTGAGCGTTTTTTCAGTGCTTTTTGCGGTGCTTGCCGCGTTTTTGGACATGCGTTTTTTTACAGCGTTTTGCGTTTTTTTATTTTTTTAAAAAATTGTGGTTGCTTAGCAACCAGCTATATACAGTGTAAAAAATGTAAAAACGTGGCAAAAACGCAGTAAAAATGCGGTACTTGGATGCGGGTCCATTGACTTGCATTACATGCAAAACGCTGCATTTTGCATGGAAAGAAGTCCCCGACCCTTTCCAAAAATGCAGAGGCACGAAAATGCATTGATGTGAACACGTTCCATAGGAACCCATGTTAAAAAAAATTCCCCTGCATTTCTGCAAAATGCATCAAAAAACGCGTTAGTGTGATACAAGCCTCACTGTCTGTAGAGGGGATGGTAACAGGGAGCCCCATTCACACATTTGTGTTCCCGATCAGCACACTTTTTGATACATTTAGTTATTATTACAAGAAAAAGATACAAAAAAGAAAACATGTACAGAAAAATACTGAAGGTGATTGGCTGCTGATATACAACAGAAAATAAAAAAAAAGAAACAAAGAAAAATAATATCCAGAATTACAATACAAAATGAACTCTGCCAGTGTCTGGACCAAAAAATCTGCATGCTTAGCTCAAATCCTCTCATTTCATATAAACTCCCAACATAATCCCCCCCCCCCCCCCCAAAAATACACTTTCTTAGCACAAATCCTTTACCCCTCAAATTTGCCCTTCGAATCCCCCCCAGCACAAATTCCCCTCCTCCAATCCCCCGTCCCAGCACCAATCTCCCCCTGCAAATGTCCCCTCCTGGCACAAATGCCCCCCAGTCATCCCTACTAGCACAAATCCCTCTCCCAAAAAAAGTTCCCCTCCTGGCACAAATCCCCCCCCCCCCCCCCCCCCCCCCCCCCAAAGATGTATGAGCATTATTTGTCAGCAAAAATCCCCTCCCCAAAAAAATCTGCATGCTTAGCTCAAATCCTCTCATTTCATATAAACTCACAGCATAACCCACCCCCCCCCCAAAAAAAAATCACAAATCGTTTACCCATCAAATTTACCCTCTGAGCACAAATCCCCCCCACTCCAAATCCCCCCTCCCAGCACCAATCTCCCCCTGCAAATGTCCCCTCCTGGCACAAATGCCCCCCGGTCATCCCTACTAGCACAAATCCCTCTCCCAAAACAAGTTCCCCTCCTGGCACAAATCCCCCCCCCCCAAGATGTATAAGCACTATTTGTCAGCTAAAATCCCCTCCCCAAAAAAATTTGAATGCTTAGCTCAAATCCTCTCATTTCATATAAGCTCACAGCATAACCCCCCCCCCCCCCCCCCAAAAAAAATCACAAATCCTTTACCCATCAAATTTACCCTCTGAGCACAAATTACCCCCCCCCCCCCCCACACTCCAAATCCCCCCTCCCAGCACCAATCTCCCCCTGCAAATGTCCCCCCCTTGCACAAATGCCCCCCCCCCCCCGATCATCCCTACTAGCACAAATCCCTCTCCCAAAAAATGTCCCCCTCTTGGCACAAATCCCCCCCCCCAAGTTGTATGAGCATTATTTGTCAGCGAAAATCCCCTCCCCAAAAAAATCTGCATGCTTAGCTCAAATCCTCTCATTTCATATAAGCTTACAGCATACCCCCCCCCCCCCCAAAGAAGCACAAATCCTTTACCCATCAAATTTACCCTCTGAGAACAAATATCCCCCCCACTCCAAATCCCCCCTCCTAGCACCAATCTCCCCCTGCAAATGTCCCCTCCTGGCACAAATGCCCCCCCAATCATCCCTACTAGCACAAATCTCTCTCCCAAAAAAAGTCCCCCTCCTGGCACAAATCCCCCCCCCCCCAAGATGTATGAGCATTATTTGTCAGCAAAAATCCCCTCCCCAAAAAAATCTGCATGCTTAGCTTAAATCCTTTCATTTCATATAAGCTCACAGCATCACCCCCCCCCCCCCCAAAAGAAGCACAAATCCTTTACCCATCAAATTTACCCTCTGAGCACAAATTCCCCCACCCAACTCCCAGCACAAATCTACCCCTGCAAATGTCCCCTCCTTGCACAAATGCCCCCCCCCCCCCCATCCCTACTAGCACAAATCCCTCTCCCAAAGCTTTTTTCCCCTCCTAGCACAAATACCCCCCCCCCCCACCTCTCCCCACATCTCTCCTCCCTACACAAATCCCCTCAAATCACCACTCCCAGCACCCCCCACCCCCCCAATTTTCCCCTCCTAGGACAATTCTTACCTCTGCCCCCAAAATGTCCCCTCCCAACAGAAATCCCCTCCCCCCCAATTTCCTTGTGGTGCCCCTGAACCTCACATGATACCGCAGTGCCCGGGGGCAGCCGCCCCTCTTGCCCACCCATCGTCCCGGGCTTGAACTCTGCTAGAGAATAAGGCTTTACTGTGCTGCACTCTGATTGGGTTGAGGGGATTTTGGGTCCCTTCTCACCTGTTATACTGTCTTTATTATCCAGTGCGTGTTTATTGTGCACTCCTGGAATTTTATAGATTGGATTCAATGGGGGAGATTTACTAAAACCTGAGAGGGCAAACTCTGGTGCAGCTCAGCATAGAAACCAATCAGCTTGCAGGTTTTTAGCCCCGGTTCAGTGCGGTTTTGAAGTCGTGCGCTCAGTGCGATTTCCTGTGCAGCTTGCTGATATCTGTGTCGCTTCGTTCCACAGATGTCAATGCAAGTCGCACTGAAATCGCACAGAAATAGCGCAGGAAACCTTTTTCCAAAGTCGCAGCAATCCGAACAATTCCATTGCCACAAGCGGGGTGCGACTTGTCAATGCGACTTTGAACTGTCAATTCGCAGATTACATTAACTTCTTGCCGACCGCCCACTGTCAAAAGACGGCGGAGCGGTGCGGCTCTTGTGGCGGGCCGCCGTCACATGACGGCGCTACCATTTTGGGCACTAGGGGGCGCACGTGTGCCCGCCGCGTCGCTGGGGACCGATGCGCGTGCCCGGCGGCCGCGATGTCCGCCGGGCACCCGCGATTGCCCAGTAACTGAGCAGGACGTGGATCTGTGTATGTAAACACACAGATCCACGTCCTGTCACTGGAGAGGAGACCGATGGTGTGTCCCTTGTACATAGGGACACCGATCGGTCCCCTCCCCCAGTCAGTCCCCTCCCCCCACAGTTAGAATCACTCACATAGGGAACATATTAACCCCTGCAGTGCCCCCTAGTGTTAACCCCTTCCCTGCCAGTCTCATTTATACAGTAATCAATGCATTTTTATAGCACGGATCGCTGTGTAAATATGAATGGTCCCAAAAATGTGGCAAAAGTGTCCGATATGTCCGCCGCAATGTCGCAGTCACGATAAAAATCGCAGATCACCGCCATTACTAGTTAAAAAAATAATAATAATAAAAATGTCATAAATCTATCCCCTATTTTGTAGACGCTATAACTTTTACGCAAACCAATCAATATACGCTTATTGCGATTTTTTTTTACCAAAAATATGTAGAAGAATACGCATCGGCCTAAACTGAGGAAAAACTTTTTTTAAAAAATAAATTAAAAAATTTGATATTTATTATAATAAAAAGTTAAAAATATTATGTTTTTTCAAACTTGTCCCTCTTAATTTGTTTATAGCGCAAGAAATAAAAACCGCAGAGGTGATCAAATACCACCAAAATAAAGCTCTATCTGTGGGGAAAAAATTATAAAAATGTTATTTGGGTACAGCGTTGTATGACCGCGCAATTGTCATTCAAAATGCGACAGCACTGAAAGATGAAAAATGGCTTGGTCAGGAAGGAGGTGTTCGTGCCTGGTAGGCAAGTGGTTAACCACTTCGCATCCGGCCGTAGCCGAATGACGGCCACAGCGCGGATGTGAAATCCCGGAGGCCGTCATATGACGTCCTCCCCTTTCCTCGTTCCCTGTGCGCGCTCACGAGCGCGCAGCAGGGAAAATCTGTGTTGGCCATGTCCCTCGGACACGGCCAATCACAGATCGCTGTAAACGGCCAATAACAGCGGCCGTTTACAGTGCGATCGCCCTGGCCAATGAGAGATGATCTCATATGTAAACATATGAGATCATCTGTCAGCGCCGCTCCTCCTCCTCACACAGAGACAGCGTGTGAGGAGGGGGAGATGAACGGCTGCAGCGCCGTAAGTTTTTTTAAAAAAAATAAATAAAAATGAAATGCCATCTGTGCCCACTGCCACCACTGCAATCTGTCCCCAATGCCATCTGTGCCCAGTGCCATCCCCAGTGCCATCTGCCAGTGCCATCCCCAGTGCCATCTGCCAGTGTCATCCCCAGTGCCATCTGCCAGTGTCATCCCCAGTGCCATCTGCCAGTGCCATCCCCAGTGCCATCTGCCAGTGCCATCTGTGCCCAGTGCCATCCCCAGTGCCATCTGCCAGTGTCATCCCCAGTGCCATCTGCCAGTGCCATCTGCCAGTGCCATCCCCAGTGCCATCTGCCAGTGTCATCCCCAGTGCCATCTGCCAGTGCCATCTGCCAGTGCCATCCCCAGTGCCATCTGCCAGTGCCATCCACAGTGCCATCCCCAGTGCCATCTGTAGTCAGTGCCATCTGCCAGTGCCATCCCCAGTGCCATCTGCCAGTGCCATCCCCAGTGCCATCTGCCAGTGCCACCTGTAGTCAGTGCCACCTGTAGTCAGTGCCACCTGTAGTCAGTGCCACCTGTCATTAGTGCCATCTGTAGTCAGTGCCACCTGTCATTAGTGCCATCTGTCATCAGTGCCATCTGTCATCAGTGCCACATAGTGCCATCTGTCATCAGTGCCACATATTAGTGCCATCTGTCATCAGTGCCACCTGTTATCAGTGTCACCTGTCATCAATGGCACGTATCAGTGCCATCTGTCATCAGTGTCATGTGTCATCAGTGCCACGTATTAGTGCCGTCTGTCATCAGTGCCACGTATTAGTGCCATCTCTCATCAGTGCCACATATTAGTGCCACGTGATATCAGTGCCATGTATGAGTGCCATCTCTCATCAGTGCCACATATTAGTGCCATCTGTCATCAGTGTCACGTGTCATCAGTGCCCCGTATTAGTACCATCTGTCATCAGTGCCACGTCAGTGTCACGTGTCATCAGTGCCACGTCAGTGTCATGTGTCATCAGTGCCACGTCAGTGTCATGTGTCATCAGTGCCACGTCAGTGTCACGTGTCATTGTCCTGGTGCTCCAGGGCCTTCAAAAGTGTAATAGGTAGTCAACAAGTTAGATGTGTGATTTATGCTCCTAGGACACGTGATGGCGCTCCCTGCATGTTGGGCCTCTCTATGTGGCCAGGCTGTGGAAAAGTCCATCACATGTGGTATCATAATACTCAGGAGGAGTAGCAGAATTTATTTTGGGGTGTCATTTGTGGTATACGGATGCCATGTGAGAGAAATAACCTATTACAATGACAATTTTGTAGAAAAAAAAATAAAAAATAAAAAAATAATTCATTTTGCAAAGAATTGTGGGAAAAAATGACAACATCAAAAAGCTCCCCATGCCTCTTACTAAATACCTTGGAATGTCTACTTTAAAAAAAGGGGTCATTTGGGGGGTATTTGTACTTTCCTGGCATGTTAGGGTCACAAGAAATGAGATCGGCCATCAGTAGATCAGATGTGATCAATTTTGTATAATTTGCACCACAGGTTGTAGAGTCTGTAACTTTCACAAAGACCAAATAATATCCACTAATTTTGGGTTATTTTTACCAAAGATATGTGGCAGTATAAATTTTGGCCAAAATTTATGAAGAAAAATTAATAATTTCCTAAATTGTATCACAGAAACAAAGAAAAATGCGTTTTTTTTCCAAATTTTCGGTCTTTTTTCAATTATAGCGCAAAAAATAAAAAACCCAGAGGTGATCAAATACCACCAAAAGAAAGCTCTATTTGTGGGAAAAAAAGGACAAAAAATTCATTTGGGTTCAGTGTTGCATGACTGAGTAATTGTCATTCAAAGTGTGAGAGCCCCGAAAGCTGAAAATTGGTCTGGATGGGAGGGGGGTGTTCGTGCCTGGTAGGCAAGTGGTTAATTAAAGAAGCTGAAGTCAGAAGCTGATTGGCTCCCACGCAGAGCTGCACCAGATTTTGCACTCTCCAGTTTTAGTAAATCTCCCCCCGATGAGAATATTATACAGATGACTTCCCGTCCCGCTGTGCGATGAGAATGGAGGAAGGGGGGAGGGGCGAGGGCAAAGTAAAAGTGAAAGAGAAATGAGAGTCTCTGCAGATCGGTTGTTATTTCCTTGTAGTGACACGGCAAAGGAGTGTCCCCTGTCCACCCGCTCGCCCCCGGGGCCACAGATCACCGGGCACAGCCTACAGTCACTAATCACTGAGTGCTGCATACAAATAATAGTCCTCAGATGAGATAGAAGAAGAGGTGACAGTCCGGAGACAGGTGACAGTCCGGAGACAGGTGACAGTCCGGAGACCGGTGACAGTCCGGAGACAGGTGACAGACGCCGCGTCATACTGGGGGGGACACCTGTGTGCAGGTAAGAGGGTGTGACCGGGGGCCCCGACACTCATACACCATCAGATCACCCCAGGGGTCCCCAAACTACCACCCACCGGACAGATCCCGCCCGCTACAAGATTTTATCCAGACCTCTGATGTAAGAAGGGACTCTGCTAGAGAGACTAATATAAGGGGGGCTCCAATGTAAGGGGCTTTGATGTAAGGGGGGGGGACTTTGACGTAGGAGAAACATTAATGGGGACTCTGATATAAGGGGCTCTGATGGGGACCCTGATGTAAAAGGGGACTCTGTTGTAAAGGACTCCAAAGTAAAGGAGGGTTTATTGGGGCATGGGAGGCTATAAGGGGGACTCTGATGTAAGGGGGACTCTGAAGTAGGAGGGACTTAAATGAGGACTCTGATATAGGGAGGCTCTGATAGGAACCCTGATTTAAGGGGGACTTGAAAGTAAGGATGACTTTGATGGGAACTCTGATATAAGGGGGCTCTAATGGGGATCCTGATGTAAGGGGGGACTCTGATTTAAAAGGGAACTCTCATGTATGAGCGTTTTTATTAGGGACTCTGATGTATGGGGGCTCTGATGTATAAGGGGACTCCAAAGTAAGGGGGGCTTTGATAGGGACTCTGATAAAAGGGGGCTCTGATGGGGACCCTGATGTAAAGAGGACTCCAAAGTAAGGGGAGCACTTTGATAGGGACTCTGATATAAGGGGGCTCTGATAGGGACCCTGATGTAAAGAGGACTCCAAAGTAAGGGGGCGCTTTGATAGGGACTCTGATATAAGGGGGCTCTGATAGGGACCCTGATGTAAAGGGGGACTCCAAAGTAAAGGAGGCTTTGATAGGGACTCTGAAATAAGGGGGCTCTGATGGGGACCCTGATGTATAGGGGGACTCCAAAGTAAGGGGGCTTTGATAGGGACTCTGATGTAAGAGGGCTCTGATAGGGACCCTGATGTAAAGGGGGACTCCAAAGTAAGGGGGGTTTGATAGGGACTCTGATATAAGGGGGCTCAGGTGGACCCTGATGTAAAGGGGACTCTAAAGTAAGGGGGGCTTTGATAGGGACTCTGATATAAGGGGGCTCTGATGGGGACCCTGATGTAAAGGGGGACTCAAAGTAAGGGGGCTTTGATAGGGATTCTGATATAAGGGGGCTCTGATGGGGACCCTGATGTATAGGGGGACTCCAAAGTAAAGGGGGCTTTGATAGGGACTCTGAAATAAGGGGGCTCTGTTGGGGACCCTGATGTAAAGGGGGACTCCAAAGTAAGGGGGCTTTGATAGGGACTCTGAAATAAGGGGGCTCTGATGGGGACCCTGATGTATAGGGGGACTCCAAAGTAAAGGGGGCTTTGATAGGGACTCTGATATAAGGGGGCTCTGTTGGGGACCCTGATGTAAAGGGGGACTCCAAAGTTAGGGGGCTTTGATAGGGACTCTGAAATAAGGGGGCTCTGATGGGGACCCTGATGTATAGGGGGACTCCAAAGTAAAGGGGGCTTTGATAGGGACTCTGAAATAAGGGGGCTCTGTTGGGGACCCTGATGTAAAGGGGGACTCCAAAGTAAGGGGGCTTTGATAGGGACTCTGAAATAAGGGGGCTCTGATGGGGACCCTGATGTATAGGGGGACTCCAAAGTAAGGGGGCTTTGATAGGGACTATGATGTAAGAGGGCTCTGTTGGGGACCCTGATGTAAAGAGGGACTCCAAAGTAAGCGGGCGCTTTGATAGGGACTCTGATATAAGGGGGCTCTGATGGGGATCCTGATGCAAAGGGGGACTTCAAAGAAAGGGGGCACTTTGATAGGGACTCCAAAGTAAGCGGGCGCTTTGATAGGGACTCTGATATAAGGGGGCTCTGATGGGGACCCTGATGTAAAGGGGGACTCCAAAGTAAAGGGGGCTTTGATATAGACTCTGAAATAAGGGGGCTCTGATGGGGACCCTGATGTATAGGGGGACTCCAAAGTAAGGGGGCTTTGATAGGGACTCTGATGTAAGAGGGCTCTGATAGGGACCCTGATGTAAAGGGGGACTCCAAAGTAAGGGGGCTTTGATAGGGATTCTGATATAAGGGGGCTCTGATGGGGACCCTGATGTATAGGGGGACTCCAAAGTAAGGGGGCGCTTTGATAGGGACTCTGATATAAGGGGGCTTTGATGAGGACCCTGATGTAAAGGGGACTCCAAAGTAAGGGGGCGCTTTGATAGGGACTCTGATATAAGGGGGCTCTGATGGGGATCCTGATGCAAAGGGGGACTCAAAGTAAGGGGGCTTTGATAGGGACTCTGAAATAAGGGGGCTCTGATGGGGACCCTGATGTAAAGGGGGACTCCAAAGTAAAGGGGCTTTGATAGGGACTCTGAAATAAGGGGGCTCTGATGGGGACCCTGATGTATAGGGGGACTCCAAAGTAAAGGGGGCTTTGATAGGGACTCTGATATAAGGGGGCTCTGTTGGGGACCCTGATGTAAAGGGGGACTCCAAAGTTAGGGGGCTTTGATAGGGACTCTGAAATAAGGGGGCTCTGATGGGGACCCTGATGTATAGGGGGACTCCAAAGTAAAGGGGGCTTTGATAGGGACTCTGAAATAAGGGGGCTCTGTTGGGGACCCTGATGTAAAGGGGGACTCCAAAGTAAGGGGGCTTTGATAGGGACTCTGAAATAAGGGGGCTCTGATGGGGACCCTGATGTATAGAGGGACTCCAAAGTAAAGGGGGCTTTGATAGGGACTCTGAAATAAGGGGGCTCTGATGGGGACCCTGATGTATAGGGGGACTCCAAAGTAAGGGGGCTTTGATAGGGACTATGATGTAAGAGGGCTCTGTTGGGGACCCTGATGTAAAGAGGGACTCCAAAGTAAGCGGGCGCTTTGATAGGGACTCTGATATAAGGGGGCTCTGATGGGGATCCTGATGCAAAGGGGGACTTCAAAGAAAGGGGGCACTTTGATAGGGACTCCAAAGTAAGCGGGCGCTTTGATAGGGACTCTGATATAAGGGGGCTCTGATGGGGACCCTGATGTAAAGGGGGACTCCAAAGTAAAGGGGGCTTTGATAGGGACTCTGATGTAAGAGGGCTCTGATAGGGACCCTGATGTAAAGGGGGACTCCAAAGTAAGGGGGCTTTGATAGGGATTCTGATATAAGGGGGCTCTGATGGGGACCCTGATGTATAGGGGGACTCCAAAGTAAGGGGGCGCTTTGATAGGGACTCTGATATAAGGGGGCTTTGATGAGGACCCTGATGTAAAGGGGACTACAAAGTAAGGGGGCGCTTTGATAGGGACTCTGATATAAGGGGGCTCTGATGGGGATCCTGATGCAAAGGGGGACTCAAAGTAAGGGGGCTTTGATAGGGACTCTGAAATAAGGGGGCTCTGATGGGGACCCTGATGTAAAGGGGGACTCCAAAGTAAAGGGGGCTTTGATAGGGACTCTGAAATAAGGGGGCTCTGTTGGGGACCCTGATGTAAAGGGGGACTCCAAAGTAAGGGGGCTTTGATAGGGACTCTGAAATAAGGGGGCTCTGATGGGGACCCTGATGTATAGGGGGACTCCAAAGTAAAGGGGGCTTTGATAGGGACTCTGAAATAATGGGGCTCTGATGGGGACCCTGATGTATAGGGGGACTCCAAAGTAAAGGGGGCTTTGATAGGGACTCTGAAATAAGGGGACTCTGATGGGGACCCTGATGTATAGGGGGACTCCAAAGTAAAGGGGGCTTTGATAGGGACTCTGAAATAAGGGGGCTCTGATGGGGACCCTGATGTATAGGGGGACTCCAAAGTAAGGGGGCTTTGATAGGGACTATGATGTAAGAGGGCTCTGTTGGGGACCCTGATGTAAAGAGGGACTCCAAAGTAAGCGGGCGCTTTGATAGGGACTCTGATATAAGGGGGCTCTGATGGGGATCCTGATGCAAAGGGGGACTCAAAGTAAGGAGGGCTTTGATAGGGACTCTGATATAAGGGGGCTCTGTTGGGGACCCTGATGTAAAGGGTGACTTCAAAGTAAGGAGGGCTTTGATAGGGACTCTGATATAAGGGAGCTCTGATGGGGACCCTGATGTAAAAGGGGACTTCAAAGAAAGGGGGCACTTTGATAGGGACTCCAAAGAAAAAGAGGCTTTAATGGGGCGTGGGAGGCTATAAGGGGGACTCTGATGTAAGGGGGACTTTGAAGTAGAAGGGACTTAATTGGGGACTCTGATATAAGGAGGCTCTGATAGGGACCCTGATGTAAGGGGGACTCAAAAGTAAGGATGACTAATGGGGACCCTGATGTAAGGGGGATTCTGATATAAAAGGGAACTCTCATGTATGAGGTTTTTTTTTTTTTTAATAGGGACTCTGATGTAAGGGGAGCTCTAATAGGAACCCTGATGTAAAGGGATGGGAAATCTGATATAAGGGGGTCTGAGGGGTACTCTAAGGTAAGGGGGTCTCTGATGTAAGTAGAGCTCTAATAGGGACCCTAATGTAAAGGGGGGCCCTAATATAAGCGGATGGGAACTCTGATATAAGGGGGTCTGAGGGGCACTATAAGGTAAGGGGGACTCTGAAGTAAGGGGGACTTTGATGGGACCTCTGATATAAAGGGGGCTCTGATTGGGACCCTAATTTGGGGGGGGGTGTTGATGGGTTCCAGTTTATTTGGATATTCTCTGCTTTGTATATTGAAGTTTTTGATATTTTTTGCCCCCAAATATTTGTAAAGTATATGATGTGACCCTCGTAGTGAACAGTTTGGAGACGCCGGATTTAGAGCCCAGATATAGGGACATTCTTAATATGAAAGTGTTACTAAACCCACTACAGTAAAATCAGTCTGTATATGCAGTAAAGCATGCTTGTTATACTCACTGTGGAAGGGGTTAATCCTTTATATTGTGTAAAAAAGCCATTTGATCCTGTCTTCTCTGATCCTTCCCTTCTTCCACAGTCCCCGATCTATCTTCTGACGGTACAGAGCCTTGGAGTCACTCTGCACATACTCAGTTTGGTTTTTATTGCTAGAGAGTTTTTTTTTTTCTTGGGAGAGTGCATTTGATCAGCACAGGGTCAATCAGCACTGTCCAGACAGAGGGTCAGGGGTCATCCAGCCTCATAGGACAGTCAGTGGAGAATGAAAACTCCTACAAGCTTTAACCAGACACTGATAGAAGTCACAAGACTGCTGATGAGAAAAGGTATTTAGCAGTTTATATTTACTAAAACAATTGCATCTCCATGTTCTGTGTACTGTGGGAGACCAGATATAGTAAATGCAGAGTCCTGGGGAGAGCAGATATAGTGAATGCAGAGTCCTGGGGGGACCAGATATAGTGAATGCAGAGTCCTGGGGGGACCAGATATAGTGAATGCAGAGTCCTGGGGAGATCAGATATAGTGAATGCAGAGTCCTGGGGGGGCCAGATATAATGAATGCAGGGTCCTGGGGAGGCCAGATATAGTGAATGCAGAGTCCTGGGGGGATCAGATATAGTGAATGCAGAGTCCTGGGGGACCAGATATAGTGAATGCAGAGTCCTGGGGAGATCAGATATAGTGAATGCAGAGTCCTGGGGGGGCCAGATATAATGAATGCAGGGTCCTGGGGAGGCCAGATATAGTGAATGCAGAGTCCTGGGGGGGCCAGATATAATGAATGCAGAGTCCTGGGTTTAGGAACACTTTAAATCATGAAATGTTTATTCTAAAGGGACTTGGCTCCATAAAACATGTCAAGGGAACCTGTACTTGGTATGTTCCAATGCTCAAATAATGTTCTTAGAAAGACTACAGCTGCACCTGTCAGTAACATTCCAAGTCTCCATAAATAAATTCCTAACACGCCACAAAATACAGCAACAGGATTACAGCTCAGAAAAGCTCCACCTTATATCAATAAAAAGCCAACCCATTAAATTTGCTGCAGGAGGAAGCATTTCCTCCATCTCCTCCCCCCCCCCCCCCCCCCCAGTGATCAGCCTGCAACATTGTAACCTTGTAGTACATCACAAGGTGAGAGGCTGCAGCAGAGGCTGATCTGCGTCAGACAATTGGGAACACAGCCAAGGAGTGCGCAGACACCAGCATTTTACATGATTGAGTCAGAACCTCAGTTCAAGAAGTGTATGGTGACCCTGGGTGATGCCTTAACAAAGATGGTGCCGTCCTTCCGGAGAGGACAGCAGATGACGGCATCGTCATGGGGGTGGGGGGGGGGGGTATTGTGATCTCTGTGAGAGGTAATAAATGCATTTATATACATACCGTGTCCTCTTTGGGCTGATATACTAGCACTGGCTTATCTTTCTGGGAGGGTTTTTGTGCTCCTGTCCTATCAGACACGTCACCCTATAAAGAAGCGACCTGTGTACTGCCTGAGCTCAGGGCTGATAAGAGATCCTCTCTACTGGCTGCTGGAGGAGGAGAGAAGTTTGAGTTAACAAAACCCCTTTGTTATCTTTAGTTTTTAATATTTTTTTATATTTCTACAATGTAATCCTGACAGCACCGTTGTTGTATGACAGTTTTGCCACTAGAGGGAGCTGACAGTCATGGGAAATGACCGTAATAGGCAAAATATTTCCAGACTTTGTGACAGCCGGGTGAATGTTTGTGAAATTCGTCCAGTGATCCTAAATGATCAAAAGTTTAGCAGAAATGAGTTCCAATTCAATGTACTGATCACATTTTGGGGACAAATGGAAGCCAGTTTTTAGACAAGAGACAATTACCTTCCATCAGGGATGAGATTGGGTCCGGTCCGAACTTGAGTTTAGAACAAACCTGAAAGTTGTTACTCCTACAATCAACCATATTGCCCCTGAAGGGCCTGGTATGGATTTTGGGGGGACCCCCACGCAATTTTTTTTTTAAATTTGCCATTTTTCCTTAATGATTTTCATGTATATTGCCGGGACCCGACAATTCATTATAACCACTAGCAGTTTTAAATTACTTTTTTTCCTTTAGAAATGTCATTTTGTGCAGAGACAGTTCTAAACACGGGAAAAATGCGCCCCTTCACAGGCATACTATAGACACCCCCCAGGTACGAAATTTAAAGGAATATTTCGCTTTTATTGTTTCACTTTAAGCATTATTAAAATCACTGCTCCCTATTAGGTCTATGGAAACATGGTTGTGACAGACTCACCCGGGGCAGAGGCTTTTGGAGGGGAGTGAATGCGAGCCCCTTGCCTACCGATTATGGGTCCTGGCATTTGTGGGAGCTACAAGCCTTTAGGAAAATGTCCTGTTATGTAATGCAAAAAGGACATTATTAACCACTTCAGCCCCGGACCATTTTGCTGGCCAAAGACCAGAGCACTTTTCGCGATTCGGCACTGCGCCGCTTTAACTGACAATTGCGTGGTCGTGCAACGTGGTTTCCAAACTAAATTGACGTCCTTTTTTTCCCACAAATAGAGCTTTCTTTTGGTGGTATTTGATCGCCCCTGTGTTTTTTATTATTTGCGCTATAAACAAAAAAAGAGTAACAATTTTGAAAAAAACACATTATTTTTTACATTTTGCTATAATAAATATCCCCCAAAAATTTATAAAAACACATGTTTTTCCTCAGTTTAGGCCGATACGTATTCTTCTACATATTTTTGGTAAAAAAAAATCGCAATAAGCGTTTATTGATTGGTTTGCGCAAAAGTTATAGCGTCTACAAAATAGGGGAAAGTTTTATGGCATTTTTATTAATAATTTTTTTTTTTACTAGTAATGGCGGCGATCAGCGATTTTTATCGTGACTGCGACATTATGGTGGACACATCGGACATTTTTGACACATTTTTTTGGGCCCATTGGCATTAATACAGCAATCAGTGCTATACAAATGCACTGATTCCTGTGTAAATGACACTGGCCGTGAAGGGGTTAACCACTAGGGGGCAGTGTAGGGGTTAAGTGAGCCCTCGGGCGTGTTTCTAACTGTGGGGGGGGGCGTGGCTGTGTGTGACATGTCACTGATCTCTGCTCCCGATCACACTGTGTATGTGACACTGTAGTTTACATTAGCATCTCCCCGTTCTTCCTCCCCGTGAGACGATCGCGGGTATCCCCACGGACATCGAGTCCGCGGGATCGACGATCGGACTCACGGAGGTCCCGGCGCCAGTCGGGAAGTGGTTAACCACTTGCCGACCGGCGCACGACGATATACATCGACAGAATGGCACGTACAGGCAGGAGGGCGTATATATAAGTCCCTCCTTTAGCCTGTCCGTGCCATCGGGAGCGCGCCGGGACCCCCGTGAGTCCGATCGCGGTCCCCGTGGACTCGATCGCCGCGGGGACCCCCGCGATCGTCTCACGGGGCGGCTGAACGGGGAGATGCCGAGATAAACAGCATCTCCCCGTTCTGCCTAGCAACTAGTGACGCCGATCTCTGCTCCCTGTGATTGGAGTAGAGATCAGCATTCACTAGCTGACAGCCACGCCCCCCCACAGTAAAAACAGACCCCTAGGCATACTTAACACTTACACTGCCCCCTTGTGGTTAACCCCTTCACTGCCAGTGTCATTTATACAGAAATCAATGCATTTAAATGCATTAATTGCTGTAAAAATTACAATGGTCCCAAAAATGTGTCAAAAATGTCCGATGTGTCCGCCATAATGTCGCAGTCACAAAAAAAAATCGCAGATCTCCGCCATTACTAATAAAAAAAAATTATTAATAAAAATGCTATAAAACTATCCCCTATCTTGTAAACGCTATAACTTCTGCGCAAACCGATCAATAATCGCTTATTGCGATTTTTTTTTACCAAAAATATGTAGAAGAATACGTATCGGCCTAAACTGAGGAAAAAAAATGTTTTTTTATATATTTTTTGGGGATATTTATTATAGCAAAAAATAAAAAAATAATGCATTTTTTTCAAAATTGTCGCTCTATTTTTGTTTATAGCGCAAAAAATAAAAACCGCAGGGGCGATCAAATACCACCAAAAGAAAGCTCTATTTGTGGGAAAAAAAGGACGTCAATTTTGTTTGGGAGCCACGTCACACGACCGCGCAATTGTCAGTTAAAGCGACGCAGTGCCGAATCGCAAAAAGGGGCCTGGTCCTTTGGCTGCAAATTGGTCTGGGGCTGAAAGTGGTTAAGAAGGCCATGGTGGTCTCTGCCAGCTTGGGATAGATGTGTGAAAAGAAAGCTGGTTAATGAGATCTGGAAAGCCTTGGATCTCCTGTTGTCTACTAGGCTCAATGATACATGACCATATTAGGCCAATGACTCATGGCCATAGTGGGTCATAGTAGCTCAATGATGTCTTGAGCATCCCCGGCAGGAAATGCACTGGCCACGGTTGATTTGGCAGCAGTGGGAAGGAGTGACAGCTTCCTTCCATATTGGTTCTGAATCTAAATTTGGACCAAGCCCATAGTTTTTCCCTACCTATCAGCATGTCTTTGCAGTGTGGGGAGGAACCATAGTATCTGGAGGAAACCTGCACAAGCACAGGAAGAACATCCAGCTCCATGCAGATGGTGTTTCAGTCAGGATTTAACCGGGGACCTCAGGGCTGCAAGGCAGAAGTGCTAACCACTAAGCCAGCCAATAGAGATCAGGGGCAAATGTACAGACCCACCCGGTGCTGTCACAACTCTCCCTCATGCTTCAGTAATCACATGTTCCATCTGAATTCTAAGAGAGGTATGTGCAGGAATCCCCTTCACTGGTTGGGCACCACGGGTCATTACAGCAAAACAGGAAACAGAAGAATATTACTGCCTTCAGTATGAGTTGTCAGTCCTGTTCTGTCATTATATACAACGCTCGGCGCTTACACACCTCCGTGTTCTCTCCGCAGATCTGTCTTATGGTGGAAGTGAAGCTGAATTGGGCCCCCCGATCTTGGCTCCGGTTTCCTTGGCTCGTGTCTAAAGTAAGTTCCAGTTTTTGTTCTTTTTTTTAACATGTGTTCTGTTAAACCCCCTTATGCCAAACCTGTGGCCCTGGGGGGGGCACAGCCGTTGGCACTTATTACCATATATACTCGAGTATAGGCCGTCCCGAATATAAGCCGAGGCACCTAATTTTACCACAAACAACTGGGAAAACTTATTGACTCGAGTATAAGCCTAGGGTGAGAAATGCGCAGCTACTGTAAGTGGAAAAGAGGGTCAACAATGCCTACTTGCAGCCTCACTGTGCCCATGCAGATGGACACAGTTGACCGATTTGGGGCCCTGTATCTCGGGGTCACTTAGTGCTAGGAACCCCCATCTTTGGATATGTTGTAGTGCTAATTCCACTAGGTTGGAATACAAAATTTGGGGTTCCTAGCACCAAGTGTCCCAGAGATATGGGGCCCCAAATTCGGGTCAGAAAATCTCAAGCACTTTTCTGCAGCAGAGAATTACATTTTCTGAACCGAATTTGGGGTCCCGTATCTCGGGGCCACTTAGTGCTAGTGTTAGTGTTGTAGTGCTAGTTCCACTGGGTTCGAATTTTCAAATTTGGGGTTCCTAGCACCAAGTGTCCTCGAGATATGGGGCCCCAAATTCGGGTCAGAATTGGGTTTTTTTTGCTGCAGAAAAGTGCTTGACTCGAGTATAAGCCGAGGGGGGCACTTTCAGCACAAAAAAATGTGCTGAAAAAATCGGCTTATACTCGAGTATATATATGGTATGTGCCCTCTGGTGATAGTGAAAGAAAAGTATTACTTGGAATGGTTTGGTTTGTTTATTTCACATTATTATATATTATACGTTTTCTGTGCTTTACATCCCCTTTCTGTTTTTGGATCGTACTGAGATAAATTGCAAATATGGCAGAAGTAATTTCAGTCTCTGACCATCCTCTATATCATGACTGCAGTCTCTGACCTTCTCCCATATCATGTCTGTAGCCTCTGACTATCTCCCTTATAATGTCTGCAGTCTCTGCTCATTTGCTATATCATGTCTGCAGTCTCTATCTATCTCCTGTAGTATGTCTGCAGTCTCTGACCATCTACTGTATCATGTCTGCAGTTTCTGACCATCTCCTGTATCATGTCTCCAGTCTCTAACCATCTCCTGTACTATGTCTGCAGTCTCTGACCATCTCCTGTATCATGTCTGCAGTCTCTGACCATCTCCTGTATCATGTCTGCAGTCTCTGACCATCTTCTGTATCATGTCTGTAGTCTCTGACCATCTCTTGTATTATGTCTGAAGTCTCTGACCATCTCCTGTATCATGTCTGCAGTCTCTGACCATCTCTTGTATCATGTCTGCAGTCTCTGACCATCTCTTGTATCATGTCTGCAGTCTCTATCTATCTCCTGTACTATGTCTGCAATCTCTGGCAACCTCCTGTATCATGTCTGCAGTCGCTATCTATCTCCTGTACTATGGTTGCAGTATCTGACCATCTCTTGTATCATGTCTGCAGTCTTTGACCATCTCCTGTACTATGTCTGCAGTCTCTGACCATCTCCTGTATCATGTCTGCAGTCTCTGACCATCCCCTGTACTATGTCTGCAGTCTCTGACCATCTCCTGTACTATGTCTGCAGTCTCTGACCATCTCCTGTATCATGTCTGCAGTCTCTGACCATCTCCTGTACTATGTCTGCAGTCTCTGAACATCTCCTGTACTATGTCTGCAGTCTCTGACCATCTTCTGTATCATGTCTGCAGTCTCTGACCATCTCTTGTATCATGTCCGAAGTCTCTGACCATCTCCTGTATCATGTCTGCAGTCTCTGACCATCTCTTGTATCATGTCTGCAGTCTCTGACCATCTACTCTATCATGTCTGCAGTCTCTATCTATCTCCTGTAGCATGTCTTCAATCTCTGTTCATCTCCTGTAGTAAAACCGCGAGGTGTAGCAAGATGGCGTCGCCTTTGAGAACGTCTGACGACGAAACGCGTAAGGCGCGCTGACGTCACTTCCGGTGCGGGAACTAGAGGCTTGGTACGCAGCTGTAGCGCAAGCTGCAAACCGGCCCTAATTCCTTTTTTGTCAACCTGCAATTGTGTGTGGCGGAACCAGGAGTATCCTGCGAGATACCTTGTTTTTTATATTTGTTTTTATTCTTTATTTTAATAAACACTGCCACCTGGTATCACACATGGGATCTCCCTTTTTCTTTCCGTGAGGCTTATCCCCTATACCACCTGGGGATCGCTGGATGCTATCCCCTCTCATCTGCTGAGGCTCTTTAATACCATACAAGGGCAGTTTGGGTGGACCCATTGGAGGGAGCAATCGGTCAGGACATCTTCCAGTGTGGGACCAGAGGAACATCCGATATAGACATCTGAGAAGCTGTTTACCCCTGCAGGGGTACATAAATCTGGTGAGTGAGGGAGCCAGAGGGGGCAGCACCAAAGTCACCATCACTGCTGGAGCACAAAAGTCACCGTTTGAATTACTGCTGCAAGATTACTTGACACAGCGTTATTTATACTTTGTTTTTTTCTGGAATTGGACTTATATTATTCACCTGGGGCCGACTTCCTGGGCCAAATTTATTTAGTGTAGTGTGTCCTTCGCGCCGCTATGTAATCATATACTAATAATCACTACAAGTGCTAAAGTGCAAATGCTAATAATAGTGAATACAATAAAGGTGTTAAAATATTGTGATAAATATCGGAACATAAATAAATGAATAAAATTCTGTGTCATAAAAATTGCTACCTGCCGCAGAGTCTAAAATGTGCACCAACACACTTAAATGAAAATAAAAAAGTAAAAGTGACTCAGCGCATAGTATAAATATAACATCAAGTGTCCATGATCAATCCTAAGTAGTGGTAAAAAACAAAGTGGAAAAAATATCTAAAGTGAAAAATACACCAAAAGACTAAAAGCACCAAAAAATATATGTCCAAGAAAAAAGTGTCCAAATAATCTAATTAGTCCGTGCCAGGAATGCCGGTATAGATAAATAAACTGGGGCTCCGGTGCTTATCTTCTAGTCTCTAATTGTATAACACAAAAGTACATGGAAATCTGCCGCACCTATCCTCAAATAGGCTCACAGGACTCTCACCTCCAGATTTCTTTGAATACTGCAAAAAGCTGTTTTCTTTTGCTGCTGATTAAACTCCTCCACACGCTGAACTGTGTCCTTGAATTGCCCCAATCTGTTGATCCAATCCGCTAAAACCTCATCAAACAAAGAGACAAGGGGGAAGGAGGGCAAAGAGGACTTCCATAGTGTAGTAGTTTAAAGGTAAAGTATTTATTTATAAATAAAAATTGCGCCCTTACATCTAAAATAATAACAACAGGCAAGGAATCAAGCAAAGCGCTGTTAAACGCTGTTCTCACTGCACTTCCGGTTGCGTCCGTCCAGACCACTCCCTACGCGTTACGTCACACGTGACTTCTTCATTTATTTAGACTTTTTCATATGATTTATTAATTTTTCACTGGGACTGTTATATATATATACCGTATTTATCGGCGTATAACACGCACTTTTTCAAAATGACAAAAATAGCAAGCGCCGCTGAAAAATAGCGAGCGCTGCCGAAAAAACCCGAAGCGCGGCCGAAAAAGAACGAAGCGCCCCCGGAAAAAGCCGAGCAGACTCTGCTCTGCTCTGCTCGTAGTCCCGCCTCCCTGCGCTCGCTCCGGAAACAGCAGGGAGGCGAGACCGTGAGCTTAGCCGTCCGAGTCGGCTCGGCTTTTTCCGGGGGCGCTTCTGTCTTTTTCGGCCGTGCTTCGGGGTTTTTCGGCGGCGCGCGCGACAGAGCGTCTCGGCGGCGGGAAATTTAAACCCGGAAAAGACTGAAAATGACGCTGGGCAAGCTACAATGGCACTGGGCAAGGCTGCAATGACGCTGGGCAAGGCTGCAAATGACGCTGGGCAAGGCTGCAAATGACGCTGGGCAAGGCTGCAAATGACGCTGGGCAAGGCTGCAAATGACGCTGGGCAAGCTGCAGTGACGCTGGGCAAGCTACAATGACGCTGGGCAAGCTGCAATGACGCTGGGAAAGCTGCAATGACGCTGGGCAAGGCTGCAATGACGCTGGGCAAGGCTGCAAATGACGCTGGGCAAGGCTGCAAATGACGCTGGGCAAGGCTGCAATGACGCTGGGCAAGGCTGCAAATGACGCTGGGCAAGGCTGCAAATGACGCTGGGCAAGCTGCAATGACGCTGGGCAAGGCTGCAAATGACGCTGGGCAAGGCTGCAAATGACACTGGGCAAGGCTGCAATGACGCTGGGCAAGGCTGCAAATGACGCTGGGCAAGGCTGCAAATGACGCTGGGCAAGGCTGCAAATGACGCTGGGCAAGCTGCAGTGACGCTGGGCAAGCTACAATGACGCTGGGCAAGGCTGCAAATGACGCTGGGCAAGCTACAATGACGCTGGGCAAGCTGCAATGACGCTGGGCAAGCTGCAAATCACACTTGGCAAAGCTGCAAATGACGCTTAAATGTAAATGTTTTTTTTCCCTAAACTTCCCTCCTAAAACTTTTTTTCCTTAAAATGCCCTCCTAAACTTGGGGTGCGTGTTATACGCCGGTGCGTGTTATACGCCGGTGCGTGTTATACGCCGATAAATACGGTAATCCATTTTTTATTGGTCTGACATTGTCACATATTTGTGTATCTATACTATAGATGCCATTTTTTAGAGTGGTATCTCTCATTTATATTACACACCTACACTAGGCTGTTATGCTATCAACCTATTGATATAAGGTGTATATTATTATTATTATTTTTGATCACTTTTTTGGGTATGACGGGTGGGCAGAGGATTTAGGCTACTTGGATAGCCATTAGCCTAAATTTAGCCTCTTCCCCCCCGTGCTTTATATTGTTATTATATATTTATTTGCATTTTCTTTTATATTGCAATTTTTTATATCACACATTTATTTACACTCACTGCCCAGTGTTTATTGGAGATTGGGAAGCCAGGGGTGGATACCTCTATACCAAGGGATTGCCCCCCCCCCCCTACCCATTTCATTATAGTTTACTATACACTGCTTAGGAGGGGAGAATACGGTGGTGTCGCCAGCCTTATAGGTGCACACTTCTACTCTCCTCTCTTTATTAACCCATTAGCACCCTACACTTGGATCTATAGGTAGCGCCAATTTTTCCTTCTCCTGCACTTATTATCTAAAATTGCCCTCCAGGGGGCCAATTTTCTTTGGAAAGGCTGCACACCTACACTGCTTGTCCCTAAGCGTGGAGTTGTTTTGTTGGTTTATCTGCTGTAGTATGTCTGCCGTCTCTGACTATCTCCTTTGGAATATCTACAGTCTCTTTGTAGTTAAGCAGTACCAGGCAATAAACTGACCCTTCCATACTTACCTGCAATATGGCTGCAGGACACTATTATCCCTGCCCATTATCCACATTTTATCCACCTACCTTCCAGATGGGATAGCCCAAATCACACCTCCACTTTGACGGTTGGTGCTGCCCAGACCCCATCTCTAAATATATTGGTACCGCCCATTATGCCTAATACTTGAGTTGGACCCATCCAGTCCTCACCTTCAAATATACACGGATCACCCACTCGCAGCCCCGATCAATGCAATTAATAAGTTACTACACACACGAAAAGACTCAAATTAGGTTGATGCTTTGATCTCGGGACATGGCCCAGGACACAGCATCAATGGGACAGGGGGAACGATGCAGGACTGTCCCAGCAAACCAGGGACATTTTACATAACAAGGACGGACCCAAAGGATCATTTATTTATATTATTTATATTATATTTTAAGCTATATAGCTGAAAGTTTGAGCACACCTGGTCAGCACACTTATGAGCTACTTGGACATCCCATTCTAAAACCATAGTCATTAATTTGGAGTTGACCTCACCATTGCTATTAAAATGGAGTTTTCCCTCCATGGCCATTAATATGGATCTGACCCCACCATGGCCATTATTATGGAGTTGTCCCACCATGACCATTATTATGGAGTTGTCCCACCATGACCATTATTATGGAGTTGTCCCACCATGGCCATTATTATGGAGTTGTCCCACCATGGCCATTAATATAGAGTTGTCCCACCATGGCCATTAATATGGAGTTGTCCCACCATGGGGCTCATTATGGAGTTGTCCCACCATGGCCATTAATATAGAGTTGTCCCACCATGGCCATTAATATAGAGTTGTCCCACCATGGCCATTATTATGGAGTTGTCCCACCATGGCCATTATTATGGAGTTGTCCCACCATGACCATTATTATGGAGTTGTCCCACCATGACCATTATTATGGAGTTGTCCCACCATGGCCATTATTATGGAGTTGTCCCACCATGACCATTAATATAGAGCTGTCCCACCATGGCCATTAATATAGAGTTGTCCCACCATGGCCATTAATATGCAGTTGTCCCACCATGGGGCTCATTATGGAGTTGTCCCACCATGACCATTAATATGGAGTTTCCCCACCATGGCCATTATTATGGAGTTGTCCCACCATGGGGCTCATTATGGAGTTGTCCCACCATGGCCATTAATATGGAGTTGTCCCACCATGGCCATTAATATGGAGTTGTCCCACCATGGGGCTCATTATGGAGTTGTCCCACCATGGCCATTAATATAGAGTTGTCCCACCATGGCCATTAATATGGAGTTGTCCCACCATGGGGCTCATTATGCAGTTGTCCCACCATGACCATTAATATGGAGTTTCCCCACCATGGCCATTAATATGGAGTTGTCTCACCATGGCCATTATTATGGAGTTGTCCCACCATAGTCATTATTATGGAGTTGTCCCACCATGGCCATTAATATAGAGTTGTCCCACCATGGCCATTATTATGGAGTTGTCCCACCATGGCCATTATTATGGAGTTGTACCACCATGGCCATTATTATGGAGTTTTCCCACCATGGCCATTATTATGGAGTTTTCCCACCATGGCCATTATTATGTAGTTGTGCCACCATGGCCATTAATATAGAGTTGTCCCACCATGGCCATTAATATGGAGTTGTCCCACCATGGGGCTCATTATGGAGTTGTCCCACCATGGCCATTAATATGGAGTTTCCCCACCATGCACATTCATTTGGAGGTGACCTCACCATGGCCCTTATTATGGAGTTGACTCCACCATGGTCATTAATTTGGAGCTGACCCCATCATGACCATTATTATGGCGTTGACCCACTTTCAGTGTTCTTATAAGGCTTTCCAAAATATTTTGGAGGGTGTCTGCGGGAAGTTGGGCCTATTTGTGAGGTCAGGTACTGATGTTGGATGAGAAGACCCGGCTCACAATTTTCATTCCAATTCATCCCAACATTGTTCAGTAGGTTTGAGCTCAAGGCTTGACAAAGACTACTTGAGTTCTTCTCTGACATTAATATTCTTGTACAGTAATTTATGGACCATGGTATTACAATAATAAGAATTCACCAATTGCTTATTAATAGGCATTCACTAAAGTATTCCAGCATTGTCTAATATTTGTGTTTCCAGTTCCGTATTTTCTCCAAGATGATGGATCGGGAACGCTGGCTGTTGGTGATCAGTCCTGTCTTCGTGGTGGGTGTCATTTTGGCCATCACAGGACTAGGTGAGGATGCCCAATACAGTACATTATTAGCACCGATTTACTGTACGACTGGCTGTTATTGGTGGATCTGAATGGGAGAGATCACTTATATTTAATATAGGAGGTCCCATTATTGTAGTCCCTGCATCTGTTTTCTTATTATTATTATTGTTTATTACAGGTATTTATTTAGCATTGACAATTTTCACATTACTTTACATATTGTACAATCATATCATTATTATCCAGACCCACATTCCTTCTACACCCATTGTATGTACCAAGGGCCTGATTGCAGCAGGATCTTAGGTACTTTCCATGTTGCAGCAAGTGAAGTGAGACTCGGTGGTGAAAGGGGCTACTCCTGAAGTCAACAGAGATGTAAAAAGTCAATGGGTTGTTTAGTCCACCAACAGCCATCAATAATTTAGGTTTGGTTGGAGTGACACTTTAGTTTTCGGGACTGGAAAAAAAGGTTGTTTAAGCCACTTCAGTTCTGGACCTATTCTGACACTTCACTCCGACATGTATCAACATATTGTGCTAGAAAATGACTTAAAACTCCCAAACATTATAGATGTTTTTAAGCAGAGGCCCTAGAGATTAAAATGGTGGGTGTTGCGTAGAGTGAGTGTTGCGTAGACATGTGCAATTTGTTTCGTTTTTTTTTCGTTTTTTCGTTTTTTTTTTTCGTTTTTTTTTTTTTTTTCGTTATTTTTCGTTCGTTCGTTTTCGTACGAATGAACGAATCATTCGAATCGTACCAATACGAATAACGAATCGTAACGAATCGTTCGAATCGTACGAATCCGAATAACGAATCATTCGAATCCGAAAAACAACGAAAATCGGAAAAAAAATAATTAGAAACAACGAATGTACTAATGAAGAAAATCCGAAAGACGAAAACGAACGAAAAAATTTGTAACTTTTTTTTTTGTTGAATTGGTCATTTTCCGTGTCCCTTACAATGGTGCTGATAAACGTGCTTCGAATGGATTGAACAAAAAAATTAGAACATTCGTAACTTTTTTTTTTCGATTCGTACCCTTTATTTTTATTTTTTTTTTGTTTTTTTCCGTGTCTCTATTGAACCAAAATTTTCGTACATTCGTATCTTTTTTTTCGATTCGTAACTTTTTTTTTTTCGATTCGTAACTTTTTTTTCGATTCGTAACTTTTTTTTTTTTTTTTTTTTTTTTCGTTATTTTTGTTCGTTCGTTTTCGTACGAATGAACGAATCGTTCGAATCGTACGAATCCGAATAACGAATCATTCGAATCCGAAAAACAACGAAAATCGGAAAAAAAATTTTAGAAACAACGAATGTACTAATGAAGAAAATCCGAAAAACGAAAACGAACGAAAAAATTTGTAACTTTTTTTTTTGTTGAATTGGTCATTTTCCGTGTCCCTTACAATGGTGCTGCTAAACGTGCTTCGAATGGATTGAACAAAAAAAATTAGAACATTCGTAACTTTTTTTTCGATTCGTACCTTTTTTTTTTCGATTCGTACCTTTTATTTTTTTTTTTTTTTTCGATTTGTAATTTTCCGTGTCTCTATTGAACCAAAAAATTCGTACATTCGTATCTTTTTTTTCGATTTGTAATTTTCCGTGTCTCGATTGAACCAAAAAATTCGTTCATTCGTATCTTTTTTTTTTTATTTTTTCGATTCGTAAATTTTTTTTTTCTATTCGTAACTTTTTTTTTTTATTCGTACATTCGTATCTTTTTTTTCGATTCGTAACTTTTTTTTTCGATTCGTAACTTTTTTTTTTCGATTCGTAACTTTTTTTTCGATTCGTAACTTTTTTTTTCGATTCGTAACTTTTTTATTTTTTCGACTTGTAATTTTCCGTGTCTCTATTGAACAAAAAAATTCATACATTCGTAACTTTTTTTTCGATTCGTAACTTTTTTTTTTTTCGATTCGTAACTTTTTTTTTCGATTCGTAAATTATTAAAATGTAATAATAGCATACACATTACATCAAATTATGAATTATGCGCCGTTTACGAATCTACGAATGTTACGAATGTACGAATAAATACGAATGTGTCCGAAAATTAAACTAACGAAAAAACGAATCAACGAAAAAATAACTCTTACGTATGTACGAATCGTTACGAATCGACGGAAAAGAATAAAACGAAACGAAATAAACGATTTTTTTTCGGAAACGAAAAAAACGAAACGAAAATAAACGAATTTTTTGGTTGTGCACATGTCTAGTGTTGCGATTTGTTTCATGTCACGCGGTATTTGCATAGCCGTTTTTCAAATGCAATTTCAATTTTTTAACGCACAAAAAACACAATATAATACCCAATTGTTTGGTAGAATATAAACAACCACTTCAGCCATTTGGCTGGCCAAACACCAGAGCACTTTTTGAGATTCGGCACTGCGTCGCTTTAACTGACAATTGCGCGGTCGTGCGACGTGGCTCCCAAACAAAATTGACGTCTTTTTTTTCCCACAAATAGAGTTTTCTTTTGGTGGTATTTGATCACCTCTGCGGTTTTTATTTTTTGCGCTATAAACAAAAAAAGAGCGACAATTTTGAAAAAAAAAAACATTATTTTTTACTTTTTGCTATAATAAATATCCCCAAAAAATATATAAAAAAAATTTTTTTTTTCCTCAGTTTAGGCCGATACGTATTCTTCTACATATTTTTGGTAAAAAAAAAAAATCACAATAAGCGTACATTAATTGGCTTGCGCAAAAGTTATAGCATCTACAAAATAGGGGATAGTTTTATGGCATTTTTATTAATAATTTTTTTTTTACTAGTAATGGCGGCGATCAACGATTTTTATCGTGACTGCGACATTATGGCGGACACATCGGACAATTTTGACACATTTTTGAGACCATTGTCATTTATACAGCGATCAGTGCTATACAAATGCATTGTTTCCTGTGTAAAAGACACTGGCAGTGAAGGGGTTAACCCACTAGGGAGCAGTTATAGCGGTTAAGTATGTCCTAGGGAGTGATTCTAACTGTGGGGGGTGTGGCTACGTGTGGCACGTCACTGATCTCAGCTCCCGATCACAGGGAGCTGAGATCGGGAGCGGTGATCAGTGATGTGTTACAGCTAGCCCATCCCCCCTACAGTTAGAACACATCCCTAGGGCATACTTAACCCCTACAGCGCCACTTAGTGTTAACCCCTTCACTGCCAGTCACGTTTACACAGTAATCAATGCAATTTTAATCGGACTGATCGCTGTATAAATGTGAATGGTCCCAAAATCTCGCCAACATTGTCCGATGTGTCCGCCATAATGTCGCAGTCACGATAAAAATTACTAGTAAAAAAAATATATATTAATAAAAATGCCATAAAACTATCCCCTATTTTGTAGACTGTATAACTTTTGCACAAACCAATCAATATACGCTTATTGCGATTTTTTTTTTTTTTTTTAACAAAAATATGTAGAAGAATACGTATCGGCCTAAACTGAGAAAAAAAAAATGTGTTATATATTTTTGGGTGATATTTATTATAGCAAAAAGTAAAAAAACTGTCGCTCTTTTTTTGTTTATAGCGCAAAAAATAAAAACCGCAGAGGTGATCAAATACCACCAAAAGAAAGCTCTATTTGTGGGGGGGGGAAAGGACGTCAATTTTGTTTGGATGCCACGTCGCACGGCCCACGCAATTGTCAGTTAAAGCGACGCAGTGCAGAATCGCAAAAAGTGGGTTAACATAGAAAATACAACAAACGAAATTATCCGAATGTAATTGATTCGTTAAATTCCTAAATTGAATCGTTTTTCGTTCTTTCGGATTTTCATGTTTTTGGATTTTTGTTCTTTTTCGGATTTTAGTTGTTTTTTCAGATTTTCGTTCTTTCGGGTTTTTGTTACTTTCTGAAAATTTATTTTCGTATGCTTTCGTCAATAGAGTCTTAAGCCCCATACACACGCGCGGATTATCCGAGGACCAGGTCGGTCGGATCCTGTCCGTCGTACTTTGTCCGATGTTGGTTTTACGTACACACGGTCGGACAAAGTTGTCGGAAAATCCGATCATTCTGAACGTGGTGACGTTTGTTGCCTACGACGGGACTACGTAGAGGCTAGTAGCCAATAGCTTTGGTCTTGTAATGTGATCTGAGCATGCGTGGCACTTTGTCCGTCGGAATTCTCTACACACGATCGGAATTGGTGTGATCGGACTTTGTTGTCGGAATATTTATAGAGCAGGAGATAGGACTTTGTCCGTCAGACAATCTGATGGAAACTGTCCGATGGTGCCTACACACGGTCGGAATTTCCGACAACATTGTCCTATAGGACAGAATCCATCGGAAAATCCTACCGTGTGTATGGGGCTTAACATTCATTCGGATGCTTCTGAATGAGCAAATATGCCGAATTTCATCCAAAAACGAATTCGTAACGCATTGCACGTGTCTATATCTCTGAGATGCATCGGCCCTTCCAATCCAGCGATGTAGGGGTAAGTCGCTGGGCGGCAAGTGCTTAAAGGAGAACTCTGCTCTCCTCTCAGTTCCTGCCTTGGAGACCGCTGGGGGCACCCGACATTGTGATTTGACCCTACAATAGCTCCCCTTTAAATTCTTTATTTATAGATTATTTATATTTTATAGGGAACGTGAGGAACAATCGGTCCTAAAAAACAAAGTGTGATTGTGTGCCTTTGTCTGTGTCTTAATAGGATGGAAAAGACTCTTCAAACCACGAAAACCCAAGGATGAAGAATCAGCCGACATTCTAATAAATGACGCAGAGTTGGCAATGACCAAAAATGTTCTCCGCAATCAACACGGCAAAGAAAGGAAAAGCCGAACAGGTGCGAGCAACAAAAATACAACACACTGTCTACTCCACACATGCCAATTGTTGCTGAATGAATGAATGAATGATTTTTGTATAGCGCTGCAACTGCAACTGCGAACTGAATCGCCTCGAGGCGCTTGATCCGACCTGCGTTGATTTCTTCTTATGCCCGGTACACACGGTCGAAAATTCCTACCACAAAATCCGTCGGATTTTTTTCCGACGGATTTTGTCCGACACTGGTGTTGCATACACACGGTCGGACAAAGTTGTCGGAAAATCCGATCATTCTGAACGTGGTGAGGTTCGTTGCGTACGACGGAACTACGTAGAGGCTAGTAGCCAATAGCTTTGGTCTTGTAATTTGATCTGAGCATGCGTGGCACTTTGTCTGACGGAATTCGCTACACACGATCGGAAAAAGTCAGATCGGACTTTGTTGTCGGAAAATTTGAGAGCAGGAGATAAAACTTTTTCCGTCAGAAAATCCGACGGAAAAAGTCCGATGGAGCCCACACACGGTCGGAATTTCCGACAACATTGTCCGATAGGACATTTTCAGCCGGAAAATCCAACCGTGTGTACGGGGCATTAGAAGAGGTCGGTCTTGAGTTTTTTCCTGAAGGCCCGATGGTTTCCTTCCAAGCGGATGTTGGTAGGTAGAGCGTTCCATAGCCGTGGTCCTTGGACTGCAAATCTTCGTTCTCCCCTTGACTTGTACCTGGACTTGGGGGCGAGGAGGAGGTTTTGGTTGGTTGATCGGAGGTTGCGATTGGGGGTGTAGTGTTGTATTTTTTCGCATAAGTATTGAGGAGCGTTTCCTTGTGTACATTTGTGGGTCAGGCAGAGGGTCTTGAATGTGATCCGGTCCTTTACGGTTAGCCAGTGTAGGATCCTCAGGGATGGGGAGATGGATTCCCATGTTTTTTTTTCCTGTGACTAGTCTTGCTGACGTTTTTTGAACGACTTGTAGTCCTATGTAGAGGGAGTTTGCGTCGTCGAGTCGAGAGTTGATGATTGTTCCTACCACTATGGCTTTGTCCTTTTCTGGAATGAAGGGGATGAGTCTACGTAGCAGGCGTAGAAGGTGGTAGGATCCACTGACTACTGATCCTATTTGTGCATCCATTGACATTTCTGAATCGAAGATGACACCGAGACTTTTGGCTTTTGTGCTTAGGGGGATGGTCTGTCCAAGGATGGTGGGCGGAGTCCATGGTGTCGTAGATTTAATTTTCCGGTTGGCATTTAGTAAAAAGAGTTCTGTTTTGGTTCCATTAAGTTTGAGGGAACTTGTGGACATCCAGTCGTCTATTGATGTGAGGCATTTTTCTAATTCCTGATATTGGCCTTTTTGTCCGGGGATCCGAAGGTAGAGTTGAGTATCATCTACGTATGAGTGGAAGCATAGATCAGATTTGCTGATGATTTTAAGGGGCATATTCAAAAACACATTGACATAACTATTCTTCCTGTGAAATTGAATTTACTGTACATTCGTTCGGTGCAAATGTGGGCAAAAACAAATGTCATTGTACCGTTTTCTCTTTAGGTCGAATGTTTTCATTGACACAAAATAAAGTGAACTAATTTGTGGTTTAGACATGTTCACTATTAAAGCGGTTCTGCACTGTCTTTATGTTTTTTTTTTTTTTTACTGCAATGCAATGGCTTATGCAATGCAGTTTAGGTACTCACGTGTCCTTGGATGTAAACCGGCAGCAGCTTCTTTCAAATAAATTTCTAGAAATAATAAATCTTTTAATGCTGGGGGCCATCTTGCCTGTGGGCATTTGAACCCACACAGGCACTCCAGATGGCCCAGCATGCACCGCCGTTACTGCGCCGATCTCGCGCGTGCGCAGTAACGACGAAATGCAGCTCACGTTCTCTGAAATCTCGCGAGATGTCGGCACATCTGCCAACATCTCGCGAGATTTCGGAAGATGTGGCCGACATCTCGCGAGATTTCGGAAGATGTGGCCGACATCTCGCGAGATTTCGGAAGATGTGGCCGACATCTCGCGAGATTTCGGAAGATGTGGCCGACATCTCGCGAGATTTCGGAAGATGTGGCGAAATCTCGCGAGATTTCGGAAGATGTGGCGAAATCTCGCGAGATTTCGGAAGATGCCCGCACAGACTCCTGGGATCAATGACACCAGATCCCAGGAGACAGTGCGGCGTGACGAGGATCCCCGCACAGACCCCGCCCACCGCCGCAGAGACAGAAGACAGGAAGTCGGCGATTATCGGCGAAAAAAAAAACACATTTCATTTAGTACTCTTTGCCTGATTTGGAGGGCAAAGAGATTTACTAAATGAAATGTGTGCAGAACCGCTTTAAGTAAACACAATAAAATCAAATAGAATCGATATGGTGCCTTAATTAACCTATCAGTGGCCGCCCCCTCTACCCACGGCCGCCACGCCCTATATGAAGAGATAGATTCATTTATAGTAGGGATGCACCAATACAATTTTTTTACAATGAGTGCAAGTACCGATACTTTTTTTTTAGTACTCGTCGATACCAATTACCGATACCTACCGCAACTGTTTTGTTTTAACTTCGGCTGTCAGCAATGGTACAAAGCATTGAAAATGTATTTACAAATTAAATGAATAGATTTTATTTTTTTAATTTAGCGCTTTTTTAATGTGAAATGTGTAAATATATGTTAATATATATGTGTAAAAATATTCACTAACAAATAAAACAAAAAAAAAATAAGTTTTAATTGTTTATCGTTTATAAAATAGACATGAACAAAAGAAATAAAGCAGGAAAATAATAATTAAATGGAGGAGAATAGGGAGTTAATTAAGGCTGATTCGAGTAAATTAAGGGGTTAAACAGAGGAACATTTATTCATCCCTTTTGATCTGCAGATGAAGAAACAGAAAGATACAAAAAGAAACAATGTTTCTTTTTATTTTAGTGTTTCAGGGCTGATCAACGTTGTTAATAAACATTGCCGACTGCTTCTTCTGCTCCAATTACCGGACTTCTTTAACCACTTCAGCCCCGGACCAATTTGCAGCCAAAGGACCAGGCCCTTTTTGCGATTCGGCACTGCGTCGCTTTAACTGACAATTGCGCGGTCGTGCGACGTGGCTCCCAAACAAAATTGGCGTCCTTTTTTTCCCACAAATAGAGCTTTCTTTCGGTGGTATTTGATCGCCCCTGCGGTTTTTATTTTTTGCGCTATAAACAAAAATAGAGCGACAATTTTGAAAAAAATGCAATATTTTTTACTTTTTGCTATACTAAATATCCCCAAAAAATATATAAAAAAACATTTTTTTTCCTCAGTTTAGGCCGATACGTATTCTTCTACATATTTTTGGTAAAAAAAATCGCAATTAGCGATTATTGATTAGTTTGCGCAAAAGTTATAGCGTTTACAAAATAGGGGATAGTTTTATAGCATTTTTATTAATATTTTTTTTTTTTATTAGTAATGGCGGCGATCAGCGATTTTTTTTGTGACTGCGACATTATGGCGGACACATCGGACATTTTTGACACATTTTTGGGACATTTGTCATTTATACAGAAATCAATGCTATTTAAATAGCACTGATTCCTATGTAAATGACAGTTGTAGTGAAGGGGTTAACCACTAGGGGGCGGGGAGGAGTCAGTGTGACGTGTTGTGTTTTTTTTTTTACAGTAGGGGGGCGTGGCTGTACATCTGACGTCATTGATCGGCGTTCCCGATGACAGGGAACCGCCGATCACTGACAGTCAGTGTAGGAAGCGCGGGGAGAGGTTTGTTTACATAGACCTCTCCCCGTTCTTCAGCTCCGTAACCCGATCGCGGGATACCAGCGGCGATCGGGCCCGCTGGTCCCACGGCCGTGGTCACGGAGCTCCCGACCGGGTCGCGCGCGCCCCCCGGGCAGGCAAATTAAAGGGGACGTACCCGTACGTGCTTTTGCCTGCCCGTGCCATTCTGTTGACGTATATCTACATGAGGCGGTCGGGAAGCGGTTAACACAGGGGAGACCCCACTGACACCTCAAAGAACCGAGCCTGAAAGTATTGCTTTTAGGTATCGGTGCATTTGCACGAGTACCGATACTTGTGTATATACTCGGTATTGGCACACATACCGATACCTATACTAGTATCGGTGCAACCTTAATTTTTCCAACATCTGTCAGAAAAAAAACATGGATTTTGTTGTCGGAATGTCCGATTAATGTCCAATCGTGTGGTATTTTTGGTATTTTTTTTACCAAAAATATGTAGCAGAATACATATTGGTCTAAATTGATGAAGAAATTCGATTTTTTTTTTGATTTTTTTTAATTGGATGTGTTTTATAGCGGAAAGTAAAAATTATTATTTTTGTTTTTCAAAATTGTCAGTCTTTTTTGTTTGTAGTGCAATAACCGCAGTGTTGATCGAATACCACCAAAAGATGTTTGTGGGAAAATGACCACGCACGACCACTCAATTGTTAGTTAAAGTAACGCAGTGCCGTATCACACAAAATCGCTTGGTCATGAAAGGGGGAGGGTAAACCTTCCGGAGCTGAAATGGTTAAAGTAAATACCGTTATACAAATCTTATGTGATGTAGGTGACCTTCGCGCTATTAAAAACTAGAAAAAAATTGAAAAAAGTGCACATAAAACCAAAAAAAAAATATATAAAATGGTGGTAGTGAAATTCAATGAATAAATAAATAGCTGGATAAAAACCAGCTAAAATGTGCCAAAAGTGTAGAATAAAATTCTTAAATAAAGCAGCAGAATCTAATGGTAAACACAAATCCACAAAATAACATAAAAACAATAATGATTTCGCGATTTAGCGCGAAATCATTATTGTTTTTATGTTATACAAATCTTGCAGTCAAAATAAATCAATCAGTTCTATAGGGAATTGTTCGCAGAAAGGCCGAAAGCATTCACTAAATGTAGGTACAGTTGGATGCCATTAATTCCCAATTTCCAGGGGGATGATTGGGATGATATGTGGGGACTACCCACGTAGGACTCTTGTGTCTGGCTGTGGACTGCTACATCCAATTTAAACTGCTGCATAGAGCTTATTATACTCCAGCAAAAGTAGCCACCATTTATGGCACTGGCGCGGTGGAGTGCTGGCACTGTACCACCTCCCCTGACGATTTTGATCTTCTGGCACTGTCGGCCGATATGGGAGTTTTGGACGGGGGTCACTCGTACCCTCCAAGACTTGCTTTCCCTTCCAGCCCCTTTAACTATCCCGGTTTGTCTGCTAGGCCTAGTGGAGAAGGTCGCACCACTCAGGACTCAAAGGACTTTTCTCTCACTTTCACTTTTTTATGGCCGTAAAGCCATCTTGTTGTGGTGGAAGAAACCAGAGGCCCCCTTCATTATCTTACTGGAAGGGCATTGTCAACAAGGTTGTGCCCGAAAGTTCGAAAAGATATGGCAGTGTTTAACTTTCAGCCAATGACACACTTGATTGAGTCTTTCCTTTGATGCCATCATAACAGCCCTAATGTCTTTATCCCTTATGTGGACTGGGGTTCCTAGACTTGGCCAAGGGGGCCTTACTGCTTTCATGTGGTTAATGTTCTGTAGGGGCCAACTTATCCTTTTTATGTTCTTCACTTTATAGAAATGTTGCACGAATGGGAAGAGGGAAAAGTAAGGGTGGCATTTGAAGCCCACAAGCAATCACTTCCTTGTTCCCTTTCGTTATGGGAACCAGCATGCCTCGCTGTTTCCCGCGCATGCGCACTGGCAACCGCGCTGATCGGCTTAAACACCTCACGTCCGTAAAATCACACAAGATTTCACGTCCACACTGTCTCCTGGGATGAATGACACCAGACCCCAGGAGACAGTGCGGCACTCAAAGGAAATGATGCGGATACCCGCACAGACCCCGCCCACAGACGCAGGCACAGAGGCAGGTGTGGAATTACCGGGCCAGCAATTATAAGGTAACATTAAAAAAAAAAAGACGATTTAGCACTCTTTGCCTGATTAGGAAAACAATGACATAAAGTCAAATAAGTGTGTGCAGGACCGCTTTAAGAATGAAGAACTTGGAGAGAAAATTCCCTAACAACTTTTGTTTTTGCTTTTTCATTTATACAGAAAAAATGTACATACAGTTTCACAGGACATTAGTGTTCAGCCCAACCAACAGAGATAAAGTAATTAATATACTGTATAGACATGTGCACTGACAAAAAATTTGTTCATTTTCGTTTTCGTTTCATTTGTTTTTTTGCTTTTTCCGGAAATTTGGAAATTCGGAAAATCGAAAATTCGGGAATTCGCAAATTCGGAATTCGGAAATTTCGGGAATTTTCACATTTTGAAATTCGAATTTTGGGATTTACGAATTTCCGAATTTTCGGATTTCCCCATTTCCGAATTTTCGGATTTCCCGATTTCCAAATTTTGGGATTTTCGGATTTCCGAATTTTCGAATTTCCGAATTTTCGAATTTCAGATTTTTGGATTTCCGAATTTCCGAATTTCGTATTTTCGGATTTCCGAATTTTCGGATTTCCGAATTTTCGGATTTCCGAATTTTCGGATTTTGAATTTTTTGGATTTACGAATTTACGAATTTTTGAATTTCTGAATTTCAAATTTTCGGATTTCTGAATTATCGAATTTACGAATTTTGGATTTTTGTTTTTTCGGAATTCCGAATCTTCGGACTTTCGGAATTCGGGAATTCAAAGATTTGAAAATCCCAAAATTTGAAAATCTGAAAAAAAGAAAGAAAATCAGTTTAATTAATAACTAACTATTAAATTAACGAGTTTGAATTTATCCGAAGTTACGAATTATCTGAAATAACGAATGCCACATCTAAAAAATGGAACGGAACAAATTAATGATAAATAATAATAATAAAAAGGTTTTATTATTATTATTGTTATTTATTATTATTATTAGATCGTTCCGTTCCATTTGGTTAGATGCGGCATTCGTTATTTCAAATAATTCGTAACTTCGGATAAATTCGTACTCGTTACGTTCACTAACAGACAAATTTGAAAGGGAATTCCAATACCTATAATTTAATAGTTAGTTATTATTCAGAATTAAACTGATTTTCTTTCTTTTTTTCAGATTTTCGATTTTTCAAATTTTTGAATTTCGGAATTCCGAATTTCGGAATTCGGAAATCCAAAAATCCGAAAATTCGGAAATACGAAATTCGGAAATCCGGAAATCCGAAAATTCGGAAATCCGAAAATTCGGAAATCCGAAAATTCGGAAATTCGGAAATACGAAAATGCGAAATTCGGAAATTTCGGAAATTCGGAATTTCATAATTTCGCAAATTTTGAAATTCGGAAATTTCAGAAATTGAAAAATTCGGAAATTCGGAATTAACGAATTTGTCAAAATTTGTTAAAAAAATAATTAGGAACTAAACGAATTGCACATGTCTAATACTGTATATTGGTGGGTGCTGCAGAGGGCGATTTACCACCAAGCCTTTTATATCTTCTGGAGATTTGAAGAGTTCCCCACTCCCGAGATCAAAGGTCCACCCATTGGCCCAACCATGTGATGCCACACTTCCTGTTGGATTTAATTTTAGCATTTTTTTTTTGTTATAGGGTACACTGTGGGTAGATTGAGAGTCTCTGGTGGGGAACAGACCTGATCTCACCATTAAAATCCAAGAATTAGCTCCCTGTTGAGTCAGAAGGGAGAAGGGGGAACCGGGGTCGTATTCTTCATACCCACTGATTATCTAGAGCTAAAATATAACGATGCCTTTACCATCTGACCAACCCTGACTCTGTAGACCACCAAGATCAGGAGCTTATACCAAGAGATTAATGACAGTTTGGTTAGCACAGGACATCTAAAATATCATAAAGTGCAAGCTATACTTTCCATAGTGGTTTATTTTTAAACTGAACAATTAAATTACTTCACTTAAATGCATCTTCATCCTGCAGAAGAAGCCTCAGATGAAAGAATCGCACTGATAACCCAGAAGAACAACGAGAGTGAAAGGAGGTCATCACCGGGGACTGGGGTTTATCCAAACTCAGGTATGATGGGACACGGCTTCCTGTATGGGTTGTAGAGACAATTTAAAGTGACTTTTTAAGAGTCTCATGCCCCGTACACACGGTCGGAAATTCCGACGGAAAATTCGAAACTCGAAAATTCGGAAATTCGGAAATCCGAAAATTCGAAATTCAGAAATTTCAGAAATTCGGAATTTCATAATTTCGCAAATTTTGAAATTCGGAAATTTCAGAAATTGAAAAATTCGGAAATTCGGAATTAACGAATTTGTCAAAATTAGTTAAAAAACGAATTAGGAACTAAACGAATTGCACATGTCTAATACTGTATATGGGTGGGTGCTGCAGAGGGCGATTTACCACCAAGCCTTTTATATCTTCTGGAGATTTGAAGAGTTACCCACTCCTGAGATCAAAGGTCCACCCATTGGCCCAATCATGTGATGCCACACTTCCTGTTGGATTTAATTTTAGCATTTTTTTTAGTTATAGGGTACACTGTGGGTAGATTGAGAGTCTCTGGTGGGGAACAGACCTGATCTCACCATTAAAATCCAAGAATTAGCTCCCTGTTGAGTCTTGGACAAATTCAAGGCTTGAAGCATTCCTGATTGTCTGTTTATATGTAGTCGATCATATCAGGTCTTCTTTGATGGTATTTAGAATCATCATCAGTACCAACAACAGAGAGAGTGATATCTTTCCTCATTCCTTTAAATAGAATTTTAATCTTACTCTTCTTGTAAGTGCTAACTTACTCCATGGTGGTATATCCATCTTGTGGGATGTGGATCCTTTCTTCTCCATCTCTTGTCCTTTAGGTTCATTTTGCTTCTGTCCAATCAGCACCATTAAATTATTGCTAAAATGTGTCATGTGTTGATCTCGGCCATCTTAAAGCCTGTATCCATGAGAGTCAAAAGGGAGAAGGGAGAAGGGGGAACCCGGGTCGTATTCTTTATACCCACTGCTTATCTAGAGCTAAAATATAACAATGCCTGCACCATCTGACCAACCCTGACACTGTGGACCACCAGGATCGGGAGATTATACCAAGAGATTAATGGCAGTTTGGTTAGCACAGGACATCTAAAATATCATAAAGTGCAAGCCGCACTTTCCATAGTGGTTTATTTTTAAACTGAACAATTAAATGACTTCACTTAAATGCATCTTCATCCTGCAGAAGAAGCCTCAGATGAAAGAATCGCACTGATAACCCAGAAGAACAACGAGAGTGAAAGGAGGTCATCACCGGGGACTGGGGTTTATCCAAACTCAGGTATGATGGGACACGGCTTCCTGTATGGGTTGTAGAGACAATTTAAAGTGACTTTTTAAGAGTCTCATGCCCCGTACACACGGTCGGAAATTCCGACGGAAAATGTCCGATCGGACCATGTTGTCGGAAAATCCAGCCGTGTGTGGGCTCCATCGGACTTTTTCCATCGGAATCTCCGACGGAAAAAATTTGAGATCCTGCTCTCAAATTTTCCGACAACAAAATCCGATCGGACTTTTTCCGATCGTGTGTAGAGAATTCCGACGGACAAAGTGCCACGCATGCTCAGATCAAATTACGAGACCAAAGCTATTGGCTAATAGCCTCTTTGTAGTTCCGTCGTACGCAACGAACGTCACCACGTTCAGAATGATCAGATTTTCCGACAACTTTGTCCGACCGTGTGTATGCAACACCGGTGTCGGACAAAATCCCCTCGGAAAAAATCTGACGGATTTTGTGGTCGGAATTTCTGACCGTGTGTACGGGGGCTTAGTCATAACTTTTTTTTTTTACTTTTTGATGGAGTCAGGAAGTGCTTAAAACTAGACATGTGCAATTCGTTTAGTTCCTAATTATTTTTTTAACAAATTTTGACAAATTCGTTAATTCCGAATTTCCGAATTTCCGAATTTTGCATTTTCGGATTTCCGAATTTTCGGATTTCCGAATTTTCGGATTTCTGAATTTTCGGATTTCCGGATTTCCTAATTTTCGGATTTTCGAATTTCCGAATTCCGAATTTCGGACTTTTGAAATTTTCGGAATTCAGGATTTTCGGAATTCGGAAATTCAAAAATTAGAAAAATCGAAAATCTGAAAAAAGAAAGAGAATCTGTTAAAAACTAAACAATAACTAACTATTAAATTATAGGTATTGGAATTCCCTTTCAAATTTGTCTGTTAGTGAACGTAACGAATACGAATTTATCCGAAGTTACGAATTATCTGAAATAACGAATGCCGCATCTAACCAAATGGAACGTAACAATCTAATAATAATAAATAACAATAATAATAATAAAACCTTTTTATTATTATTAATTATTTATTATTGATTTGTTCCGTTACATTTGTTTAGATGCGGCATTCGTTATTTCAGATAATCCGTAACTTCGGATAAATTCATACTCGTTAATTTAATAGTTAGTTATTAATTAAACTGATTTTCTTTCTTTTTTTCAGATTTTCTAATTTTGGGATTTTCAAATCTTTGAATTCCCGAATTCCGAAAATCCGAAAATTCGAAATTCCGAAAAACTGAAAATTCGAAATTCGGAAATTCGGAAATTCGAAAATTCGGAAATTCGAAAATTCGGAAATTCGGAAATTCGAAAATTCGGAAATCCGAAAATTCGGAAATTCTAAATTCAGAAATTCGGAAGTTCGTAAATCCGAAAATTCGGAAATTCGGAAATTTGGAAATTTGGAAATTTGGAAATTTGGAAATTCGGAAATCCGAAAATTTGAAATTCGGAAATTCGGAAATACGAAAATCCGAAAATTCGAAATTCGGAAATCCGAAAAATAGAAATGTGAAAATTCCCGAAATTTCCGAATTCCGAATTTGCGAATTTATGAATTCCCAAATTTTTGATTTTCCAAATTTCCGAATTTCCGAAAAAAGCAAAAAAACGAATGAAACGAAAATGAAAATGAACGAACTTTTTGTCAGTGCACATGTCTACTTAAAACCTCTCTCGTGTTTTAATTGCTGTCTGCCATGGTGGTATTTTGCCTTTGTTATAGTGATGGGATATCCGAAACTCTACAGATGTCAATAGAGAAAAGAGTGAAAAACCCTTTCAATTGGGACACCTGTTATGGGAACAGCTATCTATGGGAAATTCTTCTATCATTATGGCGAGATTTCCGCTCATTTCTCAACTACAAAACTGGAGGTGAAGGACCATCTCCCCAATGGGACAGCAAAATTAAAACCCCAACAGAGTTTTAGCTATTCCCTTCTCTATGCTAGAGATATATTTAAAGTAAAGGCAAAACTTTTTTGGGGGGTTTGGGATAGAGTGGAGATGGATTAGAAACCCCTGTCAGTTTTTATTGCTGCCTGTGTCCCCATTAAGGGGATTCATCCTCTATATTTGTCCTCTTTACCATTATCATCGAAAGTGAAAGAAAACCCCAAATATTGGGTTGTCCCCAGAAAAGTAATAGATGGGAAATATTCCAATGAGGACACTAGTTCTGGTGACCTAGGGGGGGTTCCCTAAGGAATTTCCTTAATTTGCAGGGATTTCCTCTCACTTCCTGTTTTGGGTATGGGACAGGAAGTGAAGGGAAATCTCCACAATGGGACACAGAAGGTGAAAATAAATCTGACAGGAGTTATAACCCTCCCTTGCTCTATCCAAAATGGAAATAAAAAAAAGTTTTATAGTCCTATAGTTCTACTAAAGGCCCGTACACACGATCGGACTTTTTGACAACCAACATGCAAATTAGCTGTTTTGGACCAACATCCGACCGTGTGTGCGCTCCATCGGACCAACTTTTTCCAGGTTTCATCTGACTTTTGTTGGCTGTGCGAACGGACCAACTTTCTGCCAACAAAAGTCCGATGGACCAAAGTCCGACCGCGTGTACACAAAACCAACGGACTTTTGTACAAACCAATGCAGAACCAATGCAAAAGATCAGACAACAATACAGAAGTTGACCAAAGGCGGCGGTAAAGAGCAGAAAAACCACGTGATTAGGTGAAAGTTGGCTGAAAAAGTCCTGCCGTGTGTATGCAATACCAACTTGGGGCCAACGCCCTTTGGACAAAAATCCACAGGAAAGTTGGTCCACGGTCCGATCGTGTGTATGAGGCTTAAGAGGAACTTTCTGCACTTCCGATAACATTATGAAATCTCTCCATAATTCTTGCGTCTCTTACCCCAGCAGCAACCTCTCACACTACGTCATCTGTACAGAGCGATTCTGTAAATTCAGGACCGAGCGAGCAGCAGAAAAGACCACCATCGAAACCAGTGACTCAGGACATGGCCAGTAAGTCCAATTTCACAAAAAAACACATAAAAGTTCATTCCATTAAAAGAGGCAGTCTTTATTCAGATTTTTTTTTTTGGACCTTTTTTTTATTTTTTTGGTGGAAAATAGTTTTTATTAAACCTTTTTTAATTATGAGAAAAAAAAACAAACAAACAAAAAAAAAAAAAACAGTACAATCAACGACAGCAGTATACAACCCCATGATAAATCTCACCAAGTCGATGAGCCTATCTAACATAATCAACTGACTATGTAAAAGCCACTCCCCCCTTCCCAGAGGCGGCTCTCTAATTAGGCAAATTAGGCGGTCACCTAAGGCCTCGCACTCACAGGGGCCTCACGGCCTCCTAATTTGCCTGTGCTCAATCACTGATTCTCTCTCTCCCCCCTCTTTATCTCACCCTCTTTTCTGCGTGCTTGTATTTTTTTTTTTCCTATTACGGGCGTGAGTGGGGCCTCATGTGTAAGTTTCGCCTAAGGCCTCACAAAGCCTAGAGCCGCCTCTGCCCCTTCCCATATGTGCAACATTTCTATAACGTGCATAAGAAAAAAAGGACAATTGGCCCACTCCTGTACATCTCAAGTACGGAGCATTGACTACATAAAACAAGAAGGCATCCTTGGCTAAGACTAATGCCGCATACACATGATCGGACTATCCGGCGGACAACCCGCCAGACTTTCCAGCGGAGGTCCGCCGGACTTTCCAGCGGAGGTCCGCCGGATTTTCCAGCGGAGGTCCGCCGGACTTTCCAGCGGAGGTCCGCCGGACTTTCCAGCGGAGGTCCGCCGGACTTTCCGAACGAGTGGACTTGCAAACACACGACCGGACTTTTCCGGCCGACTAGATTGGGCGGACAATCCGCCGGACTTTTGGCGGAGGTCCGCCGGACTTTTGAAATGAACGGACTTGCCCACACACGGAGTAAAGTCTGTTCATTTTGAACGTGACTCCAGGTAGACGGGACTAGCGAGGAAGTCAATGCCGCCGCTCGCTCATCCCCACCCCCTTTCCTGACCGGCTGGGCTGCGTGCTCGGATAAGGGTCTGGTGACCCTTATCGGGTGACGGGGCTAGCAAAGATCTTCGGTGTGCTGGTGACACTTCTTGCATTGATTTCCATACATACTCAAGTATAAGCCGAGTTTTTCAGCCCATTTTTTAGGCTGAACCCCCCCCCCCCCCCCCCCCCCCCCCCCGGCTTATACTCGAGTGAGCCGTACAGCAGCCGTACCTTTGATTACTAAAACAATCTGTATCCCATTGAGGATTTTTTTTTTACTTTGGAGGAAAAATGATTGCTCCAGGCTCACATTGCCATCTGTGGACTATTTTGTAACATCCAGATATAAATCTCTCTTTGTTGCAGGTAAAAAGAGATGGGAAATGCAGAATCAGGTTGTGATACCAATAGATGTGCCCGTGGGTTCCTCAGTGTACATGCCTGAATATGATCAACAAATCAACACTACAAAAATGTTAGAAAAAAGACAAGATTCCAGAGGAGACCCAGACAGAAGCTCACAAAGAGGTAACTCTTGATTGAACTGTCTCTGATGCTTAGGTAAAAAAGTCAAAAAGTCTTCTCTTCCAATAACGAAGGGCGAATCCCGAGCTCCATTGACCCATGTTGCTTGCTATGCAAATATTATCCCATAATCACCAACCTCATCTGCAGATATCGCCCAAATCGTCCCCTCCGCTCCTCCCAGGACCTCCTGCTCTCTAGCTCCCATGTTACCTCCTCCCATGCTCGCCTTCAGGACTTCTCCAGAGCCTCTCCCATCCTCTGGAACTCCCTGCCCCAGTCTGTCCGATCAGCCCCTACCCTGTCCACCTTTAGGAGATCCCTGAAAACTCATTTATTCAGGGAAGCCTATCCCACACCCACCTAACAACTGTCCCCGAGCCACCCCCCATCAAATCATTCTCTGCAGCTATTAGCTTTTGTACCACCACCCCTGTCCCTTTAGAATGTAAGCTCTACGAGCCGGGCCCTCCTGTACCTTTTGTATTGTACTGTAATTGTGTTGTCCCCCGTATATATTGTAAAGCTCTGCGTAAACTGTTGGCGCTATATAAACCGTGTATAATAATAATAATAATAATAATGAGTTGACGGTGTACTTGAATATTTTTGTTTTTTTTAAATCTTACAAACATAATAAAAACATATTTACATATATACAAAATAAATATATATATATATATAAACAAAAATCAGCATAGCAAAAACATAAAGAAAACAAAATATACTAACCTAAACAAAGCCGTAACCTCCACCTAAAACACCCTCAGGCTAAGACACTGTTATGCGGCGTACACACGGTCGGAATTTCCGATGGAAACAGTCCGATGGGAGCTTTTCAAAGGATTTTCCGACCGTGTGTACGCCCATCGGTCTTTTTCTGTCGGAATTTCCGACGGACTTTGGATTGAGAACCTGTTCTCAATTTTTCAGACGCAAAACCTTTCTATCGGATTTTCCGATCGTGTGTATGCAATTCCAACACGCAAAATTCCAACGCATGCTCGGAAACAATTCGACGCATGCTCGGAAGCATTAAACTTCCCTTTTATAGTGCTGTCGAACGTGTTTTATGCCGCTGTGTTACAGACCGTCGGAATTTGGTGTGACCGTGTGTAGGAAAGACAGTTTGAGCGAAATTCCGTCGGAATTCCGACGGAAAAACCATAAGAGCTTTTTCCGATGAGAATTCCGACCGTGTGCACGCGGCATTACACATGTAACCCATGCATGCGGCCTTTTTTCAAAAATAAAATCTTATATAAAAATCTAGGGAACGTGTAAGGACAGAAAGAAAGCTGCACACCCACAGACTGACAAAAAGCAGCTACGGAGACCTGACATCCCTCCACGCCTTTGTCCAGGCCCCGGGCCTACTTGTACTTGTAGCCTCTCTGTAAGATATCGCTGTTGGATCGATAATGTTTGTGTATAAATTCACATGTCCGCAATTAAAGGGGAGTTCCAGGCTTTTTATGTTTATTAAAAGTCAGCAGCTACAAAAAGTTTAGCTGCTGACTTTTAGTAAACAGACACTTACCTGTTCCACGGTCCAGCGATGCGGCCGAAGGGAGAGTCGCTCCTCTCCCCCCTCCTCTCCGCCGACGCCTCCATTGCCACTCTGGGCACCTGGACGTTACAGCTTTTGGCTTCACGGCCGGGCACGCACGGCGCAATGCGCGAGTCGCGCTGCGCTCCCGGAGTGGACAGGCGGTCTCCTGGGACCTGTCGCGTGTCCCAGGAGATTGTCTAGAGGGAGGGGCCGCCTAAGGCGAAAGGAGGAGTCGCCTTTGCGGTCCCTGGGGCGGAAGGAGGAAGTGGGACAGGAAGTCCCCCCTCTTAACGAAGCCCCCACTCCCCCCCCAAAAAAATTATTACAAATGTGGCATGTAAGGGGGCGAGGAGTGCTTAAAGCGGAAGTTCCACATTTGGGTGGAACTCCGCTTTAAGTGCCCTGGATTTGCCTGGGAGTGGCGCTTTTCGAGGGAATTCTCTCTAGTTGGGGATTGGGGCTACACGCCTTCTGTTTTTTTCCTTTGACTGATGATGGAAACCATTTCTTTGGCTGATATACGAGCATTTCAGATTGTGTAAACTGTGTATTACTTAAATATCTTCATATTTTTCGACTCTTTGTGAAAACCTTCAATAAAAAGTTTGAAACAGAAAGAAAGTACAATCTGCAAAATTCATCTGTTTATTACTCATCTGTCCCAAAACCATTCTGTTTTGTTTGTTTTTTGTTTTTTTCATGAAAAGGAACAATTGTTCCTAAGCTTGTCTAAGCCATATCTGCATCTCCCCGTTCATTAAAAAAAAAAAAGAAAAAAAGTATTGAATTCATTAATTAACAAATAATGCAACAAATCAATAAACACATAGACCAACAACATGGGATGGGGATAATCTTAAAGGGGTTGTAAAGGTTTTTTTTTTTAAATAAAAAACATGTTATACTCACCTCCATTGTGCAGCTCGTTTTGCACAGAGTGGCCCCGAACAGGGGCGTAACTATAGGGGGTGCAGCAGTCGCGAGCGCAACCGGGCCCTGTGCTACAAGGGGCCCATGCCGCCCCCTCTACATATGGCCGGTGGCAGCATAGGCGGTTAGGGTGGCTGGAGGTGGGGGGTGACTAGCAGAGCTCCATGCTCGACTACCACACTGGCTGCTCTTTAGTTGCGCATTCCCCACACAACCTGTGTCCTCTGCCGCTCCTCCGGGTCCCCCTCTCCTGCTCCATGCAGTGCTGCTCAGTCCGGTGTCTGTCCTCCTCAGCCAGAGTCCCGCCCCCTGAGTCCGGCTCACACTGCAATGCATGCTTCTCCCAGGCAAACAAACTTTAAGCACACAGATGCAGTGCAGCCCTATGAGAGCCGGCCCCCCAAAGGACACCGCAGGCTTGTCTGCCATCACCCCCCTCCTCCCCGTCATACACAGATGTTGACAGATCTTTCTGGGAGATATGTCCCCTAAGGACAGGGACCCCTTCTCCCCTGGGGACAGGGCCCAGTTCTCCCTAAAGGACAGGGACCCCATTTCCCTTGGGGACAAGGACACCATCTCCTCTGGGGACAGAGCCAACTTCTCCCCAGAGGACAGGGACCTCATTTCCCGTGAGGACATGGACCCCATTTTCCATGGGGACAGGGACCCCTTCTCACCTGAGGATAGGGACCCCTTCTCACCTGGGGACAGGGACCCCATCTCCAATGGGGACCCCATCCCCCCTGGGAACCCCTTCTCACATGGGGACAGGGACCCCATCTCCCCTAAGGACAGGGACCCCATCTCCCCTGGGGACAGGACCCACTTCTCCCCAGAGGACAGGGACCCCATTTCCCTTAGGGACAGGGACTCCTACTTACGTGGGGACAGGGACCCCATTTCCCCTAAGGACAAGGACCCAATCTCTCCAGGGGACAGGGTCCACTTCTCCCCAGAGGACAGGGTCCCAATTTCCCTTTCCCTTCTTCCTCTTTGTCTCAAAGGTGTAACATCATAGGTCTGTTTAGACCTCTGATATATCACCAAAGTCCCCCAACGAGACTCCTAAAAAATTGTAAAAAATAATAAAAAAACTGCTGATACCAGTGGTGGAACTACAGGGCTCACAAAAGTCGTACCTGTGACCGAGGACTGAAGTTCCACCACCGGACTCGGAGGGAAGGGCCTCGGCTGGGTTTCAGGGGGGCCCTTCATGGTTTCTTGCACCGGGGCCCTGAAGGTTATAGTTACACCACTGGCCCCGAACCTGGTCTTCTGGGGTCCCTCGGCGGCTCCCCAAGTACTTCTCACCTTCATGTGAGCTCCCTCGCATGGTGAGAAGCACTTGCGGGCGCGCTCCCGTGATACGACCGGTGGCTATAGCCTCTCGCTGTATCACCGGCCCCGCCCCCCCATGGCGCGCCGCGTCATTGGATGTGATTGACAGCAGCACGAGCCAATGGCTGCGCTGCTTTCAATCCATCCACTCTAGCCAATCAACGGCCAGGGTGAGCCGCGAAGAGGACGTCGGGGGCGAGCGCGGGATTTTCGAGGGGTCAAATAAGTAAAACGGGGGGTCTTGGGGGGCCGGTATAGTCAGATGTTTTTTCACCTTAATGCATAGAATGCATTAAGGTGACATTTTTTTTTTACCTTTACAACCCCTTTAACCTATTGGGGAAAAAAAAACAACCCCCCCCCCCCCCTCCTTTTCGCACTCTATTCTAAAACCCTCTGATACTTTTTCCTTTACAGTTTTTCTATTTTTTACATTTACCATGAATTAGATTATGAAAGGCAAGATCCAGGAAAGAAGCCCGGAACCAATGTACATGAGAGGGATTCCATAAACTATTCCAATGAACTGGATACCACTATGACCTCATTACAATCGGGAGTCCAAAGCTCAAGTGATGGTGAGACAAATATTCCTCCAGGCTCATATTGCCATCTCTGGACTATTTTGTTACATCCAGATATAAATCTCCCTTTGTTGCAGGTAAAAGGAGATTTGAAATGCAGAATCAGACTGCGGTAGCAACGTATGTGTCCGAGGGTTCCTCGGTGGACATGCCTGAATATCCCCAAGAAATCAACGCGACAAAAGATTTTGAAAAAAGACAAGATTCTAGGGAAGACCCAAACAAGAGCTCACAAAGAGGTAAGGATTGATCGATGCTCAGTCAGTACGACCTATTCATCTGTCCGAAAACCCTTTTTAACCACTTTGCGACCAGCGCACGACGATGTACACAACCGCGATATCCATCTCTTCAGGCGCCGATCATAATGACGATAATGGTGGTCTCCGCGGCAGATGCCCCCACCCCTCCCGCCGCTCTCCCGCGCCCTCCGCCGCTTACCGGAGCTGTCGGTAGCGACGGAGGTGATCGGGTCCTTCACACTGCTGGGTATGGAGACAAGCGAGGCTAAGATAGCCCCCCACCCTTCTCCATACCATAGCGGGGCGGAAGCGACGTCAAAACGTCACTTCCGCCCATACGTCTTAACCGCTTCCCGACCGGCGCACGCCAATGTACGTCGGCAGAATGGCACGGACAGGCATAAGGGCGTATATATAAGTCCCTTTTTAAATGCCGCCGTGCCGGTCGGGACCCCCGTGAGGCAAGTCGCGGGTCCCGCGGACTGGATCGCAGCGGGGACACCCGCGATCATCTCACGGGAAGGCTGAACGGGGAGATGCGGAAATAAACAGCATCTCCCCGTTCTGCCTAGCAACTAGTGACGCCGATCTCTGCTCCCTGTGATTGGAGCAGAGGTCAGCATTCACTAGCTGACAGCCACGCCCCCCCACAGTAAGAAACACACCCCTAGGCATACTTAACCCCTACACTGCCACCCAGTGGTTAACCCCTTTACTGCCAGTGTGATTTATACAGGAATCAATGCATTTAAATAGCACGGATTGCTGTATAAATGACAATGGTCCCAAAAATGTGTCAAAAGTGTCCGATGTGTCCGCCATAATGTCGCAGTCACAATAAAAATCGCAGATCTCCGCCATTACTAATAAAAAAAATTATTAATAAAAAATGCTATAAATCTATCCCCTATCTTGTAAACGCTATAACTTCTGCGAAAAACCAATCAATAATCGCTTATTTTTGCGATTTTTTTTTTTTTACCAAAAATATGTAGAAGAATACGTATCGGCCTAAACTGAAGAAAAACAATGTTTTTTTATATATTTTTGGGGGATATTTATTATAGCAAAAAATAAAAAAGAATGCGTTTTTTTTCAAAATTGTCGCTCTTTTTTGTTTATAGCGCAAAAAATAAAAACCTCAGGGGCGATCAAATACCACCAAAAGAAAGCTCTATTTGTGGGAAAAAAAAGGACGTCAATTTTGTTTGGGAGCCACGTCGCACGACCGCGCAATTGTCAGTTAAAGCGACGCAGTGCCGAATCGCAAAAAGGGGCCTGGTCCTTTGGCTGCAAATAGGTCCGGTCTGAAAGTGGTTAAAGGAACATTTTTTCAATGTCATTTTTTTAAATGACATATTTTTTATTTATTGTTTGCATTTAAGTCCAAATTAAATGTGAGATCTGAGGAGTTTTTGACCCCCAGATCTCATATTTAAGAGGACCTGTCATGCTTTTTTTTCTATTACAAGAGATGTTTACATTCCTTGTAATAGGAATAAAAGTGACCCATTTTTTTTTTTTTTTAAAACTGTGTAAAAATAAATAAAATCAAGTAAAATTAATAGGAAAAAAGCAAAAAAATGTTTTAAAGCGCCCCCGTCCCGACGAGCCCGCATGCAGAAGCGAACGCATACGTGAGTAGCGCCCGCATATGAAAATGTTGGTCAAACCACACATGTGAGGTATCGCTGCGATCGGTAGAGCGAGAGCAATAATTATAGCCCTAGACCTCCTCTGTAACGCAAAACATGCAACCTGTAGAACTTTTTAAACGTCGCCTGTGGAGATTTTTGAGGGTAAAAGTTTGACGCCATTCCACGAGTGGGCGCAATTTTGAAGCGTGACATGTTGGGTATCAATTTACTCGGCGTAACATCCTCTTTCACGATATATAACAAAAATTGGACTAACTTTACTGTTGTCTTATTTTTTTATTCAAAAAAGTGAATTTTTTCCAAAAAAAGGTGCGCTTGTAAGGGCGCTGCGCAAATACGGTGTGAAAAAAAGTATTGCAACGACCGCCATTTTATTCTCTAGGGTGTTAGGGAAAAAAAACATCATCATAACATCATCATTAGGGTTGTCCCGATACCACTTTTTTAAGACCGAGTACAAGTACCGATACTTTTTTTCAAGTACTCGCCGATACCGATTACCGATACTTTTTTTAATGTCATGTGTCAGTTTGACTGATGGGGACTGATAGGTGGCACTTATGGGCACTGATGGCACTGATAGGCAGCACTTATGGAATCTCTCTGATGTCTCTCTCTCTGATGTCTCTTTCTCTCTGATCGTTCTCTCTCTGATCGCTCTCTCTCTCTCTGATCGCTCTCTCTCTCTCTGATCGCTCTCTCTCTCTCTGATTGCTCTCTTGTATGTATTTCTCTCTCTCTCTGTTGTCTCTTTCTCTGATGTCTCTCTCTCTCTGATTTCTCTCGCTCTCTGATGTCTCTCTCTGATGTCTCTCTCTGATGTCCCTCTCTCTGATGTCCCTCTCTCTCTGATGTCCCTCTCTCTCTGATGTCCCCCTCTCTCTGATGTCCCTCTCTCTCTGATGTCTCTTTCTCTCTGATGTCTCTCTCTCTCTCTGATCGCTCTCTCTCTCTCTGATCGCTCTCTCTCTCGCTGATCGCTCTCTTGTATGTATTTCTCTCTCTCTCTGTTGTCTCTTTCTCTGATGTCTCTCTCTCTCTGATTTCTCTCTGATGTCCCTCTCTCTGATGTCCCTCTCTCTGATGTCCCCCTCTCTCTGATGTCCCCCTCTCTCTGATGTCCCTCTCTCTCTGATGTCTCTTTCTCTCTGATCGCTCTCTCTCTCTCCTTTTGCTCTCTCTCTCTCTCTCTCGCTGATCGCTCTCTTGTATGTATTTCTCTCTCTCTCTGTTGTCTCTTTCTCTGATGTCTCTCTCTCTCTGATTTCTCTCTGATGTCTCTCTCTGATGTCCCTCTCTCTGATGTCCCTCTCTCTCTGATGTCCCTCTCTCTCTGATGTCCCTCTCTCTCTGATGTCCCTCTCTCTCTGATGTCTCTTTCTCTCTGATGTCTCTTTCTCTCTGATCGCTCTCTTGTATGTATTTCTCTCTCTGTTGTCTCTTTCTCTGATGTCTCTCTCTCTATGATTTCTCTCTCTCTCTCTGGTGTCCCTCTCTCTGGTGTCCCTTTCTCTCTGATGTCCCTTTCTCTCTGATGTCCCTTTCTCTCTGATTGCTCTCTTGTTTGTATTTCTCTCTCTCTGTTGTCTTTCTCTGATGTCTCTCTCTCTCTCTGATTTCTCTCTCTCTCTGATGTCTCTCTGTTGTCTCTTTCTCTGATGTCTCCCTCTCTCTGTTGTCTTTCTCTGTCTCTCTGATGTATCTCTCTGTCTCAGGTACAGGGCAGCAGAAGACACACCCCCTTCACACAGGCCCCCGTGTAATGTGTCTCATTACACAGGCTGACTCCGCCCACCCTCTCAGTCCACCAGCTGACTCCGCCCACCAGCTGACTCCGCCCACCCTCTCCGCCCACCAGCTCACTCCGCCCGCCCTCTCCGCCCACCAGCTCACTCCGGCCGCCCTCTCCACCCACCAGCTCACTCCGGCTGCCCTCCAGCTGACTCCCCCCGCCCTCTCCGCCCACCAGCTCACTCCGGCCGCCCTCCAGCTGACTCCCCCCGCCCTCTCCGCCCACCAGCTCACTCCGGCCGCCCTCCAGTTGACTTTGCCCGCCCTCTCCGCCCACCAGCTCACTCCGGCCGCCCTCTCCGGCCGCCCTCCAGCTCATTCCGGCCGCCCTCCGTCCACCAGCTGACTGCCCGCTGACCAGGTATCGGATCTGGCATCGGGAGCATTTGTGCGAGTACAAGTACTCACGCAAATGCTCGGTATCGGTCCCGATACCGATACTAGTATCAGTATCGGGACAACCCTAATCATCATCATCAAAAAACATCATCATAATATAATGTTTGGGGGTTCTAAGTAATTTTCTAGCAAAAAAAAAAAAAACAGTTTTAAACATGTAAACACCTAAAAATCCAAAACGAGGCTGGTCGTAAAGTGGTTAATGATCTTCGGTCTGCTCACGATCTATTGTTTTCTCATCAGAAGGAATGTATGTATTGCACACGGCCCTCACTGTGCACACGGCACTAATAATGTTTCCATTCTTTTGAGTCCTGATTGGAATTAGCCTGCCTATGTTATGCCTTTTGTTACCATAAACATACAATTGTAATATTAATGTGATACCTACGTAATCATGTGTATAAAAATCTTCAATTGCGTCATAATAAAGCAGAACAGTTATTTGGAAAGATGCGGAGCGTATCTTCTGCCTGTTCCCTACTGCAGTAGTTATTATTAATTTGGAACCACTAATCAATATGAGGATAGGAGTTGCCTATCTATAAATTTCCATGTCAGTTGTGCCCTTACCTAAGCTTGTCTAAATCTGCATCTTCATGTTCAATATAAAACAAACATAAATAACCAAACAAATGAATAAATGCATTGATTAACGATTAAATAATGGAACAAACAAATAAATATATTGACCGATACATCTATGGTGCTGCAGTGGAATACAACATATCAAAACAATCTGAGCTGAGCTCCAGTAGGGCGCTTAAGTTTGCATGCAATCGCTTTATGATCACTGATATAGTAATTACATGATCAGGGACTAGGGTTGCCACCTTTTCTTCAAGTCAAACCCGAACACTTCAGCGTCGCACAGCAATTTTTTTTTCATAGTATGCGTAGATAAACTATGCATAGATGTTGCTATTGGAGTCCCCCTTTACATCAAAGTCTACAGAGTTCCCCCTTTACATCATAGTCCACAGAGTTCCCCTTTACATCATATTCTACAGAGTTCCCCCTTTACATCATAGTCCACAGAGTTCCCCTTTACATCATAGTCCACAGAGTTCCCCCTTTACATCATAGTCCATAGAGTTCCCCTTTTACATCACAGTCCACAGAGTTCAGCTTTAAATCATAGTCCACAGAGTTCCCCCTTTACATCATAGTCCACAGAGTTCCCATTTTACATCACAGTCTACAGAGTTCCCCCTTTACATCATAGTCCACAGAGTTCCCCTTTACATCATAGTCCACAGAGTTCCCCTTTACATCATAGTCCACAGAGTTCCCCTTTACATCATAGTCCACAGAGTTCCCCCTTTACATCATAGTCTACATTACATCATAGTCTACAGAGTTCCTCCTTTACATCATAGTCCACAGAGTTCCCCCTTTACATCATAGTCCATAGAGTTCCCCCTTTACATCATAGTCCACAGAGTTCCCCCTTTACATCATAGTCCACAGAGTTCCCCCTTTACATCATAGTCCACAGAGTTCCCACTTTACATAATAGTCCACAGAGTTCCCCCTTTACATCATAGTCTACAGAGTTCCCCCTTTACATCATAGTCTACAGAGTTCCCCCTTTACATCATAGTCTACAGAGTTCCCCCTTTACATCATAGTCTACAGAGTTCCCCCTTTACATCATAGTCTACAGAGTTCCCCTTTACATCATAGTCCACATAGTTCCCCCTTTACATCATAGTCCACAGAGTTCCCCCTTTACATCATAGTCCACAGAGTTCCCACTTTACATAATAGTCCACAGAGTTCCCCCTTTACATCATAGTCTACAGAGTTCCCCCTTTACATCATAGTCTACAGAGTCCCCCCTTTACATCATAGTCCACAGAGTTCCCCCTTTTACATCATAGTCCACAGAGTTCCCTCTTCACATCATAGTCTACAGAGTTCCCTCTTCACATCATAGTCCACATAGTTCCCCCTTTACATCATAGTCCACATAGTTCCCCCTTTACATCATAGTCCACAGAGTTCCCCCTTTACATCATAGTCCACAGAGTTCCCCCTTTACATCATAGTCCACAGAGTTCCCCCTTTACATCATAGTCCACAGAGTTTCCCCCTTTACATCATAGTCCACAGAGTTCCCCCTTTACATCATAGTCCACATAGTTCCCCCTTTACATCAGAGTCTACAGAGTTCCCCCTTTACATCATAGTCTACAGAGTTCATAGTCTACAGAGTTCCCTCTTCACATCATAGTCCACATAGTTCCCCCTTTACATCATAGTCCACATAGTTCCCCCTTTACATCATAGTCCACAGAGTTCCCCCTTTACATCATAGTCCACAGAGTTCCCCCTTTACATCATAGTCCACAGAGTTCCCCCTTTACATCATAGTCCACAGAGTTCCCCCTTTACATCATAGTCCACAGAGTTCCCCCTTTACATCATAGTCCACATAGTTCCCCCTTTACATCAGAGTCTACAGAGTTCCCCCTTTACATCATAGTCTACAGAGTTCCCCTTTACATCATAGTCCACAGATTTTTCCCTTTTACATCTGAACTCGTAGAGTTGGTTTTCACTGTAAGGGGGGAGTCTGCAGACTCTGATGTAAGGGAGAACTCTGGGAACTCTAGCATAAGGGATGCTCTGGTGTAAAAAGAGGACTCTGATGTAAGGGGGAGCTCTGATGTAATGAGTGCTCTGAGAACCCTGATTTACCTTAGCGTACTCACTTAGAGGCAGGAGAAAGAAGGGGAGAGACTTAGTCCAGTCTGAATAATGTGTCCGGGTCTCAGACAGTCTGAAAACCCGGACGCATGATTCCAAACCCGAACTGTCCGGGTGAATCCCGAACAGGTGGCAACCCAATCAGGGACCATTCTGATTGTTCCCAGTCCTTAATGGGATTTGGAGCTGTAACTTTACAGCTGGATTTGCAAGACAGCAGCTGTACACTATCGGCTGTGTGAGCTGTCAAAGTAATGAAGTAACAAAATACATCCTTGGCAATGAAAATCATGCTTAGGGGTGCTAATAGACAGACTGAGGGCGGGATGGGGTTCAACTGTACCTATTGGGGACGAAAAAATCCAACCCCCTTTCCCCACTCTATGCTAAGACCCTTCACAGTTTTTACTTTTACCTTCACAGTTTTTCTATTTTTTTTACTTTTACCATAAATTAGGTTATGAAGGTCAACCTCCAGAAAAGAAGTTCAGAACCAATCAATTGGATTCCATAAGACATTCCAATGAACTGGATACCAGTATGTCCTCACAATCGGGATTCAAAAGCTCAAGTGATGGTGAGACAAATTATTCCTCCATATTCTCATCTCAGAATGAGGTTGCATTAGCAAGGGATGTGTCCGGTGATTCCCTAGTGGACAGATATCAACAAATTGAATAGACATGTGCACTGACAAAAAATTTGTTCATTTTCGTTTTCGTTTCATTTGTTTTTTTGCTTTTTTCTGAAATTCGGAAAATCGAAAATTCGGAAATTCGCAATTCGGAAATTTGGGATTTTTTTATACATTTCTATATTTCGGATTTCCGAATTTTGAATTTTCGGATTTCCGAATTTCGAATTTTCGGATTTCCGAATTTTCGGATTTCCGAATTTCGGATTTCCGAATTTTAGAATTTTCGAATTTCCGAATTTTCGAATTTCCGAATTTCCGAATTTTCGGATTTCCGAATTTTCGGATTTCCGTATTATCGAAATTCCGAATTTTCGGAATTCGGGAATTCAAAGATTTGAAAATCCCAAAATTTGAAAATCTGAAAAAATAAAGAAAATCAGTTTAATTAATAACTATTAAATTATAGGTATTGGAATTCCCTTTCAAATTTGTCTGTTAGTGAACGTAACGAGTACGAATTTATCCGAAGTTACGAATTATCTGAAATAACAAATGCCGCATCTAACCAAATGGAAAAAGGTTTTATTATTATTATTGTTATTTATTATTATTAGATCGTTACGTTCCATTTGGTTAGATGCGGCATTCGTTATTTGTACTATAATTTGTAACTTCGGATAAATTCATACTCGTTACGTTCACTAACAGACAAATTTGAAAGGGAATTCCAATACCTATAATTTAATAGTTAGTTATTATTTAGAATTAAACAGATTTTCTTTCTTTTTTTCAGATTTTCTATTTTTTTCATTTTTGAATTTCCAAATTCCGAAAATCCGGAATTCCGAAAATCTGGAATTCCGAAAATTCGGAATTCGAAAATTCGTAAATCCCAAAATTCGGAAATACAAAAATACGAAATTCGGAAATTCAGAAATTAAAAATTCGGAAATCCGAAAAAACGAGATTCGGAAATTCGAAAATTCGAAAATTCGAAAATTCGGAAATACGAAAATTCGGAAATACGAAAATTCGGAAATTCGGAAATTCAAAAATTCGGAAATTCGGAAATTCGAAAATTAAAAATTCGGAAATTCGAAAATTCGAAAATTCGGAAATTCGGAAATACGAAAATTCGGAAATACGAAAATACGAAATTCGGAAATTCGAAAATTCGAAAGTTCGAAAATTAAAAATTCGGAAATTTGGAAATACGAAAATACGAAATTCGGAAATTCGAAAATTAAAAATTCGGAAATTCGAAAATTAAAAGTTCGGAAATTCGGAAATTCGGAAATTCGGAAACGAATTAGGAACTAAACGAATTGCACATGTCTAAAATTGAAGACTGCAGACCCATACAAGACCTCGCAAGAAGGTAACCTTTGATGAGATCTTTTAAAGTAACTCTGACTCTGATAGTTCTCTGATAGTTCATAGTTAACTACGTAGCTCTGCACTCTCTGACTACTTCCCCATACTAAAGATCTAGAGGTGCCCATCTCTACTAGAAGAGGAGAAGAATGTGCCTTCCTCATCTGCGTCATTCAGATAAATCATTCATCTGAGCATGCAATTTAAGATCCTACTATTTAAGTCTATATAGTCATGTGAAATTCCTAAATAGCAGTCACCCATTCACCACCCGCAGCCTGAAAAAGGGCGCAACTTTTCATATCCACCAGGCTAAGAAGTAACTTAGGAATCCAACCTTTTTTTTGCTCCTAAACATAAAGCATAAATATAAAAACAATAAGAAGACACTGTATTATCTATAACCAATTTAACCTCTTGGCGCCGGCAGCCCTATATGGCCCTACGCGTTAGCAGCAGCTAACGGAATCCTCCTGATTGCCGCTTACGATCGGGAGGATTCTAATCATGTGACAGCCAATCAGGGAGGTCACGTGATCATAAACCCAGCCCCACCTCCCGGCATCCTAAACCAAAAAAGAAGCGACAATTTTGAAAAAAACACAATATTTTGTACTTTTTGCGATAATAAATATCCCCTTTTTTTAAAAAAAAAAAGCTAATTTTTTTCTCGGTTTAGGCCGATATGTATTTTTTTTTACATATTCTTGGTAAAAAAAAAAAATAAAAACTGCAATAAGCGTATATAGATTGGTTTGCGCAAAAGTTATAGCGTTTACAAAATAGGGGATAGATTTATGGCATTTTTATTATTTATTTTTTTTACTAGTAATGGCGGCGATCTGCGATTTTTTTTTTATCGTGACTGCAACATTATGGCGGACACATCGGACAATTTTGACACATTTTTGGGACCATTGTCATTAATCAGTGCTATAAAATTGCATTGATTGCTGTAAAATTGTCACTGGCAGTGAAGGGGTTAACACTAGGGGGCGATCGAGGGGTTAACCGCGTTCCCTGGGAGGTGATTCTAACTGAAGTGGTAGGGGACTAACTACAGGAAGTGACGGATCGTGGTTCCTAGCTAATAGGAACACACGATCTGTCACTCCTGTCAGAACAGGGAAGTGTGTGTTTACATACACTCTTCCCTATTCTGTCTCTCCTTCTCACGATCACTCGTGGCCGGCGGTCACTGCTGGCCAAGAACATCGGCACCCCTGCTGTGCAGCGGGTGCGGGACCCCGTGAGCCGATGTATAGCTACGACGGCTCGCGCAGGGGAGCTAACCTGCGGCAGAATAACTGCGGCGGTTGGTCGGGAAGGGGTTAAAGGGTCTATTTATAAAAATGTTGTCGTTCAAAGGTCTCAGGCAAGTCTACCAGAGACGGCCGCTCATGCAGGGCTCAGGGGCGCTGCCGCCCCTAATCTACATGGAGGGTGCCGGACACATGGATTTCAATGTGTTTTTTTTTTTTTGAAGCACATGATTAGAGCCCCGTACACATGGTCGGATATTCCGATGAAAAAAGTTCGATCGGATTATTTTGTCGGAAAATCCAATCATGTGTGGGCTCTAGCGGGCTTTTTCCGTCGGAAAGCAGGATCTCAAATTTTCCGACAACAAAATCCGATCGGCCTTTTCCCGATCGTGTGTCGAGAATTCCGACGGACAAAGTGCCACGCATGCTCAGATCAAGTTACGAGACCAAAGCTATTGGCTACTAATGCGAACGTAGTCCCGTCGTAACGAACGAACGTCACCACGCTCTGAATGATCAGATTTTCCGATAACTTTGTCCGACCGTGTGTGTGCAACACCAGTTTCGGACAAGGTCTGTCGGAAAAAATCAGACGGATTTTGTGGTCGGATTTTCCGACCGTGTGTACGGGGGCTTAGGCTCTAATTGGCTTTAAAAGGGGTGGGCCCCAGGTCTACCCACATTAGCGAATTAATATTCGCTAATGTATTCCTGCTTCTCTTCCCAGCCAATCAGGAAGCGGGTCCTGAGACCCGATTGGCCGGGGAGTTTCAGGACCCGCTTTCCTGTTCGGCCGGGAGGAGAAGCAATGGCCTTGGCTCTTTCCTCGGCAAGCTGCGGGCCATGTGCAGCGAGACGAGGAGCAGCAGGTGGAGGGGCAGCAACAGCCTCTTCCAGGAGCCCTACTCTGGATCCAGAAGAGAGTGAGGGGGCCAGGTTTGTTTGCACCCCCCCCCCCCCCCAAAACAAATTGAGCACCAGCCGCCACTGCATTACACAGGAGTATCAAAACTGTATATTTCTGTATCATCATCAATTGATGCAAAGCTTCATATATACTATACATTCACATCATTCCCTATCCTCAAGGAGCTTACAGACTAAGGTCTATAATTCACACCGATACTAGGGCCAATTTAGACAGGAGACAATTAACTTACCACCATGTCTTTGCAGTGTTGGAGGAACCCGGAGTACCTGAACGAAAGCCACGCAAGCACACGCACACTCCAGGTAGGTAGTGTTTTGGTTTGACCCAATGACCCTAGCGCTGCCAAGCTGAAGTGCTAGCCACTACGCCACTGAGCTACCTGCTTTTTATTCCCTTTTACATAACAAGTAATAATACATTAAAGAAAACTGTTGTGATAGCGGGATGTGGGCAATTGGTCACATGACTAATGGTAATATACTGGTCACATGATCCTCCCCAGAATATCTTCAGAGACAGACATTCAAACTGGACTAGCCAGTCAGCAGCCAGTTGTGCAGCTCCACTTCAAGGGTGTACTTTGAGTTTTCTAGATGTTAAAGAGGTTGTATAGGTCTGTTTTTTTGTTTTTTTTTTAAATAACAAACATGTCATACTTACCTCCTCTGTGCAGTTCGTTTGGCCCCGGTCGTCCTCAGCCAAGAGCTACCCCCCTTCTGGAAGTGCTCTCCCCACCCCCACCCCAACAAGGGGGTTAATTCTTCTTTTTTTTTTTTCTTTAGTTTTCTTTTTTCTTTTGTTTTTTGTGTTTTTTTTTTTTTTTGTTTTTTTTTTTTTTTTTTTTTTTTTTTTGGGGGGGGGGGGGGGGGGGGGGGGGGGGGGGGGGGGGGGGGGGGGGGGGGGGGGTTTTTTTTTTTTTCTTTTTGTATTTTCTTTTTTATTTTTTGTTTTTTTGTTGTTTTTTTGTTTTTTTTTCTTTTTTTTTTTTTTGTTTTTAGCTTGGTGGTTGGTTTATTTTTTTTGGTGTGTTGTCTTGTTTGTTAGTAAATTATTTTGTTAGGTTTCGTTTATTGTATTTTTTCTTGGTTTTTTGTTTTTATTGTTTTTTTAGCCCTCTTTAGATTTTTCTAGTTTCGTTATTTTTTTGTTATTGTTTTTGTTTTCTTTTATTTTTTTTTTGGGGGGGGGGGGGGGGGGGGGGGGGTGGGGGGGTGGGTGGGGGGGGGGGGTGGGGGGTGTTGGGTGGTGGTTTGGTGTGGGGGGGGGGGGGGGGGGGGGGGGGGGGGGGGGGTTTGGGGGGGGGGGGGGGGGGGGGGGGGGGGGGGGGGGGGGGGGGGGGGGGGGGGGGGGGGGGGGGGGGGGGGGGGGGGGGGGGTTCGTTTGGCCCCGGTCGTCCTCTTCTGGGGTCCCTCGGTGGCTGTCTCAGCTCCTCCCCGCAAGAGCTAACCCCCTTCTGGGAAGTGCTCTCCCAAGGGGGTTAGCTTGCGGGCGGGCTCCTGTGTGATACAGTGTATCACTCGGCCCCGCCCCTCGGCGCACTGCACCACGTCATTGATTTGATTGACAGCAGCGGTAGCCAATGGCTTCGCTGCTATCAATCATCCTATGAAGAGCCCACAAGAGCTGGGGGAAAGCCACGCGGGATCACGCCCACAGAGATTGGGGGCTCAGGTAAGTAAAACGGGGGCTTGGGGGGGGGCGGAGAGTGCAAGGTGTTTTTTTTTACCTTAATGCATAGGATGCTTTACAACCCCTTTAAGCTTTAAAGCAGAACTAAAGAATCTTTGCTTATTCATGTACACACTCTAGATCAGTGGTTCTCAGTCTGCCTAGTACCTCTCTTCTCCTGGTCCTCCAGTCAGCTGTAGATAACCTAACCTCCTACAGTGCCTTCCAGCTCCCATAGTGCCACCCAACCTTCCATAATGACCCATAGTGCCCCAGGGGGGCTTAACCTAGACAATGCCCCCAACATCCCAGGGCTCCCAGCTCCCTCCAGAAACTGCATCACTGCTGGGCCGCCAAGTGTGCTCCTGGGTCTACCAAACCACTCTATAACTCCCATCCCCCACCACATTGGCACCCAGCAAAACCCAGAGTCTTCCAGCGTTTCAATACATGTTTTGCATTCCCATACTTTTATCGCGTGAGTATGGTCTTTATCTTTTACTGTTGGGGTATGGAAGGTTTTGGAAGAAATTACTGAGCCCTGGTCCACTGCTTTAGAAGAGTTAAAAACAGTGCGTGCAAATCTGTGTTTTTTTCTGCTTCACCCATATTTTATATTATCCACATGCTGTCTATTCCATTACCTCTCCTCAGTATTAGTGGATGGTGATGAATAGACATGTGCACAATAGAAAAATTAGTTTAGTTTAGTTTAGTTTAGTTTCTGTTAGTTTCCGTTGATTCGTAACGATTCGTAATTTCGTAAGTCGTCGGTGTTCGTATTCGGACTCGTTCGTATTTTCGTAGAGTTATTTTTTCGTTGATTTTGTTTTTCCGTTAGTCTAATTTTCGTTTATTCGAAATTCGTATTTTCGTTATATTTTGTATTCAGACGCATTCGTATTTTCGTAGATTTAGTTACATTCGTACTTTCGTAAGATTGATTTATTCGTACTTTCCTAACATTGTTTTCGTAGACTCGTATTCGGAGCTTACGAATGTACGAATTTCTTCGTTCAATCCATTCGAAGCACGTTAAGCAGCGTCATTGCAAGAGACACGGAAAATTACGAATCGACAAACAAAAAAAAAAAAGTTACGAATGTACGAATTTCTTCGTTCAATCCATTCGAAGCACGTTAAGCAGCGCCATTGTAAGAGACGCGGAAAATTACGAATGTACGACTTTTTTCGTTCATTTTGATTTTTGTTGTTTCTGTTTTTGTTTTTCGGATTTTCATTCTTTCGTAGTTTCGTTGTTTCTAATTTAATTATTTCGTATTTTCGTTGTTTTTCATATTCGTTAGTTTCGATAGTTCGTTATTCTTTAGAATTTTTACCGAATCATTTGTTCATTCGTACGATAACGAATGAACGAATATAACGAATTTGAACGGAAAACAAATTAAAACTAAACAAATTGCACATGTCTAGTGATGAAGGTGGTGCCTCAGTATTAGTGGACGGTGATGAAGGTGGTGCTTCCATCTAAATGAAGGGCTCTGCGAGAATTAATTTCTTTACCTGGGTGGGCCCCATTCTGCCCACTTTACTTCTCTTTCATCGGCCACTTATTATTTCATTGAGCACAGCTGTCAAACAAATGTGAAAGGGAAGCACAGAGCGAGGCTCTTGTGCTCTGTCACCCTTATGCAAATGTAGGAGAGGTATAGCAAACCTATGACCTCTGAGCTGTGCAACCAGTAGAGGTTTAGCCAAGAGATCAAAAAGAACCCTAGGTAAAGCCTGCATGGTTTTGCAAGTATGCATGCATGCTCTATTCTTAAAGTGGTTGTAAAGTCCGAAGGTTTTTTATCCTAATGCATTCTATGCATTAAGATAAAAAGCTGTATGTGTGCAGCAGCCCCCTCATACTTATCTGAGCCCCATCTCTATCCAGCGATGTTGCAGGAGTGTCCCAGCTGCCCTCGTTGGCTGAGACGGCAGCGTGGGGCCATTGGCTCCCGCTGCTGTCAATCAAATTCAGTGAGCCAATGAGGAGAGAGAGGGGGCGAGGCCGGGTCGTGGCTCCATGTCTGAATGGACACAGGGCACTGTGACTCAGCTCGGATGCCCCCATAGTGAGCTGCTTGCTGTGGGGGGCACTCGACAGGAGGGAGGGGCCTGGAGCACCGAAGAGGGACCTGAGAAGAGAAGGATCCGGGCTGCTCTGTGCAAAACCAACTGCGCAGAGGAGGTAAGTATAACATGTTTGTTATTTTTAACTAAAAAAAACACAAGACTTTACAGACTTTATCAGTTTTAACTATCCTTATTTACATCAGATTTGTATTCTTTTGTTTCAAGACTCGATAAAGAAGACGTTTCTCAAGAAGCTCATGGCTTTAGATGTCACTGCAAGAAACATTTGTTCTCCGGACAGAGACATGGACACATGCTTTGATTTTAACCACGACGACTCTGATGATTTCATGGATTCTGATGATACCTACAACCCTCTGGATGTCTTGTGCGATGTTCTTCATGACTCAGATACCTTCTTGCAACAAGAGATTGTCTCCAAAATGTCCATGTGCCAGTTTGCCCTCCCTCTGCTGCTCCCTGGTGATGACGAATCATCATATACCTTCATGTTGTGGGCAATGAGAGACATTGTAAAGAAGTGGAAACCACAGTCATTAGCGAACAGTACAGGGTTTGAAGAAGGCAACTTAGTTAACATTTCAATGCCCATTGTTTCTTTCTTCAGACTGGGAACGTGCAGCTTATCAAAGTCAAAGATTCTAAATCAAGTGTTAAGTCCTCCTCAGTTCATTCAAAATTATTTTGTCCATAGGGACATGCCCGGTGGAAATGCCCAACGCCGATGCTCGGATGGGCTTGTGGAAATGTCTTGCTATTTTCCAGCAGGGCGCTCAGATATTTTTCCAGAACCTGTAAGCTTCATTAACCTGAGAGGGGATCTTGAGCGTCACTTGAAACAGTTTGCTTTATTATCAGGGGTATCATCAGCTGTGTTTGTGTTTATTGAGAGCATGAAAGATAAGCAATACGATCTGTTATCAAAGCTGGTAGGCCAAAACCCGCAGTTCTTCTTTATTGTAAATTTAGAAGCTGAAAACATGGCAGCAGATACTATTAAATTCCTTAAAAGTTTATCAGACACACATAACATTAAGAAAGATAAATTTATCGTTAAAAACAGAAAGGTCAATGACACCCAATTAGTCAAGACTTTACAGTCAAAGATAAAATCACTGATAGAAAATTCCATGAATAACCCTACCCTGGAGCAAATTGCTCATAGAGCTTCTGCATCAAACTTTGATATTGATGAGAATTTGATGGGATGTAAGAAAGCAAGGGATGCCGCAATGACTATCACCAGTCAGATAAAGAATGTCCTGGATTATAAAAAGAAAATAATGAAACTACAAGGTGATCTTTGGAAACAGCTGACTAAGGTTGAGAAGGAAATGTGTAGAATGAGAAACTTGGAGGACAAAGATGTGGAAGAATATCAGTCGCAGCTCCGGGAAGACCATTTCCAGCTCCGTAAGCAGCAAAGAAACCAAAAGATGGCGTCTGGGGTGGAGCAATTTCTGGATGCCCTGAAAAGATTTACTCCAGCAGAGCGAAAAGTGTTCCTGAAGTGGCTGAAAATACAACTAGACAAGCTTGGAAGACATCAGCTTGCAAAGTTAAATGATCAATACCGAGAGCTGTTGACAGATGTAGCATCAAATGCCCATGCCTTTATGGAAATTGATCAGAAATTAGCTGACGGTTCGCTAGGCGTTGAACATTTTATACGCGAGTTGGGGCAGTTTTATGAAGTAGAACATTCTATAGGGGGGGGGAAAATGGTGAGTCTCTCAAAAATAGCTGCTAATCTGTTGTTGGATGGATTCCCACTGGAGTTGATAGATGGAGATGCCTCCAACATACCCATGACGTGGATAACCGATGTCCTGAGTGAGCTAGAAACCATAACACAGAAAAACTGCACAGTTAGAGTAATTACTGTCCTGGGAGTGCAAAGTACAGGGAAGTCCACGCTTCTGAACACCATGTTTGGCTTGCATTTACCTACATCCAGTGGTCGATGCACACGAGGAGCCTTCATGACTCTCCTTGATGCAAAAGAGAAGTTTCAAGGGGATCTGGACTGTGACTATGTTATGGTTATTGACACTGAAGGATTAAAATCGATGGAACTAGCCTCTCTTGAGGGTAGTTATGAACACGACAATGAATTGGCGACAGTAGCAGTTGGGTTAAGCGACATCACCATAGTTAACATGGCCATGGAAAATACAGAAGAGATGAAAGACATACTTCAGATCGTAATCCATGCCTTTCTTCGGATGAAGGAAGTGGGGAAAAAGTCCAGCTGCCATTTTGTGCATCAGAACGTGAGCGACGTGTCCGCTCATGTGAAAAACCGCCAAGCCAGAGAAAAATTTCTCGAACAGCTGAATGAGATGACCAAAGTATCTGCGAGAATGGAGAACAAAAGTGGAGTCAACACCTTCTCTGACATCATACACTGTGACATCGAGAGGAACTCCTGGTATATTCCCGGATTGTGGCACGGCATTCCACCTATGGCTTCCGTTAACTATGGCTACAGTGAAAATGTTCAGGAGCTAAGAAGATCTATAGAAACGTATCTAAAGTCCGTGCCGGGAAAACCACAAGATATCAGACAGTTTACAGAGTGGATGAGGAGTTTGTGGGAAGCAGTGAAACATGAAAAATTTGTCTTCAGTTTCCGAAACCGCTTGGTCACTGAGGCCTACAACCAGCTTTGCATCCAGTACTCAGACTGGGAATGGAGATTTCAGAAAAACAGCCACGACTGGATGATTAAGACAGAAACTCTGATCTTTAACCTATCATCCGATCGGCTAGGATCTAAAACTTGGGACAGGATAAAAAGCGAGATGAACAGTTTGTTGGACGAAGAAGAGCGTGTCATGGCTCTATCTCTAGAAAAGTACTTTAGGGACGATTGTGACAACGCCCATCTTTTGGAGATGTTTAAAAGTGATTTTTTCCAAAGCATCAAGTATCTCAGGAAAAGCCTTGAAATTGGTCTTCTTGACAAATGTGATCTGACAATCAACATCCAAAAAGAGAAATGCCAGATCCAAGCTGTACAAGAGAGATATATTGGAATCATAGAGGAAAGCGTGTCAGACATCATGGACAAAATAAGAAAGAACGAGTACTCAGTAAATGAAGAACAGTTAAAGGGAGAATTTGAGATGATATGGAGAAAAGCAACATCCACTTTACCACCGCCAACGATAAAAAAACGGAACATCGACCTGGCAATCATTCGACAGCTGAAAGAAGACATGAAGAGTGATGACAAAAGTGTTATTGGAAAACTAACTGAACTTCAAAGTCTTAATCAATTTAAAGGAGAGGACTTTACTATTAATAGAAACTATCTCCAAGTTGATTCCAAAGGAGAAAGAGATTGTGCAAAAGATCTTGCCTTGTCTGTCCAGAGAAAATGTAAAGAGAAAGTAATGGAAATCGCAAATTCCAAGACTGACTTTAATGAAATGTATTCTCAGGAACTGCTGAAAATGATAAATAATAACCTGAATAAATTAGAAAACCTTCGGACAACCAAACTGTTTGAGCTGGACCTTAAGCTTCGGGTTTTAGGAAATGCGGTCGCGATGTTTCAGAGAATGCATGAAGAGTTCGTCCGGCGCAACGATCCGCAAAGCTACCTGGAGGAGATGAAACCTCAATACTTCTCCACGTTCATCAACATGTTCGAAACGAGGAATGACTGTCAAAGAAGGGCTAAACAATTCTGTATGGTGTCTTTAAAACCAGCCATCCTGGAGCACATCAACAGGCGCCTTGGCAAGGAGATCGTGGATGACGTTCTCCAGAAAAACGGCCCTCGGGAGTTCAAGAGTCGGAAGATCTTACAGCGAGAGGTGCTCAAAGCATTGCTTAATGATGGCTCTCCCGAAAAATACGCCGGATACATCAACAGCTATGAAGATTTCATGAAAAGATGGATCTCGCACTACCTTACTGAGCATTATAAAGGGCAAAATACTATTCGTGTATTGCAAACAAAAATTTTGCAGAGTCTTTTGGTGAAAATAAAACAAGCTCTTCGGGATCAAAAAACTCTTCAAGCCAGGACTATATACGAATTCTTAGCTGAGTTTTGTAACGTTTTGAAGGAAGACCTTGTCATTTCACCGAACAGTACGAAAGTCGTCATTTTTGAAAACAATTTGAGTACTATTAAGCAGTTTGCACCTGAGGTTGAATTGTACCTACCTGACTTAGAAAAACTGGTCGAGCAAGACATAGACTCCCGAAACATAGAAACTACGTTTTTACATTTGACACTGAGACCTCAGGATGAATTGTTCATGAAGGTGATCGGATGCGGCAAGCAGTGTCCTTTCTGTAAAGCCCCCTGTGAAGCCGGAGGAGGGAATCATAAGGAACATTTCGCATCTGTCCATAGACCGAGAGGGCTCGCCCAACATGTCAATGAAGATACCAAAGCTCTCGACCATTCCATATGCTCTTCCAACGTCATTTCTAATAAGACTTTTAGGAATGCAGAAGGGAAACCCCACCCTTACAAAGATTACCAAAAATGTTACCCAGACTGGGCTATCTACCCTGACACAACTGCCGATAGCTCGGATTACTGGAAGTTTGTTCTTAAGCAGTTCAATAATTCTTTTGCCAAACTGTACAATGCCAACCCGGCCAATCTTCCAGAAGACTGGCGCAAACTGACAAGGGAAGAAGCTCTCAAGAGCCTGAATAAAACTCAGTGAGCCAAAAATAGATTATTATATATTGTAATACAGATTAATCACTAATTCTCCAGCCTTATGCCCCGTACACACGGTCGGAAATTCCGACGGAAAATGTCCGATCGGACCATGTTGTCGGAAAATCCGCCCGTGTGTGGGCTCCATCTGACTTTTTCCGTCGGAATTCCATCGGATCCTGCTCTCAAATTTTCCGACAATACAAATCCGATCGGACTTTTTCCGATCGTGTGTAGAGAATTCCGACGGACAAAGTGCCACGCATGCTCAGATCAAATTACGAGACCAAAGCTATTGGCTAATAGCCTCTACGTAGTTCCGTCATAAGCAACAAACGTCAACACGTTCAGAATGATCGGATTTTCCGACAACTTTGTCCGACCGTGTGTATGCAACACCGGTTTCGGACATAATCCGTCGGAAAAAATCCGACGGATTTTGTGGTCGGAATTTCCGACTGTGTGTACGGGGGCTAAGAGTGTACAGGTGAGGATAGGGATATAAGAACAGCCATTTCTGGTACAGGTTCCACACCTCTGAGTCTCATCCTTGCTCTGGAACAAAGTAGGGTACCGTATAAACGCGAGTATAAGCCGAGTTTTTCAGCACATTTTTTTGCGCTGAAAGTGCCCCCCTCGGCTTATACTCGAGTCAAGCACTTTTCTGCAGCAGAGAATGACATTTTCCGACCCGAATTTGGGGGCCGGTATCTCTGGGCCACTTGGTGCTAGAAACCCCAAAAAGCCCGGTTCGGACAATGTCATTCTCTGCTACAGAGAAGTGCTTGACATTTTCTGACCCGATTTTGGGGCCCCGTATCTCAGGGCCACTTAGTGCTAGGAACCTCAAATTTGGTGTTCCTAGCACCAAGTGGCCCCGAGATACAGGGCTCCAAATTCGGTCAACTGTGTCCATCTGCAGCAATGTCATTTCGGGACCCTTTGGGACCAGAGACCCCAAATTTTGTGGTCTTTATGCAAATACAGCCTAGCTCGGAGCACCCACTCCTTATGATTGACACCCACCCATTAAAGCATTTTAATATTTGCATAACCCCTCTCAAGAGCGAGTCCACTGACAGAATCAGGACTGAGGACTCTTGAGGGGATGTTTTCCATCCTTCCATCAGCTGATCTGCCTGCATTGCATAGAGAAGAATAGAGACCCATTGATGAGATCACTGTGTCTAAAATAAGGCATGTCATGTAAACAGAAATATTTTACCTGAAAATCTTATTAGCATGTTGAGGGAAGAAAAGAGGGACCAGTGAAGGAAAAATATAAGCATACTTAACCTTGAATGTAAGATACCATATATACTCGAGTATAAGCCGAGTTTTTCAGCACATTTTTTTCTGCTGAAAATGCCCCCCTTGGCTTATACTCGAGTCAAGCACTTTTCTGCAGCAGAGAATGACATTTTCCGAACCGACTTTGGGGCCACTTGGTGCTAGGAACCCCAAATTTGGTGTGCAAACCCAGTGGAGTAGCACTATAACAGATGGGGTTCCTAGCACCAAGTGGCCCCAAGATACGGGGCCCCAAATTCAGTCAACTGTGTCCATCTGCAGCAATATCATTTCAGGACCCTTTGGGACCAGAGACCCCAAATTTTGGCTGCAGCTAGGGGGGCCTCCAGGAACCCTTAACTACCAAGTTTGAGGTTTGGGGGACCTATGGCTGCAAATGGGCACAGTGAGGCATGCAAATGGGCACAGTGAGGCTGCAAATGGGCATTATTGACCCTCTTTTCCACTTACAGTAGCTGCGTATTTCTCACCCTAGGCTTATACTCGAGTCAATAAGTCTTCCCAGTTTTTTTGTGATAAAATTAGGTGCCTTTGGCTTATATTCGGGTCGGCTTATACTCGAGTATATACGGTAAGTGTTTACATTTTTTGGAAAAGCTGCTAGTTCCAGGCCAGTAGATTTCTAGGTAACAAAGTTAGGATCAAAATGAGATAAGCCTGGAACCTGCACCTGAAAAAAAAACTAGCCAGGATATGCAGATTATTTCTGTTCTCACAAGTTCCTTTAAAGGTCTGCTGCCTTCATCAAACAATGATTGTTAAAAAAAAATTTGTTTCAATATTTCTTTATTAATTTTCAATAAAGTGAATGTTAAATTTTTTTAGTATATTTGTCTCTCTTAATCTATATAAAGTAAAAAATAAATAAAACAGATATGTAGGTGGTGTTACGGCATGACGTCACCCGCGGCCATCTTTTTGGTTAGATGATTGTGATACTGTGATATGTTGAAATGACACATTTCTGTGTAATTGTTTACGGTAATAAAGCTTTTTATACAGAGAGCACTAGATTGCCTTCTCCCCTTTTTTATCGGTACGAGGAGCTTTGTTTTTACCTGCTTCTGTGGACGATGATTTAAGAAGGTGCAATACCCGGGGATTTGGTCTACCTGTTTTTACTACTTTATGACCTGTTGCAGGTCCATGCTTTGAGGTGAGAGGCTAATACCTTGTACACACGGTCAGACATTCCGACGACAAAATCCGTCTGATTTTTTCTGACGGATTTTGGCCGAAACTTGTCTTGCATACACAGAGTGGCACAAAGTTGATCGTTCAGAACGCGGTCACGTACACCGCGTACCACACATGATCGGATTTTCCCGACAACATAATCCGATTTGACTTTTCCCGTCGGAAATTCCGACTGTGTGTACATCCATGTGCACTCATTTGGGATCTCCTTTGGACTAGAAGACTTTTTACTATAAAGGCCCCTTTCACACTGGGGCGGGAGCGGCGGCGACGGTAATTTTTAGCGCTGCTTTACCGTCGTTTTAGCCGCGGTATTCTGCCTGAAGGCGGTGCGGTTTTAACCCCCGCTAATGGCCGAAAAAGGGTTAAAAACCCCCCGCAAAGTGCCGCCGCAGAGGCGCTTTGCGGCGGTATTGCCGCGGTATTACCGCGGTGTCCCATTGATTTCAATGGGTAGGAGCGGTATAGGAGCGGTGAATACACGGCTCCTTCACCGCTCCAAAGATGCTGCTAGCAGGACTTTTTTGACCGTCCTGCTAGCGCACCGCTCCAGTGTGAAAGCCCTCCGGCTTTCGCACTGGAGTGAATGGGGCCGGATTTTTTCAGGCGGTGTACAGGCGCTATTTTTAGTGCTGTAGCACCTGAAAAACGGGGGGAATGGGGGAAGACATATTTGGTTATCACATAAGTACTAATGATATGGATCCAGCTCCATCAGGAGTTCTGCAAAGCTTCTGTAAAGCTTCTGTAAAGCTTCGGCCGGTCTGCACATTTCAGGAAAGTGGGTTTCAGTTGAAGAAAATCAGAATATTTGCTTTTTTCTGCTCTAAGAATGCAGCAGAACCGGCCGTTCTACCCAAACAGGAACTCAAGAAGTCCCATGACAGCAACCTGAAGTTCCACATTCCCCCGCAAAGTACAGAAACTTCTATTTGTATGGAAGAGATTCTACAAAGTATCATCAGAGAACCGGAGAGGTGAACAATCCCAGAGAATGAATGAAGCTCGTCCTTCAAGAGAAACTACAATTATCATCCAAATTTTCCTTCGCCCTCCAATTCATGTAAATAGTGAAGTGTACAGGAACCCAATCACTAAAGGGGTTGTGCAGATGATCTACATATTAAATAACTATATATATATTATAATGTCAAAAGTATTGGGACACCTGTCTTTACACACATGAACTTTAACCCCTTCAAAACTTCAATACACTTAACAGTAAACCCCCCTCCTGCCCAGGACAATTTTTATCTTTCAGCACTGTCGCACTTTGAATGACAATTGCGCGGTCATACAACCCTGCATCCAAACTAAATTTTTATCATTTTTTTTGCCACAAATAGAGCTTTTTTTTTTTTGGTGGTAGTTGATCCCCTCTACGGTTTTTATTTTTTGCTAAACAAATAAAAAAAGACTGAAAATTTTGAAAAAAATTAATGTTTTGTTTTTGTTTCTATTATAAAGTTTTGTAAATAAGTAAGTTTTCTTTTTCACTGATGGGCACTGATAAGGCGATACTGACGGGCACTGATAAGGCGGCACCGATGAGGTGGCACCAATGAGCGGGCACTGATGGGCACCGACGATGGGCACTGATAAGCGGCACTGATGGGCACTGGTAGACGGCACTGATAAGCAGCACTGATGGGCATTGACAGGCGGCACTGGTGGGCACTCATGGGTGGCACAGGTGGGCACTGGTGGGCATTGATGGGCACTGATAGGCGACACTGATGGGCACTGAAGGGATGAAACGATGGGTACTTATGGGTGGCACTGATAGGCGGCATTGCTGGGTACTGATAGGCGGCACTGCTGGGCATTGATACGTGGCACTGATTAGCACTGATACACAGCACTGATATGAGGCACTGATGGGCATCCCTGGTGGCACTAGCAGTGGTAGGCATTGTCAGTGGGCACTGATTGTCAGCTGCCTGGGCATTGATTGTCAGCTGCCTGGGCACAGATGTGCATTTCCCTGGGGGTCTAGGGGGGGCATACCTGGTGGTCCAGTGTGGTGGCGTCCCTGGTGGTCCTGGGTGGGATCCGAGGGGGGTCCTGCGCTGATAAACAATCAGCACATACCCCCCCCCCCCCCCCCGTCAGGAAAGCCGCCGATCGGCTCTCCTGTAGAGTAGTCGTGTCTGTCAGACGCGAGTGAGGAAAAGCTGATCACCGGCTCTTCCTATTTACATTGTGATCAGTCGTGATTGGACACGGCTGATCACGTGATAAAGAGTCTCCGTCAGAGACTCTTTACCGAGATCGGTGTTGTGGGGTGTCTGACTGACACACCGCAACAACGATCGCCGCGATGCGCCCCCCCGGGGCGCACAGTGGCTTAATATCCTGAGGACGTCATATGACACCCAGTCAGGGTATTGAAACCACTTTGCCGCCGTCATTCTGCTATATGACAGGCGGCAAGTGGTTAATGACATCCCAGTCTTAGTCCGTAGGGTCAATATTGAGTTGGCCCTCCCTTTGCAGCTATACCAGCTTCAACTCTTCTGGGAAGGCCGTCCACAAGGTTTAGGAGGGTGTCTATGGGAATGTTTGACCATTCTTCCAGAAGCGCATTTGTGAGGTCAGGCACTGATGTTGGATGAGAAGGCCTGGCTCTCAGTCTCCGCTCTAATTTATTCCATTCATCGGTTGTTAAGGACGCGGCAGCTGGCTTCCCGACCCGCTCCTTAGCAACCAGCTATATACAGTCAATGTAATTAAAAAAGAGAAAAAACCCGCACACAAATCGCAAATGGCAGATCAATTTTGCAAAACGCTGCATTTTGCGGGAACGAAAAAAGTCGCCAACCCTTTCCAAAAATGTAGAGGCACAAAAATGCATTGATGTGAATGTGTTCCATGGAATTTAACATTAAAAATTCCCTGCATTACTGCAAAATGCAAAAAGCATAAAAAAAAAAAACACTCATACACACGATCGGACTTTGTACAAACTTTCCCGTGGATTTTTGTACAAAGGGCGTCGGCCGTGAACTTCAGCCAACTTTCACCAAATCACGTGTTTTTTCTGCTCTTTACCGCCACCTTTGGTCAACTTCTGTATTGTTGTCTGATCTTTTGCACTGGTTCTGAGCATGCGTGTTTGTACTTTGTACAAAAGTCTGATGGTTTTCTGTACACACGATCGGACTTTGCTCCATCGGAAATTTTGTTGCTGGAAAGTTTGTCCGTTCGCACAGCCAACAAAAGTCCGATGAAAACTGAAAAAGTTTGTCCGATGTTGCCTTAAAACAGTTCATTTGCATGTTTGTTGTCAAAAAGTCAGATCGTGTGTACGGGCCTTAAGACTGGGATGCCATTAAAGTTTATGTGGGTGTAAAGGCAGGTGGGTATCCCAATACTTTTGACAATATTATTTTTAACCACTTGCCGCCTGCCCATTGTGAATAGACTTCGACAAAGTGGTTGTCAAATCCTGACCAGACGTCATAGGACGTCCTCAGGATTTTGACCCAGGGGTGCGCATCGCGGCGATCGTTGTTGCGTTGAGCCGATTGGCTGCTCTTTTGACAGGGGGTGTCTGTGCTGAATGATTATCAGCACAGCCCCCCCGAGGATGCCCACACTGAACCACCAGGGACGCCACCAGACCACCAGGGATGCGCAGATCAAGGTATGCCACCCCAGACCACCAGGGATGACACAGTGCCCACAATGGATGCCAATCAGTGCCCACAATGGGCATCACTGATTGGCATGCATTATTGTTTGGCACTGATTGGCATCCATCAATACAAAACAATGCTGCCTATCAGTGCCCATCCATGCCACCTATCAGTGCCCATCCATGCCCATCTGTGCTGCCTATCCATGCCCATCTGTGCCGCCTATCCATACCAATCCGTGCCAGCTATCAGTGCCAATTTGTGCCACCTATCAGTGCCCATCCGTGTTGCCCATCAGTGCCGCCTATCAGTGCCACATATCAGTGCCCATCAATGCCACCTCATCGGTGCCCATCAGTGCCACCTTATCAGTGCCCATCAGTGTAGGAGAAAACTTACTTATTTACAAAGTTTTGAAACTGAAACAAAAAAAACATGTTTTTTTTTCAAAATTTTCTGTCTTTTTTTATTTGTTTAGCAAAAAATAAAAACTGCAGAGGTGATCAAATACCACCAAAAGAAAGCTCTATTTGTGGGGGAAAAAAATGATAAAAATTTCATTTGGGTACAGTGTAGCATGACAGCCCAATTGTCATTCAAAGTGTTGGTCTGGGCAGGAAGGTGTTTAAGTGCCCCCCGATATTGAAGTGGTTAAAAAAAAAAAACAATATATATATATTTTTTTATCCTAGAAATTGCCTAAAATGCACCATAGACCATCTAGGCTTCAGCTTCAGACAATGTAAAAGTGAAAAAAAAAAATACAGATTTTGGCTAAATCCCACTGAATAAAAAGAGTTTCGTAGAACAACTGTGTATACATAATAAAGCCTGCGGTGTACATCGCCCTCTAGCGTTACAAATGAGATATAACATGTTCTTTCTCATTATTAACCCATTAGTCATTTCTGCAATAACTTCGTTATTACTCATTTTACATAACTGAGGCATATATTGTTTCAGCCATTCATTTTTAATTTATTGCAATCTACAATTCATAGGTGAAAAGTGTCCATCCAAACGTTATGTGTTTATTTTCTTTAGATTTGGGTAGAATGGGAAAAAAAAATTAGAACCACTGTTGACTTTTACCGTTATCTGGGACTGTTAGGCCCCTTTCACACTGAGGCGTTTTTCAGGCGGTACAGCGCTAAAAATAGCGCCTGTATACCGCCTGAAAAAATCCGGCCCCATTCACTCCAGTGTGAAAGCCGGCGGGCTTTCACACTGGAGCGGTGCGCTAGCAGGACGGCAAAAAAAGTCCTGCTAGCAGCATCTTTGGAGCTGTATAGGAGCCGTGTATTCACCGCTCCTTCCCATTGATTTGAATGGGAAACCGCGGTAATACCGCGGCAATACCGCCGCAAAGCGCCGCTACGGCGGCGCTCTGCGGGGGGTCTTTAACCCTTTTTCGGCCGCTCGCGGGGGGTAAAACCGCACCGCGAGCGGCCGAATACCGCGGCAAAAACGACGGTAAAACAGCGCTAAATATAGCGCTGCTTTACCGTCACCGCGGCTCCCCGCCCCAGTGTGAAAGGGGCCTTAGAGAGATTGAACCTAACTTCCTGTCCCGGTGACAACCGTTTCATCAGACAGGAAGTGAGGAAACACTAGGAAAAAAAAGCAAATAAATAATAATTATTTTTCAGTTAGAGCTGCAAAAATGTTAACATTAACCACTTGTTTTTATCTTCCATAATTTGAGGGGTCTTTAAAAAAAAAAAAAAAAAAAAAAAAAAAAAAGCATTTGCTGGCTGAATGTCAGAAACATTCCTGTAAGCTGGCTGAAATTTCCCTGTATTTTTTATTTTTTTTTCCATGAGATTAATTCCTATATCGTCCGCTCCATCGAGTTGCCAAAATTCAGAATATTTTTTCATTAAAGTGGTGTTTCCACCAAAAAAAAAAATATTGCGTAAAAATCATAAAAAAAAAAAAAAAAAAAAAAATTGGAAAAAAATTTTTTTTTACTCACCTCGAATTGCCTGTTGCTAGGGGGTCCCTCGTAGTCTGCCTCCTTCAGTGCCCAGGTACTGACATCACTTCCTCTCGGCGCCGCACAGTCACCTGGGACCTGTCACGTGTCCCAGATGACTGCGCGGACTATCACGGCGAGCGGTGCCATTTGCGCATGCGCAGTGGGTGCCCCGGCTATGGCTTCACTGCCCACAGTAAGGATGCCGGCGAGCGGAGCGGGGAACGAGGGGGGCTTTGATCGCCCGCATCGCTGGACCCTGGGACAGGTAAGTGTCCGATTATTAAAAGTCAGCAGCTGCAGTATTTGTAGCTGTTGACTCTTAATTTTTTTTTTTTAAGGGGACACCCCGCTTTAAGCTCTTTCAGAAAGCTGTACTGCGTTTTGAGAAAAAAAAAACAATGTTACCAGCGCCACAGATGTATGTAAATAAATTAATTCCACAGCCAAGCTCTTCATAATGCGCTACAACAATGAGTGCGCCTTTAAATAATGATACATTCCGAATCTCCGAATAACCAAAAATGTGTCCGAATTTGTATTCAGACGGAACTGAACTGCACATTGCTACTTACAGGTCCAGCACTGTGTCAGAAACCATAAATTCAACCGAGACACAAGTACAGTTAAATCACACTTGTTTAATAATAAAAGTAAAAAGAACAAACGTAAACAAAACATAGCCAAAGTTCAGTATCCGGAACGGATAGTCAGCCAAGCCAGAAGTCAGGGATCAATGTAGTGGAACAGCAAGCAGGATCTGGAGCCAGAAGGGATGTCAGCAAAGCAAGTCTTTAAACAGGAACGCAGGAGATTGTCTCTGTGATGTTGACCAAGGCTAAGGCAGAGCTCCTCTGAACTGGACGGCTTAAAGTGGTGTTTACACAAAAAAAAAAAAAATTGCTTAAAAATCATAAAAAAAAAAAAAATAATTGGAAAAAAAAAATTTTTTACTCACCTCTAAATGCCTGTTGCTAGGGGGTCCCTCGTAGTCTGCCTCCTTCAGTGCCCGGGCACTGACATTACTTCCCCTCGGCGCCGCACAGTCACCTGGGACCTGTCACGTGTCCCAGATGACTGAGCGTCGTATCATCATGGCGCACTGCGCCGCTCACGCATGCGCAGTGGGTGCCCGGCTGTGGAGCCACAGCCAGGTGGCCACAGTAAGAATGCTGGCGCTGCGAGCGGGGCTTCGTTCCCCCGCATCGCTGGACCCTGGGACAGGTAAGTGTCCGGTTATTAACCACTATAGACCCGCGCTATAGCCAAATGACGGCTACGTCGTCCCGGGCACGAGCTGCCTGTCTGTGAGACTCGCTGGATCACAGATCCGAGTACGGGGTCGATCCCGACCCTTAACACGTGATCAGCTGTCAGCCAATGACAGCTGATCATGTGATACTAACAGAGCCGGTAATCGGCTTTTTTTCCTCCTCGCGCTGATAGCGCGAGGAGAAAAAAAAAAAGCCGATCACCGGCGGCAGTGAGAGGGACATCAGTCCCTCTCACTGCAATGTGCCCAGCGATGTGCCCTATATATTGTGCCCACCTTTGCCCCATTAAAGTGCCCCTACCAGTGCCCACACTGCCATCTCTCAGTGCCCACAGTGCCATCTCTCAGTGCCCACAGTGCCATCTCTCCGAGCCCACAGTGCCAGTGCTGCACATCAGTGTCACCTGCCAGTGCTCATCTGTGTCACCTACCAGTGCCCATCAGTGCCCATCAGTGCCAAAAATAAAAACCCCAGCTGTGATTAAATACCACCAAAATAAAACTCTATTTGTGGGAAAAAAATGATAAAAATTTCATTTGGGTACAGTGTTGTATGACCGCGCAATTTTCATTCCAAGTGCGTCAGCGCCAAAAGCTGAAAATTGGTCTGGTCATGAGGGGGGTTTAAGTGCAAAGTAATCAGGTGGTTAAAGTTTTGCAGTATTTGTAGCTGCTGACTTTTAAAAAAAAATTTTTAGGGGGCACCCCATTTTAAGTAGGCAGGACTGACGAGCAGGATATCCTCAACAGCTGAGTAACTGTGGAGATATAGGAGCTGGCAATTAGCCGACAGCCGAGCGGCCAGCTCAGAGAAGGAAGGGCTGAGCTCAGTCCTTACACACTGTTTTTACACTTTCCTCAACTGCACTCACATTATGTCTTCAGTCCTCTGGATTAAATTACCCTGAGCATGAGGACATCTTGTGGTGGAAAAGTGGTACAGCGGGGGGACAGCACCAGATTGAAAGTGATCATTGCAGCACAAGCTGATTTTAGAAAAACCCTTCAGGGGGACTTTTTGGTAAAAAAGGTAAATTTGATCTTTAACTTTAACTTCACCAAGTCTTGTGTCAAAATATAGTTTTATTGTATTGGAAGATGATTGGGGTGGGATTATAACGATGCCAACAGATAGTAACAGAGACAAGAGGTAATTAAAACATCATATTTATTGTAGACATGATTAAAATACGATCAAATAAAATCACTCATTATACATCTCCATTTTGGTGGTCAAACAAGTGAGATTCCAATTATGTGGTGGCTAATTGTTCCTGTGTAGGGATGAGCTTCAAGTTCGAGTCGAACTCATGTTCGACTCGAACATTGCCTGTTCGCCTGTTCACCGAACAGGGAACAATTTGGGGTGTTTGCGGCAAATTCGAAAAGCCGCGGAACACCCTGTAAAAGTCTATGGGAGAAATCTAAAGTGATAATTTTAAAAGCCTATATGCAAGTTATTGTCATAAAAAGTGTTTTGGGACCCTGGTCCTGCCCCAGGGGACATGTATCAATGCAAAAAAAAAGTTTTAAAAACTGATGTTTTTTCGGGAGCAGTGATTTTTATAATGCTTTAAGTGAAACAATATAAGTGTAATATTCCTTTAAATTTCGTACCTGGGGGGTGTGTATAGTATGCATGTAAAGAGGCGCATGTTTCCCGTGCTTAGAACTGTCCCTGCACAAAGTGTCATTTTTGCAGGAAAAGAAGCTATTTAAAATCACTTGCGGCTAATAAATTGCCGGGGGGACGAGAGAGCGCCCCCCCTCCTGAACCATACCAGATCACATGCCCTCAACATTGGGAGGATGCTTTGGGGGTCTGTGACCCCCTCAAAACATCATGTCCCCATGTTGATGAGGAGAAGGGTCTCATCCCCACAACCCTGGTCGGTGGTTGTGAGGGTCTGCGGGCAGGGGGCTTGTCAGAATCTGGAAGCCCCCTTTAACCAGGGGACCCCCAGATCCCGCCCCCCCCTGTTTGAAATGGTAAGGGGGTACAAAAGTACCCCTACCATTTCACAAAGAAAGTGTAAAAAATTGTTAAAAAACACACAGACACCATTGGGAAAAGTCCTTTATTAAAAATAAAAAAATATTCCAGTGGTGGTAATCCACTCTTGCTATCCAGCGATGGGTGATCTCTTCTCCGGGGACGTCCAGCGCAGCGCATCCTGTCTCCATGGAGACACTGATGGAATACCATCTTAGCAGAGAAGGACCGGGCCACTCATCACCTGACCCCGCCCCCCTCTGACGCAACGCAAGGGGGAAGCCTGGGCTTCCCCAGTGACGTACGGTTGACCCTTCCCCCCTCTGATGTAACAGAAACCTGTGTTACATCAGAGGAGGGCGGGGTCACCCGTACGTCACTGGGGAAACCCAGGCTTCCCCAGTGATGTAAGGGTGACCCTGCCCCCTCTGACGCAAGGGAAAAGCTGGGCTTCCACAGTGACGTACGGGTGACCCTGCCCCCCTCTGATGTAACGGAAACCTGCATTACATTAGAGGGGGCGGGGTCACCCGTACGTCACTGGGGAAACCCGGGCTTCCCCAGTGATGTAAGGGTGACCCCGCCCCCTCTGACGCAAGGGAAAAGCTGGGCTTCCACTGTGACGTACAGGTGACCCTGCCCCCCTCAGAAGTAACGGAAACCTACATTACATTAGAGGGGGCGGGGTCACCCGTACGTCACTGGGGAAACCCAGGCTTCCCCAGTGATGTAAGGGTGACCCCGCCCCCTCTGACGCAAGGGAAAAGCTGGGCTTCCCCAGTGATGTACGGGTGACCCCACCCCCCTCTGATGTAACGCAGGTTTCCGTTACATCAGAGGGGGCGGGGTCACCCGTACGTCACTGGGGAAGCCCAGCTCCCCCTTGCGTTGCGTCAGAGGGGTCAGATGACGAGTGGCCCGGTCCTCCTCTGCTAAGATGGGATTTCCTCAGTGTCTCCATGGAGACAGGATGTGCTGCGCTGGACGTCATCGAAAGAGATCAGCCATCGCTGAACCCTGGAGAAGAGACCACCCATCGCTGGATACCGAGAGTGGATTACCACCGCTGGAATCTTTAGTTTATTTTTTTTATTTTTAATAAAGGACTTTTCCCAATGGTGTCTGTGTGTTTTTTAACAATTTTTTACACTTTCTTTGTGAAATGGTAGGGGTACTTTTGTAATTACAAGCAGCTTTACTTGTTTTCAGCTCTGACTCTCAGACATTGCTTAGATGCTTCTGTAGTATAAAAAAAAGGATTATAAATAATGTTTTATTCATTTTTGAAAAGAAGCACATAGTGTGTATAACCAAGAAGAGTGTCAATGTGCAACGAACATGATCAGTGACTGTTCCAAATCATGGCGGGATCTGAATTTCCCACGATCGGTATCTGCCCGGTAACCAGATTGTTATCATTCCGTCACACAGCTGGAAAATGATAATTCAGCACATTGATGTCTCTACTTGTAGAACATTACTGAACGCTCTATATGTCTGTATATCGGAGACCGCAGGGACATTCACTGCTACATAGTATTATAATTGTGATAAAAGAAAGAGAGATAGAGGAATGATTAGATAGATAGATAGATAGATAGATAGATAGATAGATAGATAGATAGATAGATCTATGATAGATAGATAGATAGATAGATAGATAGATAGATAGATAGATAGATAGATAGATAGATATTAATGATAGATAGATAGATAGATAGATTTTGTATATATATATATATATATATATATACACACACACACACTGTGCCTTGAAAAAGTATTCATACCCCTTTTCCACATTTCGTCATGTTACATCCAAAAACGTAAATGTATTTTATTGGGATTTTATGTGATGGACCAACACAAAGTGGCACATAGTTGTGAAGTGGAAGGAAAATTATAAATGGTTTATTACAGTTTGTTACAAATAAATATGTGAAAAGTGTGGGGGGGGGCATTTGTATGGCGCCCCCCGGAGTCAATACTTTGTAGAACCCCCTTTCTCTACAAGTCTTTTTGGGGATGTCTCTACCAGCTTTGCACATCTAGAGAGGATATTTTTGCCCATTCTTCTTTGCAAAATATCTCAAGCTCTGTCAGATTGGATGGAGAGCGTCTGTGAACAGCAATTTTCAAGCCTTGCCACAGATTCTCAATGTGATTTAGGTCTGGACTTTGGCTGGGCCATTCTAACACACGCTTTGATCTAAACCATTCCATTGTAGCTCTGGCTGTATGTTTAGGGTTGTTGTCCTGCTGGAAGGTGAACCTCCGCCCCAGTCTCAAGTATTTTGCAGACTCTAACAGGTTTTCTTGTAAGATTGTCCTGTATTTGTCTCCATCCATCTTCCCATCAACTCTGACCAGCTTCCCTGTCCCTGCTGAAGAAAACCATCCCCACCACATGATGCTGCCACCACCATGTTTCACGGTGGGGATGGTGTGTTCAGGGTGATGTGCAGTGTTAGTTTCCCCCACACATAGTGTTTTACTTTTAGGCCAAAAAGTTGGATTTTGGTCTCATCTGACCAGATCACCTTCTTCCACATGTTTGCTCCCCTCCCCCACATGGCTTCTCACAACTACAAACAGGACTTCTTATGACTTTCTTTCTCCAATGTCTTTCTTCTTGTCACTCTTCCATAAAGGGCAGATTTGTGGAGAACACGACTAATAGTTGTCCTGTGGACAGATTCTCCCACCTGAGCTGTGAATCTCTGCAGCTCCTCCAGAGTTCCCATGGACCTCTTGGCTCTTCTCTGATTAATGCTCTCCTTGCCCGGCCCGGTCAGTTTAGGTGGACGGCCATGTCTTGGTAGGTTTGCAGTGTTCCATATTCTTTCCATTTCCGGAGGATGGATTGAACAGAGCTCCGTGAGATGTTCAAAGCTTGGGATATTTTTTTATAACCTAACCCTGCTTTATACTTCTCCACAACTTTATCCCTGACCTGTCTGGTGTGTTCCTTCATGATGCTGTTTGTTAACTAAGGTTCTCTAACAAACTTCTGTGGGCTTCACAGAACAGCTGTATTTATACTGAGATTAAATTACACACAGGTGGTTTCTATTTACTAATTAGGTGACTTCTGAAGGCAATTGGTTCCACTAGATTTTAGTTAGGGGTATCAGAGTAAAGGGGGCTGAATACAAATGCCTCCCCCCCCCCCCCACACTTTTCACATATTTATTTGTAAAAAATTTGGAAAACCATTTATCATTTTCCTTCCACTTCACAATTACGTTTTTGGTTGTAACATGACAAAATGTGGGAAATTTCAAGGGGTGTGAATACTTTTTCAAGGCAATGTAGATAGATAGATACTGTCGACAGATGAGAGAGGAGAGGAGAAGGAGAGGTGGACGGGGGGAGAGGAGAGGAGGAGAGGAGGAGGAAGGAGAGGGTGGAGAGGAGGAGGAGAGGAGAGGGGGAGGAAAGGAAAAGAAAGAAGGATGAGAGGATTGAAGAGCAGGAGGAGGAGCGGAGAGGACAAGGAGAGCAAGAGGAGAGGAGGAGGAGAAGAGGAAAGAAGAGAAGCAGGAGAGGAGTGAAAAAGAGAGGGAGAGGAGGAGAGGGAAAAGAGAGATGGAGGAGAGGATCGGAGAGGAGGAGAAGAGGGGAACAGGAGAGGAAGAGGAAAGGAAAAGAAAAAAGGATGAGAGGATTGAAGAGCAGGAGGAGGAGTGGAGAGGACAAGGAGAGCAGGAGGAGAGGAGGAGGGAAGAGGAGAAGAGGGAGAGAGGAGAGGAAAGGAAAAGAAACAAGGATGAGAGGATTGAAGAGCAGGAGGAGGAGTGGAGAGGAGGAGAGAGAGAGGAGGAGAGAAAAGAAGAGAAGAGAAGCAGGAGAGGAGCAAAAAGGAGAGGGAGAGGAGGAAAAAAAGAGGAAGAGGAGGAGAGGGAGAGGAGAGAGGAGAGCAGGAGGAGAGGAGGGGAGGGGAAGAGGAGAGGTGAACAGGAGAGGCAGAGGAAAAGAAAAGAAAGAAGGATGATAGGATTGAAGAGCAGGAGGAGGAGTGGAGAGGACAAGGAAAGCAGGAGGAGAGGAGGAGGGAAGAGGAGAAGAAGGGAGGAGAGGTTAGGAAAAGGAGAGGACAAGTAGAGGAGGAGGAGATGAGGAGAAGAGGAAAGAAGAGAAGCAGGAGAGGAGCAAGGAGGAGAGGGAAAGGAGAGATGGAGGAGAGATGGAGGAGAGGAGGAGGAGAGGGGGACAGGAGAGGGAGGGGAAAGGAAAAGAAAGGATGAGAGTATTGAAGAGCAGGAGGAGGACGAGTGGAGAGGACAAGGAGAGCAGGAGGAGAGGAGGGGAGGGGGGAGAGGAAGGAGGAGAGGAGAAGAAGAGGACAAGGACAGGAGGAGGAGAGGAGGAAAAGAGAGGAGGAGGAGAAGAGGAAAGAAGAGAAGGAGGAGAGGAGAGAAATAGAGGGGGCGAGGAGGAGAGGGAGAGAAGAGATGGAGGAGAGGATCAGAGAGGAGCGAAGAAGAAGATGAGGAAGAGGAGAGGAGGAGGAGGAGAGGGAATGAGAGGAGAAGGAGGACAGGAGAGGGGGAGAGGAGGAGGAGAGGAGGACAGGAGAGGGGGAGGAAAGGAAAATAAAGATGAGAGGATAAGAGAAGAGAGCAGGAGGAGAGGAGATAAGAGAAGAGGAGGGGAGAGGAGGAGGAGAGGAGATAAGAGAGGAGGAGTGGAAGGGAAGGAGGAGAGGAGACAAGAGAAGAGGAGGGGGAGAGGAGAGAATGAGCAGAGGAGGAGACGAGGAGAAGAGGAGGAGAGGAGAGATGGAGAGGATAGGATAGGAAAGGAGAGGTAGAGGAGAGATGGAGGAGAGAGGAGGAGGAGGGTGGAGAAGGATGACATAACATTGTTTATAAACACTGATCAGACAGGTGAAGTAATATTGTAAAGTAACCTGTTACTAGACCTAGAAGAAGTGTGAGTGTAGGAATGGGTGTGGTTGATCACAGGCGGTGTACAGGTGTGAGAGATGAACTTGTTAAATTTTTTGACACTTTTGTACCGAATGTATTAAAGGAACAATAATGTAAAACTTCTACTTACATGGATCCGTTTTAAACTACCTTGAGATTACCTTTTGAGTAAATATAAAATCTATTGTGTGCACTCACTAGATCCTCCTCCAATTTCCCTTTAAATGAGAATGTTGAGTGATAGAAGCGCCTGCAGACACAGAGCACAGCTGACTGATAGGACAAGTCCAGGCACAGGGGACGCTATTCACAGCCCCCAATTCAGCCACAGAAACACGATGAGGCAAATAAAATTGTTGATTTCCAAATGGGATGGGCGGGGTCTGATCACCACATCTGATAGAAAATTCTACCGGATCGTATTCATATCTGGAAATGTTCATCGCCCCGTACAGACCAGAGAGGCGGCCCTTCTTCATTGGACGGACATGGCTGTCAGAATTGTGCTGAGCCAGTGAAGGAAAAGAGGTGAAGTGAACTTTTCTTTCTCTTCCTATAACATTCCTTTAGTTTGTTACATTAGAATTGACTAATCTCAGACATTTAAAGGACCACTACACCCAAAGTGAAGGCGGCACCAAAGCTGTGAAAGAACTACTTATAACACTCACAGCTAGTAAGGAACGACCTCCCAATAGGGCAGAATAGACATGTGCAATTAGTTTAGTTTTTTTTCGTTTTTCGTTTTTTTTCCGTTATATTCGTTCATTCGTTATCGTACGAATGAACGAACGATTCGCTAAAAATTTTAACGAATCGTTCGAATCGAACGAATACGAAAACAACGAAAATCCGAAATAACCAAATTAGAAACAACGAAACTACGAAAGAAGAAAATCCGAAAAAACGAAAACAGGAACAACGTAAATCAAAATGAACGAAAAAAATCGTACATTCGTAACTTTTTTTTTTGTTGAATTGGTAATTTTCCGTGTCTCTTACAATGGCGCTGCTTAACGTGCTTCGAATGGATTGAACGAAAAAAATTTGTACATTCGTAATTTTTTTTTTTTTTTTCGATTCGTAATTTTCCGTGTCTCTTACAATGGCGCTGCTTAACGTGCTTCGAATGGATTGAACGAAAAAATTCGTACATTCATAACTTTTTTTTTCGATTCGTAATTTTCCGTGTCTCTTACAATGGCACTGCTTAACGTGCTTCGAATGGATTGAACAAAAAAATTCGTACATTCGTAACTTTTTTTTTCGATTCGTAATTTTCCGTGGCTCTTACAATGTAATAATAGCATACACATTACATAAAATTATGAATTATGCTCCGATTATGAATGAACGAAAACAATGTTAAGAAAGTACGAATAAATCAATCTTACGAAAGTACAAATGTAACTAATTCTACGAAAATACGAATGCTTCCGAATTTCGAATAAACGAAAATCAAACTAACGGAAAAACGAATCAACGAAAAAATAACTCTTACGAAAATACGAATCATTAAGAATACGAACACCGACGACTTACGAATTTATGAATCGTTACGAATCAACGGAAACTAAAGAAACGAAAGAAACGAAACGAAAATAAACACATTTTTTTGTTGTGCACATGTCTAGGGCAGAATATTTGATATTTGTAGTAGTAGTGTGTTAGCTGCCATGCTACACTACAGGGGGCAAAAAAGGAGGATGGTCTTCATGCTCGGGATTACCAGAGAGGGTGTCAAATGTTTGTTAACAAATGCTGTTCAGAGACCTGGAGGAGTGTGCAAGAAAAGGGTTAAGTCAACATATTGGAGGGTTAATGTCAACCCCTTCGGGCCTAGGGGTAAAACAAATCTTAATGCCTAAGACAAATAAGACAAATTTTGCAACTTTGACATGTGTTAGTAAAACCGTACAGATCATCTACTACCTTGTGCATCCAGGAGGATTATACCGTGTTTTTTTCAGGACCAATTGGACTTTTATTTGGTGGTATATGGTAATGGATCTCTCCTGATTTTTTTTTCTATTATCAAAGGAAAACAAGCACAAAATAGTAAATCATTTATACATTTTTTTAATTTAGCTGTATATTTATTGCTACTACCATGACTTACCACCAATGAACAACCTACAATAAATTCTCCTGCTCCTAACGATGGTAGCGATCAGGGGCGGACTGACCATTCGGCCCCGGGCCACTAGGGGGCCCCATCAGGGTTGCCAGCCTCAGTAAAACCAGGGACAGTATGTAAAAATCTGTGTTTTTTTTTTACATCTGTTTCTGAAATGTCCCTTACCGACATCCTTTTGGTCTAAAAATCCCGAAATTATAGCCGCCCCACCTCTCCAGTACCTTCTCAGCCAATAGAAACATGTCTGTGTATACTGTGTGTACATGTATATGTATACTGTGTGATTGTATACTGTGTGTGTGTGTATACTGTGTGGCCCCATAATCTCTGATTGCCTGGGGGCCCCATAATCTCCTATTGCCCGGGGGCCCCATGAGTTGTCAGTCCGCCCCTGGTAGCGATAGCACATTTGTATATGTTAGTTGTTTGTTTGTACCCGTAGTACAGCCCAGAAACAATAGTGCGTAGTCTCCTTCTTTTTTTTTTTATTCTACCTAAAACACACCGACATTGATATTATTTAACCACTTAAGCACCGAGCCTCTTTTTGAGATTTGTTGTTTACAAATTAAAAACATTTTTTTTTTTGCTAGAAAATTACTTAGAGCCCCCAAACATTATAATATTTTTTTTCTAACACCCTAGAGAATAAAATGGCGGTCGTTGCAATGTTTTCTGTCACACCGTATTTGCACAGCCGTCAGTAAAAAGTAAAACAGTAAAGTAGCCCAATTTTTTTTTATATTGTGAAAGATATTGTTACGCCGAGTAAATTGATACCCAACATGTCACGCTTCAAAATTGCGCCCGCTCGTGGAATTGCGACAAACTTTTACCCTTTAAAAATCTCCATAGGTGACGTTTAAAAAATTCTACAGGTTGCGTGTTTTAAGTTCCACAGGAGGTCTAGGGCTAGAATTATTGCTCTCGCTCTACCGATCGCGGCGATATCTCACATGTGGTTTGAACACCGTTTTCATATGCGGGCACTTCTGCACGCGAGCTCGGCGGGACGGGGCACGTTTAAGAAAAAAAAAAAATTTTTTTTCTTATTTATTTAACATTAAATTTTTTTTTTTTACACTGTTCTTTTAAAAATAAAATTGGGTCACTTTTATTCCTATTACAAGGAATGTAAACATCTCTTGTAATGGAAAAAAAGCATGACAGGACCCAGTGGCGTAACTAGAACCCTCAGGGCCCCGATGCAGGAAACCATGGAGGGCCCCCCCCCCCCGACCTCCAGACAAAGCTCTTTACTCCGAGCCCGATGTTGGAACACCAGGGCCCAGTCACAAGTGGGTGGCTGCATATAAAGGAACCTATTTTTTCATTTTTATATAAAAACACACACACTATATATATATTATATATAAATGCATATATAAACCAGTGACAGCTGGTGCTCAACATTTTTAGGGGGGCGCAAGCAAATGGAAATATCAGAAATAAAAACATCAATTGCAGCCACTGTGCCATCAAATGTCGCCACTGTGCCCATCAATTGCTGCCACTGTGTCCATCAATCGCCACCACTGTAGCATCAAACTCTGCCGCTGTGCCATCAAATACTGCCAGTGTGCCCATCGAATGCCGCCACTGTGCCCATCGAATGCCGCCACTGTGCCCATCAAATGCTGCCGGTGTGCCCATTAAATGCTGCCGGTGTGCCAAATGCTGCCACTGTGAATCCCCACCGCCCGCTCGCACCCACACACATGCATGCACACCCACACACATATGCATGCACCCCCCCCACACACACACACATGCATGCACACCCCCCCCATGCACACACACACACACACACATGCATGCACCCCCCCCCCCACACACACATGCATGCACACACCCCCCCCCCCCCCACACACATGCATGCACCCCCCCCCCCACACACACACATGCACACATGCATGCACCCCCCCCCCCCACACACGCACGCATGCATGCACTCCCCCACACACACACATGCATGCACCCCCACACACACACACACACACACATGCATGCACCCCCCACACACACACGCACACACACATGCATGCACCGCCCCCCCACACACACACATGCATGCACCTCCCCCCACACACACACACACACACACATGCATGCACCCCTCCCCCACACACACACACACATGCATGCACCCCCCCACACACACATGCATGCACCCCCCCCACACACACACACACACACATGCATGCACCCCCACACACACACACACACATGCATGCACCCCCCCCACACACACACAGACACATGCATACACACCCCCACACACATGCACCCCCCCCCACACACACACACACATGCATGCACACACATATAAACACACATACAGTAGATAGTCTTATAAAAAAAACGTCAGACATTTACAGTACCTTCTTCCTGCCGGTACTGCACTGTAGGGGGAGACAAAGAGCACAGCACAGCACACACTGCTTTCACTTTAGGTATGTGAGGACACGCTCCCTGCAAAGTGCCATTACAGTTCGGCTGACGATCGGGGAGCTCCTCTCAGCCTCCCCTCCTATCAAAGAGTACAGGGGGGCCTCAAGGGCCCCCTGCAGCAAGGGGCCTGGTCGCCATGGCGATCTCGGCGACCCCTATAACTTCGCCACTGCCAGCGGCAATCGGGTCCGCTGGTCCGGGGGCCGTGGTCATGGAGCTCCCGACTGGGTCGCGAGCGCGCCGCCGGTGGCGCGCTCGCGACCCCACGGCTAGGCAATTAAAGGGGACGTATATATACGTGCCTTTGCCTAGCCGTGCCATTCTGTAGACGTATATCTACAGGAGGCGGTCGGGAAGCAGTTAAAAGATTTAGCATTTGCCATGGCGGCACACGCATTGGGGGTTATTTACGAAAGGCAAATCCACTTTGCACTGCAAGTGCACTTGGAAGTGCAGTCGCTCTAAATCTAAGCGGTAGGTTTGAAATTAGTGGAAGCTCTGCTGATTTTATCATCCAATCATGTGCAAGCTAAAATGCTGTTTTTTTATTTTCCTTGCATTTCCCATTTCGGATCTACAGCGACTTTACTTCCAAGTGCACTTGCAGTGCAAAGTGGATTTTACTTTAGTAAATAACCCCCATTGCCTACCTCTTCCCCTCCATGACTTGCATCTGGGTAAAATCACACTGGGGGTCATTTACGAAAGGCAAATCCACTTTGCACTACAAGTGCAAACTACACTTGAAATTGCACGTCAGTCGCAGTAAATCTAAGGGGTAGATCTGAAATGAGGGGAAGCTCTGCTGATTTTATCATCCAATCATGTGCAAGCTAAAATGCTGTTTTTTTTTTTTTTTCAGTGCAATTTCAAGTGCACTTTGCACTTGTAGTTTGCACTTGTAGTGCAAAGTGGATTTGCCTTTCATAAATAACCTTCACTGTCATTTAACTGAGGACGTTTTCTAAATTTTTCTTATAAGGTTTAGCTGAAGCAATTTTGGAAGTACCTTTACAATTTCATATCATTGTTTTTTCCATATGTTGAACATAATATTCCACATAGATGTGATCCTTCTTCTATTGGCTGACTAATGTGCATTACATGTGGTTCCCTCCCTGCAACCTCAATGATGAAGCAACATAGTCTTGTCTACGAAAGTGCTCTGCAGACATAAATGTACAAACAGAGAGACTTAAGGCCTTTGTGGTCATTTTTTATTTTGTAAATTGATGAAAACTAACTATTAACACTTCTATTTCTGAAAGCATTCATCGTTTACAGCATTTTTTTTACACCTGCCTGAGACTTTTGCACAGTACTGTATGTCGTTTTTTAAAGTGGTTGTAAACCCTTACAAACCACTTGGACCTACAGGTAAGCCTAGATTAAGGCCTACCTGTAGGTCAAAGAAATAATTCCTAAACCTACACGGTTAAGGAGATATTTGCCAAAATACAGGCACGGCGCATGCGCATGTGTCGTAGACAGTGGCGCGCAGGCGCACTGAGAAGGCCGCTCTCAACGGCGATATGCCGCGAGTGGCGGCTCCCATGCGCGGGAGTGACGTCATCGCAGCGCCATCGAATGACAGCGACGGAGCCGCGAGACCCACCAAGAAGATGGCTGTGTCAGGTAAGTGACACATAATGGGCTACTATGCAATGCGATGCGATGTGATGCATAGTAGTCCATTATGCTTTACCTTTGCAGGAAACAAAGAGGAAGTAAACCCATTAGGGTTTACTTCCTCTTTAAATTTTTTCCACATTTCCACTTTAAAGCGGGATTCCGCCGAAATATGCATTTTTTTTTCCCCGAACATAGTTTACTAAAGACATTAAGAAGATGTCACTTACCTGTTGCAGTTCTTTTCCCCACCGATCGCCGATTCCTTCCGTTTGGATAACTTAAAAAAATTCTTGATGGACGATTCCATTTTGCTTGTGGGCATTAGAAACCCACAAGCATTTACTTCCAGGATGCGGTGAATGCTGTGCTCCCAGCATTCACCGCTCGATCCCGCGCATGCTCACTTCGCTCAGCGAGCAGCGTGACCGGCGTCTTCCGGGCCGAAATCTCTCGAGATTTCGTGCTGACGGCGCCCCCCGTGGCTTCATGGGAGGAATGCAAAACAGCTCCCAGAGGTCATTGCGGAGCCGGGGGACAGCCGAAAACACGCCTACTCCCACGGGAGGACAGACCGAAAGCCAGAGGAAAAATCACTACAGTAAGTTAAATAATTTTTTAATTTTTTTTTTTAACTACTTCCCACCCGGCCACTGTATATATACGGCCGGGTGGGAGCCGCCTACTTCTTATCGGACGTTCCTGAACGTCCATCAGAAGTAGGGGGATCGCGCGCGCGCGTGGCCGCGCAGCGGCGAGATTCCGATGCGCTCGTGTCACCCGGACACGGCGCATCTCGGATCGGCAGGAGGGCTCTGTGATTGGCCCTCCTGATCACATGACCACCGTGTCCAATCACAGCCGTCATGTGATGTAAGCAAACAGCTGGTTGCTAGGCAACCGACTCTCCTCTCCTCACACGGAAGTCGTCGGTGAGGAGAGGAGAGCGGATCGCTGCAGCCGGCTGGTGATCAGTGAGTATGAGCTGTTTTTTTTTACTCACTGATCACCAGTCTAGTGTCACCAACACCTGTAAAACACTGTAAAACACACATGTCCCCCACACATGTCCCCAAAACATACATGTCCCCAAAACATACATGTCCCCAAAACACACATGTCCCCAAATAAAAACACATGTCCCCAAATAATAAAAACACATGTCCCCCACATATGTCCCAGTAAAATAACATGTGCCAATGATTATCTGCACACATATGTCCGTGATCACCTGCACACATCTGTACATGATCATTTGCGTACATATGTCCGTGATCACGCGAACCAATTATTATACACTTAACGGAATTTTTTTTACTAAAAACATGTAGCAGAATAAATTTTGGCTTAAATTTATGACAAAATTTGATTTTATTGGATTTCTTTTAAAAAAGAAAGGAGAAAATATATTTTTTTTTCAAAATTTCCGAAATTTTTTCGCTTATATCGCAAAAAATTTAAAAAAACGGAGTCGTGAATAAATACCACCAAAACTAAAGCTCTATTTGTACGAACAAAATGATAAAAATTTAATTTGGGTACAGCATTGCATGACCGCGCAATTGTCATTGAAAGTGCGAGAGCGCTGAAAGCTGGAAATTGGTTTGGGAAGGAAGGGGACGAAAGTGCCCAGTATTGTAGTGGTTAAGTAGACCAGTCATGAGGGGAATAGAGGCTTCCTCTGTACTTTGAGTCACTGAGCTGAAACTGAGAACTGAGAAAGAGAACCCAGAAATGCTTCCATGTTGGTTCTTTGCCATTGGCTCATCGTATTAAAGCCAATGGATCAACATGACAGCTGGCATTTTTAGAAGGAGGGGTCTTCAGCAATCACAGAACACCATATCCCCTGATGACATTTACTTTAAATGCCTTCAAAGTTCCTCCTCCTGCTGGCAGGTGTGTGTTCAGCAGCAGAAAAAAAAATGACAATTAATCTTCATAGCCGGGAGTGAGCTGTCTGTGCAGATCCCACGTACACCAGAGATAGACATGTAGTAAATCTAGTAACAGAACACTCCAGGCAGTTTCAAGTCAGGGGTCAAGTCCTGGGGAAAAAAGTGTGTGAACTCCCACCCAAGATCCACTCGTCCACCAAAAAAATAAAAAAAAACGATACTTTCATATGCACGAACGCTTCAAAAGTGGTATTTTTCATCCTATTTTCGTATTGTGTGTATGAAGCTGAACTGTTAGTACATAAAAAAAAAACAATCCTCAATAAATATAAATACGGTAATTCTCTGAATAATCAGCATTCATACAATTGTGCTTCCATGCAAATGTGATCATCATGTTCTGATCTTTATTGGGGAATGTTATTTTGTATATATAGAGTGTTTATGTGGTGAGTTTACACTTTTCATTGAACAGAGTTTGGATAACACAGGGTTAAACGGAAAGGTGATAAATGATCTGCACATTATCTGGACAGAATGCTTGGGGAGATAGTGATGTGTTCCTGCTTAGGAGATGTATGTTAGCTTGGGGGGGCTGCAAACTCTGCAGGGCTCCAACACACACTCGCTGCTATTCCAACCCTTCACATATTTCCACATAAACTTCCCTCCTGGCATTAAACTTTGCCAGGTATTGTGCTCAGCTTACCACCCCAAACTGATGTTCCTCCCTCAGCTCACCTCTCTCCCTGCATGTCCTGTGAGCAGAATAGCTGTGCTCCTCCTCTGGGTTCTCTCATCATATGGCACTGAAGACAGGACCGTTTTTAAGGCAGGGCAAAATGGGCAGGTGCCCTGGGCCCTATCATTGTAGTGGGGCCCAAAGCAGCTGCCTCATACTTGCCAACTATCCCAGTTTAAATTCCCTTATCCCTTGAAGTTTTAGTCTCTTGCTGTGTCCCGATATCTCAGTGTAAACTTCTGCTGTCCAGCTCTGCCCTATTGCCATGTACAGATCACTCACCTGCAGACCCTGTGTTTACATGTAAATAACCTGCATTGATATGTAAATAGTGGCGGCATTAATATGTAAATATCCGTGGACCGCTGCATTAATATGTAAATAGAGGCAGCATTCATATTAGACATGTGCACAACAAAAAAATTTGTTTATTTTCGTTTCGTTTTTTTCGTTTCCGTTGATTCGTAATGATTCGTACATTCGTAAGTCGTCTGTGTTCGTATTCGTAACGATTCGTATTTTCGTAAGAGTTATTTTTTCGTTGATTCGTTTTTCTGTTAGTTTAATTTTCGTTTATTCGAAATTCGGACGCATTCGTATTTATTCGTACATTCGTAACATTCATAGATTCGTAATCGGAGCATAATTCATAATTTTATGTAATGTGTATGCTATTATTACATTCTAAGAGACACGGAAAATTACGAATCGAAAAAAAAAGTTACAAATTTTTACTTTCAATCCATTCGAAGCATGTTAAGCAGCGCCATTGTAAGAGACACGGAAAATTACGAAAAAAAAAAAATTACGAATGTACAAATTTTTTCGTTCAATCCATTCGAAGCACGTTAAGCAGCGCCATTGTAAGAGAAACAGAAAATTACAAATCGAAAAAAAAAAAAAAAAAAGCTACGAATTTTTTCGTTCAATCCATTCGAAGCACGTTAAGCAGCGCCATTGTAAAAGAAACAGAAAATTACGAATCGAAAAAAAAAAAAAAAGTTACGAATTTTTTTCGTTCAATCCATTCGAAGCACGTTAAGCAACGCCATTGTAAGAAAATTACGAATTTAAAAAAAAGTTACGAATGTACGAATTTTTTCGTTCAATCCATTCGAAGCACGTTAAGCAACGCCATTGTAAGAAAATTACGAATTTAAAAAAAAGTTACGAATGTACGAATTTTTTCGTTCAATCCATTCGAGGCAGCGCCATTGTAAGGGACACGGAAAATTACCAATTCAACAAAAAAAATTTTTTACGAATGTACGAATTTTTTCGTTCATTTTCATTTTCGTTGTTCCTGTTTTCGTTTTTCGGATTTTCTTCTTTCGTACATTCGTTGTTTCGAATTCGTTTTTTTTGAATTTTCGTTATTTTCGGATTCGTTCGATTCAAACGATTCATTATTCGTTCAAATTTTTAGCGAATCGTTCGTTCATTCGTACGATAACGAATGAACGAAAATAACGAAAAAAAAAAGAAAAACGAAAAAGAAAAAAAAAGAATTGCACATGTCTAATTCATATGTATATCATCCCCCCCGAAGTCACATCCACCATCACCTATGCTGAATGCTGCCCACTGGGGAGATAAAGGGGCATGCTTGAAAGTCCTGCCTACAACTGTGGTCATTAAGCCTAACATCAGCCTGTTCTGTAAAAGTAAGCAAATTGGAGGTGAAACCCTTATTCAAAATAACATGGTGCCACAGCACCCTGAATTTTGGTGCAAGTGAATACGTGGGCAGGCAGTGAAGTGATGATGTGCTGTAACGTCTTGCAACCAATCAGTGAGCAGTAATAATGTGCAGTAACCTCTAACAACCACTTAGTGAGTGGTATAGATGTTTAATAACCTCTAGCAATCAATCAGTGAGCAGTATTGATGTACAGTAATCTCTATCAAGCAATCAACAAGCAGAAGTCATGTGCTGTAACCTCTAGAAATCAACAGTGAGCCAAAATGTGTGCTGTAACCTCTAGCAGCCAGTCAGTGAGCGGTAATGATACACTAACCTCTGGCAACCAATTGCAATCACTGCCTGATCTGATTAAGTAAACTGATTTTGAGTCTAGCTGCTATTTATTGTATATCTCGCAGCATGTGGAGAGCGAAATTGCGTGGAAGAGGGGGCCCAAGAAAATGTTTGCCCAGGGTCCAATTGATATTAAAGACGGCCCTGACTGAAGATAGAGGAGGGGGGATTCAGCGGGACACACAGAGCAAGTATGCAGGAGACTGGGGGGGGGGGAGATGAGGAGACAGAAAATCAGGAGGGGCCGGCGGGGAGGAGCGCATCACGAGAGGTCTGACTAAATACAATCTCTTAGCAGCAGGGACCTGATCTACCTGTCAGCTAGCTGTGATTGACAGGTAGATCGAAGAGGAAGCTGTCATGGGGCCCTCTACTGGCAATGCCTGAATGGTCACACAGCTCGCATACTTCAAAGTCTTGCAGGACACGGCTGCTAACGGGAACTGAGTTCCTGTTGTGGAAAAAGTACAGGAACTCCGTTCCCATGCGTTCCCGCAGGACTTGAGCCCTGGTTTCAAGCCATTAAAGCCATACTAACGTCACATATGCTTTAGGTGCAGAATGATCGGTCAACCCAAAAGTGATTTTTTATTTGGAGGTAGAGTCTTGTGAGCTGAGTGTGTCCTATATGTGCAGGATGCTTTTTTTTTTTTTAAGTCATCTGGGACAACGTTTGGCTTTAAGACTAGACATGTGCACAACAAAAAAATTTGTTTATTTTCGTTTCTTTCGTTTCCGTTGATTCGGAATGATTCGTACATTCGTAAGAGTTATTTTTTCGTTGATTCGTTTTTCGTTAGTTTAATTTTCGGACGCATTCGTATTTATTCGTACATTCGTAGATTCGTAATCGGAGCATAATTCATAATTTTATGTAATGTGTATGCTATTATTACATTTTAATAATTTACAAATCGAAAAAAAAAAAAAAGTTACGAATCAAAAAAAAAAAGTTACGAATCGAAAAAAAAGTTACGAATGTACGAATTTTTTTGTTCAATCCATTCATTACGAATCGAAAAAAAAAAGTTACGAATCGAAAAAAAAAAGTTACGAATCGAAAAAAAAAAAGTTACGAATCGAAAAAAAAGTTACGAATGTACGAATTTTTTGTTCAATCCATTCGAAGCACGTTAAGCAGCACCATTGTAAGGAACACGGAAAATTACCAATTCAACAAAAAAAAAAGTTACGAATGTACGAATTTTTTGTTCGTTTTCGTTTTTCGGATTTTCTTCATTAGTACATTCGTTGTTTCTAATTTGTTTTTTTTGGATTTTCGTTGTTTTTCGGATTCGTTCGATTCGAATGATTCGTTAATCGGATTTGTATGATTCGAACGATTCGTTATTTGGATTCGTATGATTCGAAAGATTCGTTCATTCGCACGAAAACGAACGAACGAAAATAACGAAAAAAAAACGAAAAACGAAAATATAACGAAACGAATTGCACATGTCTATTTAAGACTATATATATATATATATATATATATATATATATATATATATATATAAAGATCTATAGATCTAGATATATACACTATATTACCAAAATATTGAGACGTCTGCCTTTACACGCACATGAACTTTATTGGCATCCCCGTCTTAGTCCGTGGGGGGCAATATTGAGTTGGCCCTCCCTTTGCAGCTATAACAGCTTCAACTCTTCTGGGAAGGTCGTCCACAAGGTTTAGGAGTGTGTCTATGGGAATGTTGACCATTCTTCCAGAAGAGCATTTGTGAGGTCAGGCACTGATGTGGATAAGAAGGCCTGGCTCACAGTCTCCACTCCAATTTGTCCCAAAGGTTTCCAATCAGGTTGAGGTCAAAACTCTGCGTAGGCCCAACTTGCTCATCCGTGTATTTATGGACCTTGCTTTGTGCACTGGTCCAAATCATTTTGGTGGAGGGGGGATTATGGAGTGGGGTTGTTTTTCAGGGGTTGGGTTTGGCCCCTTAGTTCCAGTGAAGGGAACTCTTAAGGAGTCAGCATACCAAGACATTTTGGACAATTTCATGCTCCCAACTTTGTGAGAACAGTTTGGGGACGGCCCTTCCTGTTCCAACATGACTGCCCACCAGTGCACAAAGCAAGGTCCATAAAGACATGGAGGAGTTTGGGTGTGTCAGAAACCATGAAATCAGGCCGAGACAGAAGTACAGTTAAATCACACTTGTTTAATAATAAAAGTAAAAAGAACAAACGTAGTCAAAACACAAAACACCAGAGTTCAGTAACCGGAACGGATAGTCAGCCAAGCCAGAAGTCAGGGATCAGTGTAGTGGAACAGCAAGCAGGATCTGGAGCCAGAAGGGATGTCAGCAAAGCCATTCTTGAACAGGATCGCAGGAGATAGTTTTTGTGATGTGACCAAGGCAAAGGCAGAGCTCCTCTGGACTGGACGCTTAAGTAGGCAGGACTGACGAGAAGGATATCATCAACAGCTGAGTAACTGTGGAGAGAGATAAGAGCTGGCATTTAACTGACAGCTGAGCGGCCAGCTCAGAGAAGGAAGGGCTGAGCCCAGCCCTGACAGGGTGGAGGAACTTGACTGGCCTGCACAGAGTTCTGACCTCAACCCGATAGAACACCTTTGGCAGGAATTAGAGGGGAAACTGCGAGCCAGGACTTCTCGTCCAACATCAGTGCCTGACCTCAGAAATGCGCTTTTGGAAAAATGGTCAAACATTCCCATAGACACACTCCTAAACCTTGTGGACAGCCTTCCCAGAAGAGTTGAAGCTGTTATAGCTGCAAAGGGTGGGCCAACTCAATATTGACCCCTACGGACTCAGACTGGGATGCCATTAAAGTTCATGTGCGTATAAAGGCATCCCAATACTTTTGACAATATAGTGTATATATATATATATATATATATATATATATATATATATATATATATATATATATATATATATATACAGACTTGATTTATCCTTATTTGCCCATAATACCTATTAATGAATGCGTATCTATGGATTAGGTCTGAATAATAGAAAACAGCATTCTATGTGGTTTAAATTTTATTTCAGTAGATTTTATTCTGGGGAGGGTGGGGGGTGTTCAATGATATAACAGTTAGCCGCTAATGGGGAAATCTTTGAATTTACATATGTAATACAATACAAATAAAATATGCTGCAGCAATATAAATTGGAAATTAAATAAAAAAATAACTTATTTTAAATAAACATTTTAAATACAGTACTTGCTCATATACACCATAGACTCCATTTACATTGTGTTGATTGGCTGCTATTCTTTTCTTCTTTGAAGACGAGAGAGAATAATATGGAAATCACCATTCACATGAAGATTTACTGTATGCCTAGTACTAATAATGCAACACCTGCCTAATGGAATCCATTGGATTTTAATACCAGTTCTTGTTTTCCAGGTTGAGGGACAATCCAGATTTCCAGTATGGATCCAGACCAAGAGGGCTTTTATCACAGCTATCTTCTTCGGGAAGACATCCATAACAAGGAGGAAATCAGTCAGGAAGAGAACATGAAGGAAGGGTTGAGGAATAGTAAGCAAAAGAAAGAGAACGCTAATATGAAAACCTTTAGTCAAGAAGAGAATATCCAGGAAGATGAAGAGAACACCTGTGAGAAAAATGGCATTAACCAAGAGGATAAGAATATCAAGCAAGAAACCCCCCATCGTGAAAACATCAACCTAGAGGAGGAGAACTTCAATCGAGAGGAGCGCACTGAAGAAGAAGAAGAGAGCGTCAAACAAGAAGAGCAGCTCAAAACTATTGAGAAGATCACAAATCAGGAAAAGGAGGTAAACGATAAAGAGGAGGTGATTATCATTCAAGAAGAGGAGCTAAACAATAAAGAGGAGGAGATCATCAGTCAAAAAGAGGAGGTTAATAAAAAAGAGGAAGAGATCATTAATCAAAAAGAGGAGGTTAATAATAAAGAGGAGGAGATCAACAGTCAAGAAGAGGAGGTTAATAAAAAAGAGGAAGAGATCATTAATCAAAAAGAGGGGGTTAATAATAAAGAGGAGGAGATCAACAGTCAAGAAGAGGAGGTTAATAATAAAGAGGAAGAGATCATTAATCAAAAAGAGGAGGTTAATAATAAAGAGGAAGAGATCATTGTTCAAAAAGAGGAGGTTAATAATAAAGAGGAAAAGATCAATAATCAAGATGTAAAGGCCAACAATAAAGAGGAGGAGATCATCAGTCAGGAAGAGAGGGACTATAAAGAGGAGGAGCTCATTAATGAAGAAGAGCAGGTCAACAATAAAGAGGAGACAATCATCAATCAAGAAATAAAGGTCGACAATAAAGAGGAGAAGATCATCAGTCAAGAAGAGGAGGTTAATAATAAAGATGAGGAGATCATCAGTCAAGAAGAGGAGGTTAATAATACAGAGGAGGATATCATCAGTCAAGAAGAGGAGGTTAATATTAAAGCGGAAGAGATCAATAATCAAAAAGAGGAGGTTAATAATAAAGAGGAAAAGATCAATAATCAAGATGTAAAGGCCAACAATAAAGAGGAGGAGATCATCAGTCAGGAAGAGGAGGTTACTAATAAAGAGGAGGAGATCAATAATCAAGAAGAGGAGGTTAATAATAAAGAGGAGAAGATCATGAACCAAGAGATAAAGGTCAACAATAAAGAGGAGGAGATCATCAGTCAAGAAGATGAGGTTACTAATAAAGAGGAGGAGATCAATAATCAAGAAGAGGAGGTTACTAATAAAGAGGAGGAGATCAATAATCAAGAAGAGGAGGTTACTAATAAAGAGGAGGAGATCAATAATCAAGAAGAGGAGGTTAATAATAAAGAGGAGGAGATCATTAATCAAGAAGAGGAGGTTAATAATAAAGAGGAGGAGATCATTAATCAAGAAGAGGAGGTTAATAATAAAGAGGAGAAGGTCATGAACCAAGAGATAAAGGTCAACAATAAAGAGGAGGAGATCATCAATCAAGAAGAGGAGGTTAACTATAAAGAGGTGGAGCTCATTAATGAAGATGTGGAGGTCAACAACAAAGAGGAAAATATCATTAATCAAAAAATAAAGGTCGACAATGAAGAGGAGGAGATTGTCAATCAAGAAGAGGAGATTAACAATAAAGAGGAGGAGATTATTATTCAAAAAGAGAAGGTCAGCAAAGAGGAGGAAATCAATAATCAAGAAGAGAAGGTCAACAAAAAAGAAGAAGAGATCATCAGTCAAGAAAAGAGGGTTAACAATAAAGAAGAGGAGATAATCAATCAAGAAAAAATGGTTGACAATAAAGAGGAAGATAATATAAATCAGGAAAAGGAAGTCGTCATCAAAGCGGAGATGAACACATATCAAGACAATTTTGTTAACAATAAAGAGAATGAGATTATGAAAGAAGAGGAGATCAATAATAAGGAGAAGGAGAGCACTGTTCAAGAGGAGGAAGTCCACAATAAAAATCAGGAGATCATTAATAAGGGTGAGGGAAATGTCAATCTAGAGGAAAATATATTCAGTTATGAGAAAGAAAATAGTCAAGAGAATCTCAGCCATGAGAGGGAGACCAATTATGAAGAGAAAATCAATCACGAAGAAGAAGAAATCACCACTCATGGAGAAAAGGAAATCACCCAACAGAACATCAGTGTAGAAGAGGAGAGCATAAGTCAAGAGGGTGAGAAATTTACCAACAAAGGAAATCCAAATCAAGAGACAGAAAACCTCAATCAAGAGAACATTAATCAAGAGAAGGAAATCATCTATAATAAGGAGGAGGGCATTAATGAATGCAATGCAGAGCCATCAAACCTCAATCAAGAGAGCATTTTTCCAGAGCAGGAGAAGATCAATCATGAACAGCTGACGATCATTCATGAGACAGAGAAAAAATTAGGTCAACAGAACATAAATCAAGAGGAGGAGAAAATAATTCAAGAAGAGGAGAACATCAGTCATGAGGAGGAGGTAGCCAATCATAGGGAAGAAAGCATTAGTAAACATAACATTAGTCAAGGAGATGACCTTTCAGATGAAGTTGATAACATCATTCAAGAGAACATAAAGAACAAGACTCAGAGCCTCAGTCAAGAAAATGGGAACTTCAATAAAGACCACACCAGTCAAGAAGATGAAAGTACCAGTATACAAAATGGGAATGCCAATAAAAAGGACGCCAAGCCAGAGGAAGTCAACCCTCAAGAGAAAGAGGACACCACTCAGGAGAAGGAGAACATCAATGAGGAGGAGAGAACCAATCAAGAGAAGGAGAACATCAATGAGGAGGAGAGAACCAATCAAGAGAAGGAGAGCAGCAGGCTAGAAACAGAGAAAGTTAATGAGGGAGAAAATACCAGACAAGAGGAGGAGAACTTTAGTAAAAATAACCTCAATCAAGAAGAGGAGAAAATCAACCAAGAGGAGGTGGAGCAAATCAGTGAAGAGAAAGTAGATTCACTAAAAGAAGAAATAATAGAAAACATGCAAAATGCAGTTATTCCAGCATCAGAATCTATCTCTAAAGACTTCCTTGACCATCATGAGGAGAACAATCTGAACATTTCAGAATCAGACCTAGAAGAATATTTCTGGGGCCGTAAGTACATTATAATGTTCTCTTTTTGTGTTGTCTTAAAGTGGTAGTAAAACCTTATGTGACATTATTACATACAGGTAAGCTTATAGTAAGGCTTACCCAGTAGTGTATTTAGGTTTTGTGCTGCCCCAGGCCTGACTAAACTCGTGCACCCCCTAATTTAAATATGACCCAACCCTTCCTGTCAAGGCCACACCCCTTGCAGTTTAAGACCCGCCCTGAAATTTTCAAGTGGGGACACTAGTTCTGGGGGACTGGGGGGGCAATGGATTCCCTTAATTTGCATAGATTTCCTCTCACTTCCCGTTTGGTTATGGGGCAGGAAGTGAAGGAAAATCTCTGCAATGGGACAGGGATGGTAAAAAATAAATTGACAGGGGTTATAACCCTCCCTTACTCTATAGAAAATGAAAAAAAAAAAGAAAGTGTTGCCTATAGTTCTACTTTAAGCACACATTTCTGATAATTTTATGGAGAGGACTAAGACGATATAACCATGCCAAGCAGAAAACATATAGCACAGTGAGGAAGGTTTGTGGTCCAGGATGAGAGGACAGTCAAAATTAGAAGCAGCGCCCCCCCCCCACCCCCCACTGTTGCGGAATGCCAGCTTCCCACATACTGGAAGGAGCAACCCTGACCCTCCTCTTTTGGGGTCCTCTGCTTGTGCTCTTGGCTCCCCCCCCCCCCCCCCCCCCAGCAAGACAATTTTTTATGGTGGCACTTGTGCAGGCTCGATCCTGAGCCGCGCTCTGTATGTCCATAGGCACACAAAGTGCGGCTTGGCCCCAGGGGACAGCGGTGACATTGCTGGCTCCTGTGTCAGGTAAGTGACACATAATGGACTACTATGCGATGTATAGCAGTCCATTATGCTTTACCTTTGCAGGGAAACAGAGGAAGTAAACCCATCAGGGTTTACTTCCTCTTTAAAAAGAGATAATTCCAGAGATAAAACGATAATTCTCCTGCTCTACAAGACTCTGGTCCGGCCGCTCCTGGAGTATACTGTCCAGTTCTGGGCACCAGTCCTTCCTCAGGAAGGATGTACTGGAAATGGAGCGAGTACAAAGAAGGGCAACAAAGCTAATAAAGGGTCTGGAGGATATTAGTTATGGGGAAAGGTTGCGAGCACTGAACTTATTCTCTCTGGAGAAGAGACGCTTGAGAGGGGAAATTATTTCAATATACAAATACCGTACTGGTGACCCCACAATAGGGATAAAACTTTTTTGTGGAAGGGAGTTTAACAAGACATGTGGGCACTCATTAAAATGAGAAGAAAAGAGGTTTAACCTTAAACTACGTAGAGGGTTCTTTACTGTAAGAGCAGCAAGGATGTGTAATTCCCTTCCACAGGCGGTGGTCTCAGCGGGGGGCATCGATAGTTTCAAGAAACTATTAGATAAGCACCTGAACGACCGCAACATACAGGGATATACAATGTAATACTGGCATATAATCACACACATAGGTTGGACTTGATGGACTTGTGTCTTTTTGTCAACCTCATCTACTATGTAACTATGTAGCATAGCTCTTTAACATACTGGAAATACAGTGAATTTGAATATAATGTAGAATACTGAATTATATAATACACACTGTATTTTTCTCTTCCACAGCTAAAATAAAACATTTTGATGACAAACTGAAGGAATTAAATCTGGTGAAGTTCCGGACATCAAAGCTCAGTCTTATGCAAGTCCTGAAGATTGGCCAAGAAAATCTAAAGAACGCTGACCCTCAGAGGACAGAGGACTTACCCTGGCGATTCCTACAGAGCCTCATGGCCTTAAACAGTACAGCAAGAAACACGCGACTTAATCAGTCACTGTACACAAGACAAAACACAATGCAAGATGAAGATATGGATTTTATGGAAGATGTAGACATGTCAACTTCCATTCATCCTCTGGATGTTCTCTGTCTTCTTCTGAATAGTTCAGATAGTTTTCTGCAACAAGAGATTGTGACCAAAATGTCCATGTGCCAGTTTGCACTTCCTTTCCTGCTCCCTGCTGGGGAAGGGTTTCATATAACTTTCATGCTGTGGGCAATGAGGGAGATCGTGAAAAGATGGCGACCCCAATCATTGGCAAACATCAAAGGATGCAAGGAAGACAACCTGGTCAATATACCCATGCCTGTTTTCTCGTTTGCTAGGCTGGGAAGGTGTAACCTTTCAAAATCCAGAATTCTAAATCACATCCTAAGTCCAGTCCAACAGCACCATGATATCTTCGTCCATCAGAACATGGAAGGGGCAAATATCGCAAGGGAAGTCTCGGATGGTTTGGTGGAAATCTCCTGGTTCTTTCCCGGAGGAAGTGAACTCTTGGACCTGTTTCCAGAACCAGTCGCGGTGACAAATCTCCGGGGGGATCTAGAATCGAACTGGACTCAATTCAACTTTCTAACAAAGGTATCCTCGGCTGTGTTCATATTCATTGAGACGATGGACGATCAAAGCTATAGCATTCTATCCAACATTGAAGAATCCAACACAAACTACTTCATAATCCTTGCTCCTTCTTCAAGGTGTATCAGCATAGAGACCCAGAACCACATAAAGATGTTATACCCCATCTTGAAAATCAACAGAAAAAACGTTCTGGTGAAGAACAGCTCCATTAACGACGCAGAACTGGTGAAGAAGCTGCAGCTGATTATCTTAGATTTAATTAAATCTTCCCCTTATTATATCGCCCTGGAGGAGATGTCTCACATAGCCGCAGATCTAGGCATATGCATTGACGAGGGTTCAGAAGAACAACAAAATACAAGGACACTTGCGCTGGAAATTACCAAGAATGTGAAGGATGTTGTGCAGTACAAGAATGAAACGATGGTACTACAAGGAGAATATTGGAAGCAGTTGGCCAGAATTGAAAAGGAAATGTGTCGAATGAAAGGACTGGGTAGTGAGAAAGCAGAGGAGTACCGAGCAAAGCTAATAAAGAAGTGTGCTGGCCTAAGGAGGAAACAAAGTGAGTGCAGTATGCCTGATGGAATACTCACATTTATAGCTGCACTCAACAACCTACCACGTATCGAGAAACGTTATTTTTTGAAGTGGATGAAGCTCTACCTCGATTCGGTCACTAGAAATCACCTTTCGGCACTCCAAGCTGAGTACAAGGAGCAGTACTTTAAATGTAACCCCAACGTAGAAAGACTGAAAGAACTAGATCAAATCATGATGAACAGCTCACTAGGAGTAGAACATTTCATTCGCGAAATTGGCCAGTTTTACGAAGCGGAGCACTTCCTCGCAAACGGATGTACAAGTAATCAAGAGCTTCATAAACTACCAAGTATTGCCGCTGATCTGTTGTTGGATGGGTTCCCATTGGAGCTAATTGATGGAGATGCCTCCAACATCCCCATGCAGTGGATAACCGATGTCCTGACAGAGTTGGACGCCAAGACAGGGGCACAATGCAGAATTAAAGTGATAACTGTACTAGGAGTTCAGAGTACTGGGAAATCCACCCTTCTCAACACCATGTTTGGTCTGCAGTTTCCAGTGGCCAGTGGGCGATGTACACGAGGAGCCTTCATGACTCTTCTAAAAGTGAAAAAGAACTTAGTGGATGACCTCGGGTGTGAGTTAATTCTGGTAATTGACACGGAAGGGCTGAAAGCTCCTGAGTTGGCTTCTGTTGAAGACAGTTATGAGCACGACAACGAGTTAGCAACCTTTGTGGTTGGGTTGAGCGACATTACTATAATTAACATGGCCATGGAAAATACAGCAGAAATTAAAGATATTTTGCAGATAGTGGTCCATGCATTTCTGAGGATGAAAGAAATAGGTAAGAAGCCCAACTGCCAGTTTGTCCATCAAAATGTTAGCGATGTGTCCGCTCACGACAAGAACATGAGAGACCGGCAGAAACTCCTGGAACAGTTAGATGAAATGACCAAAGTAGCTTCTAGAATGGAAGAAAAAGGTAACATGGCCAAGTTTTCGGATGTCATGGACTACGATATTGAGAAGCACAGCTGGTATATCCCAGGATTCTGGCACGGAGTTCCACCAATGGCTTCAGTAAACACAGGGTACAGTGAAAAAATCTGTGAACTAAAGAGGCAACTATTTGAAACCATGAAAAGGCAGCTGGAGTCCAGAAGTCCTCAGAGTATATCTGATTTTATCAAATGGATAAAGAGCTTGTGGAATGCGGTAAAGTATGAGAAATTTATTTTTAGCTTCAGAAACAGCTTGGTGGCCGAGGCCTACAACCAGCTATCGATAAAATACTCAGAGCTGGAGTGGAATTTCCGTAAGAGAATGCACACGTGGACTAACGAGGCGGAAAATGAGATCTTAAATCAGCCGGCTTCGGAACTTGAAACTGAAATGTGGGCTGGCATAAAAGAGGACATGTATCAAGTTTTACAAGAAGAAGAGAAAGTCATGCTGGAAGCTCTGGAAGAATACTTTGAGAGCGGGAACAAATACGTCCACCTTGTGGAGAGATACAGGGAAGATTTCTTTAGGAGTGCAACAGCCCTTAAGAATGAAGTTGAAGACAATTTAACTGTCAAATGTGAAGAAGCTATCCGCATACAGAAAGGGAAGCATGAAATACAGTTTGTTCAGAACAGCTATCTGAGGATCATTGAAGAGAAAGCCACCAGCCTCTTGGACAACTGCAAAAATGCGAAACATCAACTTAGCAATGAGGAACTAAAATCCGAGTTTGAGGTCATGTGGAATAAAACAATATCTGTGTTACAGTTTAGCAGTTTAAAAAAGCACAACGTCAGCCAAGAAATGATTGACCAACTCAGGAAAGACATGAGGCACAAAGCGGGTTACATTAACGAGAAGCTGAACGAAGTCAAAAATTTAGACGACTGTGGACAAAACGGGCTGGACTTGGATAAGAAATACACCCAGAGCAGTTGGTATGAAAACATGCCAGAAGTGAAAAATGAGGAATACTGGAATAAGGTGAGCGCTCTTGTGACTTCTTTGAAAGAGCAGTGCACTCGGTACGTAACGGAGCAATTAAATACAATGAAAGATTACGATCAAACGTATTGCCAAGAACTTCTGAATTTTGTTAACGAAAGACTCAACGAGGAGGAGGTCAGGAGTCTTCATCTCACGCCCTTGTTCGAGCTGGATCTGAAGCTTCTCCTACTGGGTCAGGCCGCCCCAGTCTTCCAGAAGAAGCACAACATTTTTTTCCAGGAAAATAACATGAAGTCCTACCTTGATCAAATAAAGCCTCAGTACTTCTCCACGTTTAAGAATGTCTACCAAAAGAAAGATGAGTCTAAAGTCCGAGCCCAGAAATTCTGTGAGCTGTGCCTAAAGCCAGCTCTTACGGACTATGTGTACAAACATTTGGGTGGTGAAATTGTGAATGACGTACTAACCAGCAGAGATTCGATCAGGTACAGCAGCAGAACCTTCTTCCAATACACTCTGCTGGAAGAGCTTTTGGAAGACCACGATTTTACCCGTTACATAAAATACAACAATCAATACGAGGTCTTTGTAAAAAACTGGATAGTCAAATTTATTACCAACAAATACAAGGATTCCACCTCCCTTGAAACGTTAAAATCCAATATTCTTTCCTGCATCATGAAAAAGGTAAGACAGACCCTGAAAGATACAAGAGTACGGGAAACACCTAATGTTTCCCAGTATTTAAAAACATTTTGCTCAATATTAAAGAAAGATCTGGTCATTGTGCAGAACGAGATGAAAGTGATTACCTTTCAGAACAATGCGAGTCCTGTCCAGTTTTCGGTTGACATTGGAGAGTCCCTGGAAGGTGTTGAGAAAGAAATTATCACCGAAATCAAACACTTTACTATTGAGTATGTGCTGAACAAGAGGACCTTTAAACCTCAAGATGTATTGTTTATGAAGGTTTTTGGATGTGGCAAGCAGTGTCCGTTCTGTAAAGCCCCCTGCGAGGCCGGTGCCGCTAATCACAAGGAGCACTTTGCATCGGTCCATCGGCCTCAAGGTTTAGGAACGTACCGCTGTACAGAGTCCAAAGCTCTCTCGCACTCGATATGCACCACCGATGTGGTCGGAAACACAACGTTCCTGAATTCAGACACTGACTGGAAGCCGTGTCTTTACAAAGAATACCGCAAAATTTATCCCGATTGGACAATACAGCCCGATGCCACCATTGGAGCCTCCAATTACTGGAAATATGTCTTCAAGGAGTTTATTAAACAGTTTTCAGATTACTACAATGGAAAGCCAGCTCGGCTACCAGAGGACTGGTATCAAATCACCAAAGAACAAGCTCTTGAAAATCTAAAAGAGTCTTTCAATATGAACTAAGTTGCAACATATTATCTGATTGTAGGTTCCAGTGAAACACAGGACAAATAACATGGGACTGAATAAACAAAGTAAAGAAGAGCCTATCAAGCCAAGGAGGTCCTTTTTTTCATCCTGACAATTATTGAGTACACAGGTCAATCTGGACTGTAAAGCCGCATACACACGATCGGACTTTGTACAAACTTTCCCGTGGATTTTTGTACAAAGGGCGTCGGCTGTGAACTTGTATTGCATACACACAGCAGGACTTTTTCAGCCAACTTTCACCAAATCACGTGGTTTTTCTGCTCTTTACCGCCACCTTTGGTCAACTTCTGTATTGTTGTCTGATCTTTTGCATTGGTTCTGAGCATGCGTGTTTGTACTTTGTATAAAAGTTCGATGGTTTTGGGTACACACGGTCGGACTTTGCTCCATCAGACTTTTGTTGGCAGAAAGTTTGTCCGTTCGCACAGCCAACAAAAGTCAGATGAAAACTGAAAAAGTTGGTCCGATGGAGCGTACACACGGTCGGATGTCCAAAACAGTTAATTTGCATGTTTGTTGTCAAAAAGTCTGATCGTGTGTACGGGACTTAAGACCTCATGGCTGCTCGGGGCCTGGTACACTGGAAATACCTAATCTAAAATCTATGCTAGTGCAGGGGAAAGATTTATTTCTAAAGCCTCATACACACGATCGGACCTTGTACAAAGGTTCCCGTGGATTTTTGTACAAATGGCGTTAGCCCCAAGTTTGTATTGCATACACACGATCTGACTTTTTAGGCAACAAACATGAAAGTAGGGACGTTTCAACGTACTGACGACACTTCAAAAGAGGACGTTAAAATACTCCAGCGCCACCTTTTGGTCAACTTCTGTATTGTTGTCTGATCTTTTGCATTGGTTCTGAGCATGCGTGTTTGTACTTTGTACAAAAGTCCGATGGTTTTGTGTACACACAGTCGGACTTTGCTCCATCAATTTTTTTTATATCTGCTTGGACCAGGGGCAGACTGACAACTCATGGGGCCCCCGGGCAATAAGAGAATATGGGGCCCCCAGGCAATCAGAGGTTATGAGGCCACACAGTAAACACACACAGTATACAATCACACAGTATACACAGACATGTTTCTATTGGCTGAGAAGGTACTGGAGAGGTGGGGTAGCTATAATCTCTGGATTTTTAGACCAAAAGGATGTCGGTAAGGGACATTTCAGAGACAGATGTAAAAAAAACACAGATTTTTACATACTGTCCCTGGTTTTACTGAGGCTGGCAACCCTGATGGGGCCCCCTAGCGGCCCAGGGCCCTCGGGCAGTGCCCGAGTGGCCGAATGGTCAGTCCGCCCTTGGCTTGGACTTCAGCTCTAATGTTGGTTTCACCCACGCAGAACCAATATTTTTTTCAACCTTGTAAGTATAAATATAAGAGGTAAATTCACCAAAAGTGGAAGGTAGACTGAGAGTTGGCCTTGCCACTTTAACACTTTGTTATTCAAAATATTCTATATAACGATATCAATCGATGGGTCGAGTCTGCCTTTGATTTGTCTGGCTGGGGGTGCTCTGACCTGGTTGGGTCTCTCACAGCAGCAGTCAGGCTGAAACATGTCATTGAAAAACCTGTATGAGTGACACAATAAAATGAGATTTTTACATTACTACTTGATACTTTTGTTATTGCATAAGCCTTCCAAGCTATATATTTATTTTTAAAGGCTAGGTCCACCTTTTGTGAAATTTTTTTTTATACATGCACCCATATTCATAAAAAAAAAAAAAAAAAAAAAACGAATGTGCTCCTTTTATTTTTTACATTGGAGCCTGGACAGCATTACAACGGCAATCAGTGGACCACAGCAGCTTCTCAACCCCAAGGTACAAAGCTTTAGTCACAGGGCTGCAGGAAGTGTCAATGGACTACGAGGTCAGTGATGTCCCTTCCGTTGTGTTCCATTGGGAACTATGAGTCCCTAAATATTGGTGTAACATGAAACAAGGATCAAAAATATAGGGTTAGTCTTTAAAGAGACCATGACAGGCAGGGGCATTGCTAGGTCTACAAAAGATCTGGGACTAGAGCCCATAGCAGCGTAGTAAAGAAAGTCATACGCTTGGGTGGGCATACACATGTATATACAGTAATATACGTGTGGGAATATATCCCCAGAGAGCCCCCCCTTACATCAGGGTCCCCATAGAGCCCCCCCCTTACATCAGGGTCCCCATAGAGCCCCCCCTTACATCAGGGTCCCCAGATAGTCCCCCCTTACATCAGGGTCCCCAGAGAGTCCCCCCTTACATCAGGGTCCCCATAGAGCCCCCCCCTTACATCAGGGTCCCCATAGAGCCCCCCTTACATCAGGGTCCCCAGAGAGTCCCCCCTTACATCAGGGTCCCCAGAGAGCCCCCCTTACATCAGGGTCCCCATAGAGCCCCCCCTTATATCAGGGTCCCCATAGAGCCCCCCCTTACATCAGGGTCCCCAGAGAGCCCCCTTTCATCAGGGTCCCCATAGAGCCCCCCCCTTACATCAGGGTTCCCAGAGAGCCCCCTTTACATTAGGGTCCACAGAGTGCCTCCCCCTTAAATCGGGGTACCCAGAGAGCCTCCCCCTTAAAATCAGGGTCCCCAGAGAGCCCCCCCACTTACATCAGGGTCCCCAGAGAACCTCCCCCTTAAAATCAGGGTCCCCAGAGAGCCCCCCCACTTACATCAGGGTCCCCAGAGAACCTCCCCTTACATCAGGGTCCCCCCTTACATCAGGGTCCCCAGAGAACCTCCCCCTTAAAATCAGGGTCCCCAGAGAGCCCCCCCACTTACATCAGGGTCCCCAGAGAACCTCCCCCTTACATCAGGGTCCCCCCTTACATCAGGGTCCCCAGAGAGCCCCCCTTTCATCAGGGTCCCCATAGAGCCTCCCTTACATCAGGGTTCCCAGCGAGCCCCCCTTACATTAGGGTCCACAGAGAGCCTCCCCCTTAAATCAGGGTCCCCAGAGAGCCCCCCCTTAAATCGGGGTACCCAGAGAGCCTCCCCCTTAAAATCAGGGTCCACCGAGAGCCCCCCCCCCCTTACATCAGGGTCCCCAGAGAACCTCCCCTCCCCTTGGGGACCCCTGCAGAGACTTTGGGCTATGGGCCCAAAAGCTACCCCCTAGCAATGCCACTGAGGACAGGTATGAATAATAATGTCAGAACCCTACAAAAGAAGAGTATAAATATGTCCTCCTCTCTAGCAGCCCATGTCTCCTCCTACCGTCTCTCCTTTTTGGCATTGCAGTTTCCATTAATCCATTTGGCTCTTGACACTTATGAAAGTGTTAGATGCCTAAGTCCCCTGCAGCGTGCCACTGTTCTGTTTTTTGGTCCCCTACCTCCCTAAAGCACTCAGTCGTGATTTAGGGCAGTGGTCTCCAAACTGCGTTTTTTTCGCTTGCTTATATCTGGCCCTTGGGACACTATTTCATCCACTGATCCCAACGATGGGGCACAATTGCTCCCAATGACACCAATGACGGGGCACAATTCCTCCCAATGACACCAAAGGGGCACAATTCCTCCCAATGACGGGGCACAATTCCTATGGGGTATTATTTTTATCCACTGAACGGAATAGCGACACTCCGGCCCCTCTAAAGTCTGAAGGACAGTCAACTGGCCCTTTGTTTAGAACGTTTGGAGACCCCTGATTTAGGGAGAAGAGGAAGGAACCAGGGCACAGAGTGGAGGACAAAGGTATCCAGCGCTTCCAGAGATTTTGAATGCTGAAGAGGATTATGATAACTACAGTGCTAGAATGGAGGGAAATTTGGTGAAATGGAACACTGGAGAGGCAAGTACAATACCTCTTCTATTATAGGGATCGGAGGGGAGATTAGGAGGCAGGGGACTCCGGAGAGGCAAGTGGAACACCTCTTCTATGGAAGGGAATGGAAGGGAGGTAAAAGACAGGACAGACTGAACCAGCCTGACTTGCATTTGAGATGCTTCCGACATCAGACGTTCTTCTAAAGCTGTGGTCTGAGGCCCTTTGCTTGCCTTTATCGGGCCCTTGGGGCACTGTTCCTCTCAATGAGACATTATTCCTCCCACTGACACCAACTATGGAGCCCTATTCTTCCTACTGACACCAATGCTGGGGCAATATTCTTCGTACTGACACCAACGATTGAGTACTCTTCCTCCCACTACCAATGAGGGGGCACCATTTCTCCTACTGACAACAATGATGGAGTACTCTTCCGCCCACTACTAATAAGGGGGCATCATCCCTCCCACTGACTCCAATGATGAGGCACTATTCTTCCTAATAACGCCAACGATGGAGTACTCTTCCTCCCACTACCAATGAGGGGGCACTATTCTTCCTACAAACACCAATGATCGAGTACTCTTCCGCCCACTACCAATGAGGGGGTACTATTCTTCCCCCTGACACCAATGATGGGGCACTCTTCTTCCTACAAACACCAATAGACATGTGCACAACAAAAAAATTTGTTTATTTTTGTTTAGTTTTTTTCGTTTCCGAAAAAAATGTGTTTTTTTTTCGTTTTCGTCTTTTTCGTTTCCGTTGATTCGTAACGATTCGTACATTCGTTAGTCGTCGGTGTTCGTATTCGTAACGATTCGTACATTCGTAAGAATTATTTTTTCGTTGATAATTTCGTTAATCGGAGCATAATTCATAATTTTCATGTAATGTGTATGCTATTATTACATTTTAATAATTTACGAATCGGAAAAAAAAGTTACGAATCGAAAAAAAGTTAAAAAAAGTTACGAATCGAAAAAAAAAAAGTTACGAATGTATGAATTTTTTTGTTCAATAGAGACACTGAAAATTACGAAAAAAAAAAAAAAAAAAAGTTACGAATCGAAAAAAAAAAAAAGTTACGAATCGGAAAAAAAAGTTACGAATGTACAAATTTTTTTGTTCAATCCATTCGAAGCACGTTTAGCAGCACCATTGTAAGAGACACGGAAAATTACCAATTCAACAAAAAAAAAAAAAGTTACGAATGTACGAATTTTTTCGTTCGTTTTTCTGATTTTCTTCATTAGTACATTAGTTTTTTCTAATTAGTTTTTTTCTGATTTTCGTTGTTTTTCGGATTCGTTCGATTCGAATGATTCGTACGATTCCAAAGATTTGTTCATTCGTACGAAAACGAACTAACGAAAATAACGAAAAAAAACGAAAAAAAAACCCGAAACGAATTGCACATGTCTAAACACCAATGATCGAGTACTCTTCCGCCAACTACCAATGATGGGGCACTATTCCTCCCACCGACACCAACACCTGGCCCCCCTAAACTCTAAAGAACAGTACACCGGCCCTTTGTTTAGAAAATGTTGGGGTCCCCTGTTCAAAAGGGATTTTGACCTAAACTTCTCCTCTTAGCCCTTACGTCTTCACAGCAGACACAAATCATTGATTGCGATGTTATGTATCACAGATTGGGGAATAATTATATCATATTTCCAGCTTTGCCAAAACCCAACATACTGTGGCAGAAGGGCACGTACAGGCAGAATCACGTACCTGTACGTTGCCCTCTAAGAGGCGACTGGTGGGCGCGTGCGCGCCCGCGGCAAGCTCCGTGAGTCAGGTCCCAAGTCCCGCAGACTCGATCACCGCGGGGATACCCCGCGATCACCTCACGGAGTGGACAAACGGGGAGATGCTAATGTAAACAAGCATCTCCCCGTTCTGCCTAGTGACACTGATCTCTGCTCTGTGTGATCGGAGTAGAGATCAGTGACGTGTCACACACAGCCACGCCTCCCAGTTAAAAACACACCCCTAGGACACACTTAACCCCCACACTGCCCCCTAGTGGTTAACCCCTTCACTGCCTGTGTCATTTACACAGGAATCGGTGCATTTGCATAGCACTGATTGCTGTATAAATGACAATGGTCCCAAAAAATGTGTAAAAAATGCGCGACGTGTCCGCCATAATGTCGCAGTCATGATAAAAAATCGGTGATCGCCGCTATTTAAAAAAAATGTTTTAAATTATTAATAAAAATGCCATAAAATGATCCCCTATGTTGTAAACACTATAACTTGCGCAAACCAATCAATAAACGTTTATTGATGATTTTTTTTACCAAAAATATGTAGAATACGTATCGGCCTAAACTGAGGAAAAAAAATAGTTTTTTTATATATTTTTCGGGGATATTCATTATAGCAAAAAGAATGCGTTTTTTTTTAAATAGTCGCTCTTTTTTTGTTTATTGCGCAAAAAAATAAAATCCGCAGAGGTGATCAAATACCACCAAAAAAAAAGCTCTATTTGTGGGAAAAAAAGGACGCAAATTTTGTTTAGGTGCAACATCGCATGACCGCGCAATTGTCAGTAAAAATGACGCAGTACCGAATTGTAAAAAGTGCTCTGGTCAGAAAGGGGTAAAATCTTCCGGAGCTGAAGTGGTTAGATGACACATTAACCCTTTCATGACTACGCCTATTTCTGACATTTGGTGTTTACAAGTTAAAATGCGTATTTTTTGCTAGAAAATTACTTAGAACCCCTAAACATTATTTATATATATTTTAGCAGAGAATCTAGAGAATAAAACGGCGGTGGTTGCAATATTTTATGTCACTTGGTATTTCTGTAGCGGTGTTTTAAGCGCAACTTTTTGGGAAAAAGATACTTTCATGAATTTTAAAAAAACAGTAAAGTTAGCCCAATTTTTTGGTATAATGTGAAAGATGATGTTATGCCGAGTAAATAGATACCAAACATGTCACGCTTTATAATTGCACGCACTCGTGGAATGGCGACAAACTACGGTACCTAAAAATCTCTATAGGCGACGCTTTTAAAATGTTTTACAGTTACCAGGTTAGAGTTACGGAGGAGTTCTGGTGCTAGAATTATTGCTCTCACTCTGACGATCGCGGCGATACCTCACATCTGTGATTTGAACACCGTTTACATTTGCGGGCGCGACTTCCGTATGCGTTTTCTTTGCTGCGCGAGCTCGCAGGGAAGGGGGCGCTTTAAAAAAAAATTCTTATTTATTTTATTTCATTTCATTTTAGATAATTAAAAAAAAATTGTGTTTTAAAAAAAAAAAAAGGAAAAAATTGTGATCACTTTTATTGCTGTCACAAGGAATGAAAACATCCCTTGCGACAGTAATAGGTGGTGACGGGTCCTCTTTATGGAGGGATCGGGGGGTCTAAAAGACTTTGTTCCAGTCTGTCTCTAGCCGCCGGAAGCGGCGGATGTTCGATCGGCGTGAGAACGTCCCTGTGACAGACCTAGCCGGGACAGAGGCTGTTGGAGAGGACTGAATGCGAGCCTATTGCCTTGTGATTACGGGCCCTGGCATTTGGGGGAACGGTGCTCTTTGTTAGCTGTATGCCTGGGGACCGCTCAGCTGGTTTTACTTGGATTTAGGTCCATGCTGGCCCCCCCCCCAAGACACATAGACTGGATATATATGTATATATAATGTGTCTTGTCCCAGGCATTATGGGACACACACTGTCAGATGCTACTCCAGCCAGCCTGTCTGTTGCCTTGTGTAATGTAGATGAGGCTGGTCTGGCTTGTAAGGAGTATTCCACACAAGGTTGTTGTGCTAATTAGCCCTGTGTTAATGTTTATGGTAATGTCTGTTGAATAGTCATTCAAATGAGCTAGGAGCCTTAAAGCGGAAGTAAACCCATCGATTTAACAGTCTAAAAAAAAAAAGGCATGCCGTGAATGCTAACTGCACATTGGCTGTGCTCTCAACCAAACAGTCAAACCATCCAATGGCTGGTGTCATAACGGATCACATGTGCAGCACTGTGGCAGTTGAAGATTAAACAGAGGCAAAGATGGCAGCTTCCTTGGCTGAAAACGATAGGGGGGTTTACTTCCACTTTAAAGTCTTCTCTCAGTCAACTAGTCTGGGTCAATGATTAAGATAATTAGCTCATGCTAATTAGGTTAGCTTTTAGTCATCTGGCTATATATATGTGTGTGACATGTCAAATAAAGAATTCCTGATGTACTCCAAGAACTAGTGTTGTCTAATTCTTGGGGGTTCCTATAACCAGATCCATTGGACTCATGTTCCAGGACTTAGGAAGCATTTACGGCGGAAACCTTGAGTACAGGATCCGTCACAGTCCCCTCCCACTCCTCCGGTATAACAGCCAATCGGCTTTTAGCCGCATCGGTTGTTATGCCCGGATAGCCAATCGCCCGCTCTAAACAACGGTACCGGGATGATGCCTGCAGCAGCGGGGCATTATCCCGGTATAACCCTCGAAAGCCGAGTACGCATATCAGCGTACGCTCGGCGAGTAAGGTTTATGCTTTGTTATAAAGCACTGCGTTACGATAACATGCAATGCACAACAATGTAGCAAGATAGTGTGAACAGTCCCTTCACTTTTCCAATGGGACTGTGTTTGGCAGCCCTGCCAAATCGGTGTTGGTGTGAATGAGCCCTAACCAAAATGTTGGTTGTGTGGTGACCCCCGTATGTTGGGAAATCTTTGTGTCAGACTTGTTTTTTTTATTGTGGTGTAGACACTTGGAGGAAGACATTGTGTAAAACATCCAATTTATTAGAAGACAACACAAGGCTTGGAATGGTCGGGACACAGGATGACCCTTTTGCTCTGAAGGCACTTAGCGGCATAAATGATCCACAGACAGTTCTATCTGCAGGCGGTCGTATGCTGTAGTGTTAAGAACCACATAACTAGAGGATTATGGGTAAGAAAAGAGTCCGATAAGTCTTGAGGTTCACTTGGTACCTAGAAAAGGAAAAAAAATGGGAACCACCAATTGCTGGAGTTGTTGCTCATTGGCTTCAATCTTCCCCAAATTTCTGGGCCGCCCCCAGGAAGGTCCTCGTATCTGGCAGAATATTTCAGACAGAACCGCTCTACTCGTCTTGTAAATGTGATAAAACCGCTAAAGAAACCTTTAAAAATAAAAATTTGGATTTCTATAAAAAAAATTGTAACACTGTCAATTAAAAATTCCTGAGCGTTGTTGCAGACACAATGCAGACGGCATCGCCGCGATGGTCAGTGCGTCTTGCGCTTGTTCTTCTTCTTCTTCTGGGGCTTGGCGGTGAGGTAGCGCAGCCGCACCACGTTCAGCAGCAGCAGGGAGAAGTTTATGACGTAGGTGGTGATGCAGAGAACGCAGAAGTCCTCCAGGATGTAGAAGAGGATGTAGGCCAGGTAGAGGGAGCCGGCGATGGACACCAGTGATGTCACCAGGAGGGTGGCGACCGCGGCCAACGAGGGTACAAATCCTGAAGAGGAATAAAATACCCATTAACAGCAAGTGGACATTTTGATGTGAAGATATAGTACAGGCTGCTCTCTTATACTGAATTTGCTTACTCAGGGTTCACTGCATACTGTGAGCTTCTCACGGTGTGCATTAGAAGCTTAAGCCAGTCATTTCCTGACTGCGGGACATCCAGCATCACCTATAACAGTGATGGCGAACCTTGGCACCCCAGATGTTTTGGAACTACATTTCCCATGATGCTCAACTACACAGCAGAGTGCATGAGCATCATGGGAAATGTAGTTCCAAAACATCTGGGGTGCCAAGGTTCACCATCACTGTCCCTGGCCCAACCCTTTCCTTCATTGGATTTCACAAGCCACAGAAGAAGTGGCTTGGAAAAGCTACAGTACAAAACATCAATCAACATTGTGCCGACTGGGATGGGTTTGCGTACATGTTGACTGGCCGACAACGGCATGGGTTCTTGTACGTGCTGACTGGCCGACAACGGCATGGGTTCTTGTACGTGCTGACTGGCCGACAACGGCATGGGTTCGTGTACGTGCTGACTGGCCGACAACGGCATGGGTTCGTGTACGTGCTGACTGGCCGACAACGGCATGGGTTCGTGTACGTGCTGACTGGCCGACAACGGCATGGGTTCGTGTACGTGCTGACTGGCCGACAACGGCATGGGTTCGTGTACGTGCTGACTGGCCGACAACGGCATGGGTTCGTGTACGTGCTGACTGGCCGACAACGGCATGGGTTCGTGTACGTGCTGACTGGCCGACAACGGCATGGGTTCGTGTACGTGCTGACTGGCCGACAACGGCATGGGTTCGTGTACGTGCTGACTGGCCGACAACGGCGCGGGTTCGTGTACGTGCTGACTGGCCGACAACGGCGCGGGTTCGTGTACGTGCTGACTGGCCGACAACGGCGCGGGTTCGTGTACGTGCTGACTGGCCGACAACGGCGCGGGTTCGTGTACGTGCTGACTGGCCGACAACGGCGCGGGTTCGTGTACGTGCTGACTGGCCGACAACGGCGCGGGTTCGTGTACGTGCTGACTGGCCGACAACGGCGCGGGTTCGTGTACGTGCTGACTGGCCGACAACGGCGCGGGTTCGTGTACGTGCTGACTGGCCGACAACGGCGCGGGTTCGTGTACGTGCTGACTGGCCGACAACGGCGCGGTTTCGTGTACGTGCTGACTGGCCGACAACGGCGCGGGTTCGTGTACGTGCTGACTGGCCGACAACGGCGCGGGTTCGTGTACGTGCTGACTGGCCGACAACGGCGCGGGTTCGTGTACGTGCTGACTGGCCGACAACGGCGCGGGTTCGTGTACGTGCTGACTGGCCGACAACGGCGCGGGTTCGTGTACGTGCTGACTGGCCGACAACGGCGGGGGTTCGTGTACGTGCTGACTGGCCGACAACGGCATGGGTTCGTGTACGTGCTGACTGGCCGACAACGGCATGGGTTCGTGTACGTGCTGACTGGCCGACAACGGCATGGGTTCGTGTACGTGCTGACTGGCCGACAACGGCATGGGTTCGTGTACGTGCTGACTGGCCGACAACGGCATGGGTTCGTGTACGTGCTGACTGGCCGACAACGGCATGGGTTCGTGTACGTGCTGACTGGCCGAGAACGGCATGGGTTCGTGTACGTGCTGACTGGCCGAGAACGGCATGGGTTCGTGTACGTGCTGACTGGCCGAGAACGGCATGGGTTCGTGTACGTGCTGACTGGCCGAGAACGGCATGGGTTCGTGTACGAGCTGACTGGCCGACAACGGCGTGGGTTCGTGGACGTGCTGACTGGCCAACAACGGCGTGGGTTCGTGGACATGCTGACTGGCCAACAACGGCATGGGTTCGTGTAGATGCTGACTGGCCGACAACGGCACGGGTTCGTGTACGTGCTGACTGGCCGAGAACGGCATGGGTTCGTGTACGTGCTGACTGGCCGAGAACGGCATGGGTTCGTGTACGTGCTGACTGGCCGAGAACGGCATGGGTTCGTGTACGTGCTGACTGGCCGGGAACGGCATGGGTTCGTGTACATGCTGACTGGCCGACAACGGCATGGGTTCGTGTACGTGCTGACTGGCCGAGAACGGCATGGGTTCGTGTACTGACTGGCCGGGAACGGCATGGGTCCGTGTACACGTTGACTGGCCGGGAACGGCATGGGTTCGTGTACTGACTGGCCGGGAACGGCATGGGTTTGTGTACATGTTGACTGGCTGAAAACGGCATGGGTTCGTGTACTGACTGGCCGGGAGCGGCATGGGTTCTTGGGGAGGTTTGTGGTCCATCTTGTTCTTGGACAAGCAACATCTACACATTCCATGGAGAATGGATGGAGGTGTTGGTGCTACCTGTGTGGACACAAATGTTGGAGTATCTTCCTGACACTCATTAGAATTGAAGAAGTATCTGGGATAAAACTACGAAAACATCTTCAACATTACAATTAAGTCCAGTTGACTTCTACTACTTGGACAGCTCAGGAGACGGGAAGACGCTTGGATTGAGGTTGGGTCAGGTTGGGTCGAGGTTGGGTCGAGGTTGGGTCGAGGTTGGGTCGAGGTTGGGTCGAGGTTGGGTCGAGGTTGGGTCGAGGTTGGGTCGAGGTTGGGTCGAGGTTGGGTCGAGGTTGGGTCGAGGTTGGATTGAGGTTGGATTGAGGTTGGGTCAGGTTAGAATGTAAAGTGCCGAGGTTTCCTGTAGTCACGCACATGTGGAATAACGATAGGGTACCTTGTACTCTGAAGGGGGCGGTTGCCCCAATACTCACCGAGTGCTATCTGCAGGGTGTAGAACAAGATCCCGAACACACTGTTGGGCTGATTGAGGAGACTCTGTGCTCCCAAAATACCTTCAACCAATCCAAAGCCTCGACCCCATCTGGAAGAGATGGAAAGAAGATTGAATATAAATCAGACAGTAAGAGCACAAAATCATAAATTGTTACACATTCTACAATCTGCACCACACATTGGTGTTGGGGGTTCTCTAGTGTTAAGAGCGGTAAGGATGTGGAACTCCCTTCCACAATCGGTGGATTCAGAGGGAAGGGACAATTAAAAAAAAAAAAAAAAAAAAAAAACTTTTAGATGGGAATTTTATGGATCACAATATACACCAATCACAGCTACTGGGGAATAAGAACTCGGCTTAACATTAATGAACAGGGGTATATCCCCACCTCCAGCGGTGAGCCCTAACGGAGCCCGCCCCAAGCGGTGAGCCCTAACGGAGCCCGTCCCAAGCGGTGAGCCCTAACGGAGCCCGCCCCAAGCGGTGAGCCCTAACGGAGCCCGCCCCAAGCGGTGAGCCCTAACGGAGCCCGTCCCAAGCGGTGAGCCCTAACGGAGCCCGCCCCAAGCGGTGAGCCCTAACGGAGCCCGCCCCAAGCGGTGAGCTCTAACGGAGCCCGTCCCAAGCGGTGAGCCCTAACGGAGCCCGTCCCAAGCGGTGAGCCCTAACGGAGCCCGCCCCAAGCGGTGAGCTCTAACGGAGCCCGCCCCAAGCGGTGAGCCCTAACGGAGCCCGCCCCAAGCGGTGAGCTCTAACGGAGCCCGCCCCAAGCGGTGAGCTCTATGTAGGGCACACTGATTCCCATACACTGACCTGGAGGTGATCCCTATGTAGGACACAGTGGTCCCTATACACTGATCCCCATACACCCCTCCCCATGTAGGGCACACTGAACCCTACTGAGCTGGAGGTGATTCTTATGTAGGACACAGTGGTCCCTATACACTGATCCCCATACACTGATCCCTATGTAGGGCACACTGAAGCCTACTGAGCTGGAGGTGATCCCTATGTAGGACACAGTGGTCCCTATACACTGATCCCCATACACCCCTCCCCATGTAGGGCACACTGATCCCTACTGAGCTGGAGGTGATCCCTATGTAGAACACAGTGGTCCCTGTACACGTATCCCCATGTAGGGCACACTGATCCCCATACACTGATCCCTTTGTATGGCACACTGATCCCTACTGAGCTGGAGGTGATCCCCATGTAGAGCACACTGATCCCCACACACTGACCTGGAGGTGAGCCCTCTGTAGGGCACACTGATCCCTCTGTAGGGCACACTGATCCCCACACACTGATCCCTATGTAGGGCACACTGATCCCCACACATTGATCCCCACACACTGATCCCCATGTAGGACACACTGATCCCCATGTAGGACACACTGATCCCCATGTAGGACACACTGATCCCTCTGTAGGACACACTGATCCCCACACACTGATCCCTCTGTAGGACACACTGATCCCTATGTAGGGCACACTGATCCCCACACACTGATCCCTATGTAGGGCACACTGATCCCCATACACTGATCCCTTTGTATGGCACACTGATCCCTACTGAGCTGGAGGTGATCCCCATGTAGAGCACACTGATCCCCACACACTGACCTGGAGGTGAGCCCTCTGTAGGGCACACTGATCCCCACACACTGATCCCTCTGTAGGGCACACTGATCCCCACACATTGATCCCCACACACTGATCCCCATGTAGGACACACTGATCCCCATGTAGGACACACTGATCCCCACACACTGATCCCTCTGTAGGACACACTGATCCCCACACACTGATCCCTCTGTAGGACACACTGATCCCTATGCAGGGCACACTGATCCCTATGTAGGGCACACTGATCCCCACACACTGATCCCTCTGTAGGGCACACTGATCCCCACACACTGATCCCTCTGTAGGGCACACTGATCCCTATGTAGGGCACACTGATCCCCACACACTGATCCCTCTGTAGGGCACACTGATCCCTCTGTAGGGCACACTGATCCCCACACACTGATCCCTCTGTAGGGCACACTGATCCCTCTGTAGGGCACACTGATCCCTCTGTAGGGCACACTGATCCCTCTGTAGGGCACACTGATCCCTCTGTAGGGCACACTGATCCCTATACACTGATCCCCACACACTGATCCCTCTGTAGGGCACACTGATCCCTCTGTAGGGCACACTGATCCCCACACACTGATCCCTCTGTAGGGCACACTGATCCCTCTGTAGGGCACACTGATCCCCACACACTGATCCCTCTGTAGGACACACTGATCCCTCTGTAGGGCACACTGATCCCTATGTAGGGCACACTGATCCCTATGTAGGACACACTGATCCCCACACACTGACCTGGAGGTGAAGACCTTGGAGCAGCTGATGCCGGGGTTGATATCACACAGGGCGGTGTATTCCGGGTCCCTCTCCCGGGAAGTCTCCACATGATAGGCGTACACCGACAGCCCGATCCCCGCCAAACACAGCACGACCCTCACCGCCCGCTCCATCCTCCGATCACCGCTGACGTGTCCCGCCTGCCCGGCCCCGCCCACCTACTACACTACAGGAGGAGGAGGAGGAAGAGGCGGGGACGTGGGAGGGGCTGCAGAGACCATTTGCTCCTGCATCACCCACAGGGGGGCGGGGCCGGCCAAAAATCACAGCGTATCAATTGTAGGGGGCGGAGCCTGCAGCTAATAGAAATGTATCACTCTCAGGGGGCGGGGCCGATAATAAAGTTCTTTGTATCGCTTACGGGGGGCGGAGCATGCGCTGCAGCCAATACAATGTGTCAGTGTGAGATTGGAGAAGATACATTGTATGAGATAAGAGGAGGGGGAGGGGAGGTCATACACAGGAGGACATTGTATTATATATATATGTATTATATATTTGATCAGAGGATGGAATCGATCTCATTCCATGCCCCCATACACTGATTGATCACATCGATCTCCTACAATCACATCTTCCCATCCACAATAATAAGAATATCTTTCTAAATAAATCGATCAGTTTTGCTTATAATCAATTGATGAGAGTGCATGCGTCTTTCCGATTCACTCATCCAATCATATGAGGAATTATTCCATCACAGCGTTGGATACGATCAGCGGAGTGCTGACCATACACCATACAACCCGATTGTAAGATCTGCACTCACCGGACCCGGCTAGTCCCGGGTTGGACCCCCTTTTCCCTTCACTCTTGGTGGTATAGATCCTACAAGGTGATGGAAACGTTCCTCAGAGATTGTCCTCCATAGTGACATGATAGCATCACACATTTGCTGCAGATTTGTCGGCTGCACATCCATGATGGGAATCTCCCGTTCCACCACATCCCAATGATGCCTATTGGATGAGATGTGGTGAGTGTCTCTATTGGATGAGGTGTGGTGAGTGTGGAGCTCTATAGGATGAGATGTGGTGAGTGTGGAGCTCTATTGGATGAGATGTGGTGAGTGTCTCTATTGGATGAGATCTGGTGAGTGTCTCTATTGGATGAGATGTGGTGAGTGTCTCTATTGGATGAGATGTGGTGAGTGTGGAGCTCTATTGGATGAGATGTGGTGAGTGTCTCTATTGGATGAGATGTGGTGAGTGTCTCTATTGGATGAGATGTGGTGAGTGTCTCTATTGGATGAGATGTGGTGAGTGTGGAGCTCTATTGGATGAGATGTGGTGAGTGTCTCTATTGGATGAGATGTGGTGAGTGTCTCTATTGGATGAGATGTGGTGAGTGTCTCTATTGGATGAGATGTGGTGAGTGTCTCTATTGGATGAGATCTGGTGAGTGTCTCTATTGGATGAGATGTGGTGAGTGTCTCTATTGGATGAGATGTGGTGAGTGTCTCTATTGGATGAGATGTGGTGAGTGTGGAGCTCTATTGGATGAGATGTGGTGAGTGTCTCTATTGGATGAGATGTGGTGAGTGTCTCTATTGGATGAGATCTGGTGAGTGTCTCTATTGGATGAGATGTGGTGAGTGTCTCTATTGGATGAGATGTGGTGAGTGTCTCTATTGGATGAGATGTGGTGAGTGTCTCTATTGGATGAGATGTGGTGAGTGTGGAGCTCTATTGGATGAGATGTGGTGAGTGTGGAGCTCTATTGGATGAGGTGTGGAGCTCTATTGGATGAGATGTGGTGAGTGTGGAGCTCTATTGGATGAGATGTGGTGAGTGTCTCTATTGGATGAGATGTGGTGAGTGTCTCTATTGGATGAGATGTGGTGAGTGTCTCTATTGGATGAGATGTGGTGAGTGTGGAGTTCTATTGGATGAGATGTGGTGAGTGTGGAGCTCTATTGGATGAGATGTTGTGAGTGTGGAGCTCTATTGGATGAGATGTGGTGAGTGTGGAGCTCTATTGGATGAGATGTCGTGAGTGTGGAGCTCTATTGGATGAGATGTGGTGAGTGTGGAGCTCTATTGGATGAGATGTGGTGAGTGTGGAGCTCTATTGGATGAGATGTTGTGAGTGTGGAGCTCTATTGGATGAGATGTTGTGAGTGTGGAGCTCTATTGGATGAGATGTGGTGAGTGTGGAGCTCTATTGGATGAGATGTGGTGAGTGTGGAGCTCTATTGGATGAGATGTGGTGAGTGTGGAGCTCTATTGGATGAGATGTGGTGAGTGTGGAGCTCTATTGGATGAGATGTGGTGAGTGTGGAGCTCTATTGGATGAGATGTGGTTAGTGTGGAGCTCTATTGGATGAGATGTGGTGAGTGTGGAGCTCTATTGGATGAGATGTGGTGAGTGTCTCTATTGGATCAGATGTGGTTAGTGTGGAGCTCTATTGGATGAGATGTGGTGAGTGTGGAGCTCTATTGGATGAGATGTGGTGAGTGTCTCTATTGGATGAGATGTGGTGAGTGTGGAGCTCTATTGGATGAGATGTGGTGAGTGTGGAGCTCTATTGGATGAGATGTGGTGAGTGTGGAGCTCTATTGGATGAGGTGTGGAGCTCTATTGGATGAGATGTGGTGAGTGTGGAGCTCTATTGGATGAGATGTGGTGAGTGTCTCTATTGGATGAGATGTGGTGAGTGTGGAGCTCTATTGGATGAGATGTCGCGAATGAAGTGGATCTGCATCATCAGGCAGCACGATAGACGATGGATCTACAATGGTGCCTTTCAAAGATCTTTTAGGCCCCTTTCACACTGGGGCGGTGCGGGCGTCGGCGGTAAAACGCAGCCATTTTTAGCGGCGCTTTACCGTCATTTTAGCGGCAGTATTCGGCCGCTAGCGGGGCACTTTTAACCCCCGCTATCAGCCGAAAAAGGGTTAAAACCTGTACGGTGCAAATAATTATTGCGCTAACCTGTGGAAAAAAGAGAAAAAAGCTGCTACATATGAATGTGACAAAAATTCATAAGTGGAAGGAAGTGAAAATGTAGCGCTAATAAATAAACAGCGCTAATATACTGTGTAAATACATGAATAACCATGTGCCCATAAATGGTGCTTAATAAATGATAAAAATTAATGCATAAATAACCATCAACATAAATGAATGGGTTAAGTGCAAAAATAAGTCCCCATTAGGTGGAAATGAAAAGACTGTGGGTAAGTCCTAAAGGAAATCAGTCCCAGCGATCAACAGGTCTATGGCAGACACGGAGTGGTTCATATAAAGACAACCAGAAGCAGTTGGGTTGGTATCTGAAGACAGTGACATCAATGGTTTCATACTCTTACCAGAGCCAGTGGACCTGGATATCAGCGACACCAGGTCAAACGAGCATGGAACGATGGAACCAAGATGAAACAGGGACGGTCCGGAAGGTCCTAGAAGATCACTTAATGAATATGGAACAATCAGCGATATCCTCAGAGATCCGGTCCTCTCTAAATGGAATCCAGATAGTGGAAAGGCAAACACCAAGCAATGAATCGCTAGGTGGGAGAGTCAGGCAGACTCATAGAGCAGGCAATCTCCTCTGCTGTTACTTCCAGTAATGTCTTCTCATTAGAAGAGAAGACATTACTGTTCCATCCTTCCATGCTCATTTTAACTGGTGTCGCTGACATCCAGGTCCACTGGCTCTGGTAAGAGTATCCACCTTTATCAAACCATTGATGGCACTGTCTTCAGATACCAACCCAACTGCTTCTGGTTGTCTTTATGCTAACCACTCTGTGTCTGCCGTAGACCTGTTGATCGCTATGACTGATTTCCTTTAGGACTTACCCACAGTCTTTTCATTTCCACCTAATAGGGACTTATTTTTGCACTTTTTACCAATTAGGTAGAAAAGAAAAGACTGTGGGTAAGTCCTAAAGGAAATCAGTCCCAGCGATCAACAGGTCTACGGCAGACACAGAGTGGTTCATATAAAGACAACCAGAAGCAGTTGGGTTGGTATCTGAAGACAGTGACATCAATGGTTTGATAAAGGTGGATACTCTTACCAGAGCCAGTGGACCTGGATGTCAGCGACACCAGTTAAAATGAGCATGGAAGGATGGAACAGTAATGTCTTCTCTTCTCTTCTTCTAATGAGAAGACATTACTGGAAGTAACAGCAGAGGAGATTGCCTGCTCTATGAGCTTGCCTGACTCTCCCACTTAGCGATTCATTGCTTGGTGGTTGCCTTTCCACTATCTGGATTCCATTGAGAGAGGACCGGATCTCTGAGGATATTGCTGATTGTTCCATATCCATTGAGCGATCTTCCGGACCTTCCTTTCATGCTCGTTTGACCTGGTGTCGCTGACATCCAGGTCCACTGGCTCTGGTAAGAGTATCAAACCACTCTGTGTCTGCCGTAGACCTGTTGATCGCTGGGACTGATTTCCTTTAGGACTTACCCACAGTCTTTTAATTTCCACCTAATTGGGTTAAGTGCAAAAATAAGTCCCTATTAGGTGTAAATGTAAAGAATGTGGGTCCACTGGCTCTGGTAAGAGTATCAAACCATTGATGTCATTGTCTTCAGATACCAACCCAACTGCTTCTGGTTGTCTTTATATGAACCACTCTGTGTCTGCCGTAGTCCTGTCGATCGCTGGGACTGACTTCCTTTAGGACTTACCCACAGTTTTTTAATTTCCACCTAATGGGGACTTGTTTTTGCACTTAACCCATTCATTTAAGTTGATGGTTATTTATGCATTCATTTTTATCATTTATTAAGCACCATTTATGGGCACATGGTTATTCATGTATTTACACAGTATATTAGCGCTGTTTATTTATTAGCGCTACATTTTCACTTCCTTCCACTAATAAAAAAAAAACTTTGAAGATAACGTGTTAGTAAAGAAAATGAAGAATACAAGTAAAAGAAAAAAAAAATGAAGATTGTGGGTCTGTAGCTCGGCATCAGAGCAATTGACTGAAGATCAAGAGGCCCACAAATCATATTGTAGAAAATATTGTTGGGGTCGTGGTTTGTGTTGGAAGGGAAAAGTCACATCCTTTGAAGATCAGCCTGCAATCGTGGAAGGTAGGCGGTGGTCTAGGTGGGTGTAAATGTTTGGCAATGAAAAAAATGTGATTTTATAAAATGATGGATTGTGTCTAACTACACAGATTACATCGATTGAATATACATGTCAATATACAGCCCACTGATATTTCTGAAAAAAAAAAAAAAAAGAATACATTTCACAAAAAGACTACTAGATAAATAAATATAAATTTTATTAACAATAACTGAAGACATTGCAGTGTCAGAAACAGGAGCACCACTGTAGTTTTAGGCCTGGTTTACATTTGAGCCTGGTAAAAAATAGGCAACTGAGCCACAGTTTTACCCCCCCCCCCCCCCCAACCATCTCCCTTAAAGTGGTTGCAAAGGCTGAGGTTTTTTTTAAATTAAGTCTCTGCATTAAGATTAAAAAAATAAAATAAAAAGTTTTGTGTTCAGCTTCCCAAATACTTACCTGAGCCCAATCTCAAATCCAGCTCTGTGCTTCTCCCTCCTTACTGGACATGGAGGCAGTCATTGGCTCCTGCTGTTTTCAATCACAGCCTGTAAGTAGACAGCAGGGGGCGGGGCTGATCAATAAATACACAGAGCCCGGCTCAGGATCGAGCCCACCCAAGTGCCTCCGTGCCAAGCGGCTTGTTATGGGGGCACTCAGAAGGGGGGGAGCCAGGAGTGCCAGTGGGGGACCCCAGAAGAGGAGAATCGGGGCTGCTATGTGCAATACTATTTCACAGAGCAGGTAAGTGTTATTTTAAAAAAATAAAAAATTACCATTACAATCACTTTAACCCAGGGGTTTCAAACTGGTGGCCCTCCAGCTGTTGCAAAACTACAAGTCCCATGAGGCATTGCAAGGCTGACAGTTACAAGCATGACTCCCATAGGCAGAGGCATGATGGGACTTGTAGTTCCGCCACATCTGGAGGGCCACCAGTTTGAGACCCCTGCTTTAACCCATTACATTGGGGGTGATTTACTAAAACTGGAGAGTGCAAAATCTGGTTCAGGTCTGCATAGAAACCAATCAGCTTCCAGGTGTGTCTTTTTTTTCTTAATTGAACAAACTGAAGTTAGAAGCTGATTGGGTACCATGCACAGCTGCAGGGCTGGGACAAGGGGAGGGCAGGAGGGGGCGGCTGCCCTGGGCGCAGTGATTTACTGTATGGATGGGGGAGCCAGTGAGCTCATTCTGATGCAAGACAATTTGAGAAGCGGATGACTGCTGGGTGTAGCATCCCCTAAGCTCACATATAATGAAGGGGGGTTCAGTTTGGCTTCTTTGCCCTGGGCACTGGATGACCCTGTCCCAGCACTGCACAGCTGCTCTAGGTTTTGCACTCTCCAGTGTGAGTAAATGAACCCCAGTGGCCCGATAGTGTTATACAGATGTCGTGGTCACAGAAACTAAATATACCCCCTGTCCCTTTTAGGGGGCAGTACCTCTGCCTAACACAACCCATTCAAGTGAATGGGGCGCCACCGTAATAGTATGCAATACAGTGCAGTTGTGCAAACTTACAGGGTTAAAACAGGGCAGTGAAGCGGCTATAAAACGCCGGTTAGTTTAACCCCCTGGTGCGGGCCACATGCAAATATTCAGGCTTTTCTGCGCCTGGTCTGTGGTGCAGAAAGGCTGCATATTTGCGTGAAAATGCAGTCAATACAGCTGTGCCCTGCACGCTCCTGGCACAGTAACCGGCGCCTAACCGACAGCTCCCTATCCCAAGCAGTTTTCGGATCACGTGACCGCCCTGACAGGCCAATCACAGCGGTGACGTGATCTTAAGCCCCGCCTCCCAGCAACCTCTTAAAGGGCCGAGAGGTGCTGGCGTGAAGAGGTTCACTGAAAATCTGCCGCAAGTGTAAAACGAGCCCTTAATGTAGTATATAATTCTCTGCCATGTGGCCTTGTAGATCCAGAACGGGGGTCCCTTCAGCCCTAAAAAGATTCTTTAGTCTCCCCCTGCCCCCCCCCCAACAAAAAAAAAATTAAAAGTTAGCAGCTATAAATACAATAGCTGTTGACTTTTAATAAAAAGGACACTTACCTGTGCAGGGATCCGGAGCTGTCCTCACCCGGGCTGGTTCTTTGCTGGTTTTCGGGTCCCCAGCGCCGCCATGATAACTGTGGGAAGCCGGCTGTGACTCCTCCCCACTGTGAAGGCGTGAGCCGTGCTGTGCCCTACGCATGGTCCCACAGCCTTCTGGGACCTGTGATGTGTCCCAAGAGGCTCCTGGTGGGACTTCGATCATCTAGGCAACCTGGGCAGAAGTGGGAGCAGGTACCTGTCAAAACCAGGTACCCCCCCCCCAGAAAAAAAAAATCCACAAGTTTAAGGGAGGTGGTGGAGGAGGCAGAGATGCAGAACTTCCCTTTAGGGGTGAAGTTCTACTTTAAGCACTTCCATGGGCTTTACAGCTGTGGACCTTCTGGGGTTGATTTACTAAAATCAGTGCAGAATCTGGTGCCGATCTGCATAGAAACCAATCAGCTTGCAGGTTTTATTGTCTAAGCTTAATTGAAGAAGCTGAAGTTAAAAGCCGATTGGCTAATCTGGTGTAGCTGTGCATGGGAGCCAATCAGCTTCTAACTTCAGCTTGTTCAATTGAGCTTTGACAATAAACCCTGGAAGCTGATTGGCTAATCTGGTGTAGCTGTGCATGAGAGCCAATCAGCTTCCAGGTTTTATTTTAAAGCTTAACTGAACACGCTGAAGTTAAAAGCCGATTGGCTCCCATGCACAGCTACACCAGATTAGCCAATCGGCTTTTAACTTCGGCTTGTTCAATTAAGCCTAGACAATGAAACCTGGAAGCTGATTGGCTCTCATGCACAGCTACACTAGATTAGCAAATCAGCTTCCAGGTTTTATTGTCCAAAGCTTAATTGAACAAGCTGAAGTTAAAAGCCGATTGGCTAATCTGGTGTAGCTGTGCATGGGAGCCAATCAGCTTCTAACTTCAGCTCGTTCAGTGAAGCTTTGACAATAAACCGTGGAAGCTGATTGGCTCCCATGCAGAGCTGCATCAGATTTTGCACATTCCAGTGTTAGTTAATCAATCCAAAGTATCAATGTCGGGGGGGAGGGGATCCTTAGAATACAAAGTATCATAATGGGGGGGGGGGGGGGGTCCGGAATTCTATACAATGTAACAAATCTTTACAATATAAATTATCAATAAAGGGACATCCAGAAGTCTGTACAATGTAACAAGTACATTGAGGTTGATTGACTAAAACTGGAGAGAGCAGAATCTGGTGCAGCTGTTCATGGGAGCCAATCAGCTTCTACCTTCAGCTTGTTCAGTGAAGCTTCGACAATAAAAACTGGAAGCTGATTGGCTCCCATGCAGAGCTGCACCAGATTTTGCACTCTCCAGTTTTAGTAAATCAACCCCAATGCATTTGTTACATTGTACAGACTTCTGGATGTCCCTTTATTGATACTTTATATTGTAAAGATTTGTTACATTGTATAGAATTCTGGATCCCCCCCCATGATACTTTGTATCTAAGGATCCCCTCCCCCCCACCATTGATAGTTTGGGATTGATTCACTAAAACTGGAGAGTGCAAAATCTGGTGCAGCTCCGCATGGGAGCCAATCAGCTTCCAGTTTGTATTGTCAACGCTTCACTGAACAAGCTGAAGGTAGAAGCTGATTGGCTCCCATGCAGAGCTGCACCAGATTCGTCACTCTCCAGTTTTAGTAAATCAACCTCTATACCAGGGATCCTCAAACTACGGCCCCTCCAGCTGTTGCGGAACTACACATCCCATGAGGCATTGTAAAACTTTGACATTCACAGACATGACTAGGCATGATGGAATTGTAGTTCCTGAACAGCTGGAGGGCCGTAGTTTGAAGACCCCTGCTCTATGGGGTCTATTTAAAAACATTTGTCTGTGCGAATCCCTCGGCAGCCTTATGATTAATCCCCGGAATGTGTCTAATGTTTGTATCCTCTATGATCGTCATCTCCACCTGGTGACCATAATGTGGTATGACAGGTTGTGGCAGGGGCGGACTGACAACTCATGGGCCCCCCCGGGCAATAGGAGATTATAGGGCCCCCAGGCAATCAGAGATTATGGGGCCACACAGTATACACACACACACAGTATACAATCACACAGTATACACAGACATGTTTCTATTGGCTGAGAAGGTACTGGAGAGGTGGGGCAGATATATTCTCTGGATTTTTAGACCAAAAGGATGTCGGTAAGGGACATTTCAGAAACAGATGTAAAAAAAAAAAAAACACAGATTGTTACATACTGTCCCTGGTTTTACTTAGGCTGGCAACCCTGATGGGGCCCCCTAGTGGCCCGGGCCCCTCGGGCAGTGCCCGAGTGGTCGAATGGTCAGTCCACCACTGGGTTGTGGTATTTCAGGAAAATACTGCATTATGACCACTAGATGGAGCTGATGATCCTAGGAAATACAGACATTAGCCACATTATGGGGATTATTCAGGACAGATGTGTGAGTGCTTTTTATAAAAAAAAAAAAGGTTTTCAGGTAGGTGGACAATTCCTTGAATTTAAGATTTCTAGGCACGTTGAGAAGTTTTGAAGGTTTTTGTCCATGTTCACCGGTTCAGGTGGCTCAGTGCACCTTGGTCATAAGATATCGATGGGGACCTGTCACCAAGCACTGGTCAACTTTGTAAGTCTCTTCCTCTATAGGGCCCTCAGTGAAGCTCAAACATGTGCTCAACGCAGCAGACAAACCCATCTAGGTGAGGGGGTCACCGGAGTGTGCCGTAATCCCATGACTTGGTGCGCGCACACACGCGCGCAGAGCAGTGCCAAGGGTGCTGCAGCTCCTGGATCTGCTATGGCAGAAGAGCTGACATCCTGCCGACCCAAGTGATACGTAACCTGGAGTGCGAGACGATGGGTGAGCTCCTGATCCTCGTCATATTTCATCCACTATGGCCTTTCCATGCAAAAATAAGTCCGTACACAAGCATAGACCTCCAATACCCAGTCCAGATCTGGCTCCTGGAGACTACGGGGCCCTCACCTACCAAGAGTGTCTGGAAGAAGAACTGCCAGTGTTGTCCAGAGAAATATCAGCTGAAATCAGGCTTGTAGTGGGGGGGGGGAGCAGCTTTTTAATACGGGTGGGGTGTGGAAGTACCTAGGTTACCCCTACAGGAGGGAAGGACTCAGGGTGGTGCCACCAGTGTGGTGATGACTACTAAGGGGCCAACAAGCTTACAGGAGGCCCTCCAGGACTATGAAGAGGTGAGGGATTTCAGTTGGGTGTTAATGACCGGTTTCCTTCTCGTCTTTAGCCATCCCTTATTTTTAAATAACTGCAAGTTGCCCTTTAAGTCCTCCTTTGATCAGTGCTCATAGATCTGACTGGCGGCCAGGAGCAGATCAGACAGTTCTGATATCAGACATCCAGGATAAGTCAAGGTTCTGTCCCTCCGCGGAGACCTTCGTCCTGCGTGTCCTCAGCTGTCTTGGAGGTCGGGAATGTCGGAGAGGATCATGGGAGATCCCAGCTGCAGGTCTTCCTGGAGGGCGGTCAGGTCTGCGGGATTCATGCGATGAACCTCCAGCCAATCGGCTAAGAGTGATGCTGAAAGAGGGGCGGAGTCTACCAGGCTGAAAGAGACATAGACGCGGTGTCAAGAAACAGGCCCACAAATGTGGATGAATAAATCCCCGACATGTCAAATTATAGAATAACAGGGACCCATTGAACAGTACCAAGCCCTGATAAAGAGGGAACCACTGGATAGTACCAAGCCCTGACTAAGGGGGACCCACTGAACAGTACCAAGCCTTGATAAAGGGGGACCCACTGGATAGTACCAAGCCCGGATGAAGGGGGACCCACTGAACAGTACCATGCCCTGATGAAAGGGGGACCCACTGGACAGTACCAAGCCCTAATAAAAAGGGAGACCCACCGAACAATACCAAGCCCTAATGAAAGGGGAACCCATTGGACAGTACCAAGCTCTATTGAATGATGGACCCACTAGACAGTACCAAGCCTTGATAAAGGGGGACCCACTGGACAGTACCAAGCCCTGATGAAGGGGGACCCACTGGACAGTGCCAAGCCTTGATAAAGAGGGACCCACTGGACAGTACCAAGCCCCGATGAAGGGGGACCCACTGGACAGTACCAAGCCCTGATGAAAGGGAGAACCACTGGACAGTACCAAGCTCTAATGAATGATGGACCCACTGGACAGTACCAAGCTCTAATGAATGATGGACCCACTGGACAGTACCAAGCCCTGATAAAAGGGAGACCCACTGGACAGTACCAAGCCCTGGTGAAGGGGGACCCACTAGACAGTACCAAGCCCTGATGAAAGGGGACCCACTAGAAAGTACCAAGCCCTGATGAAAGGGAGACCAACTGGACAGTACCAAGCCCTGATGAAAGGGAGACCAACTGGACAGTACCAAGCCCTGATGAAAGGGAGACCAACTGGACAGTACCAAGCCCTGATGAAAGGGAGACCAACTGGACAGTACCAAGCCCTGATGAAAGGGAGACCAACTGGACAGTACCAAGCCCTAATGCAAGGGAGACCCACTGAACAATACCAAGCCCTTGTAAAGGGGAACCCACTAAAAACAGTACCAAGCCCTGATAAAGGGGGCCCACTGAACAGTACCAAGTTCTAATGAAAGGGGGACCCACTTAACAGTACCAAGCTCTAATGAAAGGGGGGCCCACTGGACAGTCCCAATCCCTGATGAAAGGGAGACCCACTGGACAGTACCAAGCCCTGATGAAAGGGAGACCCACTGAACAATACCAAGCCCTGATGAAAGGGAGACCCACTGAACAATACCAAGCCCTGATAAAGGGGGACCCACTGAACTACCAAGCTCTAATGAAAGGGGGAGCAACTAGACAGTACCAACCCCTGATAAAGGGGGACCCACTGAACAGTACCAAGCCCTGATGAAAGGGGGACCCACTGGACAGTACCAAGCCCTTGTAAAGGAGAACCCACTGAACAGTACCAAGTCCTGATGAAAGGGGGACCCGCTGGACAGTACCAAGCCCTAATGAAAGGGGGACCCACTGAACAATACCAAGCCCTGATGAAAGGGGGACCCATTAGACAGTACCAAGCCCTGATAAAGGGAGACCCTCTGAACAGTACCAAGCCCTGATGAAAGGGAGACCCACTGGACATTACCAAGCCCTTATGAAGGTGAATCCATTGAAGGGGACTGAGCCTGATGAAGGGGCGACCACTGATCCCTTCCAAGCCCTAAATAACCATCTTACCTCTCACGGCTCTCGGATGCCATATCGAAGGACTGGTTCAGGAACTCCTCAAGATCGAAGCCCAATCCGTACCCAGCACCACTTCCTTTTGGTGTGACAGAGAAGACGGGGGGCAGGACATCCTCTACCTGGGAGTGTTCAGGGAAAATAAGTAGAAAAAAATTGTGTTTGAAAAACAGCTGCACAAATATCACATGGCATAAAAAATTGCAACACCCCCTGTTTTATTCTCTAGGGCCTCTGTTTAAAAAATATATAATGTTTGGGGTTGGAAGTAATTTTATAGCACAAAATACAGATTTTTAAATGCAAACAAGAAGTATCAGAACTGGTCTTGACAGGTAAGTCGCAATATATCACATTTTTTGGGTTTAGGTTTAGTGTTCTGAGGGACGCATTGATTGACGCTCCTACCTGAGACTTTGAGAACTGTTGGGTCACCAGGTTGATATCTGGAGAGATGGAGGCCGAGGGGTCGGTTGCGTTGAAGGTGGTGGGTCGGAGAGGTGTCAGATCTTGAGGCTTGGGCTCTTCTTGAACGCGACAATCCACCCCGCCGGGGAACGTTATTCCAGGGATTTGCGTTGGTTGCTCAATGTCAGTGGGGTTGCGTAGGAAGAGCGCGGGATCCACAGCGATGGAATTCCGCTTCCCGTCTCCTGTGTCGGCCGCTGGCCAGCTTTCTTGATGCCCTCCTCTGCTCCATGTTGGGTTGATTCTGGCCTGAGCAGAGAAAGCCCCAGGAAGAACGTGCCCACTGGAAATAAATTTGACATCTGGGGGAAGCTGGCTGGCGATTGGAGGAGCCACTGGCTTCACTTGGGGAGCCAGCACCACAGGGGCAATCTGGAAGGGTGCTGGAGTGGGTGGCACATAATGGAGCAGGTTGGGCACAGGGCAGGGGTTCAGGCCCCTTGGAATAAACTGGATATTTGGTGCGACAGCGGGAGCTGAGATGGTTCCGTTCTGCTGGCATCGGACCTCAGGAACTGGATTGAGGTTGGCCATGCCAAACACTGTCTGTTGGGGAAGGGGCGGAGTCATGGTGCCCATGTCTGGACATGGAGCTGGTTTTGGCACCGTTGGGGTTGGGTTGGTGGGAGGCGGGGCCAGCTGGGGAAGCGGCTGTTGATGCGTCTGGTCAATCATCCGTGTCCACCGCTCCAAAAGGTTCTTGTCATTTTCGCTCAAAATCAACCCGCCAAATCCGTCCGCTTTCTCACGCCGCTCCTTCTCTTTCTGCTTCTTTTCCTTCTCCCGGGCGCGCTCATGCCGCCGTCTCCTTTTCTCCTCCCTTTCACGCTGTCGCTCCTGTGCCGTGATTGGCTTCTTTAATTCAGGGGTCTCAGGAATGGAACTGGGGGCATCTACGGGAGAGACACGAGGACAAGAATTAGGAACAACAGATTCTTACATTATTGGTGTAAAGATACAGGATTGGGGTTTGTGCCCTTATCATTGGGGTGCTTCTAGTAAGCAAGGCTTCATCCAGTTGTGTAACTAAAACCTTCAGGGCCCTGGTGCAAGAAACCATAAAGGGCCACCTGACCCAATGGTCCTGGGGCCCTTTCCATCTGTCCAGGGCCCTTTCCTCTGAGCACATACCCCTTCTCACTGATCCTGTGGCCCTTTACTCCTGTAGCAGGGCCTTTTTTATGGTCCAGTAGTGGGACCGTTTCCTGCCATCTTGGGGCCTCCCCACGGTGGTGGGAAACCAGGGCCCGGTCACAAGTGTGACCTTTGCAACCCTGGTAGTTCTGCCACTGTCTCACCACCAATGATCACACACAGGGTTCACCTCCACCGATCGCACGCGCGCGGGGCTCACCTCCACCGATCGCACGCGCGCGGGGCTCACCTCCACCGATCGCACGCGCGCGGGGCTCACCACCACTCTTATAGCGGGACTGCGATATTGACACTGACTGACACTTTTGACACTTTGTGGGAACCACTGACACTAATACAGTGATCAGTGCTAAAAATATGCACTGTCACTGTATTAATGACACTGGCTAGGAAGAGGTCAACATCGGGGGTGATCAAAGGTTTAACTGTGTGCCTAACCTGTGTTTTTGTGTACCGTGTAAGGTGATTGTACTAAGGAATAGGATGGATTTTCTTCCTTGCTTTGCAGAGAAAGAAAATCCATTACATCCCCCCGTCAGGACAGAGCTCTGCTTTGCTTACATCGAGCCTCTCTCCTCGCCAATTAGTGAGTGCCTGCGGACATCCATTGGCCGGCCTCCACTGATTGGCTTCTGCTGTGACTAATCACAGCAGAAGTGGCGTTCCAGCGGGGAACGTGCGTGCCCCCCTAGGTGGGAGTGCAGAATTACGTATATTATATATATATATATATATATATATAATATTTTATATTTTTTATATATATATATATATATATAAAAAATATACGCTTACTATATATATATATATAAATAAATAAAACACACACATACACGTGATCTTGCTCCGAACGGCTGCCCTGTAGCAGTAAATCTGCTATAGGGCAGTTGGGAAGTGGTTAAACATAGTGTACGGGTCTGTTTGGATAGGCTCTGTTTACAGACACTGCATTTTAGGCCCCTTTCACACTGTCGGACCACTCAGATCTGCCTGTCAGTTTTGTCGGCGGACCTGAACAGGCGCTCCATGTTAGTCTATGGAGCGCTGGATGTCAGCGGTGACATGTCCGCTGACGTCCGACCCGGTCCGACCCGCTAAAAGCAGACGGATGGCCCTACGTTCGCCTCCGTCGCTGGCGGATCGGATGGGGTGAGATCTGATGAAAAACGGACACGCTGTCCATTTTCGTCCGATCTCTCCATAGAGACCAGCGGCGCTCAACAAGCCCCTCCCCACTCAGTGAGCAGAGAGGGACCTGTCATCCGCCGGCTCAGCGGAGATCAACGGAGAGATCTCCCAGTGAGCTGGCGGACAGAGGCGGACTCCGTGAAATTGTGAGAATGAGGCCTTACATTAACCACTTGCCGACCGGCGCACGACGATATACGTCGGCAGAATGGCACGTACAGGCAGGAGGGCGTATATATAAGTCCCTCCTTAATGCCTGTCCGTGCCATCGGGGACCCCCGCGATCGTCTCACGGGAAGGCTGAACGGGGAGATGCCGAGATAAACAACATCTCCCCGTTCTGCCTAGCAACTAGTGACGCCGATCTCTGCTCCCTGTGATTGGAGCAGAGATCAGCATTCACTAGCTGACAGCCACGCCCCCCCACAGTAAGAAACACACCCCTAGGCATACTTAACCCTTACACTGCCCCCCTTGTGGTTAACCCCTTCACTGCCAGTGTCATTTATAGAGGAATCAATGCATTTAAATAGCATTAATTGCTGTAAAAATGACAATGGTCCCAAAAATGTGTCAAAAAATGTCCGATGTGTCCGCCATAATGTCGCAGTCACAAAAAAAAATAAAAAATCGCAGGTCTCCGCCATTACTAATAAAAAAAAAATATTAATAAAAATGCTATAAAACTATCCCCTATCTTGTAAACGCTATAACTTCTGCGCAAACCTATCAATAATCGCTTATTGCGATTTTTTTTACCAAAAATATGTAGAAGAATACGTATCGGCCTAAACTAAGGAAAAAAAATCGTTTTTTTATATATTTTTTGGGGATATTTATTATAGCAAAAAGTAAAAAATAATGCATTTTTTTTTCAAAATTGTCGCTCTATTTTTGTTTATAGCGCAAAAAATAAAAACCGCAGGGGCGATCAAATACCACCAAAAGAAATCTCTATTTGTGGGAAAAAAAGGACGCCAATTTTGTTTGGGAGCCACGTCGCACGACCGCGCAATTGTCAGTTAAAGCGACGCAGTGCCGAATCGCAAAAAGGGGCCTGGTCCTTTGGCTGCCAATTGGTCCGGTCTGAAAGTGGTTAATACAGTGTACAGGATTGTGTGGATAGGCTTCGTTTACAAACACTGCACCGTGCATTTGAATGTAGCACAAGGAGAAGCGGGCCAGACAGGCCTTCAAGGAGTAATCCACACAACAAGAATACTACTACACTACATTAGAAATGCCTTTAGCTCACCTTTGGATTTGTTGCGCAGGGCCGACTTCAGTAGAGCAGCTTTCAGCGCCGCCTTGGTGTCGTCAGAAATAGCGCCCTCTCTCTTTGGCACTGGCTCGGGATCAATCTTAATCGCTGGAGCCTCCTCTTTCACCTCCGTACTTTCGCTCGTCGTTGGCACGATATCTTCAATCTCCGAGGGAGAGGTCAGGTCGATGGTTTCCGGCTTCACGGGAGCTCTTGGTGACTCCATGGGGAAATCGGCTCTTTCCCTGGCGGAGTTGGCACTTGGCATATCCACATCAAACCCTTGAGGGGGCGGCGGGAGCGGCGGTGACTGAAAGTCATCTGACCTAATGACGTGGTCGGTCACCGGGCCCTCGTCTGCTGGTTTCAGGACGGGTTTAAAGCTGATCTGCCGCCGGATGCCCTCTCTCCTCTGGTGGAAGGCGTCTATCTCAGCCACAATGGCCTCCTTGATCTGCTCTTTGGTCAGGATCTGCTTGTCAAAGTCAAAGTCAAACGCTGGCACGCATTCCGGCTCGTCGTCCGGGTCGTGGTACTTGGATAGAAAAGGGTGCCGCAGGGCTTCGCACACGGATATCCGCTCACGCGGGTCAAACCTCAACATTTTGGAGAGCAGATCCAAGGACTTCCTGTCTCCTTGAGGGTACAGGCTCGCCCAGGGTACCGGCTGGCGAGAGGGCAGGCTCTGGATGTATGCTCGGACCCGCTCTGCTCCGATGGCTCGGATCACCTGGCTGGACGGTGTTCCAAGCACCGTCATGATGAGCTGAAGCTGGTGGATGTAGTTCTTGCCGGGGAAGATCTGTTTGCGGCCCAGCATTTCGGCGAAGATGCAGCCCACGGACCACATGTCGATGGCCTGAGTGTACTCGTGGAGCGACAGCATGAGCTCCGGGGCGCGGTACCAGCGGGTGGCCACGTACTCCGTCATGAAGTATTTGTACTCGTCAGGCTTGGTGCAAAGTCCTCGGGCCATGCCAAAGTCGCCAATCTTCAGCTCACAGTTCTCATTGATCAGAAGGTTGCTTGGCTTCAGGTCGCGGTGGAGAACGTTGGCCGAGTGGATGTATTTTAGACCCCTCAACAGCTGGTACAGGAAGTAGCGGGCGTGTTCTAACGTCAGGGGCTGCGAGGAGTGGATGATCTGGTGAAGATCGCTCTCCATGAGATCCAGCACCACGTACCTGTAGATCAGGAATAAAAAAAGAAAGAAAGAAATACTTTAAGAACAGTAAAAATATGCAACAGTCTTCCATCAGAGCTGGTTGTAGCGAACCCAACAGGCCGGGGGGGGTGGGCTTCCTGCTTTGAAAATGGAGCCAACATGATATCATATATTTAGTCCAGACACTGAATATCCTCCATGCCCGACACACAGCATGTAGACCGTGTGCAGTCTACTGACTCTCTCTGTATGGTCCGTCACATCCTAGGCATTATTAACCACCTACTGGGCCCCAATGCAGAGTGGCTGTGGGATGACGGGTGTTGGGACGCTCCCCACACTTGGCACTAAAATAAAGCCAACGCAGTCAGGCACAAGTTTACTCCGCCCAACAGAAGAAGAGTAGACCTGACCCGACGTCATCAGAGAGCGAGCAGCTCTGGAGAATGTCGTCTGGTAAGTAAACAATGAGTGGGGTTATATAACCCTTCCACTGACCACCAATGGTGGAGTGGGGTGAGTGCTGACAGCACTGCCAGTGACCACCAATTCAGGGAGGAAGTTAGAGAAAAAGGAGGGTGCTAAACAGCTGTGGAGAGCTCTCGATCCCCCCTCACCTAGGAATGGAGAGCACTCTATCCCCCCTCACCTAGGAATGGAGAGCACTCTATCCCCCCTCACCTAGGAATGGAGAGCACTCTATCCCCCCTCACCTAGGAATGGAGAGCACTCTATCCCCCCCTCACCTAGGAATGGAGAGCACTCTATCCCCCCTCACCTATGAATGGAGAACACTCTATCCCCCCTCACCTAGGAATGGAGACCTCTCTAACCCCCCCCCCCCACCTAGGAATGGAGAGCACTCTATCCACCTCAGCTAGGAATGGAGAGCACTCTATCCCCTCCTAACCTAGGAGTTGAGAGCTCTCCACCCCACCCCACCCCCCCCCCCACATAGGAATGGAGAGCACTCTATCCCCCCCTCACCTAACCTAGGAATGGAGAGCACTCTATCCCCCCTCACCTAGGAATGGGGAGCTCTCTACCCCCCTCACCTAGGAATGGAGATATTATACCCCCCTCCACCTAGGAATGGAGAGCACTCTATCCCCCCTCACCTAGGAATGGAGAGCTCTCTACCCCCCCCCTCACCTAGGAGTGGAGAGCTCTCTATCCCCCCTCACCTAGGAGTGGAGAGCTCTCTATCCCCCCTCACCTAGGAATGGAGAGCACTCTATCCCCCCTCACCTAGGAATGGAGAACCCTCTAGCCCCCCTTACCTAGGAATGGAGAGCTCTCGATCCCCCCTCAACTAGGAATGGAGCGCACTCTATCCCCCCTCACCTAGGAATGGAGAGCTCTCTATCCCCCCTCACCTAGGAATGGAGAGCTCTCTATCCCCCCCTCACCTAGGAATGGAGAGCTCTCTATCCCCCCTCACCTAGGAATGGAGAGCTCTCTATCCCCCCCTCACCTAGGAATGGAGAGCTCTCTATCCCCCCTCACCTAGGAATGGAGAGCTCTCTATCCCCCCTCACCTAGGAATGGAGAGCTCTCTATCCCCCCTCACCTAGGAATGGAGAGCTCTCTATCCCCCTCACCTAGGAATGGAGAGCTCTGTATCCCCTCTCACCTAGGAATGGAGAGCTCTCTATCCCCCCTCACCTAGGAATGGAGAGCTCTGTATCCCCTCTCTATCCCCCCTCACCTAGGAATGGAGAGTTCTCTATCCCCCTCACCTAGGTGTGGAGAGCACTCTATCCCCCCCTCACCTAGGAAAGGAGAGCACTCTAGCCCCCTTACCTAGGAATGGAGAGCTCTCGATCCCCCCTCACCTAGGAATGGAGAACCCTCTATCCCCCCTCACCTAGGAATGGAGAGCTCTCTATCCCCCCCTCACCTAGGAATGGAGAGCTCTCTATCCCCCCCTCACCTAGGAATGGAGAGCTCTCTATCCCCCCCTCACCTAGGAATGGAGAGCTCTCTATCCCCCTCACCTAGGTGTGGAGAGCTCTCTATCCCCCCTCACCTAGGAATGGAGAGCTCTGTATCCCCTCTCACCTAGGAATGGAGAGCTCTGTATCCCCTCTCACCTAGGAATGGAGAGCTCTCTATCCCCCCCTCTCCTAGGAATGGAGAGCTCCGTATCCCCTCTCACCTAGGAATGGAGAGCTCTCTATCCCCCCTCACCTAGGAATGGAGAGCTCTCTACCCCCCTCACCTAGGACGGAGAGCTCTCTATCCCCCCCTCACCTAGGAATGGAGAGCTCTCTATCCCCCCTCTCCTAGGAATGGAGAGCTCTGTATCCCCTCTCACCTAGGAATGGAGAGCTCTCTATCCCCCCTCACCTAGGAATGGAGAGCTCTGTATCCCCCCTCACCTAGGTGTGGAGAGCTATCTATCCCCCCCTCACCTAGGAATGGAGAGCACTCTACCCCCCCCCCCTCACCTAGGAATGGAGAGCTCTCTATCCCCCCTCACCTAGGAATGGAGAGCTCTCTATCCCCCCTCACCTAGGAATGGAGAGCTCTCTATCCCCCCCTCACCTAGGAATGGAGAGCTCTCTATCCCCCTCACCTAGGAATGGAGAGATCTCTACCCCCCCTCACCTAGGAATGGAGAGCTCTCTATCCCCCCTCACCTAGGAATGGAGAGCTCTCTATCCCCCCTCACCTAGGAATGGAGAGCTCTCTATCCCCCCTCACCTAGGAATGGAGAGCTCTCTATCCCCCCTCACCTAGGAATGGAGAGCTCTCTATCCCCCCTCACCTAGGAATGGAGAGCTCTCTATCCCCCCTCACCTAGGAATGGAGAGCTCTCTATCCCCCCCTCACCTAGGAATGGAGAGCTCTCTATCCCCCCTCACCTAGGAATGGAGAGCTCTCTATCCCCCCTCACCTAGGAATGGAGAGCTCTCTATCCCCCCTCACCTAGGAATGGAGAGCTCTCTATCCCCCCTCACCTAGGAATGGAGAGCTCTCTATCCCCCCTCACCTAGGAATGGAGAGCTCTCTATCCCCCCTCACCTAGGAATGGAGAGCTCTCTATCCCCCCCTCACCTAGGAATGGAGAGCTCTCTATCCCCCCCTCACCTATGAATGGAGAGCTCTCTATCCCCCCTCCCCCCACAGGAGAAGGAAAACAAAATGAGCGGTTCTTACACAGATTTGAACTCGGAATAAGGCACAGACGGCTTCAGGATGTCTTTGATGGCGATGACGTTGTCATGTTTGAAGTGCTTCAGAATCTTCAGTTCCCGTAACGTTCGCTTGGCGTGAGTCACCACATCGAAGGCGTTGGGGATCTTCTTAATGGCGACCTTCTGACCTGCAGAGGAACGGGGACATATATACCATACAATATACACACATACACACAAATACTGTACATATATATTAGACGCAGTATAAAGTGGTGGTTACCGGTGCCCTTCCTGCGGGCAGACGACACCACGCCATAAGCTCCAGTGCCGATCGTCTCGATGATCTCGTATTCGTCTCCCACATCGAAGGTAATGTCGAAGGAGCGCTCCTTCAGGATGGCGAGGTTCTTGGCCACGGTGGACGTGCAGTGAGACTCTTCCAGCTTGGACGGCTCTCTGTCCGGCGCAGGATTTCCGGGTTTCTTCTCCGCCATGGCTGCCTGCAAGAAGAAGAAGAAGAAGAAGAAGAAGAGAGTGAGAAGAGCCGGGAATGGGGAGAACAGGGAACACCAACCGGCACAACCCCGGTGTGTGTGTGTGTGTGTGGGACTGCCGGTCTTCATATATGTACATAGCCTCTAGTTTTGCACATCATATTATTATTATTTTTTTTTTAAAACACGCATGGTTTATATTCTTTACAGCCCTGATGAAGAAGGAACGTTGTCTCCCCGAAACGGGTCGGCTTGTTATCTGGTGAAATGAATACTTTTGGACTCCCTATTATGACACGTACAGCACTCTGTCCGGGACTCCTCCCCCTTATCACCTACTATTAGAAGGTCTAAATTGTATCTGTAAAGAAAAACTAAAGTGGGCATACCGACCCCCCCGTCCTCCACCCACAATGCCCCGGGAAGGGTGAGATCTCACTCTCTCTGGCTCCATCCCAGAGTATACCTACCAGGAGAAATCTCATTAGGAGAGTCTCTTGCAATGAACCAGATCAGGGGGTCTCTCTAAACAAAGGGCCAGTTTACAATCCTACAGACTTAATGGAGCTGGATGTGGCCAGTGGGAGGAGGAAATGCCCCGGTGTCAGGGGGATGAAACAAAGCCTCAGGCTGGGTGGTCAGTGGGGGTAAAAAAATAAAAAATAACATAGCGCCTGTGGTCAGTAGAAGGAGAAATAGTGCCCCATCATTGGTGTCAGTGGGAGGAATAGTGCCCCATCATTGGTATCAGTGGGAGGAATAATGCCCCATCATTGGTATCAGTGGAGGAATAGTGCCCCATCATTGGTATCAGTGGGAGCAATAGTGCCCCATCATTGGTATCAGTGGGAGCAATAGTGCCCCATCATTGGTGTCAGTGGAGGAATAGTGCCCCATCATTGGTGTCAGTGGGAGGAATAGTGCCCATCATTGGTGTCAGTGGGGGAATAGTGCCCCATTATTGGTGTCAGTGGGAGGAATAGTGTCCCATCACTGGTGTCAGTGGAAGGAATAGTGCCTCATCATTGGTGTCAGTGGGGGAATAGTGCCCCATCATTGGGGGGAATAGTGCCTCATCATTGGGAGGAATAGTGCCCCATCATTGGTATCAGTGGGAGGAATAGTGCCCCATCATTGGTGTCAGTGGGAGGAATAGTGCCTCATCATTGGTGTCAGTGGGAGGAGTGGTGCCCTGTCATTGGTGTCAGTGGAAGGAATAGTGCCTCATCATTGGTGTCAGTGGAAGGAATAGTGCCTCATCATTGGTGTCAGTGGGGGGAATAGTGCCCCATCATTGGGAGGAATAGTGCCCCATCATTGGTGTCAGTTGGAGGAATAATGCCCCATCATTGGTATCAGTGGGAGGAATAGTGTCCCATCATTGGTGTCAGTGGGGGGAATAGTGCCCCATCATTGGGAGGAATAGTGTCCCCTTATTTGTGTCAGTGGGGGGAATAGTGCCCCATCATTGGGAGGAATAGTGTCCCCTTATTGGTGTCAGTGGGGGAATAGTGCCCCATCATTGGTGTCAGTGGGAGGAATAGTGCCCCATCATTGGTGTCAGTGGGAGGAATAGTGCCCCATCATTGGTGTCAGTGGGAGGAATAGTGCCCCATCATTGGCGTCAGTGGGAGGAATAGTGCCCCATCATTGGCGTCAGTGGGAGGAATAGTGCCCCATCATTGGCGTCAGTGGGAGGATAAGGGCCCCATCATTGGTGTCAGTGGGAGGAATAGTGCCCCATCATTGGTGTCAGTGGGAGGAATAGTGCCCCATCATTGGTGTCAGTGGGGGGAATAGTGCCCCATCATTGGTGTCAGTGGGAGGAATAGTGCCCCATCATTGGTGTCAGTGGGAGGAATAGTGCCCCATCATTGGTGTCAGTGGGAGGAATAGTGCCCCATCATTGGTGTCAGTGGGAGGAACAGTGCCCCATCATTGGTGTCAGTGGGAGGAATAGCACCCCATCATTGGTGTCAAGGGGGGAAGGGACCATCCTCCAGTCCCTCCATCAATGTCCGGGGGGGGGGGGCATCTCAGGTGTCTCCACTCCCAAGGGGGCTGCATTACTTTTGGGATGGTTGGACTAGTGAGTTATGAGTTTTTCCTGCTCCTTGTCCCCCAGGAATCTTCCGGGAAGGAAGGTGATGTCACTACCAGCGAGGAAGGTGATGTCACTACCAGCGAGGAAGGTGATGTCACTACCAGCGAGGAAGGTGATGTCACTACCAGCGAGGAAGGTGATGTCACTACCAGCGAGGAAGGTGATGTCACTACCAGCGAGGAAGGTGATGTCACTACCAGCGATGCAGAAGCCCCGGGGTGAGGAAAGTGTAAATCGATTGGACAGTAGGGATTTGTAAAGAGGGAGGGGTCTGGCCAATAGGAGTGGACTTTGCATTTCACTGTTAGGTCCACTATGAAGTGGCGCTCTTGCCCTCCGAGCGCAGTCATGCGGCCTTCACACTGAGAGGAAACCCACTCTGGACCCGGCTCCTCTCCCCCACCCTCCCTCCATTCATCCCAATGGTGACCCTACCTGAATGTACACAGAGCAGTGACCAGCGTTCACTCACCCTTCCGAAAGACCTCCAACACATGACCTCAGAAATAAGGGACCCAATCAGAACTGACTGGATATCCACGAGGACTGACCCCGATCTCAGAGGTGTGGAAATCCACATTCCTCCTTTATAGAAGACGTCCTTCCCCTATACAGGTCCTTATCTAATCTCCGGGGAGGACGGCACATACCAAGGAAGGTGACCTCCACCACCAATCATTAGAAATCCTCAGATTTTTTTTTTTTTACTAGTAATGGCGGCGATCAGCGATTTTTATCGTGACTGCGACATTATGGCGGACACATCGGACACGTTTGACACATTTTTGGGACCATTGCCATTTATACAGCAATCAGTGCTATACAAATTCCTGTGTAAATGACACTGGCAGTGAAGGGGTTAACCACTAGGTGGCAGTGTAGGGGTTAAGTGTATCTAGGGGCGTGTTGCTAACTGTGGGGGGGGGGGCGTGGCTGTGTTTTAGCAGAGATAAGTGACACTGTCGCTAGGCAGAACGGGGGAGATGCTTGTTTACTTTAGCATCTCCCCGTTCTTCCTCCCCGTGAGACGATCGCGGGTATCCCCGTGGCGATCGAGTGCGCTGGGACCGGCGACTCGCCTCCCGACGCTGATGCTCAGCTACACTTTAGAGTGCAAGAGCATCATGGGAAATGTAGTTGCAAAACATGTGGGGTGCCGAGGTTCCCCATCACTGCCCTAGAGGGTCTATTAATAAAATAAATTGCAGGGCTGTTTGTCTGCGAACGTTTATGTACGTTCGTTCTGAGGCTACATCGAACGTTCTTAGGCTTTTCTCTCTTCCGTTTGATTGGTCTTCAAATACCATGGACAGTAGTAAAGACAGGTCCATTTATAATGAACAGTGTGACTACGGGTAATACCGCATTATGGCCACTAGATGGAGCTGAGGATCCGAGCAGATAAATACACCTTGGGAAGAAAAAGATACAATGTAACAGTTTTGTAAATGGCTGGAGGAAATTAGCCAATCAATGGGAATCCTGCAGTAATAATCGTTACATTTGTTTGCGGATTCCCTCCGGTGTCCTCCAGGAGGATACATTGTATCGCTTCTCACCAAGGTGTGTGTATTTCCTATGGTCTCCAGCGCCATCGGGTGGCCATATTGAAGCGCAGGAGAGAATGGAGGATGTGATTTGCCCCATCCTCAGAGCAGCTGGGTGATTCCCTGTACTCAGAGATTCATTGGACGAAGAGCATCCCATTCAATCCATAGGAGTGAGGACATCTTGTGGTGAAAAAAGGGTACTGCAGGGGAGCACTGCAGCTGTAATCTCTTTCTGTTTAAACAACCAGGAAGAGGCGATAAAGAGAACCTGTCACCACATTTCAGGCACCTACTAATCACATTCATCACCATGCATTCCCATTATACCCCCATTATATACCCCCCAGTGAGGGTGTACCCCCATTATATACCCCCAGTGAGGGTGTACCCATTATATACCCCCAGTGAGGGTGTACCCCTGTTATATACCCCCCAGTGAGGGTGTGCCCCCATTATATGCCCTCATTATATACCCCCAGTGAGGGTGTCCCTCCATTATATACCCCCAGTGAGGGTGTACCTCCATTATATACCCCCAGTGAGGGTGTACCCCCATTATATACCCCCAGTGAGGGTGTACCCCCATTATATAACCCCCAGTGAGGGTGTACCCCATTATATACCCCCCAGTAAGGGTGTACCCCCATTATATACCCCCAGTGAGGGTGTACCCCCATTATATACCCCCAGTGAGGGTGTACCCCCATTATATACACCCAGTGAGGGTGTACCCCCATTATATACCCCCAGTGAGGGTGTGCCCCCACCCCAGTGAGGGTCTACCTCCATTATATACCCCCCCCAGTACCCCCCAGTGAGGGCGTGCCCCCATTATATACCCCCCCAGTGAGGGTGTACCTCCATTATATACCCCCAGTGAGGGTGTACCTCCATTATATACCCCCCAGTGAGGGTGTACCCCCATTATATACCCCTCAGTGAGGGTGTACCCCCCGTTATATACCCCCAGTGAGGGTGTACCCCCATTATATACCCCCGTGAGGGTGTACCCCCATTATATACCCCCAGTCAGGGTGTACCCCCATTATATACCACCCAGTGAAGGTGTACCTCTATTATATACCCCCAGTGAGGGTGTACCCCCATTATATACCCCCCAGTGAGGGTGTACCACCATTATATACCCCCAGTTAAGGTGTACCTCCATTATATACCCCCCAGTGAGGGTGTGCCCCCACCCCCCCCCATTATATACCCCCAGTGAGAGTGTGCCCCATTATATACCCCCAGTGAGGGTGTACCCCCATTATATACCCCCCAGTGAGGGTGTACCCCATTATATACCCCCCAGTGAGGGTGTGCCCCATTATATACCCCCCAGTGAGGGTGTACCTCCATTATATACCCCCCAGTGAGGGTGTGCCCCCATTATATACCCCCAGTGAGGGTGTGCCCCCATTATATACCCCCCCAGTGAGGGTGTGCCCCCATTATATACCCCCCAGTGAGGGTGTGCCCCATTATATACCCCCCTGTTTAGGTGTGCCCCATTATATACCCCCCAGTGAGGGTGTGCCCCCATTATATACCCCCAGTGAGGGTGTACCCCCATTATATACCCCCCAGTGAGGGTGTGCCCCCATTATATACCCCCAGTGAGGGTGTACCTCCATTATATACCCCCAGTGAGGGTGTACCCCCATTATATACCCCCCAGTGAGGGTGTACCCCCATTATATACCCCCCAGTGAGGGTGTACCTCCATTATATACCCCCAGTGAGGGTGTACCCCCATTATATACCCCCAGTGAGGGTGTACCTCCATTATATACCCCCAGTGAGGGTGTACCCCCATTATATACCCCCCAGTGAGGGTGTGCCCCATTATATACCCCCAGTGAGGGTGTACCTCCATTATATACCCCCCAGTGAGGGTGTACCCCCCATTATATACCCCCAGTGAGGGTGTACCCCCATTATATACCCCCCAGTGAGGGTGTACCCCCCATTATATACCACCAGTGAGGGTGTGCCCCCCATTATATACCCCCCAGTGAGGCTGTGCCCCCATTATATACCCCCAGTAAAGGTGTACCTCCATTATATACTATTTCCCCTCCTCAGTGAAGGGGGTCGCACAGTTCATACTTCTGTACACAGACAGTGTAACCGGAGAGCAGCCCTCACACCCCACCCCCCACACAGAAGAGTCGGGCACAGCGGCCCCTTTAAGAGAACTCACCCAGCGGCCGAGCCGCCGCAGGACCCGGATGTTCGGCGGAGATCGGAGGGCGGGGCCAGAGTCACCGCTGTCCACAGAACACCAAGCGCCTCCACCAATCAGAGGCGGGGGAGAACGCCGAGCGACGGAGGGAAGAGAAGAGAGCGTAGGGAGGCGTGTCTTTTCTCTAGGAAACGCAGGAGGCCGAGCCCGCCCATTATCGGGAAGCACCTCGGACACAGAGGGGGCGCGGCACTTTGGCATACAGGGGGCGGAGCTGGCTTGCTTAGAGGGGTGTAGCGGTGGGCGGGGCCTTCTATGGCACGCTGCTTGTCCCTCGGCCACGTGGTCCGATGTCTCTTCCAGCGTGAGAGATCCGGGGGAGGGGCCAGAGGGGTCACCGGATGGGCTGATTGGCTGATTCCCCCTGGCTCTGTGTCCCCCTTCATGGCAGACATGATGGAGCTGAATCGGAGACAATGAACGCCCACCACATTCACATGGCATCAGATCAGGCCTTACACTGCACAGATCTGTTGGAGATTGTATGGGGAACCCACATGAGATTGTACAATCAGATTGTATAGGGGACCCACATGAGATTGTACAATCAGATTGTATAGGGGACCCACATGAGATTGTACAATCAGATTGTATAGGGGACCCACATGAGATTGTACAATCAGATTGTATGGTGTATGGGGAACCCACATGAGATTGTATGGAGACCTTACATGAGGTTGTACAATCAGATTGTATGGTGTATGGGGAACCCACATGAGATTGTATGGAGACCTTACATGAGATTGTACAATCAGATTGTATGGGGAATCTACATGAGATTGTACAATCAGATTGTATGGGGAATCTACATGAGATTGTACAATCAGATTGTATGGGGAATATACATGAGATTGTACAATCAGATTGTATGGGGTACCCACATGAGATTGTACAATCAGATTGTATGGTGTATTGGGGAACCCACATGAGATTGTATGGAGACCTTACATGAGATCGTACAATCAGATTGTATAGTAATTGGTCAGCCTAAAGCACCCCACACACCATACAATCTGATTGTACAATCTCCTTACGATTCACGCACGCCATATTCTTTTAGGTGGCTGAAGGTCAGCAGAAAATAAATTACGGTAAATGCTGCGCTTTTTTTCATGGGCTTGGAGTTCTTGGATTCTATTGGCCGGAATATTCCCCCCTTTTCACACTCAGACCGCCCCATCGATTTAGTGGCGCTTTACCGGCCCCGGTGTGTGGAGGTGCAGAAAATTAAAAGTGGAAAATGCTGCATTTTTTTTCCTGCCCCGGAAAGTACCGGAATGTACCGTAATGTACCGTAAAGTATCGGGAAATACCGAAAAGTACCGGAATGTACCATAAAGTACCGGAATGTACCGTAAAGTACCGGGAAAGTACCAGGAATGTACCGGAAAGTACCAGGAATGTACCGGAAAGTACCAGGAATGTACCGGAAAGTACCGGGAAATACCGAAAAGTACCGGAATGTACCATAAAGTACCGGAATGTACCATAAAGTACCGGAATGTACCGAAATGTACCGTAAAGTACCAGGAATGTACCGTAAAGTACCGGAATGTACCGGAAAGTACCGGGAAATACCGAAAAGTACCGGAATGTACCATAAAGTACCGGAATGTACCATAAAGTACCGGAATGTACCGAAATGTACCGTAAAGTACCAGGAATGTACCGTAAAGTACCGGAATGTACCGTAAAGTACCGGGAATGTACCGTAAAGTACCGGGAATGTACCGGAATGTACCATAAAGTACCAGGAATGTACCGGAATGTACCGTAAAGTACCAGGAATGTACCGTAAAGTACCGGGAATGTACCGTAAAGTACCGGGAAATACCGAAAAGTACCGGAATGAACCGTAAAGTACCGGAACACAAAAACCACACACACGCGCCTTCCGGATACTTTTCTGCATGCGCATCTCTCACACGTTTCAGGTGCTTCTTTTCTTCGTATTCTATCGTCTTTGTATTGTGAGGATGAAGTGGATACATTGTATACAATTATGGATGTCCAACCCATTGATACATCGGGGCTGATTTACTAAAACCGGAGAGTGCAGAATCTGGTGCAGCTCTGCATGGGAGCCAATCAGCTTCCAGGTTTTATTATCAGAGCTTCACTGAACAAGCGGAAGTGAGAATCTGATTGGCTCCCATGCAGAGCTGCTCCAGACTTTGTACATTCAACTCCTTTGCTATCTAAGGCTTTGTTATATTCTATAGAATTGTGGACCCCCCCCCCATTGATACTTTGTATTCTAAAGGATTTGTCTTTGTTTATAATTCTGGACCTCCCCCGCCCCTCCCACCCCCCCATAGATACTTTGTATAGTAAGAATGTGTTACATTGTATACAGTTCTGGATGCCCCTCCCCCACTCCATTGATAATTTGGGATTGATTAACTAACACAGGAATGTGCAAAATCTGGTGCAGCTCTGCATGGGAGCCAATCAGCTTCCAGTTTGTATTGTCAAAGTTTCACCGAACAAGCTGAAGTTAGAAGCTGATTGGCTCCCATGTGAATTGATCCCAAAATATCAACGGGGGAGGGGGATCCCGAACTGTATACAATGTAACAAATCCTCAGATACAAAGTATCATTGAGGGGAAGATCCAGAATTCTATACAATGTAACAAATACTTAGAAAACAAAAGGAGTTGAATTTACTAAAACTGGAGAGAGCAAAATCTGGAGCAGCTCTGCATGGGAGCCAATCAGCTTCTACCTTCAGCTCGTTCAGTGAAGATTTGACAATAAACCCTGGAAGCTGATTGGCTCCCATGCAGAGCTGCACCAGATTCTGCACATTCCAGTTTTATTAAATCAACCTCAATGTATTTGGTACATTGTATAGAATTCTGGATCCCCCCCCCCCCCATGCAGAGCTGCACCAGAATAAGCACATTCCAGTCTTAGTGAATCAATCCCAAATTATCAATGGCGGGGGAGGGGGATGACCCAGAACTGTATACAATGTATCAAAATCCTTAGTATACAAAGTATTAATGGGGGGTGTCCAGAATTTTATACAATGTAACAAATCCTTAGAATACAAAGTATCAATACAGAGACATCCAGAACTGTATACAATGTAACAAATCTTTAGAATACATTGAGGTTGATTTACTAAAACTGGAATGTGCAGAATCTGGAGCAGCTGTGCATGGGAGCCAATCAGCTTCTACCTTCAGCTTGTTCAGTGAAGCTTTGACAATAAAACCTGGAAGCTGATTGGCTCCCATGCAGAGCTGCACCAGATTTTGAACTCTCCAGTTTTAGTAAATAAACCCCAATGTATAGACTTCTGGATGTCCCTTTATTGATACTTTATATTCTAAAGATTTGTTACATTGTATAGAATTCTGGACCCCGCCATTATGATACTTGGTATTCTAAGGATTTTGATACATTGTATACAGTTCTGGATCCCCTCCCCCCGCCATTGATAATTTGGGATTGATTCACTAAAACTGGAGAGTACAAAATCTGGTGCAGCTCTGCACGGGAGCCAATCAGCTTCCAGATTTTATTATCAGACAATGTAACAAATCCTCAGATACAAAGTATCATTGAGGGGAAGATCCAGAATTCTATACAATGTAACAAATCCTCAGATACAAAGTATCATTGAGGGGAAGATCCAGAATTCTATACAATGTAACAAATCCTCAGATACAAAGTATCATTGAGGGGAAGATCCAGAATTCTATACAATGTAACAAATCCTTAGAAAAAACAAAGGAGTTGAATTTACTAACACTGGAGAGTGCAGAATCTGGTGCAGCTCTGCATGGGAGCCAATCGGCTTCTGACTTCACCTTGTTCTATTAAGCTTTGATAATAAAACCTGGAAGCTGATTGTCTCTCATGCACAGCTGCTCCAGAATTAGCACATTCCAGTTTTAGTGAATCAATCCCAAATTATCAATGGTTGGGGGAGGGGAATCCAGAACTGTATACAATGTAACAAAATCCTTGGTGTACAAAGTATCGATGGGGGGGGGGGGGATCCAGAATTCTTTACAATGTAACAAATCCTTACAATATAAAGTATCAATAAAGGGACATCCATAAGTCTATACAATGTAACAAATACATTGGGGTTGATTTACTAAAACTGGAGAGGTCAAAATCTGGTGCAGCTCTGCATGGGAGCCAATCAGCTTCTACCTTCAGCTCGTTCAGTGAAGCTTTGACAATAAAATCTGGAAGCTGATTGGCTCCCATGCAGAGCTGCATCAGATCTTGAACTCTCCAGTTTTAGTAAATCAACCCCAATGTATTTGTTACATTGTATAGAATTCTGGATCCCCCCTCCCCATTATGATACTTTGTATTCTAAGGATTGTGTTACATTGTATACAGTTCAGGATCCCCTCCCCCCCCCCCCCCATTGATACTTTGGGATTGATTCACTAACACTGGAATGTGCAAAATCTGGTGAAGCTCTGCATGGGAGCCAATCAGCTTCCAGGGTTTATTGTCAAAGCTTCACTGAACGAGCTGAAGGTAGAAGCTGATTGGCTCCCATGCAGAGCTACACCAGATTTTGCACATTCCAGTGTTAGTAAATTCCACTTCTTTTGTTTTCTAAGGACTTGTTACATTGTATAGAATTCTGGATCTTCCCCTCAATGATACTTTGTATCTGAGGATTTGTTACATTGTCTGATAATAAAATCTGGAAGCTGATTGGCTCCCATGCAGAGCTGCACCAGATTCTGCTCTCTCCAGTGTTAGTAAATCAGCCTCAATGCATTCTAAAGATTTGTTACATTGTATGGAATTCTCCTTTATTGATACTTTGTTTTCTAAGGATTAGTTTCAGTGATGGGAATCTCTTTTCTCCGTGTTGGTCGCTGTGACCTTCTCGCTGTATCGGGGGGGGGGGGTCACATGATTGTCCATTTTTCGCGCTCCCCCAGCGCATAACGCAGTGCGGCACTCTAATAAACGATGGCGTTCTCCTCTCTCTATCCGTCTCGCCTTCCATGAGCGCCCGTCGCCCCCATAATTCCACGTCAGACCCCATTTTCTTTCTACCCCTCCACCCAACCGCCCTCTGATCCTCCATCATCCCCCCACCACCACGCTCCCCTCCCCCCCCCCTCCGCTCTCCCCTCCTCCCCTCTCTTCCTCCTTCTTCTCCACAAACACGCCATTAACCCCTCACCCTCCTCCTCCCGGATACAATGTAACCACACATGTAGGAAGAAGAGCTTGCAATCTAATCCTAGGGAACACATGGCTTTAGGGCAGCAGCCTGCATTTCTTCCCCCCCCCATGGCTGCTTTGTTTGCAGCTTCCCCCTCCTCTTCTGTGTCCCTCCCTTCTCTCTCCCCCTCCCTCTCTCCCCCTATTATTGTGTGAGCCCCCCCCCCCCTCGCCTCCTCCCCTTCCCCCCCTTCCTCCTCCCTTCCCCCTCCCTCCTGCCGCTCAGAGACAGACGCACCACACAGGGGAGGAAATAGGGGCGAGAGAGACACCCAGGAAGAGGATAGGGGTCACTCAGAGACAGCCAGGCCTGCAGGGAATAAGAGACAGCAAGGGGCAATCAGGGAGACTGCTGGGAGCAGAGACAGCCAGAGGGGTAGAGACATCTGGGACAATAGGAGAGACAGCCTGGGATAGAGACATCTGGGACAATAGGAGAGACAGCCTGGGGTAGAGACATCTAGGACCATCTGGGACAATAGAAGAGACAGCTGGGAGAAGAGGGGGCAGAGAGATTGCCAGAGGAATAGAGACATCTGGGACAATAGGAGAGACATCCTGAGATAGAGACATCTGGGACAAAAGGAGGGACATCCTGAGATAGAGACACCTGGGATAAAAGGAGGGACATCCTGAGAGAGAGACATCTGGGACAAAAGGAGGGACATCCTGAGAGAGAGACATCTGGGACAAAAGGAGGGACATTCTGAGATAGAGACATCTGGGACAAAAGGAGGGACATCCTGAGATAGAGACATCTGGGACAAAAGGAGGGACATCCTGAGATAGAGACATCTGGGACCATCTAGGACAAAAGAAGAGACAGCAAGGCTGAGAGACAGCAGAGATTGCTACTGAGATAGAGACATCTAGGACAATAGCAGAGACAGCTGGGAGCAGAGGGGACAGCCAGAGTTCAAAGAGACTTCAGAGCCTTAGAGAAACAGTCAGATTTCAGAGAGACTGTCAGACTTCACAGGGACAGTCATAGTTCAGGGAGACTTCAGAGAGACTGTCAAAGTTTAGGGAGACTTCAGAGTCACCGAGAGACAGTCAAAGTCCAGGGGGACTTCAGAGAGACAGTCAAAGTCCAGGGAGACTTCAGAGAGACAGTCAAAGTCCAGGGGGACTTCAGAGAGACAGTCAAAGTCCAGGGGGACTTCAGAGAGACAGCGTGAGTCGCAGAGACGCCCATAGCTCAGTGAGAGACACCCTGGTCACAGAGACAGCCAGAGTGACAGCCTGAGGCCCGGTGGGACAGTCTGAATTAGGAGCCCCAAGTTGCAGCAATGGCCACCAGCCCCAGTCCATTGCCCCTTCTGCCCTCCCTGAGCTGTGTCATGTGCCACGATGTGCCCCGTGAGCCCGTCACCATGTCCTGTGGGCACTGCCTATGCAGGGGATGCTTGGAGCGATCTTGGAGGGGACAGGAGGCTTTCCCGTCGTGCCCAAAATGCCGCCCACCGCCGGTGCAGTCCCCCGATGGTGGGCAGAGGAGCGTGTGTTCAGAGCACGGGGAAAAGGTTCAGTTTTTTTCCACCCAAGACAGCAGGCTCCTGTGCCCTCGCTGCAGAGGGTCCACCGAGCCCCTGCCTGGGCATACACTGATCCCCATACAGGAGGCCGTCGGGGGATACAAGGTGAGTCCACACATGCCACACACACCACAATTCTCCAACACAAAGTAGGAGGTTACCGCACTGCACATCGAGAGAGGTGGTCGGTACAGAGGACAGCACTCCGCCAAAAAATTCTATTTATATTTTTGTATTTTCTTGCCAACAGGAGGAGTTGATGTCCGCTATTTCCCCTCTGGAGTCCCGCCTGAAGGAGCTGCAACAGATGCAGTGTGCCCAGGAGCAGATGATCGCTCAGCACCGGGTAAGTTGTCCATCCTCCAACATCTCCCCATCTCCTATAGGGTGAACAACTGTCCATCCATGGCAGCCTTTCCCAACCGTTTTACCTCTGAGAAACCCTCAAAGTAACTTTTAGGTCTAGGGGAACCCCTGCTAAAAAAAAAAATTGGGGTCAAGGAAAAAATGGCCCATACATTGGTGGTCAGTGGGCAAAATGCCCCCCCCCCCCTACAGACAGCTAAAAAGATAAGTGGTGCCACACCGTTGGCTCTGCCAAGTGCAAGATTTATACCAGTACTAGAGAAGTCATCAGCAAGCGGAAGGAGGTCCTGATCCCCCCAAATAGATCTTTAGAGCGCTAGAGGGATCACCAGCAGGAGGAAGGAGGTCCTGATTCCTCTATATAGATCTTTATATCACTAGAGGGATCACCAGGAGGAAGGAGGTCCTGATTCCTCTATATAGATCTTTATATCACTAGAGGGACCACCAGCAGGAGGAGGAGGGAGGTCCTGATTCCTCTATATAGATCATTAGAGCACTAGAGGGATCGCCAGCAGGAGGAAGGAGGTCCTGATTCCTCTATATAGATCTTTATATCACTAGAGGGATCACCAGCAGGAGGAAGGAGGTCCTGATTCCTCTATATAGATCATTAGAGTGCTAGAGGGATCGCCAGCAGGAGTAAGGAGGTCCTGATTCCTCTATATAGCTCTTTATATCACTAGAGGGGTCACCAGCAGGAGGAAGGAGGTCCTGATTCCTCTTTATAGGTCTTTATATCGCTAGAGGGATCACCAGCAGGAGGAAGGAGGTCCTGAGTCCTCTATATAGATCTACATATCACTAGAGGGATCAACAGCAGGAGGAAGGAGGTCCTGATTCCTCTATATAGCTCTTTATATCACTAGAGGGATCAACAGCAGGAGGAAGGAGGTCCTGATTCCTCTTTATAGATCTTTATATCACTAGAGGGATCACCAGCAGGAGGAAGGAGGTCCTGATTCCTCTTTATAGATCTTTATATCACTAGAGGGATCAACAGCAGGAGAAAGGAGGTCCTGATTCCTCTATATAGATTTTTGAGCGCTAGAGGGGTCACCAGCAGAAGGAAGGAGGTCCTGATTCCTCTATATAGAGATCTTTATATCACTAGAGGGTCACCAGCAGGAGGAAGGAGGTCCTGAGTCCTCTATATAGAGATCTTTATATCACTAGAGAGGGGTCACCAGCAGGAGGAAGGAGGTCCTGATTCCTCTATATAGATCTTTATATCACTAGAGGGGTCACCAGCAGGAGGAAGGAGGTCCTGATTCCTTTTTAAAGATCTTTATATCACTAGAGGGATCACCAGCAGAAGAAAGGAGGCCCTAATTCCTCTATATAGATCATGAGTTTTCACTAGAGGGGTCACCAGCAGGAGGAAGGAGGTCCTGAGTCCTCTATATAGATCTTTATATCACTAGAGGGGTCACCAGCAGGAGGAAGGAGGTCCTGAGTCCTCTATATAGATCTTTTATATCACTAGAGGGGTCACCAGCAGGAGGAAGGAGGTCCTGATTCCTCTTTATAGATCTTTATATCACTAGAGGGATCACCAGCAGGAGGAGGAGGTCCTGATTCCTCTATATAGATCTTTATATCACTAGAGGGATCACCGGCAGGAGGAAGGAGGTCCTGATTCCTCTATATAGATCATGAGTTTTCACTAGAGGGGTCACCAGCAGGAGGAAGGGGGTCCTGATTCCTCTATATAGATCTTTATATCACTAGAGGGATCACCAGCAGGAGGAAGGAGGTCCTGATTCCTCTATATAGATCTTTATATCACTAGAGGGGTCACCAGCAGGAGGAAGGAGGTCCTGATTCCTCTCTATGGCCCCTTTCACACTGGGGCGTTTTTTCAGGCGATACAGCGCTAAAAATAGTGCCTGTATAGCGCCTGAAAAAATCTGGCCCCTTTCACTCCAGTGTGAAAGCCGGAGGACTTTCACACTGGAGCGGTGCGCTTGCAGGACGGTCAAAAAAGTCCTGCTAGCAGCATCTTTGGAGCGGTGAAGGAGCCGTGTATTCACCGCTCCTATACCGCTCCTACCCATTGAAATCAATGGCAGCGGCACTTTGCGGGCGGTTTTAACCCTTTTTTGGCCCGTTAGTGGAGGTTAAAACCGCACCGCTAGCAGCCGAAAACCGCCGCTAAAACGACGGTAAAGCAGCGCTAAATATAGCGCTGCTTTACTGCCGACGCCGCTTCCGCCCCAGTGTGAAAGGGGGCTATAGGTCTTTATATCACTAGAGGGATCACCAGCAGGAGGAAGGAGGTCCTGATTCCTCTATATAGATCTTTATATCACTAGAGGGATCACCAGCAGGAGGAAGGAGGTCCTGATTCCTCTATATAGATCTTTATATCACTAGAGGGATCACCTGCAGGAGGAAGGAGGTCCTGATTCCTCTATATAGATCTTTATATCACTAGAGGGATCACCAGCAGGAGGAAGGAGGTCCTGATTCCTCTATATAGATCTTTATATCACTAGAGGGACCACCAGCAGGAGGAAGGAGGTCCTGATTCCTCTATATAGATCTTTATATCACTAGAGGGGTCACCAGCAGGAGGAAGGAGGTCCTGATTCCTCTATATAGATCTTTATATATCTAGAGGGACCACCAGCAGGAGGAAGGAGGTCCTGATTCCTCTATATAGATCTTTATATCACTAGAGGAGTCACCAGCAGGAGGAAGGAGGTCCTGATTCCTCTATATAGATATTTATATCACTAGAGGGATCACCAGCAGGAGGAAGGAGGTCCTGATTCCTCTATATAGATCTTTATATCACTAGAGGGGTCACCAGCAGGAGGAAGGGGGTCCTGATTCCTCTATATAGATCTTTATATCACTAGAGGGACCACCAGCAGGAGGAAGGGGGTCCTGATTCCTCTATATAGATCTTTATATCACTAGAGGGATCACCAGCAGGAGGAAGGAGGTCCTGATTCCTCTATATAGATCTTTATATCACTAGAGGGATCACCAGCAGGAGGAAGGGGGTCCTGATTCCTCTATATAGATCTTTATATCACTAGAGGGATCACCAGCAGGAGGAAGGAGGTCCTGATTCCTCTATATAGATCTTTATATCACTAGAGGGATCACCAGCAGGAGGAAGGAGGTCCTGAGTCCTCTATATAGATTTTTGAGCGCTAGAGGGGTCACCAGCAGAAGGAAGGAGGTCCTGAGTCCTCTATATAGATCTACATATCACTAGAGGGATCAACAGCAGGAGGAAGAAGGTCCTGATTCCTCTATATAGATCTTTATATCACTAGAGGGGTCACCAGCAGGAGGAAGGAGGTCCTGATTCCTCTTTATAGGTCTTTATATCGCTAGAGGGATCACCAGCAGGAGGAAGGAGGTCCTGAGTCCTCTATATAGATCTACATATCACTAGAGGGATCAACAGCAGGAGGAAGGAGGTCCTGATTCCTCTATATAGCTCTTTATATCACTAGAGGGGTCACCAGCAGGAGGAAGAAGGTCCTGATTCCTCTTTATAGATCTTTATATCACTAGAGGGATCACCAGCAGGAGGAAGGAGGTCCTGATTCCTCTTTATAGATCTTTATATCACTAGAGGGATCAACAGCAGGAGGAAGGAGGTCCTGATTCCTCTATATAGATTTTTGAGCGCTAGAGGGGTCACCAGCAGAAGGAAGGAGGTCCTGAGTCCTCTATATAGATCTTTATATCACTAGAGGGATCGCCAGCAGGAGGAAGGAGGTCCTGATTCCTCTATATAGATCATGAGTTTTCACTAGAGGGGTCACCGGCAGGAGGAAGGAGGTCCGGATTCCTCTATATAGATCTTTATATCACTAGAGGGATCACCAGAGGGAGGATGGAGGTCCTGATTCCTCTTTATATCACTAGAGGAATCACCAGCAGGAGGAAAGAGGTCCTGATTCCTCTTTATAGATATTTGTATCACTAGAGGGGTCACCAGCAGGAGGAAGAAGGCCCTGATTCCTCTATCTAGATCTTGAGTTTTCACTAGAGGGATCACCAGCGGGAGGAAGGAGGTCCTGATTCCTTTTTAAAGATCTTTATATCACTAGACAGAGGGGTCACCAGCAGAAGAAAGAAGGCCCTGATTCCTCTATATAGATCTCTATATCACTAGAGGGATCACCAGCAGGAGGAGGGAGGTTGTGATTCCTTTAAATAAATCCTCCTATTACTAGAGAGGTGGGTGTATCTCTTACAGTAATGTGCGAGTATACACAGCACACTTGCATATTATGGCAGACTTAACACCTAGAGTGCCCTCCTCTATCGATGGAACATTCGTGACCCCCCCCCCCCTTTTGCTCCAGCCACTGATTTCTCCTTCCAGTGTTCTGGATTTCTTCTTACCTCCTGTTGTGTGTCTGCAGAACAGGAAGTAAAGATAAATCTCCCTAATAGGACATTGATGGAAAACATTTAGATCAGTTTGATCCATTCCCTACTTTATCTAAAGTTTTGTCTGCAGATATACCATAGGACAGCCCATCTCAACTGGGGTTTCTCCAGAGGGGCTAGGCTTGAGCTGTGGCGGCTTAACCTCCAATGTGGAGGGGCCTCATGGTTTCAGGTCCAGTGCCACTTGGGAGAGCTGCATGACTCCAATTAACGTTTTAGCTATTTCTCAGGGTGGCATTTTTACTGCCGCAATGGGGCACATGTGCCCTACTGGTCATCACTGTAAGCTGCACTTCTTCAATTAACCCCCCCAATGCACTGCAATTTGAAGGGCTTCCCAAGACCTCCTATATATTATTGTAAGGGTCCCCCTGGGGTAAGGCGTTTGAGAAGACTAACTAAAGTGTGTTAGTGACATATTCTAATTATGGTCTTCGCAGTGCCAGTTGTTTGGTTGTTGCGGCACTCTCATAATAAGGGCTGGCTCTGGTAATGGTGTCTGATAGGAACACACCGATGGACCATCTATGTGGGATTGCTCTGGGATAGGTCCACCAGGACATAGGATATAAGACCAGTTGGAGGTCCCGCATGATGATATGTGACCAGTGAACTGTTTGTTTGTCAGGGGAACCTCCTGAACACCAAACACCATGTCAGTATGGAGTTTGAGAAGCTGCACCAGTTCCTGCGGGAGAGAGAAGAGAGACTGCTCAGAGACCTGCAGCAAGAAGGAGACCTCATCCTGTCCGAGATGGAGGAAAGTCTCAACAAGATCAAACAGAACTGCCAGGGGATCCTACAGACCATCAGCAGCACCCAACCACGGCTGTACGAGCAGGACCCGGTCTCATTCCTGACTGTGAGTATACTCCACCCATAGCTGTACCCATTCTCCTTCCTGACTCTGAGTATACTCCACCCATAGCCGTACCCAGTCTCCTTCCTGACTCTGAGTATACTCCACCCATAGCTGTACCAGTCTCCTTCCTGACTCTGAGCATACTCCACCCATAGCTGTACCAGTCTCCTTCCTGACTGTGAGTATACTCCACCCATAGCCGTACCCAGTCTCCTTCCTGACTCTGAGTATACTCCACCCATAGCCGTACCCAGTCTCCTTCCTGACTCTGAGTATATTCCCCCCATAGCCGTACCCAGTCTCCTTCCTGACTCTGAGTATATTCCCCCCATAGCCGTACCCAGTCTCCTTCCTGACTCTGAGTATACTCCACCCATAGCTGTACCCAGTCTCCTTCCTGACTCTGAGTATATTCCACCCATAGCCGTACCCAGTCTCCTTTCTGACTCTGAGTATACTCCACCCATAGCCGTACCCAGTCTCCTTCCTGACTGTGAGTATACTCCACCCATAGCCGTACTGGGTTTTCTTTCTGATTCTGAGTATACTCCACTCATAGCCGTACCCAGTCTCCTTCCTGACTCTGAGTATATTCCACCCATAGCTGTACCGTCTCCTTCCTGACTCTGAGTATACTCCACCCATAGCTGTACCCAGTCTCCTTCCTGACTCTGAGTATACTCCACCCATAGCTGTACCCAGTCTCCTTCCTGACTCTGAGTATACTCCACCCATAGCCGTACCCAGTCTCCTTCCTGACTCTGAGTATACTCCACCCATAGCCGTACCCAGTCTCCTTCCTGACTCTGAGTATACTCCACCCATAGCTGTACCCAGTCTCCTTCCTGACTCTGAGTATATTCCACCCATAGCCGTACCCAGTCTCCTTCCTGACTCTGAGTATACTCCACCCATAGCCGTACCCAGTCTCCTTCCTGACTGTGAGTATACTCCACCCATAGCCGTACCCAGTCTCCTTCCTGACTGTGAGTATACTCCACCCATAGCCGTACCCAGTCTCCTTCCTGACTCTGCGTATACTCCACCCATAGCCATACCCGGTCTCCTTCCTGGCACTCCCATTGGTCCCCTTAAATGCTGAGGATTGGTAGTCAGTGATAATTGTTTTCTCTTTTTGTTTTGCAGGATATAAAGTCCTGTATGGATATGTAAGTATCTGCTGATTATCGTGGTCATGTGATGTTCTGTATATTGATATTCTCTATTCTCTGGGGTTAGATTTATTGTCTTTCACATCTGGGGTTCTGGACTCCACCAGGGACATGATCTACATGAGTATTACAGCACATGGTGTCACTCGCACAGCTTTCACCAAGTCTCCCAAATAAAGTCAAAGGTATAGATGTCCATTGGGACAGGCGTTGTACTCTCATGGTCCACCTTCCAGCACTTGTACCGGGTGTCTCACCATGCAGAGTTAAGCCTGGTACACACTGCTAGTTTTTTTACCCAGTGGGCTGAACGAAAAAAAACTGACTGCTCAGGAGGAGCCAATGTACTAACTATGCGATGTTAGTACAGCGATCTCTCCGCTGTGCTATTGTGTTCTGACAGGGGGACCACTCCCCCACCAGAACACTCTGGTCAGTGCTCTCAGCCATTGGCTGAGAGCGCGGATCGTATACCGATCAGCAGACTTTTTTTGGTCATGCCGGCTTCTGTTGGACCGGCTGCCGTACACATGGGCCGAATGTCGGCTGTTTTTTATTGAACCGCTCCAATATTCAGCCAATATGTACTCTGCTTTAGTGAACTTAGCAATCACCACTTAGTAACATACAGACATGGGGTCATGGATCCATCAATCCAGGTGGATCCAGGAGGTTCAGTCCAAGAGGTTAGAGGAGCGTACCTGAGGCTGCATGGAGACATAGGCATCATGAGGGTGCACAGGGCATGCTGGAGTCTCTGTATGACACTGGGTTCACTGGGGTAACATGGTGCATAAGGCACACAGGAGATTCCAGATGATACCAGATTTTACTGGGAACACAGGAGGCTCTGGGGTCACTGGGAACACAGGAGGCTCTGGGGTCACTGGGAACACAGGGTGCTCTGGGCTCACTGGGAACACAGGAGATTCTAGATGATACCGGATTTCATTGGGAACACAGGATGCTCTGGGATCACTGGGAACACAGGGTGCCCTGGAGTCACTGGGAACACAGGAGGCTCTGGGGTCACTGGGAACACAGGAGGCTCTGGGGTCACTGGGAACACAGGAGGCTCTGGGGTCACTGGGAACACAGGGTGCCCTGGGGTCACTGGGAACACAGGAGGCTCTGGGGTCACTGGGAACACAGGGTGGGTGCTCTGGGGTCACTGGGAACACAGGGTGCTCTGGGGTCACTGGGAACACAGGGTGCTCTGGGGTCACTGGGAACACAGGAGGCTCTGGGGTCACTGGGAACACAGGAGGCTCTGGGGTCACTGGGAACACAGGATTCTCTGGGGTCACTGGGAACACAGGATTCTCTGGGGTCACTGGGAACACAGGGTGCTCCGGGGTCACTGGGAACACAGGATTCTCTGGGGTCACTGGGAACACAGGATTCTCTGGGGTCACTGGGAACACAGGGTGCTCTGGGGTCACTGGGAACACAGGGTGCTCTGGGGTCACTGGGAACACAGGGTGCTCTGGGGTCACTGGGAACACAGGAGGTTCTGGGGTCACTGGGAACACAGGATTCTCTGGGGTCACTGGGAACACAGGAGGCTCTGGGGTCACTGGGAACACAGGATTCTCTGGGGTCACTGGGAACACAGGGTGCTCTGTTGTCACTGGGAACACAGGAGGCTCTGGGGTCACTGGGAACACAGGAGGCTCTGGGGTCACTGGGAACACAGGGTGCTCTGGGGTCACTGGGAACACAGGATGCTCTGGGGTCACTGGGAACACAGGGTGCTCTGGGGTCACTGGGAACACAGGGTGCTCTGGGGTCACTGGGAACACAGGATGCTCTGGGGTCACTGGGAACACAGGATGCTCTGGGGTCACTGGGAACACAGGGTGCTCTGGGGTCACTGGGAAACACAGGAGGCTCTGGGGTCACTGGGAACACAGGGTGCTCCGGGGTCACTGGGAACACAGGAGGCTCTGGGGTCACTGGGTGATACATGCTGGCAAAGCGGACATAAGGCTCGAGGATACAGGTATGGTACAGCAGCAGGAAACTCAGCTTAAGTGTAGCAAAACTCTGCTGGAACCACTTTGTAATTAATGCTGCAGCAAACAGGAGAGTTGCCTTCTGATTGGCCGTGGCACCGGTGTGCTGATGGAAACATAAAAGAGCTGCTGGCCACATGCCAGAGAGAAGACTCAAACGGTTGATTGGGAAGGAGGTGAGTGTGACACCTGGTCAGACACGCCCCCTACCCTTCCTCTGATGAGGGGTGTGGCTTCGTTGCCATCAGGTACTCTGCATGGAGCTTGTAGGCTCTCCCTTGTCTGTATGGTTCTCTTCCTTGGGTTTTAGTTTTCATAGTGAAGCCGAACAATCAGCTCAGGGAATGTTTTGGGAAATGATCGGCTTGTGTGCTGAATTGTCTGGAGTGAATGGCTCTGTGTACTCTGAATTAGCTGGAAATATGTAAGTGAATATGAGTTTGATGGACTTCTCTCTCTCCAGATGTTACGGAGGTTACAGAGATGGTTTTCCGGCTCACAATGTGGTGACTCCTCGGGATTTTGGCTATGGAGCGGTGAAGGATCTGATCCAATATACAGCCTGGAAGGATATGAAGTCTTACATCAGTCCTGGTGAGAACTGCAATATCATTGGCTTGCCTCCCACAGCTATTAGCTTTCAATGCCACCAATCATGCTTGCTCTTTGTCATGCGTGGGCGCGATCTATAGGGCTTGTGTAAGTCACTGTTCTATTATTCTTAAACATTATATGAAAGAACACATCTCTGGCATCCCTTTATACATGCATCCTGGTTGGCCAGTGTGCACTTTGCTCATCAGTTGTTTAAATACTTTATATTAGCGTGTATACACAAGCAACAGTTTGCACAGTTAAAGTCCCCAGCACCCACTAGCCAGCAGGGAAGAACATGCATGTCTAAAGGGATGCTATGGATTTGTTCTTTCTTATAACGCTGAGGACAGGGTGCTGTGATATTTACAGGAGCCTTCCCTCCAAACATGATCTTGCTACAGAGCAAAGGCCAGCAAAAAGACTCAATGATGATGTCACTGGGTCTCAAAAGTGATATTTATTGGAAATTAAATTATTTGATTGATAAATTTGAACTGCATGTTGGTCGTAGGAGGGGGGGAGGGGCTTCCTGTTTAATCTAATAAACTGTCTAGCCTCCCATGATGTGCAAGCATTGAGATCTTACCACCAGAGACCCCAAGAGATATGAGGAGCCACTAGATCAGGGGTCTCAAACTGGTGGCCCTCCAGCTGTTACGAAACGACAAGTCCCATCATGCCTCAGCCTGTGGGAGTCACGCTTGTAACTGTCAGCCTTGCAATGCCTCATGGGACTTGTAGTTTCACAACAGCTGGAGGGCCGCCAGTTTGAGACCCCTGCACTAGATGGTTTAACTCTCCAGCATCCACCACAAATGAAAGATTTGGGTGTGGTGACCCTTTAAATGTTTGCTAGAGTAGGTTGAGTCCAAATAGTCCTACCTGCCCTGATCTTCCAATAACTCGTCCTTAACTCTCTTCTAGCATTACCGAATATAATTATGGATCCTACTACGGCTCACCTTAACCTAGTCCTCTCCGAAGATCTGACCGGCGTGCGGTACAGCGACACCAAGCAATCCTTGCCGGAAAACCCACGCCGCTTCGACTACTGCTGTTGCGTCCTGGGCACCGAGGGCTTCTCCAGCGGTCGCCATTACTGGGTGATCGACGTCACCAACAAGACCAAGTGGAACCTTGGTGTGGCCAAGGAGTCGGTCAACCGGCGAGGCGGGATCACTTTGTCTCCCGAGAACGGCTTCTGGATCCTGTGGCTGAGGAACGGCCACGAATTCAAAGCCTTGGACGTCCCCTACCGGGCTCTAACCTTGAGGAGCAAACCGCAACGAGTCGGGATATACCTAGACTACGAGGGCGGCGTGCTCTCCTTCTACAATGCCGATGACATGACTCACATCTACACCTTCGTTACCTCCTTCTCCGAGAACATCTACCCGTATTTTTGCCCATGCCTCAACGATTCCGGGAAGAACGGAGGTCCGCTGAAGGTCCTTCACCACATACCATGACGTGGAGTCAAGGTCAGAAACAAGGGATCAACCTCGTGAACCATTCCATCGCTATTCAGTGTCCTTTGACAAATAATCATTATTAGGAACAGGTTCTTAATCTACAAGTATTTTCACGCTCTCTCATCCTCTTCCTCTGCCGGCACATAATTGTCTACTATCGGTGTGTTCATTTCAAGGAACTTTCCTCCATTAACTTGGTTTTCCTGCCTCTATATACTACACTGTACGGTTCCAGCTTTTCCGTACGCCGCTTCTCGATTGGTTTGCTGTAAGGTCCTTCCTACTTTTCTGATGCCTCACAAGCTCCGCCTCACTTTTCTGATTGTGTCACAAGCAACTCCTCCTCCTTTTTCTAATGAGTCAGAAGCTCCTCCCACTCATAGGATGCCTCACAAGCCCCTCCTACTGTTTTTTTTTTTTTTTTTTACATGGAGCTCAAAGCCTCTTCTGTTGTTTGAAGGTGGAAATCCCATCATGCTTGAGGAATTGGCCGGTCCGTGTATGCACGCTCTGTTATGGATAAGCTTTGAAGTCCCCTTTGCGAGGGAAGAGATTTGAAGTCCCACGCTTCCCAGACCGCAAAGTGAAATTGTTGGAGGTGGAGTTTACCTACTGTGAACTGCGAATGTGTGTATACCATCCAAACAGACAAGGCCGAAGGAGACAAAGTGACAAAATTTGTGGGATGTCGAGGAGACATACAGCGAAATCAGGTCAACGGTTATATGGATGATGGTCATGGGGTGAAGCTTGGCACAAATGTACACCGGGGGGGGGGGGGAGTTACCCTTTAAGATATATTTTTTCACCAGATGTGGTCATTTTGAAGCATTGGGTAATACGGTATGCGAAAGAACACAGCCAGTCAACTCAGTAGGATCTGGTGACATCCTTGGCTGAAGTTAGAAAGTGTTAGAAAGTGTCCTCCTTCCTTGTAGAGGGACACGTACACTTCAATAATGATGGAAGGAGCTTGTGCATTGTCATTACCTTACACACAAATTTCTCAATAAACATTTGATTGGAAGGAAATGCTTGTTACCATTGTTTTACTTTGTCAACATTTTAGCATGGAAACCACATCAACCTGAACCCGACACTTAAAATGAACCCTGAAACTTGCCCTAGCCCTAAACCAGAGCCCAACCCTTAAAACCAACCCTGATCTTCAACCTAACCCTAAACTAGAACCCAATCCCTAAAACTAACCCCGAGCATCAATCTGGCCATAAACCAGAATACAAACCCTAAACCTAACTCTGAACTTTAAACTGACCCGAAACCAGAGCCCAAAACCTAAAACTTACCCTGAACCTCAACCTAACCTTAAACCAGAACCCAACCCTTAAAACTAACCCTGAACTTCAACCTAACACTAAACTAGAACCCAATCCCTAAAACTAACCCCGAACCTCAATCTGACCATAAACCAGAATACAAACCCTAAACCTAACTCTGAACTTTAAACTGACCCTAAACCAGAGTCCAAAACCTAAAACTAACCCTGAACCTCAACCTAACGTTAAACCAAAGCCCATTTCTTAAAACAAATCATGAATCTCAATCTAACCTTCAAACGGAGACCAACTGCTAAAATTAAACCCCAGCCTAACCCTAAACCAGAGCCCAAACCTTAAAACTAACCCTGAACTTCAACCTAGCCTTAAACTTGAACCCAATCCCTAAAACTAACAGCGAACCTCAATCTGACCATAAACCAGAATACAAACTCTGAACTTTAAACTGACCCTAAACCAGAGCCCAAAACCTAAAACTAACCCTGAACCTCAACCTAACCTTAAACCAAAGCCCATTTCTTAAAACAAATCATGAATCTCAATCTAACCTTCAAACGGAGACCAACTGCTAAAATTAAACCCCAGCCTAACCCTAAACCAGAGCCCAACCCTTAAAACTAACCCTGAACTTCAACCTAACCCTAAACTAGAACCCAATCCCTAAAACTAACCCCGAACCTCAATCTGACCATAAACCAGAATACAAACCCTAAACCTAACTCTGAACTTTAAACTGACCCGAAACCAGAGCCCAAAACCGAAAACTTACCCTGAACCTCAACCTAACCTTAAACCAGAGCCCAACCCTTAAATTTAAACCATAACTTCAACCTAACCCTAAACCAGAGCCCAAAACCTAAAACTAACTCTGAACCTCAACCTAACCTTAAACCAGAGCCCAACCCCTAAAATTAAACCTGAACCTCAACCTAACCCTAAACCAGAGCCCAACTCCGAAAACTAACCCTTAACCTAACCCTGAACCAAAGCCCATTTCTTAAAACGAATCGTGAATCTCAATCTAACCTTCAAATGGAGCCAAACTGATAAAATTAAACCCAGCCTAACCCTAAACCAGAGCCCAACTCTTAAAACTAAACCTTAACCTCAACCAAACCTTAAAATGGAGCCCGGCCTCCTAAAACTAAAACTAAACCAGAGCTCAAGCCTTAAAACTAACCCTGAACTGTAACCTCACCCTAAACCAGGGCAGAACCCATAAAAATAACCCTGAAACTCAACCTAACCCTAAACCAGACCAACCGCCTAAAACGAAACCTTAATCTAACACTAAATCAGAGTCCAAACCCTACACCAACCCTAAACCTCAACCTAACCTTAAATCAAAGCCCATTTCTTAAAACAAATCATGAATCTCAATCTAACCTTCAAACGGAGCCCAACTGCTAAAATTAAACCCCAGCCTAACCCTAAACCAGAGCCCAACTCTTAAAACTAAACCTGAACCTCAACCGAACCTTAAAACGGAGCACAACCTCCTAAAACTAAAACTAAACCAGAGCTCAAGCCTTAAAACTAACCCGGAACTGTAACCTGACCCTAAACCAGGGCACAACCACCTAAAAAGTAACCCTGAACCTCTACCTAACTCTAAACCAGAGCCCAACTCCTAAAACGAACCCTGAACTTCAACCTAACCCTAAACCAAAGCCCATTCCTTAAAACGAATCATGAACCTCAATCTAACCTTCAAACGGAGCCCAACTGCTAAAATTAAACCCCAGCCTAACCCTAAGCCAGAGCCCAACTCTTAAAACTAAACCTGAACCTCAACTGAACCTTAAAACTGAGCCCAACCTCCTAAAACTAAAACAGAGCTCAAGCCTTAAAACTAAACTAACCCTGAACTGTAACCTCACCCTAAACCAGGGCCCAACCCCTAAAAATAACCCTGGAACTCAACCTAACCCTAAACCAGACCAACCTCCTAAAACGAAAACCTTAATCTAACACTAAATCAGAGTCCAAACCCTACACCAACCCTAAACCTCAACCTAACCTTAAAACAGAGCGCAACCGCTAAAACTAACCCAGAACCTCAACTGAACCTTAAAACAGATCCCAACTGCTAAAACCATAACTGTACCTCAACCTATCCTTAAAACTGAGCCCAACCTCCTAAAACTAACCAAGTCCAACCTCTAGACCTAAACATCAGTCTAACCCTCAACCAAAACCTAATTCCTAAAGACCATATATCTAATTCCCTCAATACTGCCCATTCTAAGCTTGTGACCATGGTTAAAGTCCAAGTTTACCTAAAACTACAAACAGAAAAATCAGCACCAGGGACATAACGTACAGTTAGTAGGATGTGTCTTTTGTAAGGATTCTTTTCCTTTCAGCAGAAATCTTCCTCCATCCACTGAGGAAATGGTGTATGCTGCCCTCTACTGGTTCTCTTGTCAATAGCCATCTGATATGAAAAAATCTTTTATGCTGCCCTCTAGTGGTTCTCTTGTTAATCACCATTCACCATCTGATACAAGAAAATAGTGTTTGCTACCTTCTACATGTGATCTTGGGAATAACCATCTGATATGAGGAGAGGGTGTATACTACCCCCTACTGACTCTCTTGTTAATAACCACCCGATATGAGTAAATGATGTACTGTATGCCGCCCTCTGCTAGTTCTCTTGGAAATAACGATTGGAAACGGTAAAATTATGTATGCCGCCCCATAATGGTTCACTTGTTAATAACCATCTGATATGAGTAAATTATGTATTCCACCCCCTACTAGTTCTAATCCCTTGGTAATAACCATCTGATATGAGTAAATTATGTATTCCACCCCCTACTAGTTCTAATCCCTTGGTAATAACCATCTGATATGAGTAAATTATGTATTCCACCCCCTACTAGTTCTAATCTCTTGGTAATAACCATCTGATATGAGGAGATACTGTATGCCGCCCTCTATTGGTTCTCTTGGTAATAACCATCTGATATGAGGAGATGGTATATGCTGCCCTCTACTGTTTTTTTTGGTAATAATTATTGGAAATGAGAAAATGGTGTATGCCGCCCTATACTGGTTCCCTTGTTAGTAATTACCTGATATGAGGGGGTGATGTATGCCGCCCTCTACTGGCGCTCTTGTTAATAACCTTCTGATATGAGGAAATGGTGTATGACCCCCTCTACTTGTTATCTTGGTAATAACCATTGCATAAGAGAAAATGTTATATGCCGCCCTCTAGTGGTTCTATTGTTCCACGGTCAGTATTTTTTATTGATTTTAGGAAATTAATAGTACAAAAAGGCATGAGGAAATACTATGAAAGAACCCACTCCAGGGAAATACATTAGGATAGCAGTACAGTAAAGCCTTGGATTGTGAGCATAATCCGTTCCGGAAGCATGCTTGTAATCCAAAGCACTTGTATATCAAAGCGAATTTCCCCATAAGAAATAATGGAAAATCAAATAATTCGTTCCACAACCATTTATTTGTAGGTTCTTTAGCTTATAGTCAATATAAAAAGATTATAGCAATGTGATTGGTTGTGTAACCATAAAATGTCCATCCACAAATGGAAGCCTCCACAAGGGGATTAGAAGCAAAAATCCAGCAGGAGCTCCAGAGTATAAAAGAGAAGAGAGGCGCCTCTAAGTGTAGCGATATGATTACATTTTATGACGGTACAATACTTAGCAAATCACATGGTTGATGATTAAAAGAGGCACATCTAATGCGGCGTACACACGAAGGGACAATCCCGCGGGATTATCCTCTGGACTGAAGTCCAGCGGATAATCCCCTCGTGTGTGTGGGCGCCGGCGGACTTTTTGGCGCCAAAGTACGGCGGACTAAAGTTTCAGGTTTTGTTTTCAATTATCCGCTGGACTTGGAAGTCCAGCGGACAATCCCGCCGTTAGTGGGCAAGTCCGCGGGACTTTTGAAATGAAGGGACTTGCCGCTCATCGGCAAGTCCGTTCATTTAGCACGTGACTTCAGGTTACGTAGCTAGCGTAGGCAGTTACTGCCGCCGCGCTAGCTCCGTGACCTGGCATGGATTTAAAGGGAATCCCCACGCCGAAAAAACGGCGTGAGGGTTCCCCCCAAATCCATGTCAGACCCTCATCCGAGCACGCAGCCTGGCAGGCCAGGAAAGGGGTGGGGACGAACGAGCGCCCCCCCCCTCCTGAGCCGTACCAGGCCGCGTGCCCTCAACATGGGGGGTGCCCTGGGGAAAGGGGGGCCGTGCGGCCCCCCCACCCCAAAGCACCTTGTCCCCATGTTTTGATGAGGACAAGGGCCTCTTCCCGACAACCCTGGCCGTTGGTTGTCGGGGTCTGCGGGCGGGGGCTTATCGGAATCTGGGAGCCCCTTTAATAAGGGGGCCCCCAGATACCGGCCCCCCACCCTATGTGAATGAGTATGGGGTACGATGTACCCCTACCCATTCACCTAAGGTGTAAAATGTAAAGTAAAAAAAAAACACCCACACTTTTGAAAAAATAGTTTATTGCACTGCTCCGGGGGTCTTCTTCCGTCTTGGGGGTCTTCTCGCCGGACTCCCCCGCCATTTACCAAGCTCTTTTACCGAGCGGGGGAAGTCCGGCTACCTTCTTCGTCGTCGCCGCCGTCTGGGGGTCTCGATCCGCCTTCGGGGGTCTTCTTCCGTCTTGGGGGTCTTCTCGCCGGACTCCTCCCCTCTCTTCTGCTCTTTTACCTAGCTCTTTCACGAGGGGAGGAGTCCGGCTACCTTCTTCGTCGTCGCCGCCGTCGTCTGGGGGGGTCTCGATCCGCCTTCGGGGGTCTTCCGGGGGTCTCTTCTGTTCTTGCGGCGGTCGTCGTCTTCCGCGCCGCCGGCGCCTTGTCCTTCTTCTTGTCCTTCTTGTTCTTCTTCTTCTTCCGATGTTGACCCGTCGCTGTCTCTGCCCGGAATGCCTGTGCCGATCTGCGCTCGGACTTATATAGGGACATGGGGGACAGGGTCACATGTTCATGTCACATGGTGACCCCGCCCCCTTGCGATGTCACAGTCCCAGCATCCTCCGGGACTGTGACAACACAAGGGGGCGTGGTCACCATGTGACATGTGCATGTGACCCTGTCCCCCATGTCCCTATATAAGTCTGAGCGCAGATCGGCACAGGCATTCCGGGCAGAGACAGCGACGGGTCAACATCGGAAGAAGAAGAAGAACAAGAAGGACAAGAAGAAGGACAAGGCGCCGGCGGCGCGGAAGACGACGACCGCCGCAAGAACAGAAGAGACCCCCGGAAGACCCCCGAAGGCGGATCGAGACCCCCAGACGACGGCGGCGACGACGAAGAAGGTAGCCGGACTCCCCTCGCTCGGTAAAAGAGCTTGGTAAATGGCGGGGGAGTCCGGTGAGAAGACCCCCAAGACGGAAGAAGACCCCCGGAGCAGTGCAATAAACTATTTTTTCAAAAGTGTGGGTGTTTTTTTTTTTACTTTACATTTTACACCTTAGGTGAATGGGTAGGGGTACATCGTACCCCATACTCATTCACATAGGGTGGGGGGCCGGTATCTGGGGGCCCCCTTATTAAAGGGGCTCCCAGATTCCGATAAGCCCCCGCCCGCAGACCCCGACAACCAACGGCCAGGGTTGTCGGGAAGAGGCCCTTGTCCTCATCAACATGGGGACAAGGTGCTTTGGGGTGGGGGGCCGCACGGCCCCCCTTTCCCCAGGGCACCCCCCATGTTGAGGGCACGCGGCCTGGTACGGCTCAGGAGGGGGGGGGCGCTCGTTCGTCCCCACCCCTTTCCTGGCCTGCCAGGCTGCGTGCTCGGATGAGGGTCTGACATGGATTTGGGGGGAACCCCCACGCCGTTTTTTTTTCGGCGTGGGGATTCCCTTTAAATCCATGCCAGCTTGCGGAGCTAGCGCGGCGGCATTTACTGCCTACGCTAGCTACGTAACCTGAAGTTACGTTCGAAATGAACGGACTGCTCCGTGTGTGGGCAAGTCCGTTCATTTTCAAAAGTCCCGCGGACTTTTGGCCGGCGGATTATCCGCTGGAGAAGTCCGTGCGTGTGTGGGCAAGTCCACACCCTCGGAAAGTCCAGCGGACCTAGCCGGAAAGTCCAGCGGATTGTCCGCTGGACTTAGGTCCGCCGGGAAAAGTCCGTACGTGTGTACGAGGCATAAGTATGCAGGCATCCGGGGTAAAGCGGTTCACATAGACCGGCTCTCACCGCTGTCAGTCAGCAATCATGGGAAGACTACCCTGCAGTAGAGCGATCTGAAAACGAGGCTTAAATCGCTTGTGGAGGGGAGTGTGGAAGGGACGACTTCTATGGCAGTGCAGAGGATGGTCTGTGGACACCTCTACCCCGGATGCCTCCATACTTAGATGTGCCCAATTTAATTGTTAACCATGTGAGTTTCTAAATGTTGGACCTTCATTAAATGTAACCATTTTGCTACACTTAGAGGCGCCTCTCTTCTCTTTTATACTCAGTTGTATATCAAGACATCGCTTGTATATCAAGACACAATTTTGTAAAAAAAAATTATTTTACTTGTCTTGCAAAGCGCTCTCAAACCAAGTTACTCTCAAACCAGGGTTTTACTGTATATGTGACCAAAGAGTATTGAGGTTCTCTTGTTAGTAACCATCTGATATGGGGAGATGGTGTATGCTGCCCTCTGCAGGTTCTCTTGGTAATAACCATTGGATATGAGAAAACTGTATGCCACCCTACAGGTTCTCTTGTTAGTAAGCATCTGATATGGGGAGATGGCGTATGCCACCCTCTACGGGTTCTCTTTAAGGATGAGCTGCAGCGTGTTCGCACACTCCACATGCAGAGCCCGCCAGGAAATAGGCACGGTGCTGCGCTAATCACGGGCAGTGAGACATTTCCCGATCCCTGCAGCCGCACATCGGGAAAATGTCTTACTGCCTGTGATCAGCGCAGCGCCGTGCCGACTTCCTGGCGCGCTCTGCATGTGGAGTGTGCGAACACGCCGCAGCTCATCCTTAGTTCTCTTGTTAATAACCATCTGATATGAGGAGATGGTGTATTCTGCCCTCTACTGGCTCTCTTGTTAATAACCATCTGATATGAGGAGATGGTATATGCCGCCCTCTACTGGCTCTCTTGTTAATAACCATCTGAGGAGATGGTGTATGCCGCCCTCTACTGGCTCCCTTGTTAATAACCTTCTCATATGAGGAGATGGTGTATTCTGCCCTCTACTGGCTATCTTGTTAATAACTATCTGATATGAGGAGATGGTGTATTCTGCCCTCTACTGGCTCTCTTGTTAATAACCATCTGATATGAGGAAATGGTATATGCCGCCCTCTACTGGCTCTCTTGTTAATAACCATCTGAGGAGATGGTGTATGCCGCCCTCTACTGGCTCTCTTGTTAATAACCATCTGATGTGAGGAGATGGTGTATGCCGCCCTCTACTGGCTCTCTTGTTAATAACCTTCTCATATGAGGAGATGGTATATGCTGCCCTCTACTAGCTCTCTTGTTAATAACCATCTGATATGAGGAAATGGTGTATACTGCCCTCTACTGGCTCTCTTGTTAGTAACCATCTGATATGAGGAAATGGTATATGCCGCCCTCTACTGGCTCTCTTGTTAATAACTATCTGATATGAGGAGATGGTGCATACTGCCCTCTACTGGCTCTCTTGTTAATAACCATCTGATATGAGGAAATGGTATATGCCGCCCTCTACTGGCTCTCTTGTTAATAACCATCTGAGGAGATGGTGTATGCCGCCCTCTACTGGCTCTCTTGTTAATAACCATCTGATGTGAGGAGATGGTGTATGCCGCCCTCTACTGGCTCTCTTGTTAATAACCTTCTCATATGAGGAGATGGTATATGCTGCCCTCTACTAGCTCTCTTGTTAATAACCATCTGATATGAGGAAATGGTGTATACTGCCCTCTACTGGCTCTCTTGTTAGTAACCATCTGATATGAGGAAATGGTATATGCCGCCCTCTACTGGCTCTCTTGTTAATAACCATCTGATATGAGGAGATGGTGCATACTGCCCTCTACTGGCTCTCTTGTTAATAACCATCTGATATGAGGAAATGGTGTATGATGCCCTCTACTGGCTCTCTTGTTAATAACTATCTGATATGAGGAGATGGTGCATACTGCCCTCTACTGGCTCTCTTGTTAATAACCATCTGATATGAGGAAATGGTGTATACTGCCCTCTACTGGCTCTCTTGTTAATAACCATCTGATATGCAGAGATGGTATATGCCGCCCTCTACTGGCTCTCTTGTTAATAACTATCTGATATGAGGAGATGGTGTATACTGCCCTCTACTGGCTCTCTTGTTACTAACCATCTGATATGAGGAAATAGTGTATACTGCCCTCTACTGGCTCTCTTGTTAATAACCATCTGATATGAGGTGATGGTGTATGCTGCCCTCTACTGGCTCTCTTGTTAATAACCATCTGATATGAGGAGATGGTATATGCTGCCCTCTACTGGCTCTCTTGTTAATAACTATCTGATATGAGGAGATGGTGTATGCTGCCCTCTACTGGCTCTCTTGTAAGTAACCATTTAATATGGAGAGATGGTTTATGCTGCCCTCTACTGGCTCTCTTGTTAATAACCATCTGATATGAGAAAATGGTGTATACTGCCCTCTACTGGTTCCTTTGGGGTAACATGGTTTATGCAGAATTACCTACAGTGCTTAGAGAGGAATAGTTATAAAATGAAGCTAAATCCAGGCTATGACTTCATTCACACAGCTGCAGACGGCTGTACACGGCCAGAACTCAGGGTATTTGTATGGCCAGAAATCACAGGCGTTCTCTGCGGCCATCAGTTTATACAAATCAATGTCAGGCTGGCAGACGCCATTACACATTCTAGCGCTTCCATGCAGTTAGGGATAGATGAGTGGCCCTGGATGCAGACTGTCTGGGTCACTCATCTCCTCCTGCTATTGGTACAATTATTTAGTATTATTTGGTGGCCATGCTTGAATGGGGTAGACGGTGTGTGAGTTAAGATTCCAAGCTGATCCCCATTTGCAGCGCTGTATCAGCACACTTTCCAGCAGCTGGCCCAAGCCGTATTTATCGCATATGTATGAGGACATATCCATCATCCCCTCCCCCACTTTTCTGTTTATCTACCTCATGCGGAATAAAGACCTGGCCTCCGTGGGTCGAACATGATTTTCTGCACATCCCACAGATGCTGGATTGGACTGAGATCCGGAGACTTTGGGGGCCAAGTCAAAACCTCAGACTTGTAGTGTTCCTCAAACCGTTCTCGAATTCATCAGGCCAGGCCACCTTCTTCCATAGCTCCGTGGTTCAGTTCTGATGCTCACGTGCCCACTGTAGGCACTTTTGGCTGTGAAAACGGGTCAGCATGGGCACCCTGACCGGTCTGCGACCATACACAACAACCGGCGATGCTTTGCGTGTTCTGCCGCCTTTCTATCAGAACCAGCATTCACTGTATCAGAAATTCGATCTACAGAAGCTCTTCTATTGAATGGGACTACACAGGCCAACCTTTGCTCCCCATGTAGCCTTGGCCGCCCATCATCCTGTTGTGGGTTGACCATTTTCCTTGGACCACTTTTTGGTTGGTCCTGACCACTGAGGACTGGGAACATCCCACCAGAGCTGCAGCTTTGGAGTTGCCCCGACCCATTACAATGTGGCCCTTGTCCCTCAAATCCTTACACCCAGGGGCGGACTGACAACTCATGGGGCCCCCGGGCAATAGGAGATTATGGGGCCCCCAGGCAATAGGATATTATGGGGCCACACAGTGTATACACACACACAGTATACAATCACACAGTATACACAGACATGTTTCTATTGGCTGAGAAGGTACTGCAGAGGTGGGGCAGCTATAATCTCTGGATTTTTAGGCCAAAAGGATGTCGGTAAGGGACATTTCAGAGACAGATGTAAAAAAAACACAGATTTTTACACACTGTCCCTGGCTCTACTGAGGCTGGCAACCCTGATGGGGCCCCCTAGTGGCCCGGGGCCCTCGGGCAATGCCCGAGTGGCCAAATGGTCAGTCCTCCCCTGCTTACACCTGCCCGTTTTTTTTCTGCTTTGAACATATCAACTTCAGGGGCAACACGTTCACTTGCTGTGTAATATATCCCACCCACTTTCTGATGCCGTTGTCATGAGATAATCGATGTTCTTCACTTTACCTGCCATCATGTTATAGAAGATAAGGGGGCTGGAGGACCTCAATTACGAGGAACGACTGCAAACGTTAAACTCCCTCTCCCTGGAGAAGAGACGCTTGAGAGGAGATATGATTGAAATTTACAAACCTCTAAATGGTAATACTAGTAATACTAGTATAGTATTCAGTCTCAGGTCACCTAAGAAGACATGCAGCCACAGTAAAACCAGGGACAGTATGAAAAAGTTGGAAATGTCCCTTACCGACATCCTTTTGGATGAGAAGCAATATAACCTTAATCGCTTGCCGACCAGCCGCCACAGTTATACTGTGGCAACATGGCTCGGCTGTGCGAATCGCCGTCATGTTACGTCGGTAACATATTCGGCCACTAGGGGGGCATGTGCGTGCGCCTGGCGTGCGGGCCCCCTGCTCACCCACGGAGCCGATGCGAGTGCCCGGTGGTCGCGATCACCGCCGGGCTCCCGCGATCGCTCGGGGCACACCGAGAAACGGGAGCTGTGTGTGCAAACACACAGTTTCTGGTTCTCTGAGGGGAGAACTGACAGATCGTCGGTTCATACAGAGTATGAACAGCGATCTGTCATCTCCCCTACACAGTCCCACCCCCCCTTCAGTTAGAACACACACTAGGGAACACATTAACCCCTCGATCACCCCCTAGTGGTTAACCCCTTCCCTGCCAGTGACATTTGTACAGTAATCAGTGCATTTTTATTGCACTGATCGCTGTATAATTGTGAATGGTGATATGGAGAGATCCACCGCTCCAGGATAAACCACCCAAACTCAAACTCACAGCTGTTCCTATGGTTGGAGAACCCAGGTGCAGGCACGGCACAAGCTGATAATAATGCAAATTAAGGACTCTGGACGGCCGCACTCCAAAAATTCAAGAGCCTTTATTGGTAAAATGTTGAATCACACAAAAATAGGTCACAGCAAAGCAGGAAAATAGCTGACGCGTTTCACACTACCAAGAGTGCTTACTCATAGCTACTGCACATGGAGAAATATGGCAAATAAATACATTTCATGATGTTCCACACTTTGAGTTGATTGGTTAATTGGTTAATGAATAATTCAATTGGTGGGTGAACTGGCCAGCTGACTCTGATCTGAGTTTTTTCAGTGACACAGGTTGAAGGTTCTTCATTGAATGTTTGATGGGGCCAGGTCTGGTTTTTGATCAGTCAGCTGGCCAGTTCACCCACCAATTGAACTATTCATTAACTAATCAACTCAAAGTGTGTAACATCATGAAATGTATTTATTTGCCATATTTCTCCATGTGCAGTAGCTATGAGTAAGCACTCTTGGTAGTGTGAAACGCGTCAGCTATTTTGCTGTGACCTATTTTTGTGTGATTCAACATTTTACCAATAAAGGCTCTTGAATTTTTGGAGTGCGGCCTTCCAGAGTCCTTAATTTGCATTATTATCATAATTGTGAATGGTCCCAAAAATGTGTAAAAATGATCAGTTTCCGCCATAATGTTTCAGTCACGATAAAAAAATCGCAGATCGCCGCCATTACTAGTAAAAAAAAACATTTATAATAAAAAATGCCATAAATCTATCCCCCCCTATTTTGTAGACGCTATAACTTTTGCACAAATCAACCAATATTCGCTTATTGCGATTTTTTTTTTTTACCAAAAATATGTAGAAGAATACGTATCGGCCTAAACTGAGGAAAAAAACATTTTTTTATACATTTTTTGGGGATATTTATTATAGTAAAAAGTAAAAAATATTGTATTTTTTTTCAAAATTGTTGCTCTATTTTTGTTTATAGCGCAAAAAAAAAAAAAAAAAAAAACGCAGAGGGGATCAAATACCACCAAAAGAAAGCTCTATTTGTGGGAAAATAAGGACGTAAATTTTGTTTGGGAGCCACGTCGCACGACCGCGCAATTGTCAGTTAACCACTTAAGGACCAAGCCTGTTTTTCAGACTCTGTGTTTTTATGTTTAAAACATTTTATTTTGCTAGAAAATTACTTAGAAAAAAAACAATATATAATGTTTGGGGGTTCTAACACCCTAGAGAATAAAATGGCGGTCATTGCAATACTTTTTTTCACACCGTATTTGCGCAGCGGTCTTACAAGCGCACTTTTTTGGGAAGAAAAATCACTTTTTTGAATAAAAAAATAAGACAACAGTAAAATTAGCCCAATTTTTTTTTATATTGTGAAAGATATGTTACGCCGAGTAAATTGATACCCAACATGTCACGCTTCAAAATTGTGCCCGCTTGTGGAATGGCGTCAAACTTTTACCCTCAAAAATGTCCATAGGCGACATTTAAAAAATTCTACAGGTTGCATCTTTTGAGTTACAGAGGAGGTCCAGGGCTAGAATTATTGTTCTAGCTCTACCGATTGCAGCAATACCTCACATGTGTGGTTTGACTACCGTTTTCATATGCGTTTGCTTCTGCGCGAGAATTTTTTTTCCTTATTTATTTTACTTGAATTTATACATTTTTACACAGTTTTTAAAAAAAAAAAAAAAATGGATCACTTTTTTTCCTATTACAAGGAATGTAAACATCTCTTGTAATAGAAAAAAAAGCATGACAGGTCCTCTTAAGGTCCAAAAGTGCTCAGATCTCATATTTGGACTTAAATGCAAAAAAAAAAAAAAAATGACATTGAAAAATGTTTTTCCTTTAAGACATATGGGCGGAAGTGACGTTTTGACGTTGCTTCCGCCCTCCTATGGTATAGAGACGAGTGGGGGCCATCTTAGCCTCACTCGTCTCCATACCAATCACACGGCAGGACCCGATCGCCTCCGCCGCTACCGACGGTTTCGGTAAGCCGCGGAAGGCGCGGGAGAGCGACGGGAGTGGGGGGGTGGCACCTCTCCCGCTGCTGATAACGGTGATCTCGCGGTGAACCCGCTGCAGAGACCACCATTATCGTAAACACGTCCGCCTCCTGAAAAGAAGGATATCTCGGTTGTGGCAGCAGCTGCTGCCGTTACCGAGATATCCCCCTTCAAAGTCAGGACGTATATGTACATGAGGCGGTCGGCAAGTGGTTAAAGCGGCGCAGTGCTGAATCGCAAAAAGTGCTCTGGTCAGGAAGGGGGTAAAATCTTCCGGGGCTGAAGTGGTTCAACTGCATAGGGGGTTCTTTATTGATAGAGCGGTAAGGATGTGGAACTTCCTTCCACAATCGGTGGTGTCAGCGGGAAGTGTTGATAATTAAAAAAAAAAACTTTTCGGACTTTTCGACGGACTGAATTCCGTCTGACTTTTCGACAGACTTCCGTCGAATCGGACTTGTCTACACACAATCACACCAAAGTCCGACGGATTCAACCGTGATGGCGTACAACCAGACTAGAATTAGGAAGTTCATAGCCAGTAGCCAATAGCTGCCCTGGCGTCGTTTTTCGTCCGTCGGACTCGCACACAGACGAACAGATTTTTTCGACCGGACTCGACTCGAGTGAAACATGTTCTAAGTCTAAAGTCTGTCTGATTTTGCACAGAAAAGGTCCGATGAAGCCCACATGCGGTCGAATTGTCCGACGGATTGGTTCTGTCGGACCAGTTTGGTCGAAAAGTCCGGTCTTGTGTACGCGGCATTAGATGGGCATCTTAGTGAATGTAATATGAAGGGAAATAGTATTGGCATAAACACACCCCCCACACAGGCTAAACTGGATGGACTGGTGTCTTTATTCAACCTTACCAGCTTTGTAACTGATCGACGTATACCAACAGTACTATGTTTCAATATACCTCCACCCTTTGTTAACAAAAGCCCATCTTGAGCTACAATCCAGTGACTTTTCCTCGGCTGAAATTAGACGTTATCAGTCTGCTGCAGGCAGGAGGAAGCATTTCCTCAGTCTCCTCTTCCCCAGTGATTATACTGCAACACTGTAACTTTGTAGAAAGCCAAAAGTTAACCACTTTCAGACCCGGACCAATTGGCAGCCAAAGGACCAGGCCCCTTTTTGCGATTCGGCACTGCGTCGCTTTAACTGACAATTGCGCGGTCGTGCGACGTGGCTCCCAAACAAAATTGACGTCCTTTTTTTTCCCACAAATAGAGCTTTCTTTTGGTGGTATTTGATCGCCCCTGCGGTTTTTATTTTTTGCGCTATAAACAAAAATAGAGCGACAATTTTGAAAAAAATGCATTATTTTTTTACTTTTTGCTATAATAAATATCCCCAAAAAATATATAAAAAAAACATTTTTTTTCCTCAGTTTAGGCCGATACGTATTCTTCTACATATTTTTGGTAAAAAAAATCGCAATAAGCTATTATTGATCGGTTTGCGCAGAAGTTATAGCGTTTACAAGATAGGGGATAGTTTTATAGCATATTTATTAATAATTTTTTTTTTATTAGTAATGGCGGAGATCTGCGATTTTTTTTGTGACTGCGACATTATGGCGGACACATCGGACATTTTTGACACATTTTTGGGACCATTGTCATTTTTACAGCAATTAATGCTATTTAAATGCATGATTCCTGTATAAATGACACTGGCAGTGAAGGGGTTAACCACAAGGGGGCAGTGTAGGGTTAAGTATGCCTAGGGGTGTGTTTCTTACTGTTTCTTACTGTGGGGGGGCGTGGCTGTCAGCTAGTGAATGCTGATCTCTGCTCCAATCACAGGGAGCAGAGATCGGCGTCACTAGTTGCTAGGCAGAATGGGGAGATGCTGTTTATCTCGGCATCTCCACGTTCAGCCTTATATATACGCCCTCCTGCCTGTACGTGGGACTTATATATACGCCCTCCTGCCTGTACGTGCCATTCTGCCGACGTATATCGTTGTGCGCCGGTCGGCAAGTGGTTAAGAGACTTCAGCCGACAGCTACACAGATACCAGGATTTACATGACTGTATCATCTCTGAGCCAGCGTAACAAGTAAAGTAGACGGTGACCCTGAATGATTACTGAACAAAGATGGCTCCGTCCTTCTGGAGAGTCGGGGGGGAGTACTGTGATCTCTGTGAGACATGATAAATACCTGGAAGCAAAGGTGGCTCTAGGCTTTGCGAGGCCTTAGGCAAATCTTAGACATGAGGCCCCACTCATGCCAAAAATTGGAAAAATAATTAAAGCAATAGAAATTAACTGTATAAATTGCATGATATTCCCTTCAACTGTAACACACACATCAGGCGAATTAGGCGGCCGTGAGGCCCCTAGGAGTGCGAGGCCTTAGGCGACCGCCTAATTTGCCTAATTAAAGAGCCGCCTCTGCGCAGAGGCGGCTCTAGGCTTTGTGAGGCCTTAGGCAAATCTTAGACATGAGACCCCACTCATGCCCAAAGTGGGAAAAATAATTAAAGCAATAGAAATTAACTGTATAAATTGCATGATATTCCCTTCAACTGTTACACACACATCAGGCAAATTAGGCGGCCGTGAGGCCCCTAGGACTGCGAGGCCTTAGGCGACCGCCTAATTTGCCTAATTAGAGAGCCGCCTCTGCCTGGAAGGGTTACATTGTCCCATTGACTCTCATTTCAGCATGTTGGGAATGGAGTCTAATGATTGGTCCAATTTAAGTAATGGTAGCATCTCGCTCTGTGCTGGAGTTGTTTTATTGGATATTGATCAGAAGTGTAATCAATAACAGAGTCTCCGTCTGGCAGTGGTACATTGTACTTTGTATTTATTGGCTTGCTGTGATATCCCATCCCATATGCTGAGCCTCCTCTGTTATTGTGTCCCACATCGGAGTCCAAACACCCCTCCTCCACCATCTAGTTGGTGACCCTCCTCATCTTCATCTGGCTGGCCCGCAGAGTCTCAGGGAAGTCCACCCAGGTCGACCAGGAAAAAGCACGCTGAAGCGATTTCATTGCGGTGTAGCGGCCATTAAGTCCAACGCCGCCGCAGCTCTGCGAGTGGTACCAGAAGCCGCCGCCCCAGTAGGCCGCGCAGTTCTGGATGTCCCCATCTTGGTCATTGTCATAAGTGGAGAACATGTAACCGACGTGAGCAGTCAAGGCATCACCTGGGCAATGGAAAGACACTGTCAGCTTATTTCACTATCCCATGAGTCCTGACCTCCAACCAAAATGTTTTATATCTGTTTGTTGCGGATAGAGTGGGGAAGGGTTAGCTCCTCCGACAAGTTTTTATTGTTTGAAAAAGAGAACGCCAATGTAAGGTTGACAGCCCATACTGATCCCTTGATTGCATGGGACGCCTTTAAGGTTGACAGCCCATATGAAGTTTTTCTGCTGGAAAAGCCAACTCATTTTGGGGTTCCTACGGGGCCTTCATCAGGGCTACAAAGCAATAACCCATCTCTATAATATTGGAGTCCTGATTTATAATTACTCTATTAAAGAAAAAATTGCTGGAGTCCCGCAGTTCTAGGTTGACGCCCCCATAGCCTCAATCATAGGTGTGCGCAGCCTAATGCATTAGGGTGTGCACCCTAAATGTAATAAAACATGGACAGTGTTAGTAGAGCAGGGGACTTGTCAGTAGGGCAGAGGTTGGTTTCAGTAGGGCAGTGGATGGTGTCAGTAGGTTTTTATTTTAATTTTTTTACAATTCTTTTTAGGAGCCCTGTTTAGGGGCTTTGGTGAACTATCAGCAGGGGAAATCTGCGCCACACGGGGTGATTAGGGTGTGCCCAGGCACACCCGGCACACCCCCTGCGCTCGCCTATGGCCTCAATTCACATTTGCACTTTCCTAATAATATTACAGCTGGGGGTTCTAGTGGGTTCTGTGTTTCCCAATGACACCTTGACCAAGGTGGGTTACCTGCTTCACCATCAGTGAACGCTCCCAGGTACAGCCTGTATCCATCGTTCTCCGGGTTTAGGGCGTTGCGGGAAAGGCTGAAGTTGCCATATTGGGCGAAGGCTGTGTTCCCCAACATGTCTTCCAGGACCACCCTCAATTCATACTCTCTGTTCATTGTCAACAAGTAAATGTTCTGTAACCCTGAAACCGAAATATAAAGATGGCAACATGTACAGACCAGAGCCCAAAGGTACCAAAACCCTATAAAAGTGGGCAAAGTCCCAATATCCCCCCCCCCCCCTAGTCTACAATGTATAACAGGCAAATACTTATTACTGGGAAACCTGAGCCTGGGGCAAAGCACACAACCCCCTTGATTAAATTCACTGTACATTAAAAGGTCTCCCCATCCTTCAAGTCAGAGGTCCACCCCCCCCATCAGTTCAGAGCTCCCTCCTTCAATTTAGAGGCCCCCCATAACTTTAGAGCTCTCCTTTCAAGTCAGAGGTTCCCCTCATCAGTTTAGAGCTCCCTCCTTCAAGTCAGAGGTCCCCCTCATCAGTTCAGAGCTCCCTCCTTCAAGTCAGAGGTCTCCTATCACTTTAGAGATCCCCGTCAAGTCAGAGGTTCCCCTCATCAGTTCAGAGCTTCCTCCTTGAAGTTAGAGGTTCCCCATAACTTTAGAGCTCCCCCATTCAAGTCAGAGGTTCCCCTCATCAGTTCAGAGCTCCCTCCTATAAGTCAGAGGTCCCCATAACTTTAGAGCTCCCCTTTCAAGTCAGAGGTTCCCCTCATCAGTTCAGAGCTCCCTCCTTCAAGTCAGAGGTCTCCCATCACTTTAGAGATCCCCCTTCAAGTCAGAGGTTCCCCTCATCAGTTCAGAGCTCCCTCCTTCAAGTCAGAGTTCCCCTATCACTTTAGAGCTCCCTCCTTCAAGTCAGAGGTTCCCCTCATCAGTTCAGAGCTCCCTCCTTCAAGTCAGAGGTCTCCCATCACTTTAGAGATCCCCCTTCAAGTCAGAGGTTCCCCTCATCAGTTCAGAGCTCCCTCCTTCAAGTCAGAGGTTCCCCTCATCAGTTCAGAGCTCCCTCCTTCAAGTTAGAGGTCCCCCATAACTTTAGAGCTCCCCCATTCAAGTCAGAGGTTCCCCTCATCAGTTCAGAGCTCCCTCCTTCAAGTTAGAGGTCCCCCATAACTTTAGAGCTCCCCCATTCAAGTCAGAGGTTCCCCTCATCAGTTCAGAGCTCCCTCCTTCAAGTTAGAGGTCCCCCATAACTTTAGAGCTCCACCATTCAAGTCAGAGGTCCCCCTCATCAGTTCAGAGCTTCCTCCTTCAAGTTAGAGGTCCCCCATAACTTTAGAGCTCCCCATTCAAGTCAGAGGCCCCCCCTGTCAGTTCAGAGCTCCCTCCTTCAAGTCAGAGGTCCCCCATCACTTTAGAGATCCCCCTTCAAGTCAGAGGTTCCCCTCATCAGGTCAGAGCTCCCTCCTTCAAGTTAGAGGTCCCCCTTCAAGTCTGAAATCCCCCTTCAAGTCTGAAATCCCCCATCACTTCAGAGCCCCCCTCCAAGTAAGAGGTTCTCCCATCACTTCAGAGCCCCCCCCCCCCCCCCCCCCTTTAAGTCAGAGGTCGGCCTTCAAGTTAGAGATCTTCTCTTCAAGTCGGAGGTTTCCCTTCAAGTCTGAAATCCCCCATCACTTCAGAGCCCCCTCTTCAAGTCAGAGGCCCCCCATAACTTTAGAGCTCCCCCTTCAAGTCAGAGGTCCCCCATCACTTCAGAGCCCCCCTCCAAGTCAGAGGTCCCACCATCACTTCAGAGCCCCCCTCCAAGTCAGAGGTCCCACCATCACTTCAGAGCCCCCCTCCAAGTCAGAGGTCCCACCATCACTTCAGATCCTCCCCATGAAGTCAAAGGTCTCATGAATAGAAATGATTCCCGTTATGTAACTAAAGTCTTAAAGAATACCCAATCATGAGTGGAGAAAAAAAGAATTGTTGCTTGTACATGATTGGATGATTGAAGTTCATACTTCTTCACCTCATTAACCATGGTTTGGAAAAATGTATTTGCAAAGTGAAAATTGACTTTGCTAGATGAGTAGCCCATACTCAACCCCTCCTGCCATCGACTGGTCCCAGATTGGGAAACCAGTACAGCCTGTTGAATGGTTGTCCAACCGATATGTGAGGAATGACGGGAGAGATTGGACAGATATTAGAGAAAAGAGTTTACCCAACCAGTACTCCCCATCGGCGTTCCCGAATCCATTAACATAGCCCTGCCATGATTGCTGGAAGTCCATCGAGCCATCCAGACGTTTCTGGAGCACCTGCCAAGGAAGACCATGTCTGTATTAAAGTGAATCTATATTATAATCAGACTCAAACCCGTCCCAACTACCCGGCTTTCTCAATTCACAAGTACCAAAGTGTTGATGTCCTTAACCTTTTGGTGACCGATTACTAGAACTTAGGTCCCATCATCCCTGAAATGGGAAGAGTTCAGGCTAGACAATTCGTTTCGTTTTTTTTTTTTTTCATTTTTCATTAAAATTCGTTATATTCGTTCATTCGTTATCGTACGAATGAACGAACGATTCGCTAAAAATTTTAATGAATAACAAATGTTCGAATCGAACGAATACGAAAAACAACGAAAATCCGAAATAACCAAATTAGAAACAACGAAACTACGAAAGAAGAAAATCCGAAAAACGAAAACAGGAACAACGAAAATCAAACTGAACGAAAAAAACTTAACGTGCTTCGAATGGATTGAACGAAAAAATTCGTACATTCGTAACTTTTTTTTTTTTGTTGAATTGGTAATTTTCCGCGTCCCTTACAATGGCGCTGCTTAACGTGGTTCGAATGAATTGAACGAAAAAATTCGTACATTCGTAACTTTTTTTTTTTGCGATTCGTAATTTTCCGTGTCTCTTACAATGGCGCTGCTTAACGTGCTTCGAATGGATTGAACGAAAAAAATTTGTACATTCGTAACTTTTTTTTTTTTACAATGGTGCTGCTTAACGCGCTTCGAATGGATTGAACGAAAAAATTTGTACATTCGTAACTTTTTTTTTTGTTGAATTGGTAATTTTCTGTGTCTCTTACAATGGCGCTGCTTAACGTGCTTCGAATGGATTGAACGAAAAAATTCGTACATTCGTAACTTTTTTTTTTTGCGAGTCGTACTTTTCCGTGTCTCTTACAATTGGCGCTGCTTAACGTGCTTACGAATGGATTGAACGAAAAAATTCGTACATTCGTAACTTTTTTTTTTCGATTCGTCATTTTCCGTGTCTCTTACAATGGCGCTGCTTAACGTGCCTCGAATGGATTGAACGAAAAAATTCGTACATTCGTAACTTTTTTTTTTTTTCGATTCGTAATTTTCCCTGTCTCTTAAAATGTAATAATAGCATACACATTACATAAAATTATGAATTATGCTCCGATTACGAATCTACGAATCTTACGAATGTTACGAATGTTACGAATAAATACGAATGCGTCCGAATTTCGAATAAACGAAAATTAAACTAACGAAAAAACGAATCAACGAAAAAATAACTCTTACGAATGTACGAATCGTTACGAATACGAACACCGACGACTTACGAATTTACGAATCGTTACAAATCAACGGAAACGAAAAAAAACGAAACGAAAATAAACAAATTTTTTTTGTTCTGCACATGTCTAATGTTTAATTACTGTCTGTCTGGTCTGAGGACAGGGTCTCTTTAAGGCTTATGACATCAGCACAAACACTGCTCTATGAAATTACAGTATATTCATTTCCTCTCTGTGTGGTCCATATTTTCCTCTCACCGTCCAGATCTTCCCATCGGCGGTTATGTCACAGTAGACAGGCAGGGGGCGCTGTGCTCCTTGTGGGTAAATTGTATAAACACCATCAGCTTGCTGACCATGATCCCAAATCTCCTGACAGTCCCGCGGGAACCAGTCCACCTCCGGTTTATGTTTTATTGCTGAGGATAGGTTGAAGAAAACATAAATCACCGATGGATTGAACCAGAATTTGGATATTCTTCCTTAGATGATTACAGTTAAGATTTATATTGGTGCCCATAATTAGCTTTATTTGCTTCCCTGAGAATCGCCCCGGAACAGAGATGTCTCCTGAGGTCTGACGTTTGCTTCTCCGTCAACTGCCTCACCCCTTCAGTCTCCACCCCCCATATGAACCTTTTCCTGCCACCAGGAGCAGGCCCTTTAAGAAATCGAAATGCCGGAGGCATTTCATGGGTTTCCCTGCCATGTAGTCACTGTGATTGGCTGCCATAGGGAGCTCATACTACCAGCTCTGGATTACGTGATCAACGTGGCAGCCACTCGCAGTGACCACTTGACTGGGAACCCACACTACAAGATCTCCATCACGTGATGGACGTGGCAGGCACTCGCAGTGACCACAGGACCAGGAGCCCATATTACCAGCTCCCAATCACATGATCAATGTGGCAGCCACTCACAATGAGCTTATGACCGGGAGGCTATACTACCAGCTCTTAATCACGTCATCAACATGTCAGCCACTTACAGTGACCACATGACCATGAGATCTCCATCACTTGATGAACGTGGCAGCCACTCGCAGTGACCACTTGACTGGGAACCCACACTAAAAGACCTGCATCACACGATGAACGTGGCAGCCACTCGCAGTGACCACTTGAATGGGAACCCACACTACCAGCTCTTAATCATGTGATTAATGTGACAGCCACTTGCAGTGACCACATGACTGGGAGCCCATACTACCAGTTTCCAATCACATGATCAATGTGGCAGCCAATCACAATGACCTCGTAACCTCAGAGCCCATACTACCAGCTCTTGATTATGTCAACAACATGGCAGCCACTCACAGTGACCACATGACCAGGAGCCCATACTACCAGCACTTAATCATGTGATCAGTGTGACAGCCACTTGCAGTGACCACATGACTGGGAGCCCATACTAGTAGCTCTTGATCACGTGATCAATATGGCAGCCAATCGCATTAACCACGTGACCAGGAGACCACACTACCAGCTCTCATCATCTGATCAACGCGGCAGCCACTTGCAGTGACCCCATGACTGGCAGCCCATACTACCAGCTCGCCACCATGTGATCAACGTGGCAGCCACTTTCAGTGACCACATGACCAGGAGGGCATACTACTCATCTCTAGATCCCATGATCAACATGGCAGCCATCCCCAGTGAGCACATGAATGGGAGCCCATACTACCAACTCTTATTCATATGATCAACATGGCAGCCACTCGCAGTGACCACATGACCGGGACCAATACAAACAGCTCCAGTTTGTTGCCAGTTGACTGTGAGCTGACAGTGCTCAGGGTGCTTAGTGAGCGCAATTCCAGCACACCGTGGCGATGCTGGCAGATGCATATATATGGCAGAGGGGCATAAGGCCCACCACAATATTGCCACATACTGTATATGTGTCTGGCCCTCATTACAGAGTTAATCAATGACAAATTGCTTGTTTGCGATTGCCTGATTTAGATCGATCACATTAGATCGATTACGTGGGCACTATAGATTTACCAAAACTGTGTAATATGAAGGCCGACTTAAACTTTCAGGCTGGGTTTACACGCATCCAATTTTCATGGTAGGAGATTGTGACCAGTTCTCTATGGAGCTGATTCAAATAACCCCGTTGCGGCTCCGGTGCAAATTTGCACAAAGGGAGAGAGGCATTTAGCAAATTTTGCAAAATAGGCAGGGGTCCTGTGCTTCTTTTGGTCAGTTTGTATAGGAGCGCCCTGCAGGTCCGAATGCAGCCCAAAAAATTTGGGCTGAAATGGGCGCTGGACCTAAAACATTGAATGGGGAGCCTGGAGAAAGAGCCGAGCTGCCGACTGGGAGGGGCAGAGAAGGAGGAGAAATGAGCAAGAGAAGCAGAGAGAACACGGGAGACTGTGCTGCTGGGTCCTCTCTTTAGCCTGCATGCGGCAACAGTGTGTTAATATTAAAATAAAATATATACAATGCTGTGCTTCCTTCTTCACCCATTTCCTCAAGACTTAGTCCACTGCACTACAGTAACAAGTGGATGGTAACAGCCCCTCAAGAAATAAAATAACTCTACTGACATCCAAATATACCATATACCTGTGGAACCTGGGGTGTTTTTCAGGATTATTCCAGGAGAATGCTTGTAATCCTGCTAAGCATCTTTGCATTGTGTTCAGCATTGATTTCAATGGGAGCGCCGCAAAGCGCCGCTACGGCGGCGCTTTTTTTTTTTTCGGCCGCTCGCGGGAGGTAAAAACAGCGCTAAATATAGCGCTGCTTTACCGTCACCGCGGCTCCCCGCCCCAGTGTAATAGGGGCCTTAAGGTTATCTGAAAGATGGGTTTCAAATGTTTTGACAGGGGCGCAGTTTCAGTGCTTGCCATAGGCGCCATTTTCACTAGATACGCCTCTGACGGGGATGCACCGGAACCCGGCTGGGAGCCGCATGCGGCAACAGTGTGAACCCAGCCTCAGACAGTCCACTGCACTACAGTAGATGGTAGAGCTACATCCAACCATATACAGTGGAACCTTGGATTATTCCAGGAGAATGCTTGCAATCCAAAGCATTAGCATATCAAAGCGAGTTTCCCCATAGAAGTCAATGGAAACAAAGATAATTCCTTCCGCATTGACTTCTATTGCATGCAATACCGCATGTGGCCAGAGGTGATGGGGGCGCCAGAGAGCCTCAGAAATTCTCGGGGACAGCTCGGCTGAATTTGGAAAGGCTCGGAAACACTCAGGAACAGAGTATTTGAGTGTTACTGAGTATTTCCAAGTGATTCTGAGTATTTCCGAACAGCTCCAAACCGTTTTGAGTGTCACCGGCGTCCCTGCACCTCTGGCCAAATGCGGTACTGCACACCACATTAGCTTGAATTCTGCCCGTTTTGCGAGATAACACTCGCAAACCGAGTCAGAATAAAAAAAAAAAAGTTGCTCGTCTTTCAAAACGCTTGTTAACCGCGTTACTCATTAACCAAGGTTCCACTCTTCAATCTAATCGTGAAACCTATCTTGGGTTTACCAACAACTACGTAGTACAGGGGCTCCCCAACTGGATACCACTAGAATGGATTATCTTGGAAGGCCCTCATATTATATAGTTTTGGTAAGTCCAAATGAGATCATCGTACAGAGAGTGTCCAATCATATTGTAATGTGTGCGGCCAGCTTGGAGGGGAATGCACAATCGGTTTGTAACTCATGCGGTCAACTGAAATGAAAGTGTAAATAGGGAGCTCCATTAAATCGACATTTTCCTATAATAAACATTTCCGTCCTTCATATCAATCGAACAATACCGATCTTCCGGAATAATTTACCTGGTGATGAATGGGCGGGGCTTCCGCTGACGTGGTGAAATTGCCACAAGAAGAAAAGCAACAAGATCTAGAGAGTAACAGGGATTGTTAAAGAGGACCTGTCACATCTATATCAATCAATAAATGATCGATGCCATATCAATGATATAAACAACACAGATATATAATATTGGGGTGATTGTGAGTGCAATTTTGCACTTGTTTATAAAATGCCTGAAAAAACGCTCACGGCGTTTGTGGTGCCATTGGGATTGTTAAAGAGGACCTGTCACATCTATATCAATCAATAAATGATCGATGCCATATCAATGATATAAACAACACAGATATATAATATTGGGCGATTGTGAGTACAGTTTTGCACTTGTTTATGAAATGCCTGAAAAAACGCTCACGGCGTTTGTGGTGCCATTGGTTGTAAATGGCACCCCAAACACGACAAAACAGGGAAGTATTTTTCACTTGACAAATGTAGCAAAACGAACGTTTCAAAACAAGTGAATATCAAAATGGATAAAAGAAGGTGAGTGATGGCAAGGTCCTGGCCAGCTGTCACGCCAAGATGGGTGAGTAGGACCAATAGATCACACTATGTTGAACAGGGAGATAAAGTGCAATAAAGTGCAAAAAGTTGCATAAAAAGTGAACAAGTGCCAAGAAAAGAATAATTAGCCAGTATCTTCAATAAGTAATACGTAACTGAATAATAGTGATAAATATGTGCATGCACGTCAAGAAAGTGCTAGGAATATAAAATCAATCCTGTGAAACCGTCACTAAAGTGCAATAAAGTGCAAAAACTTGCATATATAAAGTGAACAAGTGATAGGAAAATAAATAATAGGTCAGTATTTACAATAAATAATACGTAACTAAATGGCAATAATGATTAAATAAATATATACATGCACGTCAATAAAGTGCTAAATATATACAATGAATCCTCTGAAGCAAGCAAGTGCTAAATAAGAAGTTAAGATAACTAAGTGATAAAAATTAAAATTAAGAATGCAGTGGTTAATTAGCAAAATCCATATGGTGAGAATCCATAGGGTATAAATAAGTTAAAAATGTATTTTAAAACGGTGGTGGAATCCCGTAACTGGTGTAAACAATAATGAAAGTCCAAGTGGGGAAAATCAATTAGTGTGTGATATCCTGGGAAGCTGCTAATGTCTCTTAATAGGGTGGAAATTCCACAGGTAGTTCTGAGTGTTGAGATGTATCTTTTCTGTATTAATAATTTGTAGTAATTTCCACGCTGATATTGTTTTATTTGTAAGATGACTCCTTCTCTGGTCTCCCAGAACTCTTACCTCTAGGTAACTAAAGATCAGCTTTGTGGGGGTATCAGCATACGCCCCAGGTAGGGTGACAGGAATCAAGATGCTCTCTTGTGGGGTCCACACTTATCACTTCTCCTTCTCCTCCTCCAAACCTAACGGGCCACTGCGTGTCTCCACACAGCAGTGTGAGAAGATCGGGGAACGGAAGGGAGAGAAAAAAGGGGGGCTCCACTAGTGTAGTAAGTTTAACTCAAATGAGCAATTTATTTTAACAAATGGCAACGTACATAAAATAAATGAAAAGCAAGCAAAAAATTTCCACCCTATTAAGAGACATTAGCAGCTTCCCAGGATATCACACACTAATTGATTTTCCCCACTTGGACTTTCATTATTGTTTACACCAGTTACGGGATTCCACCACCGTTTTAAAATACATTTTTAACTTATTTATACCCTATGGATTCTCACCATATGGATTTTGCTAATTAACCACTGCATTCTTAATTTTTATTTTTATCACTTAGTTATCTTAACTTCTCATTTAGCACTTGCTTGCTTCAGAGGATTCATTGTATATATTTAGCACTTTATTGACGTGCATGTATATATTTATTTAATCATTATTGCCATTTAGTTACGTATTATTTATTGTAAATACTGACCTATTATTTATTTTCCTATCACTTGTTCACTTTATATATGCAAGTTTTTGCACTTTATTGCACTTTAGTGACGGTTTCACAGGATTGATTTTATATTCCTAGCACTTTCTTGACGTGCATGCACATATTTATCACTATTATTCAGTTACGTATTACTTATTGAAGATACTGGCTAATTATTCTTTTCTTGGCACTTGTTCACTTTTTATGCAACTTTTTGCACTTTATTGCACTTTATCTCCCTGTTCAACATAGTGTGATCTATTGGTCCTACTCACCCATCTTGGCGTGACAGCTGGCCAGGACCTTGCCATCACTCACCTTCTTTTATCCATTTAGCATGCGCGAAGTTTTTTCTTTCACCATTTCTGTATAAGTGCTTTTGTGATCACTAGTTACTTTGCTGCATGCACCTTATTAGCGATCACTTTGACCTCACTATTTACTCATAGTAGCGCGAGAGCTTTCTACATCTACCTTTCAAGTGAATATCAAAGCTCAGAAATGTTAAATGCTTAGCCCATGAGGGATTGAGTGTGTCCTCAGCCTTGGCTCCACCCCAACCACGTCCACGTTCACATTTTGTCCCACCCACAGGGCTTAGTCGTAGAGGTGGGATTATGGAGCAAGAGCTTAACGGCGCTTGGAAGGGCGAGTTACTTTATGGGGACAAAGCTCGAAAAGTAGCATAAAGTACTTTTCCCACATTTGTCACATAGGAGGCGCTTCGGTGTTAATCGGCAAACGCTGCGGATTTCCATCTTCCAATTTTCTTTGCACATGATTGGGTATTTTTTAAAAAGTGAAGATTCACCATAAAAGTTTAATCAGTGTAAAGAGAATTTGTAAGTTCTGTATAGAATTGTATTCTATTTTGTATGTATTGCACACGGCCCTCACTGTGCACACGGCACTAATAATGTTTCCATTCTTTCGAGTCCTGATTTAGAATTAGAAAATGGAAATTTGGAAAAGAAACTGCGCTAGGGGTTAAAATTGTGGGTATACCTTAAATTTCAGTACAGGTCTAATTCTACCTGGTAGGGCTGCAGCAACTATACCGTGTATATATAAACAGTGAAAAACAGATTAGAAAAGAAAAAAGCTGCGCATACCAATACACAAAAATGACCAAGTGGATAAACCTGAGTTCAAACACTGGGTCGTGGAGCATCAACTCAGAAATAGTGAATAACATTAGAGACCTCTCTTACATAATATAAATAATACATCAACACCCAGTGGAAAATAAATTAAGTGACAAAATGCAGTTATATGAATGAATGTGAATAACCAATCACAAAGAAAGTTCATATATGGTCCAATTTCAACCAGAAAAATCACAAAAAGTTCAATTGTGGGTTAAATATGGTCACAAGAAGTGTCCCAAAGTGAAAAATTATCCAATAGTGTCAAAAACAAGGAAAAATGTTGGTGTTTCAATCTAGGATATTGAGCGGTGATCGTCATACATCAAATCTTGTCCAACTCGTATTCAGGTGAACTTTTGCAAACACCACCACCACCACCCGATGCATTTCGCGAAATCTCGCGTCATCCACGGACTGGATGACGTGAGATTTCGCGAAATGCATCGGGCGAGCGAAGCACTGTCACCACCTCAATATTAGAAGATACCAGGGTTTGTGCCAAATTCGTTCCTGAGTGTATCCGGCCGGTGCACCAGACGTTCCCTGGATGTTCACCCTCATTTGTACATGTGAGTTGCTATGTTTCTTTTTCAATAAATTAGTTTTGGAGTTAATGCACTATCTGGAGTGTTTTCATCCCTTTATATGCTGCACACGGTTTGCCTGATTCCCCGAGTGTGAGTCGGAGGTCCTTCAAGCCACAAGAGTGTCCCGGAGGTCTATGGGTGTTATCCCTTTGATGGTCGTTTTAAAGACAAACTAAACACAAGCCTGATTGACCCTCTGTGACGAGGGGTCAAATATTTTCAGTAAGGGGCCATCTTTTTCCTTTCCTCTGGTGGTGGTGTTTGCAAAAGTTCACCTGAATACGAGTTGGACAAGATTTGATGTATGACGATCAACGCTCAATATCCTAGATTGAAACACCAACATTTTTCCTTGTTTTTGACACTATTGGATAATTTTTCACTTTGGGACACTTCTTGTGACCATATTTAACCCACAATTGAACTTTTTGTGATTTTTCTGGTCGAAATTGGACCATATATGAACTTTCTTTGTGATTGGTTATTCACATTCATTCATATAACTGCATTTTGTCACTTAATTTATTTTCCACTGGGTGTTGATGTATTATTTATATTATGTAAGAGAGGTCTCTAATGTTATTCACTATTTCTGAGTTGATGCTCCACGACCCAGTGTTTGAACTCTGATTTCGAATTAGCCTGCCTATGTTACGCCCCTTGTTACCATAAATGTACAATTGTAATATTAATGTGATACCTACGTAATCACATGTACAAAAACCTTCAATTGCGTCATAATAAAGTTGGAAAGATGCAGAGAGTATCTTTTGTGTCTGTTCCCTACTGCAGTAGTTATTATTAATTTGGAACCACTAATCAATATGAGGATAGGAGTTGCCTATCTATAAAATGGCCAGGTCATCAGTGATTATTTCAAAGTTCTAATAAATATTATCGAGATTCAACCAACTTTTACCTTTAATTCACAAATTTTTCCATTCAGGTTAAACTAGAAAAATGTGTAAATCCTGGATGAAAATGGTGTAAATCTTGGGTAAAACATTTATTGATAGAAACCTAGGGCACCTATTTAACCAGAACATGACATAGTATTACCCAGAATGACCTCTAGGGGGCCTATTTTTAAATATGTTTACCCAAGACTTTGCACAACATCCACCCAGGGAGGCCCATAGAGTCTGGTTTTAAATATTGTTGGCCAAGATTTACATAACTTTCACTCAGGGTGACCCATGGGGGGTCTATTTACAGTATAAATGTTTTTGCAAAAGATTTACACAACTTTTACCCAGGTTGACCCCCCCAGGGGGGTCTCTTTGTAAAGATTTATAAATGGTTTTACGCAAGAATTACACAACCTTTGCCCCCTGGATGACCCCTAGGGGGTACATCGGTAAGTCCAAGATTTACATAACTTTCACCCAGGGGTCAATTTATATGTTTTTGCCCAAAATGTACATAAATTTCACCCAGGGTGACCCATAGGGGGTCTATTTATAAATATTTCAACCCAAGACTTACACAACTTTCACCCAGGATGACCCATAGTCTTTTTTATACATGTTTTTGCTCAAAATGTACATAACTTTCACCCAGGGTGAAACATCGGGGATCTTGTTTTAAATGTTTTTGCCCAAAATTTACATAAATTTCACCCAGGGTAACCCATAGGGAGCATATTTAAAAATGTTTTTGCCCAGAATTTACATAACTTTCGAACCAGGGTGGTCCATAGGGGGTCTATTTATAATTGGTTTTACCCAAGACTTACACAACTTTCACTCAGGACGACCCATAGTCTATTTATAAATGTTTTTGCCCACAATTTACATAAATTTCACCCAGGTTGACCCACAAGGAGTCTATTTAGAAATATTTTTGCCCAAAATGTACATAACTTTCAACCAGGGTGGCCCATAGGGGGTCTATTTATAAATGTTTCAACCCAAGACTTACACAACTTTCACCCAGGATGAACCATAGTCTATTTATAAACATTTTTGCCCAAAATGTACATAACTTTCACCCAGGGTGACCGATAGGGGGTCTATTTATAAATGGTTTTACCAAAGACTTACACAACTTTCACCCAGGACGACCCCCAGGGGGCCTCTTTATAAATGCTTTAGCCCAAGACTTACATAGTTTTCACCCAATAGGAAACATAGGGAGTCTATTTGTAAATGTTTTAACCCAATATTTAAAAAACTTTCACCAAAGGTGACCCCCAGGGGGTCTCTTTATAAATGCTTTAACCCAAGACTTACACAGTTTTCACCCAGGGTGTCTATTTATAAATGCTTTTACCCAAGACTTACACAACTTTCACCCAATAGGAACCATAGAGAGTCTATTTGTAAATGTTTTAACCCAACGTTTACCCAGGATGACCCCCAGGGGGTCTATTTATAAATGTTTTAAGCCAAAACGTACATAGCTTTCACCCAGGGTGACCCCCAGGGGATCTTTTTATAAATGCTTTATAAATGTTTTAACCCAAGATGTACACAACTTTCACCCAGGGTGACCCCTAGAGCATTTATTTATAAATGTTTTTACCCAGGACAACTTTTAATTATAGTCAGGGAGTAGAGGGATGGGGCCAAGCCGCACTTTGTGTGTCTATGGACATACAGAGCACGGCTCAGGATCGAGCCTGCACAAGTGCCACCATAAAAAACTGGCTTGCTGGGGGGGGGGGTGCAAGAGCACTAGCAGAGGACCCCAGAAGAGGAGGGTCAGGGCTGCTCTTTGAAAAACCAGGAGCAGGTAAGTATAAAATGTTTGTTATTTAAAAAAAAGACATGTTTAAAATCACTTTAAGGTCCCAGGCGCAAATCGTGAGAAGATATTGGTCTGACTTACCTTCATGCTGGTCTAGTTGTCTCTACTCCACTTACCGTCTGACCTTGAACACCATCCCCTCTATATATATATAGACCAAGTGGCACATTTGAGGAAGGTGGAGGAACTGGAGAAGTTTGGGGAAATCCAACTTTGGGCCATGCGGTCGCTCATATTGGGAAGTCTTTCAAACATCTCTTTGATACAAAACTTGTCAATTATGAAATGATGAAAAGGTGGATAGGGCGGTTCCTGGACTGTAGTGCCTCCGAGTATGAAAAGAAGAACTCTTGTCTATGTTTACAATAGGGAACTGTTAAATTACTAACATATGTTTTTCCTCCCAAGTTAAAGACTTTAAAAAAGGAGAAGCTGTATTTTTTATTTATTTTTTGGTTAGTGGTGGTGTGAGGAGGCTTGAGCCTTCCATTTTACATCCAGTATGTTTTGGAAACTGGAGAGGTCACATCTCCCTGGCATAGTTCCTGGCTCTGTTCTCACCTCCTTCAGGTTATGTTAGCTTGCTACAGGTATCACAGTTGTCACACCAGTTGGCCAGCGAATTATGAAAAAAAAAAGTTGGCTGGCAAAGTTGAGGCCCTTGAAGAAAGCAGAACAGTTCCCAGCAGACAACAGATTACCTTGTGCAGTCTCTTACCAGACAAAAAAAATGAAGGATCACTAGTGTCATTTAAATGTTACAAAGAACATAACAGAATATGTAAAAAGGAAATCAAGGATGCAAAAATTCAAAACGAAAGACAGATTGCAAAAGATAGTAGGACAAACCCCAAAAAATTCTTCAAATATATTAATAGTAAAAAGGTCAGGTCTGAGCATGTAGGCCCTTTACAAAATAATCTAGAGTGGGTGACAGGGGACAAAGAGAAGGCTAATTTATTAAATACTTTCTTCAGCTCTGTGTATACAAAGGAGCAGGGGGGAGCTCATGTCCACAATGGGGGTGGTAGTGACACAGCCCCAAATCCACAATGGCTCAAAAGTGATATGGTCCTGAAATATTTAGACAGAATAAAGGTGGATAAAGCACCTGGACCTGATGGCATCCACCCACGGATCCTAAAAGAATTGAGCTCTGTAATTTCAAAGCCATTGTATCTAATTTTTAGGGACTCATTAATGACAGGAATAGTGCCACTGGATTGGCGCAGGGCGAACGTGGTGCCTATATTTAAAAAGGGAACAAAGTCTTTACCAAGTAACTATAGACCTGTTAGTTTAACTTCTATAGTTGGGAAGATACTGGAGAGATTAATAAAAGACCACATAGATGAGTTCTTGCAGGAAAAAAATATTTTAAGCAACAGACAGCATGGGTTCATGAAAGACAGAAGTTGTCAGACAAACCTCATTTCTTTTTATGAGGTGGTAAGTAAAACCTTGGACAGAGGGGTGGCGGTGGACGTGGTATACTTGGACAGAGGGGTGGCGGTGGACGTGGTATACTTGGATTTTGCAAAAGCGTTCGATACAGTTCCCCACACACGGCTCATGGGTAAGGTAAGGTCTATAGGTTTGGAAATATCGGTTTGTAAATGGATAGAAAACTGGCTAAAATACAGAATTCAGAGAGTCGTGGTTAATGATTCTTACTCTGAATGGTCTAAGGTTATCAGTGGTGTACCCCAAGGTTCAGTTTTGGGACCCTTACTTTTTAATATCTTTATAAATGATATTGGGTCTGGGATCAAAAGTAACATTTCTGTCTTTGCAGATGACACCAAGCTATGCAGTGGAATAACGTCCTTACAGGATGTCTCCAATTTACAAGCCAAGCTCAATGCTCTGTCTAATTGGGCGACTATGTGGCAGATGAGGTTTAATGTTGATAAATGTAAAGTTATGCACTTGGGGGCTAAGAATATGCATCATACATGCTAGGGGGAGTACAACTGGAGGAATCCATAGTGGAGAAGGATCTGGGGGTTTTGGTAGATCATAAGCTCAATAATAGCATGCAATGCCAAGCTGCGGTTTCCAAAGCGAGCAAAGTCCTTTCTTGTATAAGAGAGGTATGGACTCCAGAGAGAGAGACATAATTTTGCCCTCCTGTTCCCATCATTAGTAAGACCTCATCTGGAATATGCAGTTCAGTTTTGGGCACCAGTTCTCAAAAAGGATATTGGGGAACTGGAGAAAGTGCAGAGAAGGGCAACCAAACTGATAAGAGGCATGGAGGAGCTCAGCTATGAGGAAAGATTAGAGGAACTGAATTTATTCACCCTTGATAAGAGGAGATTAAGGGGGGATATGATCAACATGTATAAATATATAAGGGGTCCATATAGTGAACTTGGTGCTGAGTTATTCACTTTACGGTCAACACAGAGGACAAGGGGGCACTCTTTACGTCTAGAGGAAAAGAGATCACACCTTTCACCCACCCAGGGAGAAAATACCCAGCCTCTGAGGCATGGTCCTATGCCAGTGATGGTGAACCTTGGCACCCCAGATGTTTTGGAACTACATTTCCCATGATGCTCAACTACACTACAGAGTGCATGAGCATCATGGGAAATGTAGTTCGAAAACATCTGGGGTGCCACAGATCACCATCACCGTCCTATGCAATGAGCAGTCTCTTTGTTTCTCTGAGGTCGATTGTGGTCAGCTATGGCAAGGTTCCACTTAACCAGAAACCCAGCCTATTTTTTTCACCCCTCCCAGCATTATGACTGTCTCTTCTTTTCCTCTTCGCTGCCTGCAGATACTCACTTCCCTTGATTTGTTTTCATCAGACAATCACCGTCCTTCCAGAACGATCGAGACCCAGCCAAGGTGGCTGTCCCCTACACCGGAGACACTCCATAAATAAGCATTGAAAAGCGGTGTCCTTAAAGATGGCTGATATACTTCAGCATTAAAGTGGTTCCAAAGCCTGAAGTTTTTCCACCTTAATGCATTCTATGCATAAAGGTGATAAACCTTCCGTGCTGCAGCCCCCCCAGACCCTCCTTTTTCTTACCTGAGCCCCCCCCCCCCCCCCCCCCAGACCCTCCTTTTTCTTACCTGAGCCTGATCTGATCCAGTAATGCACACAAGACCAACGCACGTGCCACTGACTTTCTCTTCATTGGGCAGATTGATAGCAACAGGAGCCATTGGCTCCCCCTGCTGTCAATCACATGGGTTGACACTGCAGCGGAGGGTGGGGTCGAGCTGCCTGCTCTGTGTCAATAGACGCATACAGGGTGGTTCGCGAGCAAGCACGCACGGGTACCTCCATTAAAAATGTGGCTTTCCGCGGGGGCACCCACTGAAGAGGAGGGGCCTGGAGCGCCGAAGGGGGACGCCAGGAGTAGTGGATCAGGGCTGCTCTGTGCAAAACTATTACACAGAGCAGGTAAGTATAACATGTTTGTTATTTTAATGAAAAAAAAGGAAGGTTTAAAAACACTTTTATGAATATTCAGTCCACACTGCATTGGGATAATACAGCAGCAACAAAGGCCCAAGTTCTGCAGCAGTTATCAGCTATAGTTCAGGTTACTCTCTATGTTGTATTAATTAATATACAATTCAGATCCTTCAGGGATGGTGGGAACCCCTCATAATGGGCACAGAAGGTGTGTAGACCTGGGAACTCAATGCAGGGATGGTGGGAATCCCTCATAATGGGCACAGAAGGTGTGTAGACCTGGGAACTCAATGCAGGGATGGTGGGAACTCCTCATAATGGGCACAGAAGGTGTGTAGACCTGGGAACTCAATGCAGGGATGGTGGAAACCCCTCATAATGGGCACAGAAGGTGTGTAGACCTGGGAACTCAATGCAGGGATGGTGGAAACCCTCATAATGGGCACAGAAGGTGTGTAGACCTGGGAACTCAATGCAGGGATGGTGGGAACTCCTCATAATGGGCCCAGAAGGTATGTAGACCTGGGAACTCAATGCAGGGATGGTGGGAACCTCTCATAATGGGCACAGAAGGTGTGTAGACCTGGAAACTCAATGCAGGGATGGTGGGAACCTCTCATAATGGGCACAGAAGGTGTGTAGACCTGGGAACTCAATGCAGGGATGGTGGGAACCTCTCATAATGGGCACAGAAGGCGTGTAGACCTGGGAACTCAATGCAGGGATGGTGGGAACTCTTCATAATGGGCACAGAAGGTGTGTAGACCTGGGAACTCAATGCAGGGATGGTGGGAACTCCTCGTAATGGGCACAGATGGTGTGTAGACCTGAGAACTCAATGCAGGGATGGTGGGAACTCCTCATAATGGGCACAGAAGGTGTGTAGACCTGGGAACTCAATGCAGGGATGGTGGGAACTCCTCATAATGGGCACAGAAGGTGTGTAGACCTGGGAACTCAATGCAGGGATGGTGGGAACTCCTCATAATGGGCACAGAAGGTGTGTAGACCTGGGAACTCAATGCAGGGATGATGGGAACCCCTCATAATGGACACAGAAGGTGTGTAGACCTGGGAACTCAATGCAGGGATGATGGGATTCCCTCATAATGGACACAGAAGGTGTGTAGACCTGGGAACTCAATGCAGGGATGGTGGTAATCCCTCATAATGGGCACAGAAGGTGTGTAGACCTGGAAACTCAATGCAGGGATGGTGGGAACTCCTCATAATGGGCACAGAAGGTGTGTAGACCTGGAAACTCAATGCAGGGATAGTGGGAATCCCTCATAATGGGCACAGAAGGTGTGTAGACCTGGGAACTCAATGCAGGGATGGTGGGAACCCCTCATAATGGGCACAGGAGGTGTGTAGACCTGGGAACTCAATGCAGGGATGATGGGAACTCCTCATAATGGGCACAGAAGGTGTGTAGACCTGGGAACTCAATGCAGGGATGGTGGGAACCCATCATAATGGGCACAGAAGGTGTGTAGACCTGGGAACTCAATGCAGGGATGGCGGGAACTCCTCATAATGGGCACAGAAGGTGTGTAGACCTGGGAACTCAATGCAGGGATGGTGGGAATCCCTCATAATGGGCACAGAAGGTGTGTAGACCTGGAAACTCAATGCAGGGATGGTGGGAATCCCTCATAATGGGCACAGAAGGTGTGTAGACCTGGGAACTCAATGCAGGGATGGCGGGAACTCCTCATAATGGGCACAGAAGGTGTGTAGACCTGGGAACTCAATGCAGGGATGGTGGGAACTCCTCATAATGGGCACAGAATGTGTGTAGACCTGGGAACTCAATGCAGGGATGGTGGGAATCCCTCATAATGGGCACAGAAGGTGTGTAGACCTGGGAACTCAATGCAGGGATGGTGGGAACTCCTCATAATGGGCACAGAATGTGTGTAGACCTGGGAACTCAATGCAGGGATGGTGGGAACTCCTCATAATGGGCACAGAATGTGTGTAGACCTGGGAACTCAATGCAGGGATGGTGGGAACCCCTCATAATGGGCACAGAAGGTGTGTAGACCTGGGAACTCAATGCAGGGATGGCGGGAACTCCTCATAATGGGCACAGAAGGTGTGTAGACCTGGGAACTCAATGCAGGGATGGTGGGAATCCCTCATAATGGGCACAGAAGGTGTGTAGACCTGGGAACTCAATGCAGGGATGGTGGGAACTCCTCATAATGGGCACAGAAGGTGTGTAGACCTGGGAACTCAATGCAGGGATGGCGGGAACTCCTCATAATGGGCACAGAAGGTGTGTAGACCTGGGAACTCAATGCAGGGATGGTGGGAACCTCTCATAATGGGCACGAAAGGTGTGTAGCCCTGGGAACTCAATGCAGGGATGGTGGGAACCCCTCATAATGGGCACAGAAGGTGTGTAGACCTGGGAACTCAATGCAGGGATGGCGGGAACTCCTCATAATGGGCACAGAAGGTGTGTAGACCTGAGAACTCAATTCAGGGATGGTGGGAACCCCTGATAATGGGCACAGAAGGTGTGTAGACCTGGGAACTCAATGCAGGGATGGTGGGAACCCCTCATAATGGGCACAGAAGGTGTGTAGACCTGGGAACTCAATGCAGGGATGGTGGGAACTCCTCATAATGGGCACAGAAGGTGTGTAGACCTGGAAACTCAATGCAGGGATGATGGGAACTCCTCATAATGGGCACAGAAGGTGTGTAGACCTGGGAACTCAATGCAGGGATGGTGGGAATCCCTCATAATGGGCACAGAAGGTGTGTAGACCTGGGAATTCAGCACAGGGATGATGGGAATCCCTCATAATGGGCACAGAAGGTGTGTAGACCTGGGAACTCAATGCAGGGATGGCGGGAACCCCTCATAATGGACACAGAAGGTGTGTAGACCTGGGAACTCAATGCAGGGATGGTGGGAATCCCTCATAATGGGCACAGAAGGTGTGTAGACCTGGGAATTCAGCACAGGGATGATGGGAATCCCTCATAATGGGCACAGAAGGTGTGTAGACCTGGAAACTCAATGCAGGGATGATGGGAACTCCTCATAATGGGCACAGAAGGTGTGTAGACCTGGGAATTCAGCACAGGGATGATGGGAACTCCTCATAATGAGCAGATCAGTTGTAGAGTTCTAACAACTTAGTGAAGGGATGGTGGGAACTCTTCATAATGGGCACAGCAGGTGTGCAGACTCAACGACTCAGCACACGGATGGTGGGAAATCCTCATAATGAGGGCAGCAAGTGTGCAGACCCAGGAAATCAGCACAGGGGATTGTGGGATTTCCTCGTAATGGGTGCAGCAGGTGTGTTGACCTGAGATCTCAGCACAGGAATGGGGGAAACCCTTTACAATAGGCAGCATAGCAGGTGTGTAAAACTGGGAACACGCTGACAGGATGGTGGGAACCCTTCATAATGGGCACAGTAGGAGTAGATACCAGGGAATTCAATGCAGTGATGGTGGACACCCCTCATGATAGGTACAACAGGTGAGCAGACCTGTGTACCCAGTGCAGGGATGGTGGGAAACCCTCATAATGGTCACAGCAGGTGTACAGACCCAGAAACTAAGCACAGGACTGGTGAGAACCCCTCATGTTAATCTAAAGCCTCATACACACGATCGGACCGTGGACCAACTTTCCTGTGGATTTTTGTCCAAAGGGCGTTGGCCCCAAGTTGGTATTGCCAGGGCCGATCCTTGGGTCACAGGCGCCTGGGTGCAGAAATATTTCTGGTGCCCCCACATGGACGTGGTCATCTTACTAACTCCTCCCCTTTACAAATGTTTCTATGGCAACGACTCAAACACAGAGATGCTCCCCTAAGAAGTCTTTATTATCCTGGGATCCTCCCATAATCTCTTAACAATAAACAAAATACAGGAAGAGAGGCAGAGTACTTTATTGGGCTAAATGCAGCCTACCAGTGCCCACCAAATGCAGCTTATCAATGCCCACCAAATTCAGCCTTCCAGTGCTCACTAAATGCAGCCTACCAGTACCCACCAAATGCAGCCTTCCAGTGTCCCTGGATCACACAGAGCGGCGATGATCTGCTGTCACGGAGCTTGGATTTGAATCTCCTGGGTGGCCATTGTAACAAAGTCCCGCCTGCTAGACCCCCTCGTGGCTCCAACGATACACATCACACTGATTCAATTTCACTGCATTGGATCAGTGTTCTGTCTATCTCACAGGAGCCATCTAGGAGGCGGGACTTTGTTACAGCACCGCCCGTAATTTCAGACCAAAGTTCGTGCGGTGTGTGTGACACACACAGAGCTGGTGCAAGGATTTTTGCCTACACAGGCGAAGGTGCACTTTGCTGCCCCCTGATTGTCCCAAATCCCCCCTTCCCCCACAAACGTCAAAAAAATAAATAAAAAAAATTGCTGACAGGGGTTATAATGCTCTTTTTTTGCCATTAGTTCTACTTTAAAGCCCCAAAAGTGTTCTGATTGATGTGTAGTATGATACTGTGTCGTACACATTGTATAAGGTTTACCTTTAAAGTGGTAGTAAAGCTGGCTTTGTGATTTTTACCTACAGGTAAGTCTATAATAAAGTCTATAATAAGGCTTACCTGTAGGTAAAATTAATATCTCCTAAACCTGCACTGTTTAGGAGATATTGACCTTGAATGCAGCCAGTGACATCACCATGGGCTTTGAAGGTCCTGCATACCGTACCGGACCTACATAGCTTTGTGCCTGAGCCAAGGGCTCCTACATGCATGTGCGGGAGTGATGTAATTGCAGCTCCAGCTGCTCATACAGCCAAAGGCATCGAACCCAGAAGAGACTCTGGGGGAAGATGGAAGCCCTATCAGTGGTGACAGCGCAGCGCTGAAGGACTTTTGTTCTAAGGTACGTTTTTCATAATATGCTAGTATGCAATCCATACTAGCACATTATGCCATTGCCTTACAGGTGTTTTTTAGGCTTTAAGGCCCCTTTCACACAGATGTTCCGAAGGAGTCCGCCTGTCCGTTTTTCAGGCGGACATGATTGGACCATCTATTCTCCTCTATGGAAAGGCAGATAGATGTAAATGGACATGTGTCCATAAACACCTGCCTGCATCCAAGTTGATCTGTCTAGTGGTTGGATCTGGTGACAGTCAGATGTAAATGGACATGAGGTCCATTTACACCCAACCGCTGATAGAGAGCGAGTTCTATCTGTTGTCCGCTCTGCATAGCAGATACGGACCTGTCATCTGTGTGCTCAATAGGGATCAGTGGAGAGATTTCCCACTGAGCAGGTGGATTTGAGCTGGAGTCTGCCCATGTGAAAGGGCCCATTAGACCCCTTTTACACTGGAGGTGTTTTTCAGGTGCTTTATCGCTAAAAATAGCGCATGATAGATGCCTCATCTGCAATCCCAGTGTGAAAGCCTGAATCCTTTCACACTGGGGCGCTACGCTGGCAGGGCATCAAAAAAAGTCCTGCAAGCAGCTTTTTTGAGGCGCTTTAGGAGCGGTGTATTGTGGGCGATTTGAACCCTTTATTAGGCCACTAGCGGGGGTTAAAAGCTCCTCTAAAATGACGATAAAGCGCCTTTAAAACTTTGCAGTGCTTTACCACTGACACTTACCAGGCTGCCTTATACTCGCATTGATGTTCTGGATGGACACACACACAAGGAGAGAAGGAGTCAGGGAAGAACTCTGGCACTACGGCGCCCCCACCTTTGCGGCGCCTGGGTGCAATGCACCCTCCGCACCAGCCCAGGATCGGCCCTGGGTATTGCATACACACGGCAGGACTTTTTCAGCCAACTTTCACCAAATCACTTGGTTTTTCTGCTCTTTACCGCCACCTTTGGTCAACTTCTGTATTGTTGTCTGATCTTTTGCATTGGTTCTGCATTGGTTTGTACAAAAGTCTGTTGGTTTTGTGTACACACGGTCGGACTTTGGTCCAACGGACTTTTGTTGGCAGAAAGTTGGTCCGTTCGCACAGCCAACAAAAGTCCGATGAAACCTGGAAAAAGTTGGTCCGATGGAGCGTACACACGGTCGGATGTTGGTCCAAACCAGCTAATTTGCATGTTGGTTGTCAAAAAGTCCGATCGTGTGTACGGGCCTTAAGTCAAGATGGCTTGCATTCCCAAATGCAAAATCCACTTGAAACAAACCGAAGTCAGCCAACCCAGGTCCACTGACATCTTGTGTAGCTTAAAAAATGCTGTATATCTGATGTTGGATCCATTTTAAAGCGGAGTTCCACCCAAAAGTGGAACTTCCGCTCATCTGATTCCTCCCCCCCTCTGGTGCCACAATTGGCACCTTTCAGGGGGGTGCAGATACCTGTATAATACAGGTATCTGCACCCACTTCCGGGAATAGACTCCCGCGGGAGTCACGCCCCTTCCCACACAGGTCCCAGGAGATAGCGGGGATCACTTAGTACGTGCAGCGCGACTCGCGAATGTGCACTGGGGAACCGGGAAGTGAAGCCGCAACGCTTCACTTCCTGATACTCTCACTGAGAATGGCGATTGCTCGGCTTCGGCTGCCGCTATCGCTGGACTCCAGGAAAGGTAAGTGTCCATTTATTAAAAGTCAGCAGCTGCAGTATTTGTAGCTACTGGCTTTTAATAATTTTTTTTTTAGGAGCACTCCCGCTTTAAGCACTTTAGGACTTTTTGGATGTATATCTAAAGGCCCATACACACGATCGGACTTTTTGACAACCAACATGCAAATTAGCTGTTTTGGACCAACATCCGACCGTGTGTACGCTCCATCTGACCAACTTTTTCCAGGTGTCATCGGACTTTTGTTGGCTGTGCGAGCGGACCAACTTTCTGCCAACAAAAGTCCAATGGAGCAAAGTCCGACCGTGTGTACACAAAACCATCGGACTTTTGTACAAAGTACAAACACGCATGCTCAGAACCAATGCAAAAGATCAGACAACAATATAGAAGTTGACCAAAGGTGGCGCTGGAGTAATTGAACGTCCTCTTTTGAAGTGTCGTCAGTATGTTGAAACGTCACTACGTTCGTGTTTGTTGCCTAAAAAGTCGGATCGTGTGTATGCAATACAAACTTGGGGCCAACGCCCTTTGTACAAAAATCCACAGGAAAGTTGGTCCACGGTCCGATCGTGTGTATGAGGCTTTACGTCCAGCATATGTAAAGACAAAGGTATCGCTCGATAACCAGGCCCATAGTAGAAATGTAAAACTTGCTCTGGTCCATACATGGGCGTCCGCAGAACTTTTTTCAGGGGGGGGGGGGGCATAATTTAAGGGTCACCCATGCACCGCCCCTTTTCGACAATGTCATTATCACATTATTATGGTCAGAGACTGCAGACATAGTACAGTCCCTAGGATAAGTAATGGGTAATGGCCAACAGGCTCTCTTACCAGACCCAGCGAAACTACAGCAGTGATCCCTCCGGCTGGACGATCGTTCACTCTGGGTTCCCAGGGGGCGACACTGGTCAGTAGTGTAGCATGTCTGTACCCTGGTAGTGGCTCAGTCTTTCTCTCTCTGGTGGTGCTGGACAGTGTGGCTCTCTTTCTGGTGGTGCTGGACAGCATGACTTTCTTTTGTGGCCCTGGCAGACTCTCTCTCTGGCTTCCGCCCAGCACACTCCTCGTCCTGTAGCACTCTCTCCCTCAGCTTCTTTCCAGGCTGCCGTCTCTCAATCTCTCTCTTGATCGAGCTGTAGCCTCCTCCCTGTGGAAAATGGAGCCGCCAATCTTTTGGGACTACATGTCCCATGAAGCTTGCCTCTCCTAGTCGCCTTTGATTGGCCCTCAGTTATGGCCAATAGGGAAGGAACGGAGCAGGACAGGAAGCTGGGTGGGGAACTTGGTGAGAGCCGCCGTCTCTTCTCCCTGACAGAAGAATTGGTGGGGCGATCGGGGGAAACCTCTGATAGCCCGCAGCTCGCCATTCTTCCGTCACAGCACCGCCAAGTTCTCTGCTGGACTGAGCAGGGAAAAGAGCCCAAAGTCACACTACACTTGACAGCACCTTAATGGTGTCACCCCACTGGTGGGTGGCACCCGGGTGCGGCACCTCGACAGAGACACAACTGTGCTGAATTTAAGATCCGATCCCTGATTCCAGGGGGGGGCACTTGACCCCCCTTGCCCCTACCTGCGGACGCCCATGGGTCCATAGGAGGTATACAGGTACGAGATCTGAACTGGTTAGTATGTGTTGTAGAACAGACTTGAAACTGACATTTTATACTTTTATGGCATTGTTGTTGTGGATTTAATGAAGGTGACTGCAGAGGAAGATTTGGTGATTCGGGTTTCTTTTGGTGCAAAGTCTTAAATGTGTTCAGAAAAATCCAACGTATGCATTCCTGGTATAAAGAACGGTATATGTGTCACGGCACACACTTCCTCTTTCATTGTTCTCACATTTTACCCGAACCCATCTAAGAATCTTTGTTTTCAGAAGGAAAGTCCCAACTTAATGTGAAACTTTGGGAAACATAAAAAAATAACAGATGCATTGCCTTGAAAAAGTATTCATACCCCTTGAAATTTTCCATATTTTGTCATGTTAAAACCAAAAACGTAAAAGTATTTTATTGGGATTTCATGTGATAGACCAACACAAAAGGAAGGAAAATGATAAATGGTTTTCAATTTTTTTTACAAATAAATATGTGAATGTGTTGGGCGCATTTGTGTTCAGCACCCCCCGCCACCCCCCCATCCCCCAGGGTGAATACTTTGTAGAACCGCCTTTCACTGCAATCACAGCTGCAAGTCTCTTTGGGGATGTCTCTACCAGCTTTGCCCATCTTGAGAGGACATTTTTGCCCATTCTTCTTTGCAAAATATCTCAAGCTCTGTCAGATTGGATGGAGAGCGTCTGTGAACAGCAATTTTCAAGTCTTGCCACAGATTCTCAATTGGATTTAGGTCTGGACTTTGACTGGGCCATTCTAACACATGAATATGCTTTGATCTAAAACATTCCATTGTACAGTATCTCACAAAAGTGAGTACACCCCTCACATTTTTGTAAATATTTTCTTCTCTCTTTTCATGTGACAACACTGAAGAAATGAAACTTGTCTACAATGTAAAGTAGTGAGTGTACAGCTTGTATAACAGTGTAAATTTGCTGTTCCCTCAAAATAACTCAACACACAGCCATTAATGTCTAAACCGCTGGCAACAAAAGTGAGTACACCCCTGTGTAAAAAATGTCCAAATTGGGCCCAAAGTGTCAATATTTTGTGTGGCCACCATTATTTTCCAGCACTGCCTTAACCCTCTTGGGCATGGAGGTCACCAGAGCTTCACAGGTTGTCACTGGAGTCCTCTTCCCCTCCTCCATGACGACATCCCGGAGCTGGTGGATGTTAGAGACCTTGTGCTCCTCCACCTTCTGTCTGAGGATGTCCCACAGATGATTAATAGGGTTTAGGTCTGGAGACATGCTTGGCCAGTCCATCACCTTTACCCTCAGCTGCTTTAGCAAGGCAGTGATCTTCTTGGAGGTGTGTTTGGGGTCGTTATCATGTGGGAATACTGCCCTGCGGCCCAGTCTCTGAAGGGAGGGGATCATGCTCTGCTTCAGCATGTCACAGTGCATGTTGGCATTCATGGTTCCCTCAATGATCTGTAGCTCCCCAGTGCCGGCAGCACTCATGCAGCCCCAGACCATGACACTCCCACCATCATGCTTGACTGTAGACAAGACACACTTGTCTTTGTCCTCCTCACCTGGTTGCCCCCACACACGCCTGACACCATCTGACACCAAATAAGTTTATCTTGGTCTCATCAGACCACAGGACATGGTTCCAGTAAGCCATGTCCTTAGTCTGCTTGTCTTCAGCAAACTGTTTGCAGGCTTTCTTGTGCATCATCTTTAGAAGAGGCTTCCTTCTGGGACGACAGCCATGCAGACCAATTTGATGCAGTGTGTGGCGTATGGTCTGAGCCTTCCTCATACTAGCACATTATGTGAAACTTACCTCAAAGCGAAGCCTTCCAAAAAAAAAAAACTGTTTTTTTTTTTCTTCAAAATTTGTCTTTATTTGTTTTTTTGGAAAATAAAAAAACCCAGCAGTTAATAAATACCACCAAAAGAAAGCTCTATTTATATGTAGCACTGACCCCCGAAGGAGCTGCTGGTTTGATTTGGGCTTACCGTTACCTTCTTGACCTCGTGTGCGTCTAGGGGTTTCCTGAGGTAGATGGACCAAAGAACTGTAGAAACTGACACTGGATCCACTTTGGGATTTTTATTTGAAAAAATGGTAGACAAAACACAGTCTCTCAATAAAGGATATAGGGTAGAGGTAGGAAGTTCAGGTACTCTTGGTACTACATGTCTCTCACTATAGAATCCAGAGAATAGCCATTCGCAACTGGATAGTACAGCTATCGGATAAATCTCCTCTCAGTAGATTTAGCAGCCGATAGATTATTCAGATAAAGCAAAGTCTCTGCCAAAGACTTGGTTGTAACTGAAGGCAGTGGCGAAATTATAGGGGTCGCCGAGATCGCCATGGCGACCGAGCCCCTTGCTGCAGGGGGCCCTTGAGGTCCCCCTGTACTATTTGATAGGAGGGGAGGCTGAGAGGAGCTCCCCCCCGATCGTCAGCCGAACTGTAATCGGCACTGCGTCCTCACATACCTAAAGTGAAAGCAGTGTGTGCTGTGCTCTTTGTCTCCCCCTACAGTGCAGTACCCGGCAGGAAGAAGGTACTGTAAATGTCTGACGTTTTTTTTTTTAAGACTATCTACTGTATGTGTGTTTATATGTGTGTGCATGCATGTGTGTGGGGGGGGGGGGGTTCATGTGTGGGTGTGCATGCATGTGTGTGTGTGTGTGGGGGGGGTGCATGCATGTGTGTGTGGGGGGTGTGCATGCATGCATGTGTGTGTGGGGGTGTGGGGGTGCATGCATGTGTGTGTGGGGGTGTGCATGCATGCATGTGTGTGGGGGGGGGGGTGCATGCATGTGTGTATGGGGGTGTGCATGCATGCTTGCATGTGTGTGTGGGGGGGGTGCATGCATGCATGTGTGTGTGGGGGGGTGCATGCATGTGTGTGTGAGGTGTGTGCATGCATGCATGTGTGTGTGGGGGGTCGCATGCATGTGTGTGTGGGGGGTGTGCATGCATGCATGTGTGTGTGTGGGGGGTGTGCATGCACGCATGTGTGTGTGTGGGGGGGGTGCATGCATGTGTGTGTGGGGGTGTGCATGCATGTGTGTGGGTGTGCGAGCGGGCAGTGGGGATTCACAGTGGCAGCATTTGGCACATCGGCAGCATTTAATGGGCACACCGGCAGCATTTGGTGGGCACAGTGGCGGCATTTGATGGGCACAGTGGCAGAGTTTGATGGGCACAGTGGCAACATTTGATGGTACAGTGGCTGCAATTGATGTTTTTATTTCTGAATTTTTCAGTTTGCTTGCGCCCCCCTAAAAATTTTGAGCACCAGCTGTCACTGGTTTATACGTGCATTTATATATATATATATATATATATATATATATATATGTGTGTGTGTGTGTGTTTTTATATAAAAATGAAGAAATTGGTTCCTTTATATGCAGCCACCCACTTGTGACTGGGCCCTGGTGTTCCAACATCAGGCTCGGAGGTCGGGGGGGGGGGGGGCCCTCCATGGTTTCTTGCATCGGGGCCCTGAGGGTTCAAGTTACGCCACTGACTGAAGGATAAATGAGCTTAAAGAACTCTCATATGGTACCAGTGTCTTGCAGCCGGTCCGGCGATACCGTATGAGTGTGGATTCACTTGGTGTCTTTCAACTTGGCTTCCAGGCTCTTACCGAGGCGCCAGCCTTTTGCATGGCCTTCTTCTGAAGAGTCCTCCCCTGGTTGTGTTCTCAGTTGCTGGGCCTCTCCAAAACCGAGACGGCACCGGACCACCTTGGAATCCTCCTCCTTCCAGTTACTGTCCCACGGCCTAGCCAGCCCCGAGACTCGGAAATGGATGGATCCACACCCCAGGCCATGAGGGCCACTGAGGGCTGGTCAGGAGGACCAGGACCAAACAGACAGAAAGATCTTCTGGACCGGAACCCAGAAGCACGTGATCCCAGTAACTTAAGTACCCTTTCCCAGAACACACAGCGAGACGACATACCCACTGGTTGGTTCCGAGAGAGATTGGCACCCAATGTGTCCAACCGGACTGCGTTCTTGCGCTTGCCAGAGGTGACACCGACACCTATGGTCAAGTAGAACACACTGCAATCCAGCCAAACTGATACTGAGACCAGAATTTAGAACAATTAACCCAAAAACCCAACTGTGGTTTTAGGAACATTAAATTTGTAAAACATATAGCGCATGCTCATTAGGAGCCTGGCGCTACATATATATATATATATATATATATATATATAAATTTCATTTGGGTAGAGGGTTGCATGACCGCGCAATTATCATTCAAAGAGTGACAGTGCTGAAAGCTGAAAATTGGCCTGGGCAGGAAGGGGGTGAAAGTGCCCTGTATAGAAGGGGTTAACCACTAAAAGCCCAGGACGTCATATGGGATCAATGGCCCAAAAATAAAAGAAATCCCAGTTTTTTTTGTTACATTAGGATAAAAGAAGAACATGTGAATACAGGCATACCCCACTTTTAAGTACACAATGGGGTTTATTTACTAAAGCTGGAACGTGCAAAATCAGGCTCCCTTCTGCATAGAAACCAACGAGCTTCTAACCCCAGATTGTTTAATTAAGCTTTGGTAATAAAACCTGGAAGCTCATTGGTTTCTATGCAGAAGGGAGCCTGATTTTTCACTTTCCAGCTTTAGTAAATAAACCCCATTGTGCACTTAAAAGTGGGGTATGCCTGTAGTCCCTAAATAAATCTATAGGACAAAGACCTGTTTACATACAGAGTGCAAAATCTGGTGCCACTCTGCATAGAAACCAATCAGCTTCCAGGTTTCATTGTCAAAGCTTAATTGAACAAGCTGAAGTTAGAAGCCGATTGGCTCCCATGTACACATGCACCAGATTCTGCCCTCTCCAGTTTTAGTAAATCTCCCCCCATAGTTACATATCAAACAACAGATTATATGATGGCATAGCTTTCATTGAACACATTTCCTGGAACGAGGTTCACTTTTCAAGGATGCGTATGAATGTCACACCTTATGTAACGGGCCATAAAAATGTTAAAGGGCCGGTTCACGCCATGCCCGATTCACATGAGGCTCTGTGCAGTGCAATTTCAGCCCATTAATTTTGAATGGGCTAAAATTGCACCTCGCAAAAAAAGTAGCGCATGCACTACTGTACTTTTAAAACACATTGTAATCGGTTTGCATGGTGCTTTAGTACCATGTGCAGTGTCATTGACTCCATATGACGTCCATATGACGTCCTGGGCTTTTAGTGGTTAACCCCTTCTATACAGGGCACTTTCACCCCCTTCCTGCCCAGGCCAATTTTCAGCTTTCAGCGCTGTCACTCTTTGAATGATAATTGCGCGGTCATGCAACACTATCTCCTCAGAGCTCAGTCCTCAGCCCATGTGTGTTATCTCCTCAGAGCTCAGTCCTCAGCCCATGTGTGTTATCTCCTCAGAGCTCAGTCCTCAGCCCATGTGTGTTATCTCCTCAGAGCTCAGTCCTCAGCCCATGTGTGTTATCTCCTCAGAGCTCAGTCCTCAGCCCATGTGTGTTATCTCCTCAGTGCTCAGTCCTCAGCCCATGTGTGTTATCTCCCCAGTGCTCAGTCCTCAGCCCATGTGTGTTATCTCCTCAGAGCTCAGTCCTCAGCCCATGTGTGTTACCTCCTTAGAGTTTAGTCCTCAGCCCATGTGTGTTATCTCCTCAGTGCAGAACACACAGCGAGACGACATACCCACTGGTTGGTTCCGAGAGAGATTGGCACCCAATGTGTCCAACCGGACTGCGTTCTTGCGCTTGCCAGAGGTGACACCGACACCTATGGTCAAGTAGAACACACTGCAATCCAGCCAAACTGATACTGAGACCAGAATTTAGAACAATTAACCCAAAAACCCAACTGTGGTTTTAGGAACATTAAATTTGTAAAACATATAGCGCATGCTCATTAGGAGCCTGGCGCTACATATATATATATATATATATATATATATAAATTTCATTTGGGTAGAGGGTTGCATGACCGCGCAATTATCATTCAAAGAGTGACAGTGCTGAAAGCTGAAAATTGGCCTGGGCAGGAAGGGGGTGAAAGTGCCCTGTATAGAAGGGGTTAACCACTAAAAGCCCAGGACGTCATATGGGATCAATGGCCCAAAAATAAAAGAAATCCCAGTTTTTTTTGTTACATTAGGATAAAAGAAGAACATGTGAATACAGGCATACCCCACTTTTAAGTACACAATGGGGTTTATTTACTAAAGCTGGAACGTGCAAAATCAGGCTCCCTTCTGCATAGAAACCAACGAGCTTCTAACCCCAGATTGTTTAATTAAGCTTTGGTAATAAAACCTGGAAGCTCATTGGTTTCTATGCAGAAGGGAGCCTGATTTTTCACTTTCCAGCTTTAGTAAATAAACCCCATTGTGCACTTAAAAGTGGGGTATGCCTGTAGTCCCTAAATAAATCTATAGGACAAAGACCTGTTTACATACAGAGTGCAAAATCTGGTGCCACTCTGCATAGAAACCAATCAGCTTCCAGGTTTCATTGTCAAAGCTTAATTGAACAAGCTGAAGTTAGAAGCCGATTGGCTCCCATGTACACATGCACCAGATTCTGCCCTCTCCAGTTTTAGTAAATCTCCCCCCATAGTTACATATCAAACAACAGATTATATGATGGCATAGCTTTCATTGAACACATTTCCTGGAACGAGGTTCACTTTTCAAGGATGCGTATGAATGTCACACCTTATGTAACGGGCCATAAAAATGTTAAAGGGCCGGTTCACGCCATGCCCGATTCACATGAGGCTCTGTGCAGTGCGATTTCAGCCCCATTAATTTTGAATGGGCTAAAATTGCACCTCGCAAAAAAAGTAGCGCATGCACTACTGTACTTTTAAAACACATTGTAATCGGTTTGCATGGTGCTTTAGTACCATGTGCAGTGTCATTGACTCCATATGACGTCCATATGACGTCCTGGGCTTTTAGTGGTTAACCCCTTCTATACAGGGCACTTTCACCCCCTTCCTGCCCAGGCCAATTTTCAGCTTTCAGCGCTGTCACTCTTTGAATGATAATTGCGCGGTCATGCAACACTATCTCCTCAGAGCTCAGTCCTCAGCCCATGTGTGTTATCTCCTCAGAGCTCAGTCCTCAGCCCATGTGTGTTATCTCCTCAGAGCTCAGTCCTCAGCCCATGTGTGTTATCTCCTCAGAGCTCAGTCCTCAGCCCATGTGTGTTATCTCCTCAGAGCTCAGTCCTCAGCCCATGTGTGTTATCTCCTCAGAGTTTAGTCCTCAGCCCATGTGTGTTACCTCCTCAGAGTTTAGTCCTCAGCCCATGTGTGTTATCTCCTCAGAGCTCAGTCCTCAGCCCATGTGTGTTACCTCCTTAGAGTTTAGTCCTCAGCCCATGTGTGTTATCTCCTCAGAGCTCAGTCCTCAGCCCATGTGTGTTATCTCCTCAGAGCTCAGTCCTCAGCCCATGTGTGTTATCTCCTCAGAGCTCAGTCCTCAGTCCATGTGTGTTATCTCCTCAGAGCTCAGTCCTCAGTCCATGTGTGTTATCTCCTCAGAGCTCAGTCCTCAGCCCATGTGTGTTATCTCCTCAGAGTTTAGTCCTCAGCCCATGTGTGTTATCTCCTCAGTGCTCAGTCCTCAGTCCATGTGTGTTATCTCCTCAGAGCTCAGTCCTCAGCCCATGTGTGTTATCTCCTCAGAGTTTAGTCCTCAGCCCATGTGTGTTACCTCCTCAGAGTTTAGTCCTCAGCCCATGTGTGTTACCTCCTCAGTGCTCAGTCCTCAGCCCATGTGTGTTACCTCCTCAGTGCTCAGTCCTCAGCCCATGTGTGTTATCTCCTCAGTGCTCAGTCCTCAGCCCATGTGTGTTATCTCCTCAGAGCTCAGTCCTCAGCCCATGTGTGTTATCTCCTCAGAGTTTAGTCCTCAGCCCATGTGTGTTATCTCCTCAGTGCTCAGTCCTCAGTCCATGTGTGTTATCTCCTCAGTGCTCAGTCCTCAGCCCATGTGTGTTATCGCCTCAGAGTTTAGTCCTCAGTCCATGTGAGTTATCTCCTCAGAGCTCAGTCCTCAGTCCATGTGAGTTATCTCCTCAGAGCTCAGTCCTCAGTCCATGTGAGTTATCTCCTCAGCACTTAGTCCCCTGCCCCCAGCACCCTGCACCCACCTATGTACTTTAACCATACCTCCCAACATTTTGAGATGGAAATGAGGGACACCTACTAACAAATGTACAGTGGTGTGAAAAAGTGTTTGCCCCCTTCCTCATTTCCTGTTCCTTTGCATGTTTGTCACACTTAAGTGTTTCGGAACATCAAACCAATTTAAACAATAGTCAAGGACAACACAAGTAAACACAAAATGCAATTTGTAAATGAAGGTGTTTATTATTAAAGGTGAAAAAAAATCCAAACCATCATGGCCCTGTGTGAAAAAGTGATTGCCCCCCTTGTTAAAACATACTATAACTGTGGTTGTCCACACCTGAGTTCAATTTCTCTAGCCACACCAGGCCTGATTATTGCCACACCTGTTCACAATCAAGGCATCACTTAAATAGGAGCTGCTTGACACAGTAAGGTCCACCAGAAGATCCTTAAAAGCTACACATCATGCCGAGACCCAAAGAAATTCAGGAACAATTGAGAAAGAAAGTAATTGAGATCTATCAGCCTGGAAAGGGTTATAAAGCCATTTCCAAAGCTTTGGGAATCCAGCGAACCACAGTGAGAGCCATTATCCACAAATGGCGAAGACATGGAACAGTGGTGAACCTTCCCAGGAGTGGCCGGCCGCCCAAAATTACCCCAAGAGCGCAGCGACGACTCATCCAAGAGGTCACAAAAGACCCCACAACAACGTCCAAGGAACTGCAGGCCTCACTTGCCTCAGTTAAGGTCAGCGTTCATGCCTCCACCATCAGGAAAAGACTGGGCAAAAATGGCCTGCATGGCAGAGTTCCAAGGAGAAAACCACTGCTGAGCAAAAAGAACATCAAAGCTCGTCTCAATTTCTCCACAACACATCTTGATGATCCCCAAGACTTTTGGGACAACATTCTGTGGACCGATGAGACAAAAGTGGAACTCTTTGGAAGGTGTGTGTCCAAGTATATCTGGCGTAGAAGGAACACTGCATTTCAGAAAAAGAACATTATACCAACAGTAAAATATGGTGGTGGTAGTGTGATGGTCTGGGGCTGTTTTGCTGCTTCAGGACCTGGAAGACTTGCCGTGATAAAAGGAACTATGAATTCTGCTGTCTACCAAGAGATCCTGAAGGAGAATGTCCGACCATCTGTTCGTGTACTCAAGCTGAAACGAACTTGGGTTCTGCAGCAGGACAATGATCCTAAACACACCAGCAAGTCCACCACCGAATGGCTGAAGAAAAACAAAATGAAGACTTTGGAGTGGCCTAGCCAAAGTCCTGACCTGAATCCTATTGAGATGTTGTGGTATGACCTTAAAAAGGCCGTTCATGCTCGAAAACCCTCTAATGTAACTGAATTAGGACAATTCTGCAAAGATGAGTGGGCCAAAATTCCTCCAGGACGCTGTAAAAGCCTCATTGCACGTTATCGCAAACGCTTGGTTGCAGTTGTTGCTGCTAAGGGTGGCCCAACCAGTTATTAGGTTTAGGGGGCAATCACTTTTTCACACAGGGCCATGATGGTTTGGATTTTTTTTCACCTTTAATAATAAACACCTTCATTTACAAATTGCATTTTGTGTTTACTTGTGTTGTCCTTGACTATTGTTTAAATTGGTTTGATGTTCCGAAACACTTAAGTGTGACAAACATGCAAAGGAACAGGAAATGAGGAAGGGGGCAAACACTTTTTCACACCACTGTATGTAGGCATAGGGCACGCCCCCTGCCACACCCCCTTTAAGGAGAATTAACCCCAAAAAAAAAAAGTTAATTAAATTCACAAGGACTTTTTTTACCACTATTATTCCTTTATGTTGGCTTTTGAAATGTACAAATGCAGCAATTTAGAAATTGTATGAAAGGTTTAGCGCTGGGAAACACTTTTTGAAGCAACTATATAGAGCAGACCAAAATGAGGGACATATGAGGTGGAATGAGGGACAGAGGGACATTGCTCCAAATCAGGGACAGTCCCTTCAAATCAGGGACAGTTGGGAGCTATGCTTTAACATCTAAGCACCTAGTCTGCTTGTTTTGTGTGGTAACCTCTTAGTGGCCAGACCCCAGCACACGCGTAATAACCCATCAGCACCCTTCAGTCTACAACATATGTGTGACAATCTCTAACATTGATTACATGGACCGCACCAAATATTAGTCCCACCTCTGCTGCCACTGGTCTAGATGTTATCCAAACTCCACTGCTCCATGTATTTGGGCATGTGACCTACCAGAGAGGTATAGTGAGAAAATGTCACCAGCACACCAAGGATTCCAGAATGGGTCCAAAACTTTATTCAGCGATCACATTGTTACATTCTGCAAATCCATGGTGTGACGGTGACGTTTTTCTCACTCGGATTACCTTTTTCGACCAGTGGTCGCAGTAGCACCCACTTACATACACAGCCATCTCTACAAGATCGTGTAGGTTGGGAATGGGTTGTTGATTTCAGTGAGGTACAGTGGTGTGAAAAAGTGTTTGCCCCCTTCCTCATTTCCTGTTCCTTTGCATGTTTGTCACACTTAAGTGTTTCGGAACATCAAACCAATTTAAACAATAGTCAAGGACAACACAAGTAAACACAAAATGCAATTTGTAAATGAAGGTGTTTATTATTAAAGGTGAAAAAAAATCCAAACCATCATGGCCCTGTGTGAAAAAGTGATTGCCCCCCTTGTTAAAACATACTATAACTGTGGTTGTCCACACCTGAGTTCAATTTCTCTAGCCACACCCAGGCCTGATTATTGCCTCACCTGTTCACAATCAAGGCATCACTTAAATAGGAGCTGCTTGACACAGTAAGGTCCACCAGAAGATCCTTAAAAGCTACACATCATGCCGAGACCCAAAGAAATTCAGGAACAATTGAGAAAGAAAGTAATTGAGATCTATCAGTCTGGAAAGGGTTATAAAGCCATTTCCAAAGCTTTGGGAATCCAGCGAACCACAGTGAGAGCCATTATCCACAAATGGCGAAGACATGGAACAGTGGTGAACCTTCCCAGGAGTGGCCGGCCGCCCAAAATTACCCCAAGAGCGCAGCGACGACTCATCCAAGAGGTCACAAAAGACCCCACAACAACGTCCAAGGAACTGCAGGCCTCACTTGCCTCAGTTAAGGTCAGCGTTCATGCCTCCACCATCAGGAAAAGACTGGGCAAAAATGGCCTGCATGGCAGAGTTCCAAGGAGAAAACCACTGCTGAGCAAAAAGAACATCAAAGCTCGTCTCAATTTCTCCACAACACATCTTGATGATCCCCAAGACTTTTGGGACAACATTCTGTGGACCGATGAGACAAAAGTGGAACTCTTTGGAAGGTGTGTGTCCAAGTATATCTGGCGTAGAAGGAACACTGCATTTCAGAAAAAGAACATTATACCAACAGTAAAATATGGTGGTGGTAGTGTGATGGTCTGGGGCTGTTTTGCTGCTTCAGGACCTGGAAGACTTGCCGTGATAAAAGGAACTATGAATTCTGCTGTCTACCAAGAGATCCTGAAGGAGAATGTCCGACCATCTGTTCGTGTACTCAAGCTGAAACGAACTTGGGTTCTGCAGCAGGACAATGATCCTAAACACACCAGCAAGTCCACCACCGAATGGCTGAAGAAAAACAAAATGAAGACTTTGGAGTGGCCTAGCCAAAGTCCTGACCTGAATCCTATTGAGATGTTGTGGTATGACCTTAAAAAGGCCGTTCATGCTCGAAAACCCTCTAATGTAACTGAATTAGGACAATTCTGCAAAGATGAGTGGGCCAAAATTCCTCCAGGACGCTGTAAAAGCCTCATTGCACGTTATCGCAAACGCTTGGTTGCAGTTGTTGCTGCTAAGGGTGGCCCAACCAGTTATTAGGTTTAGGGGGCAATCACTTTTTCACACAGGGCCATGATGGTTTGGATTTTTTTTCACCTTTAATAATAAACACCATCATTTACAAATTGCATTTTGTGTTTACTTGTGTTGTCCTTGACTATTGTTTAAATTGGTTTGATGTTCCAAAACACTTAAGTGTGACAAACATGCAAACAGGAACAGGAAATGAGGAAGGGGGGCAAACACTTTTTCACACCACTGTAGATGCAGCCCATACACATTTGTTGCAATCTGATTGTCCAATCTCTGCACAATCTCCTTAACATTTTCCAACAACAATGTAGTCCAAGAGCCTTGTAGCCTACCCAAATGCCTTCAATGGATATATATATATATATATATACATGTAGGAAGACCCTCATTCTGTGTAGTTGTCAGTATTTCTAAAGTCTGGAGAAGTCCAGATTATGAAACACACTGCACAGTGTACAAAATGCTGGGAAATCCATGCCCAGGTGAAGGTTCAGCTAAGCTTCCAGTATTGCAGCAGTATAGATAACTGTTGGTGTTCTCTCCAATATTTGTTTTTGGCTCAGCTGATGAAATCCTTCTCACAATGGGGTGATTGAGCAATTCTGTTGTGTAGACGGAATATATAAACATCACCCCCACGTTCAGAACCATAATACTGGGAGGAGAACCACTATACTGGGAGGAGAACCACTACACTGAGAGGAGAACCACTATACTGGGAGGAGAACCACTATACTGGGAGGAGAACCATTATACTGAGAGGAGAACCACTATACTGGGAGGAGAACCACTACACTGAGAGGAGAACCACTATACTGGGAGGAGAACCACTATACTGGGAGGAGAACCACTACACTGAGAGGAGAACCATTATACTGAGAGGAGAACCACTATACTGGGAGGAGAACCACTACACTGAGAGGAGAACCACTATACTGAGAGGAGAACCACTATACTGGGAGGAGAACCACTATACTAGGAGGAGAACCACTATACTGAGAGGAGAACCACTATACTGGGAGGAGAACCACTACACTGGGAGCAGAACCACTATACTGGGAGGAGAACCACTACACTGGGAGGAGGACCGCCATACTGGGAGGAGAACCACTATACTGGGGGGAGAACCACTATACTGAGAGGAGAACCACTATACTGGGAGAAGAACCACTATACTGGGAGGAGAACCACTATACTAGGAGGAGGAACAATGCAGGTGAGTACAAGAGAGTGCTAGGTGTTTGAGTCACAGGACGGCTGAACACAATGAGAGATCCTTGGGTTAGTAATTGATTCATTATGAGTGTCAGACGTCTGTTGAGCTGTTTGACAGAAGGGGAGGCTGCCCTGGGCACTGTGGTATCATGTGAGGTGGGGGGGGGGGCATCTCCAGGAGATTCAAGGGATTTGTGTTTGGAGGGGGAATTTGAAGGGCTGCAGGGGATAAGAATTGTTCTCGGAGGGTAAATTAGGGGTTTGTGCTAGGAATGGTGATTTGGGGTGGGTTGTGTTGGAAGGGGGATGGGGATTTGTGCTAGGAGGGGGGGGGGGGGTTGTGCTAGAAGAGGTGATATGGTAGAGGGGGGAGGGAATTTGTGCTAGGAGGTGATTTTTTTTGGGGGGGGGGGGGATATGTGCTAGTAGGATAGGATGATTGGGGGTATTTATGCTAGGTGGGAAGATTTGGGGGAAGATATGTGCTGGGGGGGGGGGGGGGGGGGGTTGGGGATTAATTTGTGCTGGGAGGGTGGATTTGGAGTGGGGGGAGAGGATTTGTGCTAGGAGGTGATTTTTTTTGGGGGGGGGGGATATGTGCTAGTAGGGATGTTTGAGGGGTATTTATGCTAGGTTGGAAGATTTGGGTGAAGATATGTGCTGGGGGGGGGGGGGGGTTGGGGATGAATTTGTGCTGGGAGGGTGGATTTGGAGTGGGGGGGAGAGGATTTGTGCTAGGAGGGGTGATTTTTTTGGGGGGGGGGGGGGATTTGTGCTAGTAGGGATGATTGGGGGGTATTTATGCTAGGTGGGAAGATTTGGGTGAAGATATGTGCTGGGGGGGGGGGGGGGGGGGGGGGGGGGGGAAGGGGGGGGGGGGGGGGGGGGGGGGACTGGGGATGAAATTGTGCTGGTATGTTTGGTATGTTTGGTATGTTTGCCCTGGGCTCTAGAAGGCCTTGTCCTAGCACTGGGTCAGACCATTCTGTCCTCTTCTCAGGGATATTATCCTACAGGACTGCACTGCCTATTATATGGTGTGTGCCTAGACAGTCCAGTGATGGGAATCCAGCCCTCATCAGAATGGGACACTAGGGGTTGCTGGCAAGGGGTTCAAGTATAACTAAAGGCAAACCTTTTTTTTTTGTGTAGATTGGAGAGGGATTAGAACCCCTGGCAGGTTCTTTTTGCTGTCTGTGCCCCTGTTAGTGAGGTTTCTCTATTTTTCCTGTATACAGTTATCACTGGGAATGAAAGTGAAAGAAAATCCCAATCCTTGTGTTGTCACCAGAACAGGAATGAAGGAGAATTCTTCTGGTGACAACCTGAAATTCTTTCACTTTAGAGGGATTTCCTCTCACTTCCTGTTTTGTTTATAGAACAGGAAGTGAAAGGAAATCTCCCCAAAGGAACACAGATGGCAAACAAAAAAAAAAACAACTTATAGGGTTTATAACTCTCTCTTACTAATTACAAAATGAAATGCTTTTAGTGCTACTGTGCTTTAACCGCTTGCCGACCATATACTGTACATATTATAACTATTATTATTATACAGGATTTATATAGCGCCAACAGTTTACGCAGCGCTTTACAATATAAAAGGGAGATAATACAGTTATAATACAATAAAATACAAGAGGATTAAGGAGGCCCTGCTCAGAAGAGCTTACAATCTAATAGGGTGGGGCAGGTGGTACAAAAGGTTGTAACTGTGGGGGATGAGCTGATGGAAGTGGTAGAAGATTAGTTGGAGACATGATAGGCTTCCCTGAAGAGATGAGTTTTCAGGGATCGCCTGAAGATAGCAAGAGTAGGGGATAGCCGGACAGGTTGAGGTAGCGAGTTCCAGAGGATGGGAGAGGCTCTGGAGAAATCCTGGAGACGAGCATGGGAGGAGGAGATGAGAGAGCTTGACAGGAGGAGGTCTTGAGAAGAGCGGAGAGGACGGTTTGGGATATGTTTGGAGACAAGATTGGTGATGTAGCTCGGGGCAGAGCTGTGGATGGCTTTGTAGGTTGTGGTTAGTATTTTGAATTTAATTTGCTGGGTGATTGGGAGCCAGTGTAGGGATTGGAGGAGAGGGTTGGCAGACACTGAATGGAGACCAGTGTAGGGATTGGAGGAGAGGGTTGGCAGACGCTGAGTGGTTGGTAAGGTGGATAAGTCTGGCAGCAACATTCATGATAGACTGAAGAGGGGAGGAGCCTATGGAGAGGCAGACCAATGAAAAGGGAGTTGCAATAGTCAAGGCGAGAGATAACAAGGGAGTGAATGAGGAGCTTGGTGGTTTTATTTGATAAAAAGGGGCGAATTTTAGAGATGTTACGGAGGGGAATTCTACAAACCTTTGACAACGATTGGACTTGAGGCTAAAATGACAAGTCTGAGTCTAGGATTACACCGAGTATCCTGGCGTGAGGGGAGGGACCGATAGTTGCATTGTTGATTTTGATGAAAAAGTCATGGATGGGCACGGGCGGGGGGGGGGGGTATAATTAGTGTGACAGACCTAGCTGAGGCTTTTGGAGAGGACTAGATGCAAGCCTCTTGCCAACCGATTATGGGCCCTGGATTTTAAGGGGCACAGGGTGAAGGAGAACCCCACTATAATCTGTGCTAGTCAGATTCAATTGCAGGGTTAATTAGCACATACGACAATAGGTGAAATACTCTTTAGAATCTGTGTCAAGCCAGACTAGCCTCATTTGCATTATACAAGACAACAGACAGGTGGCTGGAGTTGATGATATTAGCATCTAACATGTGTGAAGCTCGGTGACAACAAGTCTGACCTGTAGTGAAATCCTGATGGGCACAGAGTCACATCGGCTGCTTAAAGGGATTAGTTAATTAGTCCCAGCTGTTAAGGTCTTTTTTAGTGAGATTGGTGAGGGACTCACTATTTGAACACTGGGTGTTTGGTGGCTTACATTATTGAAATATTTCACCATCTCACTCACTATTCTTTGGGGCTTTTTAAAATTCCTTGAACATTGTTACATTTTTCATCATATACAGTATATGTGATTGTCACTTTGCACACTTTGCATTTTTGTTGGGTATTATCACTTACAAATGTTCATATATTTGTGATTTTATTAAAAATTTGATGATTGCATTGCAATTTCAGCACTTTATTATTGCTCATTTGCACATTTTGTCATCCATATATAGTATTGTGTTTTGCACATTGTTGCACTGTATTTAGTGCAGCTGCCTTTGACTAGTTAGGTCTGATCAGCATTCTCAGCTGCTGCTAGTGTGATAGCTCTCTCTGCTTTCCAGTGAGCTGTGAAAATTCTCTGGGTCATAGGTGTAGAGATATGCAGATTGCAGTATGAATGTTTATGCAGCCCTAGCCAATCCTAGAGAGATGGGCCCTGAAGGCTGCTGGGAGACTGTATATATTCTCGTCGCACACTGAGCTCAGTGTCTTTTCCTGGAGAGGATCAGTCCAGCCTGGAGGGCTTGCTGCCCTCCAGGGCAGTACTGACATTTGCTTGCTGTTTACGAGGCCTCAGATGGGCGAGGTGAGGGCCTGGATGCTGAAGCTACAGAGAGCTGGCTAAGGGGCTGTCTGCTAAAAATCTAGTCTGGTATCACTGGAGAAAAGTGTCACTTGGAAGTTGGAAGGAGACAACCAACTGTCCCTGGACATTTGTGAGTACAGACTGCTGAGAGATCTTGGAGACTTTTGGACTGCTGGCACCTTTCTTTTGCTAGAGAGCCAGATGTGTTTTTGCTAAAGGGGACATTGGCTGGTAAAAGCTTAGTCTATCTAGTATAGCAGTACCCCCATAGGGGCTGCTGGTAGTTGTGGTCCTTCTCTCAGCCTCCACAGCCAGGCGCACACATCTTCAGACATTCGGTAGTCAAGAAGCAGTCCTTGTACTTTGTTTTGTATTTTTATTGAGGGGAATAAGCTTGGATGGGGATAGGGTAGATATGGGATGCCCACTTGATTGAAGAAAAAGATTTCAGGGACTAACTATATACACCACTGGTATACAACTTCCCCTCTTCACCTCCAGCACATTCACTTGGTTGCAGACTATCTCCCGGGACCAGTTAGCACTGTTGTTTAGGCCTGACACTGGCTCAGTCAGGCCTAAAGCAAATGCCCTTTGCAGGCAGGGACCTCTGGTGTAGCAAAATGGTGGTAGTCCTAGTGCTAGCTGTCCACGTGGCTACTGATCCCAGCACCACATCTTCAGCACTCCTAGCTGCAGCTGCCTCTTTCAAATGCCCGTGACACCACAGTCCACTCTGCTGGCTCTGCACCCATCCAAGACTGAACTCTCCCATTCCTCTCAGGCATGCCTCCCCAGTCCTCTTGACTGTGTGAACACTCACCAGCCCTCCTGGCTGCAACTTGTTCCTCCTGGAGACTTGCCTAGCAGTGCCCTCCTGTTGTCCTCTCCTTGGTCCCATTCCTCCTGTCCACAGGGCTGTTTTTAAGGCAGGGCAAAAGGGGCAGCTGCCCTGGGCCCTGTCATTGTTGTGGGGCCCAAAGCAGCTGCCTCATACTTGCCAACTATCCTGGTTTAAATTCCCTCGTCCCCTGAGGTTTGAGTCCTGTGCTGCGTCCCAATATCTCAATGTGAAGTGCTGCTACTAATGCTGCCCAGTTCTGCCCTATTGTTGTGTACAGATGCCTCACCTGCAGACCCTGTGTTTACATGTAATTTACTGGCATTCATATGTAAATAGTGGTGGCATTCATATGTAAATAGCGGTGGCCGGCGGCATTCATATGTATATCATGCCCTCCTGAGGTCATATCCACAGTAATCTCTAGCAACCAGTCAATCCACTGGGGAAGAACCTGGGCAAAACTCCACTGGCTCCTACGGGAGTGAACGCTACAATTATATCCAGAGTAACAACTACTGTAAAAGGTCACTAACCATTCTTCCTTCATCACTCAGCACCTGTCTTTGGACCTGGCCTGGCTCCTATTGTTCTGCTTGGCTCCTGTTATTGCAGCACCTCTCAACCAGAATCGCCGTAAGTAAAAATGTCCTCTCTTGTCTCCTCTCCTGATTACCGTATTTATCGGCGTATAACACGCACCCTTTTCCCCTTAAAATCAGGGGAAAATCGTGGGTGCGTGTTATACGCCGATCCCTAGCGATCCCCCGCCGATCTCCGCTAGCTGTGAGTGGAGCGGAGCGATCGCCGCCGAGCTACACATATCGAGTGTACTCGGCTCTTTTCGGCTCTTTTCTGCTCCGCTCACAGTCACGTGAGCGGCGCAGAGAAGAGCCGACAAGAGCCGAGTACATGTGTATCACTGCCGAGCTACACATATCGAGTGTACTCGGCTCTTTTCGGCTTTTCTCTGCTCCGCTCACAGTCACGTGAGCGGAGGTGAGAAGAGCCGACAAGAGCCGAGTACATGTGTGTCTCGGCAGCGTTCGCTCTGCTCCGGTGTCCTGTCGGTGCCAATTTTAAATGGCGATGGACACTGGGGACAAGGCTGCAATGGGGACAAGGCTGCAATGGGGACATGGCTGCAATGGGGACATGGCTGCAATGGGGACAAGGCTGCAATGGGGACATGGCTGCAATGGGGGACAAGGCTGCAATGGGGACAACTGGCTGCAATGGGGACAAGGCTGCAATGGGGACATGGCTTCAATGGGGACATGGCTGCAATGGGGACAAGGCTGCAATGGGGACATGGCTGCAATGGGGACAAGGCTGCAATGGGGACATGGCTGCAATGGGGACAAGGCTGCAATGGGGACATGGCTGCAATGGGGACAAGGCTGCAATGTGGACATGGCTGCAATGGGGACATGGCTGCAATGGGGACAAGGCTGCAATGGGGACATGGCTGCAATGGGGACAAGGCTGCAATGGGGACATGGCTGCAATGGGGACAAGGCTGCAATGGGGACAAGGCTGCAATGGGGACAAGGCTGCAATGGGGACAAAGGCTGCACTGGGGACAAGGCTGCACTGGGACAAGGCTGCACTGGGGACAAGGCTGCACTGGGACAAGGCTGCACTGGGACAAGGCTGCACTGGGACAAGGCTGCAATGGGGACAAGGCTGCAATGGGGACAAGGCTGCAATGGGGACAAGGCTGCACTGACAAGGCTGCAATGGACACTTAAATGTAAGTTTTTTTTTTTTTTTCCTTAAACTTCCATCCTAAAAGTTTTTTTTCCTTAAAATTCCCTCCTAAACTTGGGGTGCGTGTTATACGCTGGCTCGTGTTATACGCCGATAAATACGGTAATTAGAAACATGAAAAATATTACTTTCTGCACTGATGTACAATACTTCCATGAGTGTGTGTTAATGTTATTAATGGCTTTGGTATTTTGCATGTCTGATAGTTGGAAGAATTAACGAAAAAGGGACTTAAAGTGGAAGTTTACACATAACAACTTGATAAAAAAATTATGTTTTTTTTTTTAGCAAGAAACACACATTCCACATTAATAACTATGCTACCAAAATTAGTGTCTGCTGTAAATTTCCTCCAGCATTGCTCCAGTTTTCTTCTTGCTGAAGGCTGCCATTTTGCTAAAGCCCAAAGCCCTAAATCTTTAGGCTGTCAGCAGATCGGCCTCTAGTAGCTCTAATTTTTGACACAATGCCAGAAATGGAGAGCAGCTGAGCATGTGCAGAGCAGGGTGAGACGGTGTATTTCCACATTTTAAACAGCATAGGCACTTATTTATAATGTTTTACATAGCTATACAGGCAAAAGGAGCCAGCCTCAAGTGGTCTAGTAGGACTTAATTTTCTGACTAAAGTCCAAACCAGTACCATACACCCATGACTAAGGTGGGCTGCCCCTGTGAGGTAAGGCCCATTTCCAAAAATAAGTCAGGTAAGCAGTAAAGTGCTGTACCATTCTCCCTTGCCTGAGGTTGGGCCCCCTTCTGTGAAGTGAGGACCAGGTCAAAGTAGGGGTCAACCAAGGTGTAAAGTGTTGTACTAATCTCCCTTGGCTAAAGTTGAACCCCCTTCATTGTGAAGTTAGGTCTGGGTCTAAGAAGGAGTAAGCCATATGGTAAATTCATGTACTGTGCTCCCTTGGCTGAGGTCCCCCCACCTTAATGAGGGGGCCATGTAGGCAGGTACAGGCTACTTTCTCCACTGCAGAAGGTGCTCTTCTACAGGGGGACTGCAGTTGGAGAGGAAGTCAAAAGGTACTTCTTCATGGTTTCCTGGGTCACTGGGGAAGCTATCCCATTGGATGCTGCAGCCCCATGTGACACTGGCAGCCATCTTGGGTCAGGCAGAGCCTTTTTAAGGCACTCACTCTCTGGTTTGGAGAGCATTTTGCGAGTTGATAGAGTAGGGATTGGTAACCCCGCCTGGTAGGGACAGAACTAGTGGCAGGGTAAGGTTTCTGATGAGGAAAGAAAGTGTAGGGTTCACAACTTCTCTGTATATCTGCCTGCTTGGACACAAGACAGCCAGGCCACATTCTACTCCTCTCTACAGGTGCTGTCGGTTCAGCTGAATCCTGCTCTCTACACTCTGTCAGAACTGTGAGTGTTCTCGACCCACCTACAGCTGGGTCAAAGAAGGGGGTCAGCCAAGGGGTAAATTTATTTACCATTCTCAATTGGCTGAGGTTTGCCTACCCATGGATGGACATTTAGGTCCAAGATGTAGTTAGTCAAGGGATAAAGTGTTGTACCATGTTCCCTTGGCTAATGTTGCCTCCCCCGTTAAATGAGATCTCGGTCAAAGACTGGGTCAACTAACAAGAAAAGTGCTGTACCATGCTTGGCTGAGGTTGGGCCCCCCTTCAAAGTGAGGCCTAGCTCAAAAAAAGGGGTTAGCCAAGGGGAGCAGTGCTGTACTGTGCTCCCTTAGCTGAGGTTGACCCCCAAGTGGAAGGTTAGTCAAAAGCTAAGGCTAAACCTATTCCCACTCCCAATTCCAAACCTATTCTATCTAACCCTGTAAAGAAAAGATGTGCATACTTACCTATGCCGAAGCCGCTGCGATCCGGTTCCATGATCAGCTGTCAACATTGGCTTCAGGGTAGAGAATGGGAGGCTGACAATGGATTCCCTATAGGTGACCTCATCTTCCAGGCATTTACAGCCATTGACGTAAATTTTTCTTCTACACAAAAGCCACCGTTGGTGAGATCATGTGACTGGACCAAAGTGGCTTCAAAATGGGTAAGTATACATATCTTTTCTTTACAGGGTTAGATAAAAATAGGCTTCGAATGGGGGTGGGAGTAGGTTTAGCCTTAGTTAGCTTTTGACTGAACTTCCACTTTAAGTGAGTTCTAGGCCAAAGAAGCGGTCATCCAAGGGGTAAAGTGCTATACCATGCTCCCTTGGGTTGAGGTGGAACCCCTTTGTGAAAAAAGGTCCAGGTCCAAGATGGGGTAAAATGCTGTACTGTGCTCCCTTGGCTGATATTTGCCCCCTCCACCATTTTCATAAGGTTGGGCCACAATCAATTAGGCCCAGCTATAACAGATACCTGGTACTCTCTACCACATGTGCTATAATTTTAGGTTGTACACCTTAAAGCTGAGTTCCAGATATGGATTTTTTTTTTTTTTTTTTGCATGGTTACATTGGTCCAGCTTGGACCAAAGTGAGTATGTAAATACCATACCCGCAGGACTGCTGTGAAAGAGGAGAATCACCATAGTGGTCTCCACTACTACAGTGATTACTGCTGTCTTATGGGTCCCATGCTGAGCAGACTCCCCTGCTGCATAATGAAAACAAGGGGTTGCTTCCTTGGCATTCTTATTTATGGCAAGGTGTTTTCTGATTGGACAAGGTTGAGAGGCGGAGCAGTGACATCACAGCCTCCACCATGTCGAATCAGAGAATGCTTTGCATTTATTGATGAAAATGTAACTAATTCAGTGATTTCCAGCTTCCGTGGGGATCCCACAGGTATGGCACATACTTACATTGGTCCAAGCTGAACCAATTTAACAATCCCAAAAATTGGTTTAAGGAAACAAAACACTCAACTCTATATTTTGTACTTCCAGTTAAAACTTGTGAACTATACCACACCAGCCAACCTCTGGACTGCAAGGATGTATATGAGAGTGGTATGACCTCGGATGGAGTATATTTGATATTCCCCAAAGGATGTTATTCAATTCCAGTCCCAGTGTACTGCGACATGACCACTCCAAAGGGACCATGGACAGTAAGTAATGGGAGCAGACAAACACTTGTGTAGACAACCATAGTGCACTTATCCTATGACCCCCTCCAACAGTAGAGTACCTAGTATATCTGGGGGCAAACCATTTTTTGAACACCTCCCCCCCATACATCGTAATGATTTGCGCAGAGATATCGACTTAGCATTTTGATCTGCTTGACTGAGAGATAATTTCTCCTTCATAGTGTAGCACTTACCCCCGAAGGAGCTTCTGGTATTTGATTGGGCTTTCCATTACCTCACCATTCCACCGTGTCCATCATAGAGGTCCCATTAAAGAGTTTTCTTATAGATTTCAGCTCCGACACTTAGTCCTTTTTTCCAATGCTTTATTGACAAAAAGACATTCCAATAGAGGGATGGAGGGTTAAGGGGAATTCAGGTACCTTATAATTGCGGGTCAGGGGTAAGTCTTGATCCAGAGGACAACAGCTCCACAACTGGATCCAGAAACCACTCTCACTGACCTAGCAGCCGATGCGATGCTCGGTCATAGTCTCTGCCACAGACTTGAAGAATTAGTAGAACCGTTGCACAATCCTCTGCCACAGGATTGTGTAACCAGCAACTTTTTTGCAATGTCAAAGAACAGTCACACAGTACCAGTTTCTTTCAGCCAAACCGGCGGTACTGTGAGGTAGATGACCCGGGATGCATCCTCCAATTGAGCCTCCAGGCTCTTCTAGAGGTACCAGACTTGTTGCTCGGTCCTCTCTCTGAAAAGTCCTCCCCTGGATCCTCCAGGCGCTTGGCTTCTTCCCGCAGGCAAGACAGCACAGGACCACCCCTGGATTGGTAGGCCCCAGGACTTCTGGGCCTACCCTTCAGTAACCCAGCTGGCCCGAGACAATTTAGAAGGCAGCAGCACACCTTAGGCCAGGAGGGCCATCAGGTCGGAACACACTCTATCACGGGGTCTGTCTCTTAAGTACCATCTCCCAGAATGCACAGTGGGCAGACCACATCCACTGACTGTTTCCGGGCAAGGAGGCACTCAATAAACCCAGCTCGTTGCAATTTGCAACCTTGGCCGGCTACAAGGGCGCCACCCCTCAGGCCAAATGGAAAACCACACAACCCAGCTGAACTGGAACAGAACCAGAATTTTAACATAATCAGTCTGAGCTAAACTACAGCTCAGACAAAACTACATTTCTATTTATAGTGTCTGCCCATCTGGAGCATGGCGCTACAATAGTAAGGGTGGCCATACATTAAACCTTTTTTTTTTTCTGGTTAGAAAAAAAAAAAATACCCGATTCCACAATCCACACATGTGGATGAGGAGGAATCACTCCCACTGTGCTATTGTGTTCTGTTGAGAGGTGACTATTGGCTGATTTAGACAAGACCAGACACATTGGTTGGCCATTTATCTTGAGCCCTGAAGGACTTAGGGTTGGGGCCTAACTCATGTTTAACCACTTGCCAACTGTATACCATAGATATACGGCGGCAAGTGGCTTCCCTGTGCAAAACCATGTACAGGTACAAGATTTTGCACTTCTGGGTCTGGGGCGCGCACGTCTGCCGCTGGTGACCTGCTCCGACTGTGATTGGACACAGCCAATCAGCATGTCCACCTGGACCCCCGGATCGTTGTAAACAATGTAGATCCCCATTCTGTTAGTAGGGAAGGTAGAGATCCTGTGTTTCTGCTAAGCAGGAACACAGATCTTTGCCTTCCCACAGTTAAAGCACCTCCACCACAGTTAGCAAGCACTCCCTAGGAACAAATTTAACCTTTTGATCGCCCCTGATGTTACCCTCTTCCCAGCCAGTGTCATAATACAGTTACAGTGCATATTTTTGTCGCAGTCCCGCTATAAGTCGCTGATCTCTGCATTACTAGTAAAACAAAATAAATAAATAAAAATTCCATAAATCTATCCCATAGTTTGTAGATGCTATAAATTTTGCGTAAACCAATTAATATATGCTTATTGGGATTTGTTTTATCAAAAATATGCAGAACAATACATATTGGCCTAAATTGATGAATAAATTAGATTTTTTTTTACTGGATATGTTTTATAGCATAAAGTGGAAAATATTTTTTTTTTTTTCAAAATTGTCGCTTGTTGTTTGTCATTTTTTTAAATGAGACGGTGACCTGGTAAGGTCGATTGCCTCCATCCCTATCTAAATGAAGCGAGAGGCAAGGAGTTGGGACTTTAAATGAAGCACGTAGGTATACAAGTAAAATTTTATTGGAAATCGGTATAGTAATATATAATGGTAATCATAAATAAACACATAATATCCAATACAATTCATATAAATCAATGCACATACAATGAGGGTAGTTCACATGATTGCAGACAATTAGTATCACATGACACATTTTTTTAGTTTGTGTATCAAGTAAAAGATGTAATACATGAGAACACGGCATGTAATAGCTCCGTGCATTTCGTGGATTTATCCACTCTTCGGGAGCATGCCCCGTGAATTGGATGAATAATGTAATATAAATGGAGATAAATTCTAATGGGCTGAACCTGCCAAGGAGAAAAAAGTATGAAGTAAATAAAATTTAGATAAAACTATATAGACTCCACTCTCTGAAGTATTGCATGATAAGAGTATGGCACTAAGAGCCAGAGATCCCCTAAGGGCATCAGCATCGGGAGCTGAGGTGGCATGGACGGCCCATGGCCCAGCAAGGATGACAGCCAGGGAGGGCAACCCCCAAAGTGGAAGTACCGTATTTATCAGCGTATAACACGCGCCGGCGTATAACACGCAAACAACTTTGAAGCAAATTAAGGGTCAGTGCCCATCAATGTCCATCTGCAGCCTGATTAATGTCCATCTGCAGACTAAATAAAGTCCTCAATGCAGCCTAAACAAATCAATACAGCCTGATTATTGTCCTCGATGAAGCATAAAAAAGTCCTCAATGCAGCATGATAAATGCCTTCATTTAAACTGCCTTCAAAATTAAAATGCCTTCCTTTAAAATGCATTCATTTGCAGCCTCACCATCTCCCTCTTCAGCAGCCTGAAATAACCAAGCCGTCATGTCCTCTCTACTCGGCTCCTCGGCTTTGTCTCGGCTCTCCACGTCTCACACACATTCCCGCCTCCGTCATGTCCTCTCCACTCGGCTCCTCGGCTTTCACTCGGCTCTCCACGTCTCACACACACAGCCCCGCCTCCGCCATTGGCTCCTGTGATAGGCAGAACACTGGTCCAATGCTGGTGGCGGAGGCGGGACTGTGTGTGTAACGTCATGTCCTCTCCACTCGGCTCCTCAGCTTTCACTCGGCTCTCCACGTCTCACACACATTCCCGCCTCCGCCATTGGCTCCTGTGATGGGCAGAACACTGGTCCAATGCCAGTGGCGGAGGCGGGACTGTGTGTGTAATGTCATTTCCTCTCCACTCGGCTCCTCAGCTTTCACTCGGCTCTCCACGTCTCACACACATTCCCGCCTCCGCCATTGGCTCCTGTGATTGACAGAACACTGGTCCAATGCTGGTGGCGGAGGCGGGACTGTGTGTGTAACGTCATGTCCTCTCCACTCGGCTCCTCGGCTTTCACTCGGCTCTCCACGTCACACACACACATTCCCGCCTCCGCCATTGGCTCCTGTGATAGGCAGAACACTGGTCCAATGCTGGTGGCGGAGGCGGGACTGTGTGTGTAACGTCATGTCCTCTCCACTCGGCTCCTTGGCTTTCACTCGGCTCTCCACGTGACACACACACATTCCCGCCTCCGCCATCGGCTCCTGTGATTGGCAGAACACTGGTCCAATGCAGGTGGCGGAGGCTGGACTGTGTGTGACGGGGAGAACTGAGTGAAAGCCGAGGAGCTGAGTGGAGAGGACATGGCGGCTCGTGAGGTACGCTATCGGCGTATAACACGCACCCCTGATTTGCCCCCGATTTTCAGGGGGAAAATGTGTGTGTTATACGCCGATAAATACGGGTAATCAAAAGTGTCCGTGAGTGCTGGAACCATCAAAGGGTGCTACAGAAAAATAATAATTTAATTGTGGCCAACTGCCCTCATTGTATGTACATTATTTATATGAATTGGATATTGTTTGTTTATGATTACCATTATATATTACTATACCGATTTACAATAAAATTGAACTTGCATACCTACGTGCTTCATTTAAAGTCCCAACTCCTTGCCTCTCGCTAAATAACAAACATGTTATATTTACCTGCTCTGTGTAATGGTTTTGCACAGAGCAGCCCCAATCCTCCTCTTCTGGGGTCCCCCACCAGCGCTTCTGGCTACTCCCCCTTGCTGAGTGTCCCCCCATAGCAGGGGCACTCATGCTTTGACACACATAGTGCAGCTCGGCCCTGCCCCCGCTCCCTCCTTACTGGCTGTGATTGACAGCAGCAGAAGCCAGTGGATCCTGCTGCTGCCTCTGAGCCAGTGAGAAGGGGGGGAGAGAGAGCAGTGATGTTGCTCTCGTGCACAGCGGGGAATCAACATTGATCTCAGGAAAGTATAAGGGGAGCTGCACACAGAAGTTTTTTTTTATCTTAATGCATAGAATGCATTAAGGTAAAAAAAAAACCTTCTGCCTTTAGAACCCCTTTAACTAAAACCTGAAGCTTATGCCTACAGATCAGCAGTGTAAAATAATCCAGTGATTCTTCTTCTCCAGGTATTTCAGAAAAGGTTTGATGGAAGTGAGAATTTTTTTCGAGGCTGGGAGGATTACAAGTCCGGATTCGGGCATGCCGACAAAGAGTATTGGCTGGGTAAGGCTTTCATTTTCCACCAGTAACATTATGACCAACCATCTAAAATTGAGTATGGCCCCCTTTTGCTAAAACATCCCTGACCCATTGAGGCATAGACACCAAAGTAACATCCACATGAATGGCAGGACGGAAGGTTTCCCAGCAGAACATAGCCCAAAGCACCACACTGCCTCTGCCAACTTGCCTTCTTATATCGCATCTTGGGGCCATCTATTCCCTAGGTAAGTGGGCCAACCACGTGATGTAAAAGAAAATGTTATTCATCAGACCAGACCTTCCCAGAGAGCCTCCCCCTGAAATCAGGGTCCCCAGAGAGCCCCCCTTGCATCAGGGTCCCCAGAGAGCCCCCTTGCATCAGGGTCCCCAGAGAGCCCCCCTTGCATCAGGGTCCCCAGAGAGCCCCCCTTGCATCAGGGTCCCCAGAGAGCCCCCCTTGCATCAGGGTCCCCAGAGAGCCTCCCCTTGCATCAGGGTCTCGAGGCTATAGCCCCAAAAGCCACCCCCTAGCAACGCCACTGCCAGTAACACACTTCCTGCTCTAGGGTGACAAAACTCACTCACCTCTATGGAGGAGCAGCGCTGTCACTATAGGACAAGAAATGCGTTGGGACTACAGAGCACCTACCTGTCCCCTCAAGTCCATAACATGGACTGGGGTCCTGTAGCCCTCACTAATATCAGTGAGCAGAGATTTGCTGCAGCTAGCTGACTATACTGACTGTGGACCACATCTTTTAGACATAGAGTAAAAGCAGGTTCCTCAAATTGGGACTTTAAACGGACCACAAACAGTATTTTGTAAAAGTATACAAAATAACTAATATCAGTGCAGCACAGGACGTTATCAGATGACTAGCTTTCTGGCAGGATCAACAGGACTTTTGTTGCCCTTATTGAACATATAGACCAAAATGGTTTATTTAAAGCTCCAGGAATTATCTGTATTGCATACCAACATTGGTCCAGCTTGGTCCAATGTATATATCATACCCAGGGCCGCCATTGGCGGGGGGCAGCCCATACACATGTAGGGGGCCCAGGTGTCCTGAGGGGCCCGGGCCCCAACAAACGAGTTGTTGCTGCTGTTTAGTAGAAAGTACAACTTGTGGGTACTGGGTACAGGCCCAGCACCCTAAACCAAATAATTGTTAATTTACTGTATAGTAACAGCCAGGGATTTTTTTCTGGAATGCCGGAATGGCGTTTTCTTTCTCTGATTGGAAGAGGTGGAGAGGAGGGGCAGTCATGATTCCCACCTTGTTTAATCAGTGTCAGGGAAATACCAGGTCTCTCCGCCGGGTTCCAGGGCTGCGCACGCGCGGTAGAGCGGCGCAACGAAGTTTACAGGTACGCCGGGTAACAGGTGCGCATGCGCGGGTCCGCGGCTCTCGGGTATCTGTCACAACCCAGCCAGTACGCCTCACCACTGTGCGCGGCGCTGACGGAAGACGAGTGCGCATGCGCACTCGTCCGGGTATCCCACCTGACCAGTTACCTGGCCTATAAAAGGCCTTCCCTGTCCGCTTCCAAATTGCTGGTTTGTTGTCTCTTCTGAGTCCTGTCTCCAGTCCAGTATCCTGTATCCTGTATCCTGTACCCTGTACCCTGCATCTACCTGACTACCAGTGCCGACCCGGAATCCTCCTGACTACCGCTACCGCTACCTACCTGTGTTTGAACCCCTGGCTTGCTTCCTGGATTCCTCTACTGCTTGATTACCTGTGCTTGACCCTCGGCCTGTCTACTGGTCCTTCCGTGAGTTACTTACCTGTGTTTGACCTCTGGCTTGCTTCCTGGATACCTCTCTGCCTGATTACCTGTGTTTGACCCTCGGCTTGCCTACTGGACATTCTCTGAGTTACTTACCTGTGTTTGACCTCCGGCTTGCTTCCTGGATACCTCTCTGCCTGATTACCTGTGTTTGACCCTCGGCTTGCCTACTGGACATTCTCTGAGTTACTTACCTGTGTTTGACCCCTGGCTTGCCTTCTGGACACCTCTACTGCCTGATTACCTGTGCTTGACCCCCGGCTTGCCTACTGGACATTCTCTGAGTTACTTACCTGTGTTTGACCCCTGGCTTGCCTTCTGGACACCTCTACTGCCTGATTACCTGTGCTTGACCCCCGGCTTGCCTCCTGGACATTCTCTGAGTTACTTACCTGTGTTTGACCCCCGGCTTGCCTTTGGATTCTTCTACTGCCTGGTTGCCTGTGTTTGACCCTCGGCCTGCTTGCTGGACTATCTCCTGCTCAGTGTTCAGGACTTGCAGTTCCCTTATGCTCCCGAGGGTCCTCCTCCAGTATACGTGTTGGTACCTCTACAACCTCTACCTGATCACAACCCTGCCAGGTGTCTACTCCCAGTGCAGCTTCAGCCTCTCCTGGTCTACGACGCTACTGCACACCACCTGCTACACTCCTGCTGGCAACCCGTGCATCTTTGAGCCCGGTGTCCTCTGTACCCACTCCAGAGGCATCGTGCGCTTAGTCGCAAGGGGAGCAGCTCTCAGCATATCGGCCCGGGTGAGTACCTCTGACAATCAGATAACGCCTTGCATTCATTGAAAAAAAAAATAGTAATTTTATAAATACCAAGCGAGCGACCCCCTGTGGCCGGTGTGCAGTGGAGCAGCACTATAGTAGTAAAGGCTTTACTCCAATCTGGAAAACCGAAACCTTATTCAGAAAAAGATGCAATAATGGTTCCCCTTCAAAAAAATCTTTATTGGTATCACAGCCAACATGTATCAGGTTTTAATACCTCCCCTTCATCAGGGTTTTATATGTGAAGGTAGATTACTGGTGTAAATCAATAACAGTGTATTGGTGTAGATGTGAAACCTTATTTTTTTCTGGCACAGGTCTGGAGAACATCTACCACCTCACCCTGCAGAGGTCCTACCGCCTACGCATCGACATGACAGATTTTGACGATGACTCCCGTTTTGTGATCTACAATAAATTCGCCCTCTCACCGCTCGCCATCTCTGCTGAGGAAGACAACTACAAACTGTACATTGACGGGTTTGAGGAAGGAGATCCATCCAGACCTGCTGGTGAGGAACCAAACAAGGATTATAGATGGGTGGCTACTTCTGTTTTTTGGAGTACAGGATGGAAGGATGCATGGAGGAAGGAAGGAAGAGAGAGGGAGAGTAGGGATGGATGGATTGAAAGAAAATATTGTGGATGAATGGATAGATGAATAGAAGGACAATTGACAGATAGAAGAAGATGGGGCTGAATGAATGAATTGATGGAAAATGGACAAAATGATGGATGGAAGAAAATAATAAATTGATGGTAAATGAACAAAAGGATAAATGGATCAATGACATGGAGGAACAGTAGGATTAATTGAAAGAAAATGGATGTATAGATAGAAAATACATCAACGGATGAATGGAAAGAAAATAGATGGATGGATAGATGGATGCATGGATGACTAGATGGATGGAAAGAAGATGGTTGGGATGGATGGATGGAAGGAAAGAATACATGGATGGAAAATGAATGAAAGGATAAATGGATGGATGGCATAGATGGACAAATGGACAGAAGGATAGATGGAAAGAAAATGGATGGAAGGGTGGGTGGATGCATGGAAGGAAATGTAGAACTATCCCCTTAAGAGCCGCTGTTCTTTGCTTCAACCTTCTAAAGAACCTCAGCCCCTCTGACTCACCAGGTTGAGTGTATAAACATACAATATCACAGTAAATCAATTCAATTAATATTTGGTACCCATTAGCAGTGTTATATCAAAGAAAACGGGCACCAAACCAGAAAGTAAAAGGCACATTTTATATATTGTGACCCAATATGGTTGATAAATAGGCTAGAATAAAATGGTAATAACACAATTTAGCATACAAAGTTATTATCAGTAAGTACTAGGCATAAGATGACATTTGGCATCCAGATCAGCATAAACAGTAGCAAGGTCACCTCAAGTGCAGCAGTGAGCAATAGTGAAGTTGAATCTATTGAGTGCCGAAGCTATACCGCCAGAGTGCATTTATGGCAGCAATGCTAGTCCGGCTGGGTATGCACTGTCCAAAAGAAAAGCAGTATGGTAGCGGAGGGGGCAGGAGAAAAAAGGTGGCCTGCAGAATAATTATTACAGGAGAGGCAGTACTTTGAGATGTTCTTCTACCAGCTATCGTTGGGGCCCTTTTAAGCCCCATACACACGCGCGGATTATCCGAGGACCAGGTCCGTCGGACCATGTCCGTCATACTTTGTCTGATGTTGGTTTTGCGTACACACGGTCAGACAAAGTTGTCGGAAAATCCGATCATTCTGAACGTGGTGACGTTTGTTGCCTACGACGGGACTACGTAGAGGCTAGTAGCCAATAGCTTTGGTCTTGTAATGTGATCTGAGCATGCGTGGCACTTTGTCCGGTCGGACAACCGTACACACGATCGGATTTGGTGTGATCGGACCGTGTTGTCGGCAAATCTTTCCAGCAGGAGATAAGACTTTGTCCGTCGGACAATCCGACGTACACTGTCCGATGGTGCATACACACGGTCTGATTTTTCAACAACATTGTCCGATCGGACAGAATCCATGAAAAAGTCCGACCGTGTGTATGGGGCTTAAGAGTGTTGGTGCACTTGGTACAGGTGCAAGGTAGATGTGGTTCAGATGTGGTAAAGGTTCAGTATAATGCGGTGTAGGGTTGGTATAGGTGCAGTCTAGGTTTGGAAGGAGTGCGGTATAGAGTGAAATATGGGTGTGGTATGGATTGGGTACCCTTGGTGTCGTGCTCTCAGTGTCTTAGTCATTTCTAGCGCTATAAGCCAGAGGTGAATAGCCCTCTCTGTAGAAGGGGAGCCCCCTCAGTTTCTCCACGAAAGCCTCCGGTGATCAGCGGTGGGAAGCATAGGGTAAATGGACACTCCAATCTTCCTTGCGGTGAGGTGCTGCAATGTGGAAGGTGCTGCACTGCCCCCAGGTGTTCTCACTTCCAGTCTCAGGCTTGGATCTCCATTGGTATGGTAAATATTCATACAGAGGTGTACTCTCCAGGGGTGGACTGACCCATCGGGTACTTGAGCACTGCCAGAGGGCCCGGGGCCATTGGGGGGCCCCATGAGAGGCTCTTCAACAGATGAACTCTAGAGCAGTAAGCACCTGTAATAATAAGAACTGTAAGCGTTCCCTCCGGCTCCTCCTTCCCTCCTGTCCACCCCAGGTTCTTGTACATGACATCACCTGGGATGGACGAGAAGAGTGGAGGGGCAGGCGGGGAGCAGCGCACGCAGCATGGTGAAAGTTCTTATTACAGGCTTCGGGTGAGACACCAGGGCTGCCATCGGTGGGGGGGCAGCCAGTACAGATGTAGGGGGCCCCAACAGGACAGCCTGCACACCATGCCGAGCTACTGACCCCCCTCCTCCTCCTCGGCTCCGGTGTTCTCATAGACAGGAGGGGGAGGGTTGGACGGGGGACATTGCACTGCTAGAGCTGGCTGATGATGTGAGGACTGTCACATGGAGGAGTGATTATAGAGGGGGGAGGGGATTTGTGCTGTGGGGTGGGGAGATTTTAGGTCCTCTCCCCTCCCAAAGTACCCCCAGCACAAATCCTCTTACCCCCCAAAATCAAAGGAATGCTGCCTGTCACAGAGGACCTTTTTCTCCCCCCATGCCATCCCCCAGTGTCCCCCTCCCCATGGCATCCCCCTGTGTCCCCCATGGTGTCCGTCCTCCCGTGTCCCCCTGTGTCCTCCCTCCACGACGTCCCCCTGCGTCCTCTCCTAAAGCACCCCCAGCACAAATCCTCTTACCCCCCCCCCCAAATCAAAGAGATGCTGCCTGCCACAGAGGACCTTTTTCTCTCCCCCCATGGCATCCGCCAGTGTCCCCCCCACGGTATCCTCCTGTGTCCACCCTGTGCCCCCCCATGGTGCCTCACGGGGCCCCCTGTGTCCTCACATGGGGAAGGGAGGACACAGGAGGCCCCATGATCTTCTATTGCCTAGGGGCCCCATGAGTTATCAGTCCACCCCTGGTTCTCTCTCTATCTCTCTCTACTCTCCTCTTTACTCTTTGGTCATACATCTGATTAATACTTAGGTGACAGAAATCTCCAGAGAGCTAAATGTTATTTTCCTTTGAACAGGCAATTCTCTCTGGGAACAGAAAGACATGAATTTCTCCACCCATGATCACGATAGGGATAGGCATCCCGGAAACTGTGCCAGTATGTTCAAGGCGGGATCCTGGTACAACGCCTGCCACAGCACCAACCTGAACGGTCTATACCTGGGAGGCCTGAATGAGCAATACGCCATTGGCATGACCTGGTCTTCATGGAGAGGGCAGAAATACTCCCTGAAGAGCACCCAGATGAAGATAGCCGCCAATCTGTGAACTGAAGTTTGTATGCACCTTTATAGCACTAGAAGGGGTTTCTGCTGAGAACGTTTCAATATAAATATTATTAAGCATTTCTCAACTCAAAAAAATGCAATAAATTATAGATGTCCAGTGCTTAGATGTGGTGGATGCATCAGTCTTCTACTATTGGATTTTTTCCCTTTATATTTACCTGGTGATCCTGCCAGCAACAGACTTCCTGTATGAGGGTGACAACACCCACTCACTGTATCAGTGGGGGAGGAGAGTTGTCACACTAGGACAGGAAGTGTGTTAGGACTGTAGAATGCTTCCCCCATTCCTCATCTCCATTGCACAGAAGGGAGGTGTTCATTAGTCCACATAGAAAGCAGGGAACCACATAAGTGATAACAGTGCAGCACATTCAAACAGCAGAGCTTACAAGATTTCTGTCAGGATAAAAAAGTATTTTTTTGTACTCATTGAACAGAAACACTTTTGTTCTGTCGCACTTATATGTGTTTTTTTGTGATGTATTGAGAGCTTGAGTGATGTGTTTCAGCTTACTATTGTTCTGTAGTATCATGACATCTAGTGGCAGTTTAGGGCCAATACAACATGTTTACTAGTGTGATTTGGCATCTCCCATCCATCCTTCCCTCATGTTTAGTGCTAGTTAGTTCAGTCCTAGCTAGACCCTCCATGTTTCTTCTGTCAGTGTTAGTACGTCACAGGGACAGGGCTTAGGAAAGTAATTTAGGGTTGATTTACTAATATTGGAGAGTGCAAAATCTGGTTTAGCTCTGCATAGAAACCAGTTCTCCCACATAGAGGAGTTTGGCTCCCATGGTTGAGACGCAGGATCTTTCATTCTATTACTAGGCTGATCATCAGATTTTATTGAATCCTAACTGCAAGTTGGTAAATTTATCAGAAGTCTTGAGGGAGAAATGTCAATGTGGAAGTGAAGTTTCTATAGATCTCTTGGATGAATCAGGAACGTTAATAAATCTTAATGATCTGGAGGGCTCCCAAGAAGTTGCTATTAATCATCTAAAGGAACGCCAGTGCTATATATTGGTCAAAATAATCCGAGGAGAAGGAGCAGAGCAAGCCCGCTATGAATCTATGTTGGAGAACCTGTGGAAACGTCATCCAGAGTTGGCAGTGATTGTTGGTATCACTGGAGATTGTCCTTGGTACGATCGGTTCCAAGGAGGATTGCGAGCGTTTTTCCCGTTCCTGGTTAACCCTGTGAAAGAGACCGCATCTGGAGTCCATCTGGCCGAGATTCATCACAACATCTACTTATGGGCCCATTTGAGCTTGCCCTCTGGTAAGCACATTCAACTTATGGTGGTGGATCACGTCAGTCACTATTGGGATTTTCACTTTGCCATCTTTGGATTTATGTTTTTATATTGGACTCTTTCCTGAATATTTATTAGACCATATCACTTAAATTGTTTAGGTCTTCATTCACTTATTCACTGGACTTTCACGGTCATTATTTAGATTATATTATATGATATTGCTTTAGGGTTTTACCATCCTATTTTGCACCTATTTCTTGTATTATTTAGATAATAGCGCGGCTCTTTGTATTATTCTGCATAGAAACCAATCAGCTTCCAGGTTTTTTTGTCAAAGCTTAAAGTATAACTTAAAGTGGGGGTCCACTCAAAAACAAATATTATAAGCCAGCAGCTACAGATACTGAAGCTGCTGACTTTAAATAAATGGACACTTACCTGTCCAGGGTGCCCGCAATTTTGGCAGCCGAAGCCAAGCAATCACTCTTCTCTCTGCTGCCCCCGCCACCATCCTCGGTGAGGGAATCAAGAAGTGAAGTGTTGCTGCCTCACTTCCCGGTTCCCCACTGCGCATGCGTGAGTCGCGCTCTGCGACCTCACTGGTTCCCGCTGTGTTCTGGGACCTGTGTGTTTCCCAGAACACAGCGGGGTGTGACGCGAAGGGGCGTGACTCCCATGGGAGTCTATTCCCGGAAGTGGGTGCAGATACCTGTATTATACAGGTATCTGCACCCCCCTCCCCCCTGAAAGGTGCCAAATGTGACACCGGAGGGGGGAGGGTTACGAAAAACGGAGGTTCACTTTTTGTGTGAACCTCGGCTTTAAGGACACAACTTTTTTTAGTTTTGGATAGCATGGAGGGGGATTAGAACACCCGCCAGTTTATATTACTGTCTGTGTCCCTGTTAGGGAGAGTCATCCTCTCTATTTGTCCTGTTTACCAGTGAAAGTCAAAGAAAATCTCCTTATTTTGGATTATCCCCAGAAAAGTTCCAATGAGGACACTAGTTTTGGTCACCAGGGGGTCCCCAAGAAATTCCCTTAATTTGCAGCGATTTCTTCTCACTTCCTGTTTGGCTTTGAGACAGGACGTGAAGGGAAATCTCCCAAATGGGACACAGATGGCAAAAAAATCTGACAGGGGTTATAACCCTCCCTTACTCTATCCAAAATGAAAAAAAAAGGTTTGCCTAGAGTTCTACTTTAACTGAACAAGCTGAAGTTGGAAGCTGACTACCATGCACAGCTTCAGGGCCGGAGCAATTGGGGGGCAGGAGGGGCGGCTGCCCTGGGCGCAGTAATTTACTGTATGGATGGGGGGGTGCCAGTGAGCTTGTTCTGATACAAAGCATTTTGACAAGCGGTTGACTGCTGGGGGATAGTATCCCCTAAGCTCACACATAATGGAAGGGGGCACAGTTTGGCTTCTATGCCCTGGGTGCTGGATGACCTTGTCCCAGCGCTGCACAGCTGCACCAGGTTTTGCACTCTCCAGTTTTAGTAAATCAACCCCCATTGTCTTCTGACACTTCAAAGATTGAGAAAAAAATTCCTCTATATTGAAATGTTCTTCTGCATCTTATTGAAGAGTTAAGCTGCCTGCGGATGGTTCCAAGTCAGCAGGTGACCATACTGTCTGAACACACTGGGTCTAAAGAAATACGTAAGTGCATAAAGTAACATTTGGAACAGAACAACTCTTAATAGTATAATTAACCTCTTGTCACTCATGTGGCACATTTGTTCGCAAAGTGGGTGAGCTTTAATGCCCACATGCCACACATATGCGTCCATGGAGATGGCCTGAAGTCTCTGTGCTGATAGTGTGCTCACTGTGCCCTCCCAGTGTAGTCTTTCATTATTATTAGGAGCTAGCTAGCAGGACAGTCTCCCAATCATGTGACTATTGTGACAGCCAATCACAGTGGTCCCACGATTGGGAAGCCTGTCCCACCCTGAGCATATACTTTAGACCAGGGGTCTCAAACTGGTGGCCCTCCAGCAAAACCACCAGTCCCATGAGGCATTGCAAGGCTGACAGTTACAAGCATGACTCCCACAGGCAGAGGCATGATGGGACTTATAGTTTTGCATCAGCTGGAGGGCCGCCAGTTTGGGACTCTGTAATATATTTATTGTTTTTAACGGTAATAATAACGATATTTCAATAATTCATATTGATGAGGAAAGTTCCAAGAAAGTCCATTCAGTTCTTGTGTAAAAACTCAAAAATGTATTTACCGTATATACTCAAGTTTAAGCCGACCCGAATATAAGCCGAGGCACCTAATTTTGCCACAAAAAACTGGGAAAACTTATTGACTCGAGTATAAGCCTAGGGTTAGAAATGTGCAGCTACTGTAAGTGGAAAAGAGGGTCAACAATGCCCATTTGCAGCCTCACTGTGCCCATTTGCATGCATCACTGTGCCCATTTGCAGCCATAGGTCCCCCGAACTTCAAACTTGGTAGTTAAGTGTTCCTTGATGCCCCCTAGCTGCAGCCAAATGTGGGGTCTCTGGACCCAAAGGTCCCGAAATGGCATTGCTGCAGATGGACACAGTTGACCGACTTTGGGGCCCTGTCTCTCGGGGCCATTTGGTGCTAGGAACCCCAAATTTGATGCGCTAATGGGGTTCCTAGCTCCAAGTGGCCCAGAGATAAGGAGCCCCAAAGTTGGTTCGGAAAATGTTAAGCACTTTTCTGCAGCAGAAAATTACATTTTCCGAACTGACTTTGGGGCCCCGTATCCCGGGGCCACTTGATGCAAGGAACCCCATTGGATATGTTGTAGTGCTAGTTCCACTGGGTTTGCACACCAAATTTGGGGTTCATAGCACCCAGTGGCCCGAGATACGGGGCCACAAAGTCGGGTCGAAAAATGTAATTCTCTGCTGCAGAAAAGTGCCCGACTTAAAGTGGGGTTGCAACCAAAAAACAAAAAGGGGCTTAAAAAATCATTAAAAAAATTAAAAAAAAATAATTGGAAAAAAAATAATTTTTTACTCACCTCTAAATGCCTGTTGCTAGGGGGTCCCTCGAAGTCTGCCACCTTCATTGCCCGGGCTAAAAGTCACTTCCTGTAGGCAACGCACAGTCATCTGGGACATGTCATGTGTCCCAGATGAGTGAGCGTCGAATCACGGCGCACGGCGCCGCTCGCGCATGCGCAGTGGGTGCCCGGCTGTGAAGCCACAGCGGGTTCCCACATTAAGAATGCCGGCGTCGTGAGCGGAGCGGGGAACGAGGGGGGGGGGTCTCGTTCCCCCGCATCGCTGGACCCCGGGACAGGTAAGTGTCCGATTATTAAAAGTCAGCAGCTGCAGTATTTGTAGCTGCTGACTTTTAATTTTTTTTTTTGCCCGGCCCTCCACTTTAAGTATAAGCCGAGGGGGGCGTTTTCAGCACAAAACAATGTGCTGAAAAACTCGGCTTATACTCGAGTATATACGGTAATGATATAAATAGCTAAATATTACAAAAACAATGTCAAAATGTAGAATATAAAAATAGCATCAATAAGTTTCTTATTTTTGAAATGAAGATTGTATAAGGCTACTTTCACACTGGAGCGGTGGGGGCGCTTTACCGGCGTTTTAGCGGCGCATTTCGGCCGCTAGCGGGGTGGTTTTACCCCCCGTGAGCGGCCGAAAAAGGGTCAATACCGCCCGCAAACCGCCGCTGCAGCGGCGTTTTGCGGGCGGGTTCGGCGCGCTGCCCCATTGTTTCCAATGGGACCGGGCGCTATAGGAGCGGTAAATATACCGCTCCTATAGCGAGCCAAAGATGCGGCTTGCAGGACATTTTCCAGCGTCCTGCAAGCGCACCGCTTCAGTGTGAAAGCCCTCGGGCTTTCACACTGAAGACACAGCAACAGCTGTTTGGGGTCGGTTTGCAGGCGCTATTTTTAGCGCAAAACCGCCCCAGTGTGAAAGGGGCCTAAATGTATCTTTGTGTGTGTGTGAGAAGGTTTGTCAGCCTCCTTCAATGTCTCCAAGTCTTTGCATCAAAAACTTCTGTGTTTAGTTCTTACTCCACAACTCCAGTGTTGCCAACCGTCAGTATTTTTACCGGCAGCCAGTAAAAAACAGGCAATTTTCTCCTGCCAGTAAATGCCAGTAAAAAGAAAAGGTTGCCAGTAAAAAATATGGCTGTGACGCTCGGATGAGACCATACCTCAAGTGCCTGCTACAATGTGTTTGGCTCTGGTGGAGGCGGTGCCTGAGCATGTCCTGTTATGTCATGGTGCAAGGGAGCCAAGCAGAGCGGCCAGAGCCTTGTGTGTGGGTCTGCGGGATGGGAGTAAGGCAGGCCAGGAGCGGGACCATCAGTGCTTATTGGACTGGAGGGACCACCTGGCTTGGAGGGAGACTGTGACTCTGGAGGGGACGTGTCGGGTCGGTAACCTGTACTGCTGCACACTGCTGTCAGTATCACTGTGAGAGTCAATTTCATGTGGGTGCTGCCCATTCTAATTTCTTGCCCTCCTGAGTCCTATCCCTGAGCTACTTACTTACTATATCGAACATAAAATATGTTTTTTCCCTTATTATCTACCTTAAATCACATTGCTAATTACATATTGTACTTGTTTGTAGCCTAAATAGTGAAATTTGTACTTAAAACTTTAATTTTGTAACTTTTGGAAATGCCAGTAAAAACTTGGCTGTGCCAGTAAATTTTGGGTGTCGTGTCAGTAAATTTCAATCTGTTAGGTTGGCAACACTGCACAACTCAAACCCATGAAAACAGCCCCACCTTCCTAAAAAGGCTGGTTTAATTTTACGCTGAATCTTATTGTTCCACAGAAAACCCCAGGACTTACACAAGGGTGGTGGTTGCTCAGTTTCCAACATTCCTGAGACGTAGGCATGTGGCCAGAATCATTTAACGTATACAATATAAGTTTCTTTTAACATCTAAACCAAATACTACATATACTAATATGCATATTATATTCATTTAAGACGCAATGTTCTTCTTAATATCTTAATCAAGAAATATTGTAATATAAAGAAATTATGATCTTTAACTAAAACTTTGAAACTTTTTCATCTTAAGTAATATAAAACCTTCCTTCTCATCTGTGATGGGGGAGGTGAAAGGTCAGCTCACTCTTAATTAGTGCCATATGTGGGCTCTCTCAAGAAATGCTTATGAGCTTATGACCATGTATATACTTTCACAAGTATAAAAGTCTTATTTATATATATATATATATATATATATATATATATATATATATAAATAAATATAATTTCACTTTTTCCATACAAAGAAGAAATAAATATATATATATATATATATATATATATATATATATATATATATATATATATATATATATATATATATATATATATATATATATATATATATATATATACACACAATTTAATTATTATGTAAGGTCTCATCCATTCATAAATATTCTAACAGGCCCCTGCTGTAGACCTATTTAAAAAGACAACAAGGCTAGCTAGATAGGAAAGGGTTAATAGACCAAAAGGGAGCAAATAAGAGACATTCAGGTTTGTTAGGGTTTCAGTACACTTTAATGGAATCCTGCAGTGTGGAAGAGCATTGATGCTGCCATTGAAGATCTTTTCTGAAGATACCAATTCCCTGGTTGTCATGCTGATCCATGGCTTCAGTCTTTTCTCAGTAATTGCCCTGGAACCAGTGCTGGAGATCAAGAAAAGGAGCAACCATAGCAGAGTACTTTAAAAGCTAAAGGACTTTGGAATCAAGATCTTGGGGACCTTTGTGCTTTTGCTACCCCTCTGGTGCTAGAGAGAACCAGCTGTGGGTCTAGTTAAAGGGGGCACCGACTTGTGTGATGAAGAGCTTTGTCCATCTGATTCTCTACCTAAAGGGACTTTGCTCTTGTGGCTCTAAGAAAGAATTTTATAGAAAACACTACTACTACTACTACTACTACTACTACCTTCAAGCTGAAGTCTACTGTTTGTTACAAACACAGACTTTAAAGTGGAGCTGCACCCGCACAAAAAATATTAAAAGTCAGCAGCTACAAATAGTGCAGCTGCTGACTTTTAATAAATGGACACTTACCTGTTCCTGGTTCCAGCGGTGTAGGCAGAATTTGACAAGAGACCGCTCGTCTCTTGCTGCCCCGCCTCCATCCTCTGTCCGGGAATCAGGAAGTGAAGACGCAGTGTCTTCACTGCCCGGTTCCCTACTGCGCATGTGCGAGTCGCGATGCGCGCCTCTATTGGTCCCCGCTGTGTCCTGGGAACTGTGTTTCCCAAGACACAACGGGGCAGCTCCGGATAAGGGGCGGGGCATCTCCGGATAGGGGCGGGGCATCTCCGGATAGGGGCGGGGCAGCAATACGGAAGTGGGTGCAGATACCTGTATTATACAGGTACCTGCACCCCCCTCCCCCCTGAAAGGTGCCATTCGTGGCACCGGAGGGGGGGGGGGGAATCCGATAAGCGGAAGTTCCACTTTAGGGTGGAACTCCGCTTTAATATAGCTTGCCCTGAAAGAATACCTAAGTCCTCAAGTTGTATATTGTTTCTGTTTTTGGAGTATCCCACCTAATTCCCTCAACCCTATCCAATCTCTCCTAAAATAAAACAACAAAAACACCACCCCTAGACTGGTCATTGAAGAAACGTGTGAATGAGCCTGTGTCACTGGCTGCGGGGAAAAGCATGCGGGGAAGACCTGGACAGTATTTCTGCGGCTCCTAAGGGAGTAGCGCTACATGTAGTTGAATATTCTGCCACTGTGGTATACACCCACATGTTACCTAAACTTGAATTGAATCAGTGGTCTCCAAACTGTGATATTATTAACGATTTATATAGCGCCAACAGTTTACGCAGCTCTTTACAATGTAGAGGGGGGGGGGGCAGCACAATTACAGTACAATACAGAAAGGACAGGAGGGCCTTTGATTGTTTTTATCTGGTCCTTGGGGCACTTTTTTATTCACTGACACCAATGAAAGGTACAATACCTCCCAATGACACCAACGATGGGGCACAATTCATACCAATGACACCAACGATGGGGCACAATTCCTCCCCTTGACACCAATGATGGGGGGATTGTTTACTCCTACAGATGCTGTGACATTTTTAAGCTCTCGATGGCCAAAGTCCAGCCCCTCTAAAGTCTGAAGGACAGTAAACTGGCCCTTTGTTTAGAAAGTTTGAAGACCCCTTGACTTGAATACATGAGGCCTTAACTGCGGTACAAATCAATTTTACAAATCAACGTAATCATTTTACCAAACAAAATATAATCCCTTTATTTATGTTCCAATTACAACTATGGACTGATAGGATTCAAGGGTTGCACAGCAAGCACCAGAGAACTGCATGTGGTCCCTGCTCTTCAGATTGGCCACCAAGGCCATATAGTAGAGAAGGTGTCAACTCTTTCCAAAGCCTAATTGTACACACTTCAAATTCAATTAAGAAATGCTGTACTGGTGACCCCACAATAGGGTTACAACTATTTCCCGGAAGGGTGTTTAACAAGACACGTGGCCACTCATTAAAATTAGAAGAAAAGAGGTTAAACCTTAAACTACGTAGAGGGTTCTTTACTGTAAGAGCGGCAAGGATGTGGATTTCCCTTCCACAGGTGGTGGTCTCAGCGGGGGGCATCCATAGTGTCAAGGAACTATTAGATAAGCACCTGAACGACCACAACATACAGGGATACACAAGGTGATACTGACATATAATCACACACATAGGTTGGACTTGATGGACTTGTGTCTTTTTTTGACCTCACCTACTATGTAACTTATGTAAGTTCATCTACCCCCCCCCTTTGCTGACTCTTTGGACTGAATATAACCAGACTAGTGACCACTACAGGTCTCTCTCTGCCTTGTAAGCCCACAAAAGTTTCAGCCCTCTCCTACCCATGAGCTAATAGAAGAGCCATTCTCACTGGAAGGCTGATTTCACATTTCAGCATTAAATTAAGTGGATTTAATGACTTTCCACGGAAAGTTCTTTTTCAAGGGCCATAACCTTCAAGATAAACATAGGTGTTTTTATTTTTAATTTTCAGAGATCCCCCTCATTAGAGCCATTTCACCTTTTACACCCAAATTGTGCCACACCCTACACTCTGACCTGCTTGTGTTTCTTGGGTGTCGCCCGGGCGTGCCCCCTCAACCCCGTTGTATGGCACTTCTGGCCACCCTGACTCTCGGTGCTTGTGCCGCCTCTGCGCAGGTATCTATGCAAGTCTGTGGGTGAAATGTATATATGTGTTTTTTTTTTTTATATTGTACATATGTCCACTTTTTCCCAGACTATTTAAAATATGGTTGTTTTTTCTACCCATAGGTTACCATTACGGTTTTGCTCCTGACGAGTGACATAAAAGGTCACGAAACGCGTAGAGCTTTCAACTACCGTTTTGTGTAAATATGGATGGATAAGTATGGATGTTCCTTCTCGACCTATTCCCCCCCCCCCCCCCCTGTTTTAATATTTTTTCTAAGTGACACTTTAATGTGTCACACATCTACTGACAATTGATGCTTACTAAATATCCAGTTTCTCATGTATTTACCATTAAAAGTCCTCGTTGGAATGTATATCTTGAGGAAATTGAAAATATTAATATATAGCTATTTGCAATAATATGTAAATATATGACCATTTGTAATTCATTAAATCCTGTTTTTTTATCTAAATCTATGCTTCCGCTTCCGTGTGCCTCATATAAAGTCCCGCCCTTTGCTCTCTTCTCTCTAAATATTGAACCGGGATGGAGGGGGGTTTTGAACGGCCCCTATTACCTCATTTAAAGTGCCAAATAATTTCCTCTTTTTTAATAGGTATTTTAATATTTTTATTGATGCATATGTGACGACGTAAATATGTGTGGTCATTCTGCACACAAGGCCCAGTCTTCAGGAATTTGGTGGAGACAACGATATCTTCAGGCTTTCGGAACAGATGGAGATATCATCATTGTCGTCTTCTTAAATGAATAGTAGGCTCCTTTGGCAGTGGCCCAAACCACACCAGTAGCATACTCCGTAGTGGTACCATTTTGATATTTTCCATTCAGGTTGGCACCATGGCACTGGTTGTACCAAAATGCACCATGATAATTCGTGGCACAATTACCGCTAGTATAGATATCTCTATCGTTGTCATACGTGGAGAAATTCATCCCAATGTGACCGGCCAAGGAATTCCCTGCAGGGAACAGCAGAATAATTATTGGTTAGAAAGGAAAAACAAGATCACCCGTCATGTGATGGTCAGTAGATATAAGTGGAAGGACACTTTTCCATTCCAATAAAAGGGGACTGGTCATTCTTGGGGCCTACTAATATTGATCCTCTGGGGTCAGTTTGTTTGACTAACTTAGTCGAGCTGTGATTGACCTACAGTGCGATCTCCCCTTGGCTGCTGTGTAGGAAACTCACCGCACCGCACTGGTGTGAACCCAGGCTAAAAGCAAGCTGGCAAGCAGATGTGTGCCTTTGGTCCAAGGAAAGGCCAGCCCTAGCTAGAAGATAAAAAGTGTCCTCGAAAAGATCCTCCAAATGCTGTAACCACTTGACCTTCAGAAGTTTTTTTTTTTTTCCAAAACAGCATACATAGTACAGTCGTATACAGTGAAAGGAATCAGTAGTCAATTTGGCTTACGATTGCATAGTTACGTAGACCTTCATGATCAGGCTATTTTTATTTATTTTTTGGCTTTTCAGCACCACGCTACTTTAACTGGTATTAGTGCGGTCATGCAACGCTGTACCCAAATGAAATTTATGCCATTTTTTTCCCCTCACAAATAGAGATTTTTTTTTTTTTGTGGTGTTTTTTCACCACTGGGTTTTTTTTTTTTATTATATAAACGAAAGAAAAGACAGGAAATTTAGAAAAAAAAATAAAAAAGAAATAAAAACAATATTTTTTACTTTCTGCTATAAAACCTATTTAATAAAAATTTTTAAAAAAAACGGAAAATTGTATCATACTTACCGTAATTTTCCTTTCCTGGTGCCTATCCATGGCAGCATACCTGTGATAGAGCTCCGCCTCGACTCCTCCCTCAGGACTAGTGAATAGCATAAATTAAAGGCACCGTCCCTCCCCCAACATTCTCTGTAATATAGCATACCGAGGGTGGGAGCGTATGCTGCCATGGATAGGCACCAGGAAAGGAAAATTACGGTAAGTATGATACAATTTTCCGTTTTCCTGGTGCCTCCATGGCAGCATACCTGTGATAAATAACTAGCTGACAAGGGTGGGATAATGCTTGTTAAATGTTTAATCAGAAAAGGACATTGCAGCCTGGACTGCCCTCCTTCCGAACTCAACAGTAGTGAGAGCTCCTGGGTCGATATGGTAGTGCCTGAGAAAGGTATGGCGAGAAGACCAGGTGGCGGCCCTGCAAACCGTCTCCAATGAAACATTAGCCCTTGCTGCCCAGGAAGCTGAGACTGCCCTTGTGGAATGAGCATTCACTCGGGAAGGAGGATCCATATTCTTCACCCTGTAGGCCTTCTGAATCAGCTTTACGACCCAAGATGCCAGAGTTCTGATGGAAGCTTCTTTCCCCCTGTATTTACCGAAAGGTACCACAAAAAGTCTCTCGGAGTCCCTGAAGGGACTGGTGGCTTCGAGGTAAGCCCTGAGCACTCTGGAGATGTCTAGCTCGTGACAAGACTCTGAATCCGTGTCTGTGAATACCGGAAGTGCCCAAGGTTCTGCCATATGGCTTGTGGTAGTGACTTTAGGCGTGAAGCCCCTAAGGGGACGGAGTTCCACTCTGTCTGGGAAAAAGGAGATATGGTCGTCCCCTATCCCTAATGAATGTAGTTCTGAAACTCTTCGGCCAGATGTGATGGCTAGCAGGAAGGCAGTTTTCAGTGATAGGTTCCAGATTGCCACTTGTTCTACTGGAGCAAATGGATGGCTAGATAGGACCTCCAGGACTAGGGACAGATCCCACTTAGGGAACGGCCGCCCGGCAGGAGGGCGGATCTTTAGCACCCCCCTGAGGAAGGTGACCACCAGAGGATCCTCTGCCCATCTTTTATTTGTGGCTGCGGAAATAGCTGCTACCTGCACTTTGAGAGAACTCAGACCGAGCCCCAGGTCGAGACCTGACTGAAGGAAACCCAAAATATTGGGTGTGGAAGGAAAGATTGGGTCAAAGCCTTTATCCGTGGCGAAAGACAAGAATTTGTTCCAGATTCTTGAGTAGATAGCGTTGGTCGCCGGCTTTCTGGCCCTCAGTAGTGTTGATATAACCCCTGGGGAACACCCTAAGGCTTCAAACCTTCGCCTCTCAACCTCCAGATTCGAAGATCTAGTTTCTGTGGGTTCGGATGAACCAGGTTGCCTTGCGACAGAAGATGAGGGAAAGGGGGGATCCTGATTGGAGGACTCACGCTGAGGCGCATGGCCAGAGGAAACCAGGGTCTCTTCGGCCAATACGGGAGTACCGCCAACACTTGCACTGATTCCCTGAGGACCCTCAGGAGGAACCTGAATATTAGTGGCCGGGGAGGGAAGGCATATGCTGTCGTGAACCTCCAGGGGCACGTCAGGGCATCCACTGCCTCGGCTTGCGTGTGTGGCAGGCGGGAGAAAAATCTGCCCAGCTTTGCATTCTCCGGGGTGGCAAATAGATCCACCTGAGGGGGATCCCACAGGTTGGAGATCTGAAGGAAGACCTGGGGATGGAGCGCCCACTCGTTGATGTCTTGGAAGTTTCTTGATAACGAGTCTGCTTCCGTGTTTAGTCTGCCCGGGAGGTACATCGCTTTGAGATCCAGGAGGTTCTTCTCCGCCCAGAGCATGATCGGCTCTACCTCCCTGAGGAGCGATCTGCTGCGCGTGCCTCCCTGCCTCTGCAGATATGAGACAGCCGCCCTGTTGTCCAGGCGTAGGAGTATCCTCCGCCCTCTGACTTGAGATGTCAGAGTAGTCAGTGCCAGGAAGGCTGCCCTCATCTCCAAGATGTTGGATACCACTCCCCGGGTAGAACATGACCATCTTCCTTGAATCCTGGTTTCCCCACAATGGGCCCCCCAGCCTTGCCCGCTCGCGTCGGATGTGACCGTGGTCCAAGAGAGGGAGCCCAGATAGTGAGGCTTGGAGAGGTTCTCCGGGATTGTCCACCAGCGCAGACTCCTGCGCATTACTCCCGTCAGCAGGATTGTCTGTGAGAGACGCTGCCTCTTCCATTGAGCCAAAAAACCTGTTTGAAAGTATCTCAGGTGCCAATGGGTCCAAGGCGTCAGGGGAATACAAGAGGACATTGTGCCAATAAGACTCAGACATTGTGATGCCGTCAGATACTGGCTCTGGATGGTCTTGCGCATCCTGCGGATGATGATCCTTGCCTTCGAAGGAGGTAACGACACTGTCCCCTCCTGGGTGTTGAACATCGCACCTAGGTAGACCATCTGTCGAGTCGGTGTTAACTGACTTTTGTCCATATTTATAAGCCATCCCAGTCTTCTTAGGGACTGTAGAAGGATCTCCCGGTGATGTACCAATTGCTCCGGACTGCTGGCTAGTAGGAGGATATCGTCCAAGTAGTGGTATATTCTCAGGCCCTTCTCCCGAAGGGGGGCCAGAGCCGATATCAATATTTTGGTGAACACTCTGGGGGAGGTGCACAGCCCAAAGGGTAGGGCTTGAAACTGTAGGTGGGTTTGGCCCACTGCAAACCTCAGATACTTCTGGAATGCAGGAAGAATCGGGATATGGAGGTAGGCATCCTGCAGGTCGACCGAGATCATCCAATCCATTGGTTGGACTACTTGGATAATTGTTTGCAGGGACTCCATCTTGAAGCTCTCGGTGCTGATGTACAGATTGAGCTTCTTCAGGTCTATCACTGGCCTCCAACCACCTGTCTTTTTGGGTACTAGGAACAGGGTAGAATAGAAGCCTGTGAAGCGCTCCGACAAGGGAACCGGTACAGCCGCCCCCTGAAGCTGGAGCGATGTTATAAACTGTACTAGGGCCTGCGCTTTTGACGGTGAGGCCGGAATCTCGGTTCTCTTGAAGGATATGGGAGGTGGAGTGTGAGAGAACTTCCAAAAGTGTCCCCACTGGATTGTTGATAAAACCCAGGGGTCTTGGCAATGGGTAGTCCAGACTGGGACAAAGGACTTTAGCCTGGCTCCTACCGATGGTCTCTGGAGTAGCCCGGCGTCAAAAGGACTGCTTCTGCTCCTGAGGGGTCCTAGGGGCTTTGTTTTTTCTGCTCAGAAAGGAAGCTTGGGTGCCTCTCCAGGGCCTTCTGTTGTCTCTGAAATACCTTGACTGCCTAAAGTCCCTGGCGTTTGACTGGCGGAACCTGGACGGACCTCCTCTGGGACCTCGCACCCTTTTGTCCTGGGGGAGCATACCAGATTTTCCCCCTGTCACCCTGGAGATAGCCTTCTCCAATTTGTCTCCAAATAGCGCTTTGCCATCGAATGGGATCTTACACCAATTTTGCTTGGAGGCGAGATCAGCCGTCCAGGGCTTCAGCCATAAGGCTCTCTTTGCCATCACGGAATGGAGCATAGACCGGGCCGAGCATCTGATTGTGTCAATGGCTGCCTCCCCGACAAAGTCTGCCGACAGTCTAAGTTCCTCCAAGGCTTTTATTATGTCTTCCCTAGGGACCTCCTGTCGTAGGGCCGTCTCGACGTTGTCTGTCCAGGCTCTGATGGCATTTGACACAGAAGTGAGGGCAATGGCCGGTTTACAGGCGGCTCCTGCGGCCAAGTAGCTCCTCTTAAGCTCCAGATCGATCCGCCTATCTAGAGGATCTTTGAAGGAAGCGGAATCCTCCATTGGGAGGGTGACATTCTTCGCTAAACGCACCACGGCCGCGTCTACTACCGGCATGGAGTTCAGCGACTGCGTTTCAGCCTCTGGTAGAGGATAAAGTTTATTTAGCCGGCCCACGGAGAGCTTCTTGTCGGTCCTTAACCATTCATTTTGGATGACTTCCGTGATCTCCCCCATTAGAGGGAAGAGAATCTGTCTCCTTTTGAGGAATGGGAAGTAACTCCTGGACCTTTGAGGTGGTTCCTCCGCCTCCTCCCAGGTGATCGCGGTCTTGACCGCTTGGATAAATGGTGGGACCAGGGCATAGCTGAATCCGGACGGCTCTGATTCCTCTGAAGAGTCCCCTGAGGGGTCTTCAGGTGGCAATTTCTCGGCCGGCCGTGATGGCGGCGGGGGGGTACTGACTGCCGAAGGACCTGGGACTTCGTGATCTGTTTCCCCTGCCTGTGTCCGTGGGACTGGCTGAACGGGGACCAGGGCTGCTAGCTCGGAGAATGAGTCCCTCATTGTTCGCTTAAGCAGATCCAAGACCTGCTGACTCTCGAGCTCGCGGTTGGCCGCGTAGTCCCTGAAGCAGTCCTTACAGACCAGTTTGCCCGGTAGCGGCGTAGCCCCACATGTCCAGCACTTCTTCTTTGCGCCACTTCTAGGGGAAGGCGACCGGTCTCGTCTTCCGGATCTTGACCTCTCTGATTCGTGGCGTGAGGACCGGGACCCATGATGAGAGGAACGGGACCTGCGGTCTGGGCTGTCATCGTTGTCGCTGCGTCTTGACGACTTCTTGGTGCTTTTGGAGTGGGCAGGGCTACGATGCAAAGAATCTATGTTAGATTCATGCAGTGCACTTTTTTTTTTTTTTTTTTTTTTTTTTTTATACTCACGTACAGTTGGTCTCATACCTATTGGACGTAGGAGGATCTTTGTTACGAGATGAATAACTCATAGCGCGGTTGGGCAGAGGGATCAGCTGCGGAAATATAGTAAGATAGGGGAAGAGAGAGAGAGAAAGGACTATGTAGATTTAAGCGTACACATAAATACCTACATGTAACATATACTTGCTTATATACCCGCATACATGTGCGCCCCTCCCGCCCCCTTCCCCCCCGTCTCCTTCTCTTTTTCTTTTTTTTTTTTTTTTTGCCAGAGATTTTCCATGTCTACACAACGCACACAAAAAAAAAAGTATATTAAATTATATTACATTCTGTGTTTTTCCATTTCATCATTAAAAAAAAAACTTTTTTAATTGCTCATTAGGGGAACCTACCGAGAGACTGACAGCAAGAAGTTCGCAGGGCACGGCTGAAACACTACTGACAGCCATGACCCTGCTGCTATCCTTTAAATACAAAAAGGAGGTGGATGGGCTAATCCCAAACCACCTCCCACCTATTAACAATGAAGAAAGGGCAAAAACTGGAACTTTTTCCAGTAACCAAAATGGCCGCCGGGCGGTCAGGCCGCTGCGCATGCGCGCGCGCATGCGCAGTAGCTATCGGCGGCGAGGGCTCTGTGCGGAGCCCTCGCCAGTCGGCGTCTTCTCCCCACCCCGGAGCGCGCATGCGCCCATCAGGCGGCGAGGACGCCGACCCCGGGGGGACCTGTCAGCCGCATGCAGGAGCAATAAGGAGCGCTCCCGCGGCCCCCCCCTATGAAGATGATTATTATTTGGTGGCATCCCTGTTCAAAACAGAAGGGAGGGCATGTAAGCAACATCCAAGGCACAATTATATGGGAGAGCAGAGAGAGGGAGAAGGGGAGAAAAAGAGAGGGGAAAAAGAGAGAGGGAAGGAGAGGAAAAAAAAAAAAAGGTAACCGGCCTGAGGCTGAGCTGATCCACCTGCGACTCGCTGCGATTCATCGTAGAAGGCGGCAGACTGCGTTCCTGTGAGGAAACTCTGCAAGAAGACCCCACAGATCCACAGAGGGGTTCCCAGTCTTATTAGTGCATTGAGCGGACCCAAGAACAGGGACTTCGCACGGGAAAGGCTAAACCCGGCGGACGCTGCCGAAGGCAGAGGTATGGACATCTGCTACTCTTCACCAGCACAAGAGGTATGAGGAAAAAAAGGAGAATGTTGGGGGAGGGACGGTGCCTTAAATTTATGCTATTCACTAGTCCTGAGGGAGGAGTCGAGGCGGAGCTCTATCACAGGTATGCTGCCATGGAGGCACCAGGAAAATAAAATTCTTCATAAATTTAGGCCAATGTGTATTCTGCTACATGTCCTTAGTAAAAAAAAAAAATCCCAATAAGTGTATATTGATTGGTTTGTGTAAAAGTTATAGCGTCTACAAACTATGGGATATTTATTGTATTTTTTGTTAAAAAAATTTTTTTTATGTAAGTAATAGCGGTGATCAGCGACTTATAATGGGACTGTGATATTGCAGCAGGCAGTCTGACACTTAGCGCTACACATTATACAATTCTCTTGTACAATTTTCCTTTAGATTTACCAATACCATATAAAACAACGTCAAACCTAAATACTTTCAGTTTGTATGCAATCAGGCAGGCCCTTGTGCTACATAGTTGAAGGTATATCTAAAGGAAATTGACCAACAAAAATAGTTTAACCACTTTAGCTCCGGAAGGTTTACCCCCCTTCATGACCAGGCCATTTTTTGCAATACGACACTGAGTTACTTTAAATGACAATTGCCTGAACAAAATGTACAGTATGTCTTTTTTTTTTCCCAAATAGAGCTTTCTTTTGGTGGTATGGTTATGGCATTTAGTGGATTTTTTTATTTTTTGCGCTATAACCAAAAAAATATGTGCAATTCGTTTAGTTCCGAATTATTTTTTTAACGAATTTTGACAATTTTGTTAATTCCGAATTTCCAGAATTTACGAAAATTAGAAATTGGAAATTTAGGAATTTCGGAAATTGGAAATTCGGAATTTCGGAAATTGGAAATTCGGAATTTCGGAAATTGGAAATTTCGAAAATTGGAAATTTCGAAAATTGGAAATTTCGAAAATTGGAAATTTCGAAAATTGGAAATTTCGGAAATTAAAAATTTCGGAAATTAAAAATTTCGGAAACTCAGGAATTTCGGAAACACAGAAATTTGAAAATTCGATTTCGGAAATTCGAAAGTTCGGTAATTCAAAAATTCTGAAATTCAGAATTTCTGGGATTTAAAAATTCGGAAATTTGGAAATTTGAAAATCCGAAAATAAGAATGAAAATCTGAAAATTCAAAAGAATGAACATCCGAAAATTCAAAAACTTGAAAATCTGAAATAACTTAACTAATAATAACTATTAAATTATAGGTATTGGAATTGGCTGTTAGTGAACGTAACAAATACGAATTTATCCGAAGTTATGAATTATCTGAAATAACGAAACGAAAAGAATGAAAAGTAATAATCTAATAATAATAAATAACAATAATAATAATAAAACCTTTTTATTATTATTATGTATTATTCATTTGTTCCATTCCATTTGTTTAGATGCGGCATTCGTTATTTCGGATAATTCATAACTTCAGATAAATTTGTATTCGTTACGTTCGCAAACATTTGAAAGGCAATTCCAATACCTATAATTTAATAGTTAGTTATTATTAGTTAGTTATTATTTCAAATTTTACTGATTTTCTTTCTTGATTGCAGATTTTCAAATTTTCAGATTTTCAAATTTTTGAATTTACGAACTTTCGAATTCCGAAGAAAAATTCGGAAATTCGGAAATTAGAAAATTCGGAAATCTGAAAATTCGGAAATTCCAAAATCCAAATTTTCGTATTTCAGGATTTCCGAAAAAAGCAAAAAAAGGAATGAAACGAAATCGAACAAATTTTTTGTCAGTGCACATGTCTACAATAAATGACCATCAATTTTGAAAAAAACAACAGCTATTTTTTACTTTTTGCTATAAAACATAACCAATAAAAAAAACAAATGTTTTTTTCATCAATTTAGGCCAATATCTATTCTGCTACATGTTTTTGCTAAAAAAAAAGATCCCAATAAACGTATATTGATTGGTTTGCGCAAAAATTCTAGTGTCTACAAATTATGGGATATTTTTGTTTATTTATTTTCTCTTTATTCATTTATTTTTACTAGTAATGACTGCGATATTTGCGATAGAATGAAAATCCGAAAATTCAAAAGAATGAAAATCCGAAAATTCAACAACTCGAAAATCTGAAATAACTTAACTAATAATAACTATTAAATTATAGGTATTGGAATTGGCTGTTAGTGAACGTAACAAATACGGAATTATCCAAAGTTATGAATTATCTGAAATAACGAAACGAAAAGAATGAAACGTAACAATCTAATAATAATAAATAACAATAATAATAATAAAACCTTTTTATTATTATTATTTATTATTAATTTGTTCCATTCCATTTGTTTAGATGCGGCATTCGTTATTTCGGATAATTCGTAACTTCAGATAAATTTGTATTCGTTACGTTCGCAAACATTTGAAAGGAAATTCCAATACCTATAATTTAATAGTTAGTTATTATTAGTTAGTTATTTCAAATTTTACTGATTTTCTTTCTTGTTTGCAGATTTTCAAATTTTCAGATTTTCAAATTTTTGAATTTACGGAAGAATTCCAGGAAATTTGAAAATCTGAAAATTCGGAAATCTGAAAATTCGGAAATCTGAAAATTCGGAAATCTGAAAATTCGGAAATTCGAAAATCCAAATTTTCAGATTTCCGAATTTCCGAAAAAATTGCGGCAGACAGTTGGGACATTAACTGACACTTTTTGGGGACCAGTGACACATAATAATACAGCGATCAGTGCTAAAAAACTATGCACTGTCACTGTACTAATAGGAAGGAGTTAACATCTGAGGCAATTAAAGGGTTAAATGTGTGCCTGACCAGTGCTTTACTACTGTGGGGGAGGTGTTTGTACTAGAAGAAGAAGGCATGGATCGGTACCCCTGCTTAGCAGAGACACGGACTCCATGTCTTCTGTAGTGACAGTGCAGTTGAGCGCCACCTGCAGTGGAGAAAATAGACTGCGCCTGCCTACAAACTGGTCCAACATTGAAGGTGGAACTTTGCAGTCTGCCTACAACCTTAAGAAGAGACATACTTTCTAGGACAGTGAGCTGCACATTTCAGACAGACGGGACAACTGGTTCGCCAGGGGTGTGGAAAAGGCCATCTAAAGTATGTCCAACTGGAACAACCATTTTAACACAGGGATGGGGGGCACCTTATGTCACCCACATTTGATGCTGTTTCATTTTCCTACCTTGGTGATATTTCAATATTTATATCAGTCTAGTTGGTCTGCTCTCTGCCCTAGCAAAAGTAATTTAAAAGATACAGTGGGCTCTATGACCCACAATTTCAGAAACATCATACATATGGCATTATGGTGGTAAAATACCATCCCAGTACTGCCCAAACTGTGTGATAAATACAAAAAAAATCTGTGGAAGTTGAGGATCTAATAAAAGAAAGCTCAAATAAAAATGTACTGCTTACCAGCAGGTTTGGTGGGATCACCCTCTTTAAACCCCTCCAAGTATAGTTTGTATCCATCTTCTTCGGGGTCAACCGCTAGGCGGGAGAGGGCAAAGTCTTCATATGTTACAAAACGCTCAACGTCATCCCAATCCACCAAGGTGATTCGGAGACGATAGCTCTTTTTCAAGGTTAAGAGGTAGATATTCTGCAAACCTGAAGTGGTAAGATATAAATTAGTTAACAGAATAAATAAAAAAATTACCTAAAAATGGATATACACCCCTGTTTAACCCAACACCACCACCATCAATCTGCTGTAGAATAATATAGGAGGAACATGATAAGAAAGGATGGTAAAGTAGCAGAAGACTAAAGCCTTTACCCAACCAATACTCTCCATCCACTCTTCCGAACCCGGCTTTGTACTCTTTCCAGCCTCGATAAAAGCTCACTTTTCCATCAAACCTCTTCTGAAAAACCTGAAATTAGAAGATTAGGTCATTGATTTACTAAATGCTTGTGATATTTTTTGTTGTACCTATAAAGCCTCATACACACGATCAGACCGTGGACCAACTTTCCCGTGGATTTTTGTCCAAAGGGCGTTGGCCCTCAAGTTGGTATTGCATACACACGGACGGACTTTTGAGTCAACCAACACGAACGTAGTGACGTTTCAACGTACTGACGACACTTCAAAAGAGGACGTTCGAATACTCCAGCGCCACCTTTGATCAACTTCTATATTGTTGTGTGATCTTTTGCATTGGTTCTGAGCATGCGTGTTTGTACTGTGGACAAAAGTCCGATGGTTTTCTGTACACACGGTCGGACTTTGGTCCATCGGACTTTTGTTGGCAGAAAGTTGGTCCGTTCACACAGCCAACAAAAGTCAGATGACACCTGGAAAAAGTTGGTCCGATGGAGCGTACACACGGTCGGATGTTGGTCCAAACCAGCTAATTTGCATGTTGGTTGTCAAAAAGTCCGATCGTGTGTACGGGCCTTAACAGTGACCTAGACTTCAACAAAATGGTGGCCTTTTCTCCACCTGTAGAGAACTTCCCAGATGTGTTTCGCCCTTTTGAGGCTCTACAATTAGGAATGTGAATATAGGCGTGACTGCGCTAACTTCAGGTGAAATAAGAAAAAGCAGCTACAAAAAATGTGACAAACATATAAAGCATAAATGGTGAATGTTGTAGCGCTGATACATGTACACATCAATATTCAAAAAAAAAAAAAAACGTGCAAAAGCTAAAATGTTCAAGTGACAAAGTATGAAAGGACAAATTTGAAAAGAGTCCAATAAGTAAACTAAATCTGTTATAGATCGGCCTATATATCATCCACAAAAAGATGGTGAAACAGGGACGTGTTGTGCTGACACTGTCCAGCCAGGAAAACGTCAAGATGGTTCTTCGTCAATAGAAGGAAGAGGTATATTTACTCTTACCGGAACTGGTGGACTCGAACTGGAAAGTCCAATCGTGTGTACATTAGTCTAACAAGGAGGGGGCAAATCAGAGTGGCTTTTACTGAAGTGATCCCTGAGCAGTGTTGGTGGCATTGATTACTTAGCGTAACCAGGGTCATCTTAATCATGGGGCCAAAGGGGAGGTACCCCAGGCCCAATCATTGTTGTGGAGCCCAAAGCAGCTGGCCCTTGAGCCCCTGCTGCCCACAAATAGTTGTTAAGTGGATTTGGCCATCACTCAGTAGAAGACAGGCGGAAATCGAATATTTAGGGCAATGGTGCTTACTTGGGTTCTATGCCTGCAGCCTGTATGGTGATTGGCCAGTTGTTACCATAAACCTTGTCCAGGGAGAGTTCTTGTCAGTCCATTCACACCGACTCCTCTCCTTCACCATGTCCGACAAGCCACAGACCATCGGCCCACTGAAGAACGTCTTTTTCTGGAGGGTTTGGTGGGGGTATTCCAAGTGTTCGCCTGTCATTCTCTGGACACTATCAAGGTGAGACCAATGGGGGGGGGGGTGTAGTGCAGGGGTCTGTGAAGGGAGGGGACTGTGTAATGATGGGGATAGTATGGGATGGGGGTCTTATGTAATAAAGAAGGAAGCATGGGGGAGGGGTCCTTTGTAATGATGGGGGGTGGCCCAAAAAAAGGTTTGAATAGGGTCCAATCAATATTAACGACGGCCCTGACCTTGGACTTTTACAATGTTTCTCTGTTTAAGCCCTATTACTGCAGATCACAGTAGGTAGAAACTAAAAAGTTGAAAAAAAGTTTTTCCTTCTGTTTTAATAATATATAAAAAAAATATAAAAATTGATTTGGTCCATAATGGGTACATTACTATATAATAGCAGAATTCCCTAAAAGCTTTCAAGGCACAAGGCCCCTTTGCCAAACTCTTCCATTGTGGTAATAATTCTGGTTAGGATTAATACATAGGGTAGGGTTAGGATAGTGATTGGTAAGAGAGTAGTGATTGGTGTTAAGGTTAACAAGTACTCACCGTCCAGGGTCCATCTTTGGTGGACATGTCACAGTATACAGGGACAGGATTTGAGTATTTCCCTCCAGGATATATCAGATACACTCCATCTTCTTTTTTTCCCTGAGAGGCCAAATCTGCACAGTCATGAGGGTAACAGGTCTCCGAACAAGTCAGAACTGAATATACAGGGAACGGGGATAAGTCAGATACCTTGGTACACGTGTTCTGTAGGCATTTTGTTTATCTACAGCAGAATTTCTCAACCAGGCCTCTGCGGAATCCTAGGGTTCCTTCAGAGGTTGCTAAAGGATCCTGAGGTAATGAGCAACATTTGCAATCTGCAAAAGGGGACATTTTTCCAATACCCACCTGTATAAGGGGCATTCTTCCCACTGACCTCCAATATAAGGGACATTCTTCTCACTGATCACCAATGTAAGGAACATTCTTCCCACTGATCAATAAGGAACATTCTTCTCACTGATCACCAATGTAAGGAACATTCTTCTCACTGATCACCAATGTAAGGAACATTCTTCCCACTGATCACCAATGTAAGGGACATTCTTCTCACTGATCACCAATGTAAGGAACACTCTTCTCACTGATCACCAATGTAAGGAACATTCTTCCCACTGATCACCAATGTAAGGAACATTCTTCCCACTGATCACCAATGTAAGGGACATTCTTCTCACTGATCACCAATGTAAGGAACATTCTTCCCACTGATCACCAATGTAAGGAACATTCTTCCCACTGATCACCAATGTAAGGAACATTCTTCCCACTGATCACCAATGTAAGGAACATTCTTCCCACTGATCACCAATGTAAGGAACATTCTTCCCACTGATCACCAATGTAAGGAACATTCTTCCCACTGATCACCAATGTAAGGAACATTCTTCCCACTGATCACCAATGTAAGGAACATTCTTCTCACTGATCACCAATGTTAGGAACATTCTTCCCACTGATCACCAATATAAGGAACATTCTTCTCACTGATCCCCAATGTAAGGGACATTCTTCTCACTGATCACCAATGTAAGGAACATTCTTCTCACTGATCACCAATATAAGGAACATTCTTCTCACTGATCACCAATGTAAGGAACATTCTTCTCACTGATCACCAATGTAAGGAACATTCTTCTCACTGATCACCAATATAAGGAACATTCTTCTCACTGATCACCAATGTAAGGGACATTCTTCTCACTGATCACCAATGTTAGGAACATTCTTCCCACTGATCACCAATTTAAGGAACATTCTTCTCACTGATCCCCAATGTAAGGGACATTCTTCTCACTGATCACCAATGTAAGGAACATTCTTCCCACTGATCACCAATATAAGGAACATTCTTCTCACTGATCACCAATGTAAGGGACATTCTTCTCACTGATCACCAATGTAAGGAACATTCTTCTCACTGATCACCAATTTAAGGAACATTCTTCTCACTGATCCCCAATGTAAGGGACATTCTTCTCACTGATCACCAATGTAAGGAACATTCTTCCCACTGATCACCAATATAAGGAACATTCTTCTCACTGATCACCAATGTAAGGGACATTCTTCTCACTGATCACCAATGTAAGGAACATTCTTCTCACTGATCACCAATGTAAGGGACATTCTTCTCACTGATCACCAATGTAAGGAACATTCTTCCCACTGATCACCAATGTAAGGAATATTCTTCTCACTGATCACCAATATAAGGAACATTCTTCCCACTGATCACCAATGTAAGGAATATTCTTCTCACTGATCACCAATGTAAGGAACATTCTTCCCACTGATCACCAATGTAAGGGGCATTCTTCTCACTGATCACCAATATAAGGAATATTCTTCTCACTGATCACCAATGTAAGGAATATTCTTCTCACTGATCACCAATGTAAGGAACATTCTTCCCACTGATCACCAATGTAAGGAACATTCTTCCCACTGATCACCAATGTAAGGAATATTCTTCTCACTGATCACCAATGTAAGGAACATTCTTCTCACTGATCACCAATATAAGGAACATTCTTCTCACTGATCACCAATGTAAGGAACATTCTTCCCACTGATCACCAATGTAAGGAACATTCTTCTCACTGATCACCAATGTAAGGAACATTCTTCCCACTGATCACCAATGTAAGGAACATTCTTCTCACTGATCACCAATGTAAGGAATATTCTTCTCACTGATCACCAATGTAAGGAACATTCTTCTCACTGATCACCAATATAAGGAACATTCTTCCCACTGATCACCAATGTAAGGAATATTCTTCTCACTGATCACCAATGTAAGGAACATTCTTCTCACTGATCACCAATATAAGGAACATTCTTCCCACTGATCACCAATGTAAGGAATATTCTTCTCACTGATCACCAATGTAAGGAACATTCTTCCCACTGATCACCAATGTAAGGAATATTCTTCTCACTGATCACCAATGTAAGGAACATTCTTCTCACTGACCACCAATGTAAGGAACATTCTTCCCACTGATCACCAATGTAAGGAACATTCTTCCCACTGATGACCAATGTATGGAAGATTTTTCCCACTGATCACCAATGTAAGGAACATTCTTCCCACTGATCACCAATGTAAGGAGCATTCTTCTCACTGATCACCAATGTAAGGAACATTCTTCTCACTGATCACCAATGTAAGGAACATTCTTCTCACTGATCACCAATGTAAGGAACATTCTTCTCACTGATCACCAATGTAAGGAACATTCTTCCCACTGATCACCACTTATATGTGACGGTTTCCCCATACAGTGTTGAATGCCTGGCCCTAGTCAGTGGTTGGCTGGGAGATTCCCTGGCTGGAAGCTAAATGTAAACAGAGGAGTTGGGGATTCTGGTGATGTCATTACCCAAATATAGCAATATCCATATTTGGGAAACCACTATTGGGTGGGTGGAACCTAATAGGGCACCAAGAGAATAGCTTCATGTCAGGTCCTGTTGTGACTGACATTGCATGGCATTGGGTGGCTTCAAAAGCTGCCATTGGATTATGAATCAACAGCATGGAGGACCTCATGGAAAACTAGTCCCTCAGTTCCCCATCAGGCTTTTCCCACCCCTAGTACAATACTCCCCAGCCATGTGCTTGTCAGTGTCATAGACATAGCGGGGGTGAGGGAGGAAGCTTACTGTGGAAGGTGTCCAGTATGGACATTAGGACCTCAGTGCTGGGCAATGGCAAATTTATGTTCCTGTCTGAGACGGGTAGAGGAATTGTCCACAAGCTTTGACAAGTTTGGTGCGGCGGCCTGATGAAATTCTAAAAGGTGTCTACGAAACCCTTTATGGAACTTTTTAGTGTTCTTTTTTCCTTAGTAATTGTCAGTATGTGCACATTTTATATCGTTTTGTCTCTTACCTTCTTCTTGGTTCTTTGGCACCTCGCTGGCACCCTGGCATCCTCTCTCCAGGATCAGGAACAGGGTGAGGATGGAGAGTGAGATCCACATCATCTACCTGATCAAGAAAGACCAGTTTAGTTTTTTTTTTTTTTAAACTCATGGAGGGATTTTGCAGTCAAATTAACGCAGACTGCTTAGAAGGTTTGCTTGGAAAAAAAACCCTCCAAAGCCACGGTGTACTGCAACTAGCTAGGAGCCTTTGATGTGTTTCTAGAAGGATATATTGATGCATTTTGGAATCATTAATGAAGCTTGCAAATGCCCTGTGTGTTGGTTTTACATTTTTTCTTTAGTAATACCCCCACTCAGCAGATCCTCAGCTCATTAGTCCCCCCGTTCAACAGATCCCCAGCTCATTAGTCCCCCCGTTTAGCAGATCCCCAGCTCATTAGTCCCCCGTTCAGCAGATCCCCAGCTCATTAGTTCCCCCGTTCAGCAGATCCACAGCTCATTAGTTCCCCCGTTCAGCAGATCCCCAGCTCATTACTTCCCTCGTTCAGCAGATCCCCAGCTCATTAGTTCCCCCGTTCAGCAGATCCCCAGCTCATTAGTTCCCCCGTTCAGCAGATCCCCAGCTCATTACTTCCCTCGTTCAGCAGATCCCCAGCTCATTAGTTCCCCCGTTCAGCAGTTCTTCAGCTCATTAGTTCCCTCGTTCAGCAGTTCTTCAGCTCATTAGTTCCCCCGTTCAGCAGATCCCCAGCTCATTAGTCCCCCCCATTCAACAGATCCCCAGCTCATTAGTCCCCCCCATTCAACAGATCCCCAGCTCATTAGTCCCCCCATTTAGCAGATCCCCAGCTCATTAGTTCCCCCTGTTCAGCAGTTCTTCAGCTCATTAGTCCCCCTGTTCAGCAGTTCTTCAGCTCATTAGTTCCCTCGTTTAGCAGATCCCTAGTTCATTAGTACATTGAGAAATCCCCCGCTCAGTAGTATAACCAGCTCTAATGAGCCCCCATTTAGTAGAACCCCCAGCAATGCTGATCCTCCACTCAATACTAACCCCCAGCTCTTCTGATCCCTTGATCAATAGTAACCCCCAGCTCTGCTAATCTCCCACTCAGTAGTACCCCAAGCTCTGCTGATCCCCTGCTCAGTAGTACCCCCAGCTCTGGTGATCCCTTTGCTCAGTGGTGCCCTCCACTCTGTTGATCCACTTCTTAAAGAGGAAGTAAAGCCTTCTTTAAAAAAAAAAAAAAAAAAAAAATAAACGGAACCTGCAAGGCAAAGGCATAATGAGCTAGTATGCATAGCATACTAGCTCATTATTAATAACTTACCTGAGAACGAAGCCCCCGAAGCGACCCTCGTCCTCCTCTGCCGCCATCGATCCCGAAGTGACTTCCGGGTCTCGCTGCTCCGGCGCTGTCATTCGCCGGAGTCGCGATGACGTCACTCAAGAGCGGCATATCGCCGTGATCTCCGGCTTGCTCAGTGCGCCTGCGCGCCGCTGTCTAGGGCGCATGTGCCGCAGACAGCGGTGAATGTCTTTTTGTAAATATCTCCTAGACCGTGTAGGTTTAGGAGATATTTATTGGACCTACAGGTAAGTCTTAATCTAGGCTTACCTGTCGGCCAAAGTGGTTTGTAAGGGGTTTACAACCACTTTAATAGTAACAGGCTGACTACCACGAACAGGGTGAGGAGGTGAGCGAGATCCACATCATCTACCTCAGGGATCCTCAAACTACGGCCCTCCAGCTGTTGCAGAACTACACATCCCATGAGGCATTGTAAAACTCTGACATTCACAGACATGACTAAGCATGATGGGAATTGTAGTTCCTAAACAACTGGAGGGCCGTAGTTTGAAGACCCCTGGTCTACCTGATCCCCTTCTCCATAGTATCTCCCACTCAGTAGTACCACCAGCTTTGCTGACCCCTATCTTAGTGGTATCCTCAACTGTGTTTATCCACGTCTCAATAGTAGCCCCCAGCTCTGCTGATCCCCCGATCAATAGCAATCCCCAGCTCTGCTGATCCTTCACTCAACAGCAACTCTCAGCTCTGCTGATCCCCACTCAGTAGTAACCCCCAGCTATGCCGATACTCAAGTTTGCTGGACTTCCCCTCTCTTTGATCATCACTCACCTCCCTGCTATATTGATCCCATGCTGCGCACACCACATGTAACATCAGCTGGTTTCTTCCACTCTGGCCCCCCAGCTCTGCTGATCCTTCACCGCTCAGTGCTCTCTCTCTGCTTCCCACTCACCTTTCACTATTAGAGCATTCCCAGTTGCCCAACACATGTGCTGTCTGTGAGTTGCTCCAGTCACATTCCTGCTTCTCCACATTGCACACCAGATGTGATGCCTGCACCAGACACTCCCAGAATATATACGCATGAACCGGGAGTGACTGTGTTGATAAGTTTTTATGTTTTGCTTGCTGGTTTTCCAGTGCATCCTGGGATATCTCATACATCCTATACCTCCAAAACAAAGCAAAGCTAACTCTGAATAAATGCTCCTCAACAGCTGTATGTACTGTTAGGGAGCTTTAGTCATAGACTTCTATGGAGGCTTTGGAGGTGACATGGGGTATAAATTCTACAGAAAAGCAAAGTAAAGCACCACAAACTCAACAGTGTGTACAGGACTAACTGTTTCATTAAGTGAGAGGAGCTTCGATTGGCATTCGGAGTGCTTTAGGAAGACAGATTTTTTAAAAATAATTAATACAATATACTGTATGTTTATTTTTAATTAAAAACAAATGAATAAAATAACCAAAAAAAATTATTTCTTCACATTTTTTTTTTAAGATCCAGCTCTGTTTCTAAATATGTAATTGTAGCACTAACAACTAACTGGGGAGGGGCATTTCCTGTTGTAAAAACAGGTCCAGGTTGGATTAAAAGGAGCATCTGTAACCCTTCAGAGGGGATTTACAGCCCACTGCATCCCCAAAAAACACCAAACAAAAAGAACGAGTTTATTTATAATTTATAAAAAAGAAAAAATATATATCTGTAAATGTACCAGGTATTTGTATAGCTGTCATGAAAGATCTCTATAATTTGTCTATTTTCTATGATCGTCAGCTCCATCTAGTGGCCATAGTGTAGTATTTTCCTGATAGAGGTATTTAATGAAAATAACACATTATGGCCACTGGATGGAGCTGATGAGTAACATATTACACAAAATATGGGAATTATTTGTAATGGCTGTGCGAATGTTTGAGCCATCCAATGGCCATAATGTAGTGTTTTCCTGATAGAGGTATTTAATGAAAATAACACACTGTGGCCACTAGATGGAGCTGATGAGCATAGGCAATAAACATATTAGACAAAGAACGGGGATTATTTGTAATGGCTGTGCGAATGTTTGAGTCTTTTTTTTATTTTATTATAAATCTACCCCTTAAAGTGTGTGTAAACCCCATCAATGAACATTTCTTAGGTGCTACATTTGGATCTGCTAAATATATAATTGAAATCATTTTGTTACGTCCATTCATTGCATATGTGCAAAAAAATACCTATTGATCCTCCGGAAATCCACACTCCTATATCCCGTTCACTTTGCCAAGTTAAGGAAAAGTCTCCATTATGTAGCACCATAGCTCTGTGTCTGCCGTCTGTGTTTGCAGCACAATCTTGCTACAAATGCTGTCCTCCTGATATTGGGTGGTGGTTGGGGGGGGGGGGGGGGTGCTACACTTCCAGGCAAGGTCCATCTAGAGTCCCATCAAAGCCACCTCAATGTGCACGCTTTATGTGTTTTTATGCCTACATGTTATGTGCATTTAAAAACACTAACAGCCCTTATATCAATGGCGTCACTATGGGGTGGCTTTTGGGGCTATAGCCCCGAACCTGGGGCCCATAGCCCTGAGTCTCTGCAGGGGTCCCCAAGGGGAGGGGAGGCTCTTTGGGGACCCTGATGTAAGTGGGGGGGCTCTCTGGGGACCCTGATGCAAGGGGGAGGCTCTCTGGGGACCCTAATTTAGGGGGGAGGCTTTCTGGGGACCCTAATGTAAGTGGGGGGCTCTCTGGGGACCCTGATGCAAGGGAGAGGCTCTCTGGGGACCCTGATGCAAGGGGGATGCTCTCTGGGGACTCTGATGTAAGGAGGGGCTCTCTGGGGACCCTGATGCAAGGGGGAGGCTCTCTGGGGACCCTGATGTAAGTGGGGGGCTCTCTGGGGACCCTGATGTAAAGGGGAAGCTCTCTGGGGACCCTGATGCAAGGGGGAGGCTCTCTGGGGACCCTGATGTAAGTAGGGGGGGGGCTCTCTGGGGCCCCTTATGTAAAGGGGAAGCTCTCTGGGGACCCTGATGCAAGGGGGTGCTCTCTGGGGACCCTCATTTAAGGGGGAGGCTCTCTGGGGACCCTAATGTAAGTGGGGCTCTCTGGGGACCCTGATGCAAGGGGGAGGCTCTCTGGGGACCCTGATGTAAGGGGGGCCTCTCTGGGGACCCTGATATAAGGGGGGCTCTCTGGGGACTCTGATGTAAGGAGGGGCTCTCTGGGGACCCTGATGCAAGGGGGAGGCTCTCTGGGGACTCTGATGTAAGGAGGGGCTCTCTGGGGACCCTGATGCAAGGGGGAGGCTCTCTGGGGACCCTGATGTAAGGGAGAGGCTCTCTGGGGACCCTGATGTAAGGGGGGCCTCTCTGGGGACCCTGATGCAAGGGGGAGGCTCTCTGGGGACCCTGATATAAGGGGGGCTCTCTGGGGACTCTGATGTAAGGAGGGGCTCTCGGGGGACCCTGATGCAAGGGGGAGGCTCTCTGGGGACTCTGATGTAAGGAGGGGCTCTCTGGGGACCCTGATGCAAGGGGAGGCTCTCTGGGGACCCTGATGTAAGGGAGAGGCTCTCTGGGGACCCTGATGTAAGGGGGAGGCTCTCTGGGGACTCTGATGTAAGAAGGGGCTCTCTGGGGACTCTGATGTAAAGGGGGAAGCTCTCTGGGGACCGTGATGCAAGGGGGGTGCTCTCTGGGGACCCTCATTTAAGGGGGAGGCTCTCTGGGGACCCTAATGTAAGTGGGGCTCTCTGGGGACCCTGATGCAAGGGGGAGGCTCTCTGGGGACCCTGATGTAAGGGGGGCCTCTCTGGGGACCCTGATGCAAGGGGGAGGCTCTCTGGGGACCCTGATGTAAGGGGGGCTCTCTGGGGACTCTGATGTAAGGAGGGGCTCTCTGGGGACCCTGATGCAAGGGGAGGCTCTCTGGGGACTCTGATGTAAGGAGGGGCTCTCTGGGGACCCTGATGCAAGGGGGAGGCTCTCTGGGGACCCTGATGTAAGGGAGAGGCTCTCTGGGGACCCTGATGTAAGGGGGAGGCTCTCTGGGGACCCTGATGTAAGGGGGAGGCTCTCTGGGGACCCTGATGTAAGGGGGAGGCTCTCTGGGGACTCTGATGTAAGAAGGGGCTCTCTGGGGACTCTGATGTAAGTGGGGGGCTCTCTGGGGACCCTGATGTAAGTGGGGGGCTCTCTGGGGATATACACACACACACGTATATAATACCGTATATACACGTGTGTGCCCGCCCAAGAGTATGATTTTATTTACTACGCTGCTATGGGCTCTAGCCCCAGATTTTTTGTAGACCTAGAAATGCCCCTGTCTTATATGGACCCAAAAACAAAAGAAAAAAAATTTAATTTTAGGAACGCCGTGGCTTAGCTGTCAGATGCTGGAATACGCATAGAAAACCACAATTGTGAGTAAATGTCACATGATTTGTAAAATTAGGAAAACAAAACAACTACACAAAAATATACTACTAGAATATGATTAGACCGTAGTATACAAGGCATACATTTGATGTACATTACAGTTAAATAAGTTGATAAAATGAATAATAATATGAGGAATAATAATGCTAATAAATAATAATAATAACAATATAAAATAATGATAATAACAATAGCAGAAGTAATAATAATAATAATAGTAATATTAATAACAAAAATAAATAAATAATAATGATAATAGTAAATGTTCCCATACCTAATACAACGTACCAGAGAACTTTCTTGGTCAGTCGGAGTACCTGGTTATCTCCTGGAATGAGACCACACAGGATTTCCCATACAAAGCTATAATATAAGCCCCCGAAGTTCCGACCACAAAATCCGTCTGACTTATTCTGACGGATTTTGTCCGACACTGGTGTTGCATACACACGGTCGGACAAAGTTGTCAGAAAATCCGATCATTCTGAACGTGGTGACGTTCGTTGTGTATGACGGAACTACGTAGAGGCTAGTAGCCAATAGGTTTGGTCTCCTAATTTTATCTGAGCATGCGTGGCACTTTGTCCATCGGAATTCTCTACACACAATCGGAAAAAGTCTGATCGGATTTTGTTGTCGGAAAAATTTGAGAGCAGGATCTCAAATTTTTCCGACGGAAAAAGTCAGATGGCGCCCACACACGGGCGGATTTTCCGACAACATGGTCCGATCGGACATTTTCCGTCGGATTTTCCGACCGTGTGTACGGGGCATTACTCTATGACAATAACATAGTATATAAGATATACATAACTTGATGTACATTACATTTGAGTATGTTGATAAGAATAACAATAAAATGAGTAATAATAATTATAATGACAATAACAATAGTGATAATGATCATAATAATAATGATAATAATAATAATAATAATATTATTATTATTATTATTATTATTATATTAGTAGTAGTAGTAATATTATATAATATATAATATTAATATCATTATATAATAGTAATATTATTATTATTAATATATTAGTAGTAATAATACTAATAACAGTAATAAGGATGATAATACTAATAATAAGAATGATACTAAATAATAATGCTAAGAATAATACTACTAATAATAACAATAATAATAATAATAACAATTATTATTATTATTATTAATAATGTTATTTTTATTATTATAAATAATGATAAAAATAACGTACCAAAAGTTATAAAAAATAATAATATTAACAATAATAGTAATAACAACAATAATAAAAATAATATTCATCATCATAAAAATAATAATCATACTACTATTAATCAAAGTTTCCATACCTAATACAATGTACCGGGGGGGGGGGGGGGGACTTTCTTGACCGGCTATCTCCCGGGATGAGACCACTCCGGGATTCTTATCTTCTATATATACTATGATAAGGTGTTGCTCAATTTGCTGAGGATGTCTTACACAACATAATGTCACAGATGTAATCCTTTATCCTGGTGCAGAATCAGCATTTTACACCATTTCTATGTTCTGGTTATGTGTGGACATCTCTGCACGTCATCAAGTTTAACTTCCCTTTCATTTTATGGGGAAACAAAGCAATTAAAGCCGGTGCTTAATCTCTTTATATCCATTGCCTTCCCGGGTTCGTCCCCTCCCCCTCCCCCCTCCCTCATCAATATGATAACGAAATGTTTTATTAAAAGCTTCCAATTTTCATTATATTCTTATTTAAAACTCAGTGATGTCATCACTGGGTCTCAGTGCTTCTCTATGATGTAATGCAGGCAGATGGGAGGGGCCAGCAGAGGAAGCCGTTTCAGTCCAGGAGAGGATGCGGGTACACCTGTGCAAGACCGAAGGGGAGGCCGGAGGTCGGATTTAAATGTCATTTTGATCATTTTCTTTGTCATCTCTTTTCTCCCTGTCTATGATGCTAGCTCAATCAGCCAAACATAGCCCCATAATTAGCTGAGAGTCTTCATTTTATGAGTTAAATAAATCTAAAAACAAGAATGTGATCTATATTGCAGATTACCAGTTCCTAGATGTGGTGGTTGCATTTGTTTTCTTTTTCTATTTTTTTCCCTTTATTTTCACATTGTGGTCCTGCCGAAAATACACCTCCTGTCTGGTTGGCTACGCTCACTCCACTGTATCTATGGAGGGGCCATGGCTGCCACCTAGGCTACACCTCAAACATGTCCTCCTCTCTTCATCAACATTATTAGGGATGAACACAAGTTTGAACCAAAGTTTCGTTTTTTCGGCATTCATCCAAACACTGGGCTTCTTGCTCGTTCGGCTATTTCATCTACTATATATATATATATATATATATATATATACAGTATCTCCCAAAAGTGAGTACACCCCTCAGTCACATTTTTGTAAATATTTTCTTCCATCTTTTCATGTGACAACACTGAAGAAATGACACTTGTCTACAATGTAAAGTAGTGAGTGTACAGCTTGTATAACAGTGTAAATTTGCTGTCCCCTCAAAATAACTCAACACACAGCCATTAATGTCTAAACTGCTGGCAACAAAAGTGAGTACATCCCAAAGGGAAAATTTCCATATTGGGCCCAATTAGCCATTTTCCCTCCCCGGTGTCATGTGACTCGTTAGTGTTGCAAGGTCTCAGGTGTGAATGGGGAGAAGGTGTGTTAAATTTGGTGTTATCGCTCTCACTCTCTCCTACTGGTCACTGGAAGTACAACATGGCACCTCATGGCAAAGAACTCTCAGAGGATCTGAAAAAATAATAATTGTTGCTCTACATAAAGATGGCCTAGGCTATAAGAAGATTGCGAAGACCCTGAAACTGAGCTGCAGCACGGTGGCCAAGACCATACAGCGGTATAACAGGACAGGTTCCACTCAGAACAGGCCTCGCCATGGTCCACCAAAGAAGTTGAGGTCACATGCTCAGCGTCATATCTAGAGGTTGTCTTTGGGAAATAGACGTATGAGTGCTGCCAGCATTGCTGCAGAGGTTGTAGAGGTGGGGGGTCAGCCTGTCAGTGCTCAGACCATACGCCGCACACTGCATCAAATTGGTCTGCATGGCTGTCATCCCAGAAGGAAGCCTCTTCTAAAGATGATACACAAGAAAGTCCGCAAACAGTTTTCTGAAGACAAGCAGACTAAGGACATGGATTACTGGAACCATGTCCTGTGGTCTGATGAGACCAAGATAAACGTATTTGGTGTCAGGCGTGTGTGGGGGCAACCAGGTGAGGAGGACAAAGACAAGTGTGTCTTGCCTACAGTCAAGCATGGTGGTGGGAGTGTCATGGTCTGGGGCTGTATTAGTGCTGCGGGCACTGGGGAGCTACAGATCATTGAGGGAACCATGAATGCCAACATGTACTGTGACATACTGAAGCCGAGCATTATCCCCTCCCTTCACAGACTGGGCCGCAGGGCAGTATTCCAACATGATAACCACCCCAAACACACCTCCAAGACGACCATTGCCCTGCTAAAGAAGCTGAGGGTAAAGGTGATGGACTGGCCAAGCATGTCTCCAGACCTAAACCCTATTGATCATCTGTGGGACATCCTCAAACGGAAGGTGGAGGAGCGCAAGGTCTCCAACATCCACCAGCTCCGTGATGTTGTCATGGAGGAGTGGAAGAGGACTCCAGTGGCAACCTGTGAAGCTCTGGTGACCTCCATGTCCAAGAGGGTTAAGGCAGTGCTGGAAAATAATGGTGGCCACGTAAAATATTGACGCTTTGGGCCCAATTTGGACATTTTCACTTAGGGGTGTACTCACTTTTGTGCCAGCGGTTTAGACATTAATGGCTGTGTGTTGAGTTATTTTGAGGGGACAGCAAATTTACACTGTTATACAAGCTGTACACTCACTACTTTACATTATAGACAAGTGTCATTTCCTCAGTGTTGTCACATGAAAAGATAGAAGAAAAGATTTACAGAAATGTGAGGGGTGTACTCACTTTTGTGAGATACTGTAAGTCCTCAAGTTGTATATAGATTTTGTTTTTGCAGTATCCCACCTAATTCCCTCAACCCTATCTAAGTTCTCCTAAAATAAAACAACAAAAACATCACCCCTAGACTGGTCAATGAAGAAACGTGGGAATGAGCCGGTGTCACTGGCTGCGGGGAAAAGCATGTGAGGAAGACCTGGACAGTATTCCTGTGGCTTCTAAGGGAGTAGCACTACATGTAGTTGAATACTCTGCCACTGTGGTATACACCCACGTTACCTAAACTTGAATTGGTCTTTAAAACATGAAGTCTTTAGCCTTTCAAGTCTTGCAGGTCTTTAGGACTTGAATCAGTGGTCTCCAAACTGTAGCCCAGGGGCTGGATGCAGCCAGGGACGGACTGACCATTTGACCACTCGGGCACTTCCCGAGGGCCCCGGGCCACTAGGGGGCCCCATCAGGGTTGCCAGCCTCAGTAAAACCAGGGACAGTATGTAAAAATCTGTGTTTTTTTTTACATCTGTTTCTGAAATGTCCCTTACCGACATCCTTTTGGTCTAAAAATCCAGAGATTATAGCTGCCCCACCTCTCCAGTACCTTCTCAGCCAATAGAAACATGTCTGTGTATACTGTGTGATTGTATACTGTGTGTGTATACTGTGTGGCCCCATAATCTATGATTGCCTGGGGGCCCCATAATCTCCTATTGCCCGGGGGCCCCATGAGTTGTCAGTCCGCCCCTGAATGGCGCTACAAGAGGTCAGTTAAGAAATAGCCATTGCACCACTAATAAACCTCAAATGTTTAATGAGGTCATATTGCAAAAATCATGGAAAAAGAGTAATGAAAAAACACATTCCACCTGGTGAATTTTGACACCATTGTTTTGCCTCAATTTTTGCACTATGACCTCATAAAACATTTGAGGTTTGGCAGTGTGTTGGCTTTAATATTGAGGTTTGTTCTGGACAGTCATTAACACCAAGGAAGATATTTGGGTGAGCAGAGAATCGTCTTCAACATTACAGAAAAAGTCCAGTTGAATGTGAATAAAAAACTGCTACCTATATTGTGACCTGGAGGAATGAGTACCTTCCCAGACATTCAGCAAAGTCAACACTTTTTAAAATAGTTGAGAGGAGGATAATGGTTGGGATCAGAGTTGGGTTAGTGAGTACTCACCGTCCAGGGTCCATCTTTTCCGGTCATATCACAGTACACGGGTATTGGGGTTTTGAGCCCCCCGGGGTAGATGAGATATACTCCATCTGTCCTCAGATCTTGAGCCCACACATCAGAGCAGTCATGGGGGTAACAACTTTCGGTACAAATGTTAACTGGAAACAGAGGATATCGAATGCATTAAAGTAGACCTGAACCCAAAAAGTAAAGATTTGCCGAGTTATATGGAACATTTGAAACATTTATTGTGCGTAAGCTGTACCCCAAGGAACATTTAAATGTTGGCTTTATGTACAGTTTAATTAATATTCCCATTGAGATACATCAGCCATATTGAAGATGACCTATTTAATAATCGAAGGAAGAAAATGTTTAAAGAAGATGCTGGCAAATGTAATAAAGATAAATAAATATCTGATTTTACATACTGTTGTCTAGGTTCCTTGGCACCTTTTCGCCAGCCTGGTAGGCTATGCATATGACCAGGAGCACAGTAAAGGGGGTGAGAAATGACCCATGTTTTACCTGGTGAGAAATTACATGTTTAGTATTGTGCCTGTCATAATGGTAGCCGATAGTGGCAGCAATAACTTTAAATACTTACAGAAAACGAATTTTTGCGCCCTGCAACTTGCGTAAGTCAGTATGTTGGGTTGTGTCCTGGTTCTGGGTCAGTCGATATGTTGGGTCATGTTCAGGGTCAGTCGATATGTTGGGTTGTGTCGTGGTTCTGGGTCAGTCAGTATGTTGGGTTGTGTCCTGGGTCAGTCAGTATGTTGGGTTGTGTCCTGATTCTGGGTCAGTCGATATGTTGGGTCATGTTCAGGGTCAGTCGATATGTTGGGTTGTGTCCTGGTTCTGGGTCAGTCAGTATGTTGGGTTGTGTCCTGGGTCAGTTAGTATGTTGGGTTGTGTCCTGGGTCAGTCAGTATGTTGGGTTGTGTTCTGATTCTGGGTCAGTCGATATGTTGGGTCATGTTCAGGGTCAGTCGATATGTTGGGTTGTGTCCTGGTTCTGGGTCAGTCTATATGTTGGGTCATGTTCAGGGTCAGTCGATATGTTGGGTTGTGTCCTGGTCCCGGGTGAGTCAGTATGTTGGGTTGTGTCCCGGGTCAGTCAGTATGTTGGGTTGTATCCTGGTTCTGGGACAGTCGATATGTTGAGTCATGTTCAGGGTCAGTCAGTATGTTGGGTTGTGTCCTGGTTCTGGGTCAGTCAGTATGTTGGGTTGTGTCCTGGTTCTGGGTCAGTCGATATGTTGGGTCATGTTCAGGGTCAGTCTATATGTTTGGTTGTGTCCTGGTTCTGGGTCAGTCAGTATGTTGGGTTGTGTCCTGGGTCAATCAGTATGTTGGGTTGTGTCCTGGTTCTGGGTCAGTCAGTATGTTGGTTGTGTCCTGGTTCTGGGTCAGTCGATATGTTGAGTCATGATCAGGGTCAGTCAGTATGTTGGGTTGTGTCCTGGTTCTGGGTCAGTCAGTATGTTGGGTTGTGTCCTGGGTCAGTCAGTAGATTGGGTTGTATCCTGGTTCTGGGTCTGGGTCAGTCAACATGTTGGGTTGTGTCCTGGTTCTGGGCTGGGGTCAGTCGGTATGTTGGTTTGTGTACTGGTTCTGGGTCAGTAGGTATGTCGGGTTGTGTCTTGGGTCAGTCGATATGTTGGGTTGTATCCTTGTTCTGAGTCTGGGTCAGTCAACATGTTGGGTTGTGTCCTGGTTCTGGGCTGGGGTCAGTCGGTATGTTGGTTTGTGTACTGGTTCTGGGTCAGTAGGTATGTCGGGTTGTGTCTTGGGTCAGTAGGTATGTTGGGTTGTGTCCTTGTCCTGAGTCTGGGTCAGTTGATATGTCGTTAGTTCCTCTTTTGGATCCAGGCCAGTCAATGCTTGTATACTGTATATAGGCGCGTGGAATTCAGTTAGAAAACTTTTATCACTTTATTACAAGAAGTGCAACTGTTAAAAAACAAAAATACAAGCAAAAGCTTGGGCAGATCTTGGGAAGGAAACTGGAGGGTCCGATCAGGTCCGCCTGAAAAACTGACAGGAGGACCTGATTAGATAGCCAATCTGAAAGGGGTCTTCCTATACAGATGCAGTATGGAAAAATAGAAACTTTATTTAAGAAAAGATTCTTGTACATGTTTTACTTTCAATAAATGATCGCATTGTTCATGAGTTGCTTTATTACAGACAACAGGCACCTCTCTCCCTATTCAAGTAATTTACAGATTAAGGATTTTTACAGCCTCTTGTACACTTGTTGCAGCTTTATTCCACACCATATGCATTAAAAATGACTAACAGCCCGTACTAAGACATAAAAAACATTATAACAAGTTGTGCATTTGGATGCCGGAGCGTACATTGCATAGCAAACCATTTATATATGGTAGTAAATTGCACACAATTTGTAAAATTAAGGAGCTTAACCACTTTCAGACGGGACCAATTGGCAGCCAAAGGACCAGGCCCCTTTTTGCGATTCGGCACTGCGTCACTTTACCTGACAATTGTGCGGTCGTGCGACGTGGCTCCCAAACAAAATTGATGTCCTTTTTTTCCCACAAATAGAGCTTTCTTTTGGTGGTATTTGATCACCCCTGCGGTTTTTATTTTTTGCGCTATAAACAAAAATAGAGCGACAATTTTGAAAAAAAACGCATTCTTTTTTATTTTTTTGCTATAATAAATATCCCCCAAAAATATATAAAAAAACATATTTTTTCCTCAGTTTAGGCCGATACGTATTCTTCTACATATTTTTGGTAAAAAAAAATCACAATAAGTGATTATTAATTGGTTTGCGCAGAAGTTATAGCGTTTACAAGATAGGGGATAGTTTTATAGCATTTTTTTTAATATTTTTTTTTTATTAGTAATGGCGGCGATCAGCGATTTTTATTGTGACTGCGACATTATGGCGGACACATCGGAAATTTTTGACACATTTTTGGGACCATTGTCATTTATACAGAAATCAGTGCTATTTAAATGCATTGATTCCTGTATAAATGACAGTTGTAGTGAAAGAGTTAACCACTAGGGGGAGGGGAGGGGTTATGGGCTGTGACGTGTGTGTGTTTTTTTTTTTACATTAGGGGGCGGGGCTGACGTCTGACGTCATTGATCGGCTTTCCCGATGACCGGGAACAGCCAATCAATGACAGGCAGAGTAGGAAGCGCGGGAAGAGGTTTGTTTACACAGACCTCTCCCCGTTCTTCAGCTCCGTAACCGATCACGGGACACCAGCGGCGATCGGGTCCGCTGGTCCCGCGGACGGGGTCACGGAGCTCCCGACCGGGTCGCGAGCGCGACCCACGGGCAGGCATTTAAAGGGGACGTACAGGTACGTGCTTTTGCCTGCCCATTGCCATTCTGCTGACGTATATATGCAGTGGGCGGTCGGGAAGCGGTTAAAAAATGAGTAACAGCCCTTACTAAGACATAAAAAACATTATAACAAGTTGTGCATTTGGATGCCGGAGCGTACATTGCATAGCAAACCATTTATATATGGTAGTAAATTGCACACAATTTGTAAAATTAAGGAGCATAAACAACAATATAAAACATATTATTATTATTATTATTATTATTATTAATATTATTAATACATAAATTATTGTATTCTTCCATACTAAATAACAACAAACTATTTTATGTACATTACAGAAAAATATGTTGTTGTTATAATAATTATATTATTATTATTATTAATAATAATAAAAGTTCTCATACCTAATACAATGTACCAGGTGACTTTATTGGTCAGTCGGAGTGCCTGGTTATCTCCTGGGATGAGACCACACTGGAATTCTTGTAAAGAAAATGTTCTTTATATATATATATACCATGGGATACCTTGGTTCTCAGTTCGCTGATGATATCTTACACAGTATAATCTCACGGATGTAGAGATTTACCATGTCCGGGTGCACAATTTGCATTAGCACAATATCTAAATTTGTTCGGACATCAATATAAGTCCTCTAGCTAAATCCCCATAAAATGTATTATAATAAAATAAGGAAATAACACCCCCTGGACGTTTCAGGTACCATACACACCATTTTAGCTGAACACAAGGTCTTTGTTAACCACTTCATTACCCGCCCATAGTCATATGACGCCCACAAGGTGGATCTACCATCCTGGGTGGGCGTCATATGACGTCCTGGCATTCCCGGCCGCCTGGGGGGCGCGCGCGCGCCCGCGGCATCGCTCGGGACACGGTGCGAGTGCCCGGCGGCCGCGATGTCCGCCGGGCACCCGCTATTGCCCGTTAAAACAACGGGACCGTGCGGGACCGTGGAGCTGTGTGTGTAAACACACAGCTCCACGTCCTGTCAGTGCAGAGGAGACCAATCATGTGATCCCAGTACTGAGGAACACCGATCGGTCGCCTCCCCTTGAGTCCCCTCACAGTTAGAATCACTCCTATTAGGGAACATATTAACCCCTGCAGCGCCCCCTAGAGTTAACCCCTACCCTGCCAGTCACATTTACACAGTAATCATTGCAATTTTATAGCAACGATCGCTGTGTAAATGTGAATGGTTCCAAAAATGTGTCAAAAGTGTCCGAAGTGTCCGCCGCAATGTCGCAGTCACGAAAAAAAAAAAATCGCAGATCGCCGCCATTACTAGTAAAAAAAAAAAAAAAAAAAAAAAAAATTCAATAAATCTATCCCCTATTTTGTAGACGCTATAACTTTTGCGCAAACCGATCAATATACGCCTATTGCGATTTTTACCAAAAATATGTAGAAGAATACGTATCGGCCTAAACTGAGGAAAAAAATAGTTTTTTTTTTTTAAAAAATGGGATATTTATTATAGCAAAAAGTAAAAAATATTGTGTTTTTTTTTTCAAAATTGTCGCTCTTCTTTTGTTTATAGCGCAAAAAATAAAAACCGCAGAGGTGATCAAATACCACCAAAAGAAAGCTCTATTTGTGGGAAAAAAAGGACGTCAATTTTGTTTGGGTGTAACGTCGCACGACCGCGCAATTGTTAGTTAAAGCGACGCAGTGCCGGATCGCAAAAAGTGCTCTGGTAAGGAAGGGTGTTTAAAAGCCCTGTATTGAAGCGGTTAAACAAATGTGCAAAGTTTATTAGAACTTAAACATATAGGGGTGGTTGGTTGGTCTTTATATTGTGGGTAGTTGGATTGTGGGTGATGTTCATGTGCAACTTATGGTGATGAGGGGGGGGGGGGGGGTTTGATGGTTTGTGTGTTGTATGTGTAGCGGCCATAACCCTCGATGGGGCGGCCTTGACTTTTGGGGCTTACCGGTTACCTCCGCTTGGCTTGTTCTTCCATGTCTAGGGGTTCCCAGGGTTAGTACCCAACGACTTCGGACGCTGACACCATAAAAGTCCTTTAGAAAGGTTAACATCCAACAGACACAGTCTCATGTGGGAACAGAGGGTAAGGGTGAAGAAACTCAGGCACCTTGAACTGCTCGGTATATGAAAGTCTCTATTTGCCAACCCAGAGAGTAGCCACTCGCAGCTGGGTGCCTCAAAGCTGAACAAATCTCTAGCCAGAGATTATGGCAGTCAGCACTTAAATTCGGAACTTGCAAAGTCTCTGACCTTGAATTAAAGTAATACTCAGAAGCAAACAGGAACCTTTCCTCAGTACCTGGAACGTTATCCGTCTCCTGGGCAGTATTGGGGAAGCGTGGATTCTTTAGTGTCCTTTACAACCCAGCAACCAGGCACTTCTTGGGATGCCAGCTTGTTGGCCCTCCTCCAAGGAGTCCTCCCCTAGTCGCTTACACGAGCCGCGGTGCCCCTCTAAGTTGAGAGCACACCCGGACGCCTTGAATCCTCCCTCAGTTACAGCGCCTCGGACCAGCCGGTTCCGAGACTCGGAAACAGATGGATCCTTGCCCCAGACCAAGCGGGTCTGTGGGGCTAGTCAAACCAAACATGTTACGGGGCGGCACACGCTCGCGGGGCTACCCCGGTCCAGATACAGGAACAGGCAGCTATGGCCGAACGAACCCCGAACACGCGACTCCAGCCTCTTAAGTACCCTTCCCTAGACTCCTCAGTGGGGCCAAACGCACCCACTGATTGGCTCAGAGGAATGCCGGTACCCATACGTCCAACCAGGCCTGGTTCTAAACCTGTCATGTGTGCCTCACTGCACACATGATCAGGCAGAACCCCAACACAGCCCAGCCAAACTGATGCCAAAGTTAACCTAACCAATTAGCTATCAGAATCTCTTTACTGTCCTGAGAGAAAAACAACTAAATTTACACATAGCGGACACCTTGCAAAGGTGTCACCGCTACATATGTGTTTGTTTAGCTGGATGCATTTGTGGTATATTGGGCAAGTGTTTAATTCAAATCTTTGGGAATATGTGTGTATTGAGGGTGGTTTTGGGTGGGAACATATGATTGTGTTTAGTTTTTAGGTATTGTATGGTGTAAGGGAAAAGTGGGTGGTTATGTGGATCGTTTAGGTTTGTAGTTAGGATGTGTATATGTGTGGTATAGTGGGTGTCGGTACGTTTATGAATTCATGTATTGTTCTGAGAGGCTATATTAGTGGGTGTTGTATATGGGTTAGAACAGTGTTTCTCAACCTTTTCAACAGAGAGGAACCCTTGAAATAACGTTCTGCTCTCAGGGAACCCCTGCTAAATATTACTATATCCACAACTCATGGTACATTAGTGCAATGGTCAGTGGGAAGAATACTCCTTACACTTGTGGTGTTTGGGAGGAATTACCGTATATACTCAAGTATAAGCCGACCCGAATATAAGCTGAGGCACCTAATTTTACCACAAAAAACTGGGAAAACTTATTGACTCGAGTATAAGCCTAGGGTGAGAAATACGCAGCTACTGTAAGTGGAAAAGAGGGTCAACAATGCCCATTTGCAGCCTCACTGTGCCCATTTGCAGCCATAGGTCCCCCAAACTTCAAACTTGGTAGTTAAGGGTTCCTAGATGCCCCCCTAGCTGAAGCCAAAATTTGGGGGTCTCTGGACCCAAAGGGCCCTGAAAAAACATTGCTGCAGATGGACACAGTGGACCGAATTTGGGGCCCCGTATCTTGGGGCCACTTAGTGCTAGGAACCCCAAATGTGGTATGCAAACTCAGTCGAACTAGCACTACAACATATCCAAAGATTCCTATTCCTAAGTGGCCCTGAGATACAGGGACCCCAATATTGGGTCGGAAAATGTCAAGCACTTTTCTGCAGCAGAGATGACATTTTCCGAACCGACTTTGGGTCCCGACTTTGGGACCCCGTATCTCGGGGGCCACTTAGGGCTAGGAACCCCATCTTTGGATATGTTTTAGTGTTGGTTTCACTGGGTTTGCACACCAAATTCGGGGAGATACGGGGCCCCAAAGTCGGGTCGGAAAATGTCATTTTCTGCGGCAGAAAAGTGCTTGACTCGAGTATAAGCCGAGGGGGGCACTTTCAGCACAATAAAATGTGCTGAAAAACTCGGCTTATACTCGAGTATATACGGTACCCCCTTAAAGATAGTGAAAAAGATCAATAGTGTCAGTGGGAACTCACTGCTTGAGGAACCCCCGTAGCAACCTCTGGAGGAACCCTAGGGTTACATGGAACCCTGGTTGAGAAACCCTGGGTTAGAATGAGATTGGTAGTCCATAGAACAATAACTTTCCTGAGAATATGTATAACTGTACATGTACATTTATAAATCAAACATTGGTCATTTACCACAGATTCTTATGCGGCGTACACACGGTCAGAATTTCCGATGGAAACAGTCCGATGGGAGCTTTTCAATGGATTTTCCCGACCGTGTGTATGCCCATCGGTCTTTTTCTGTCGGAATTTCCGACGGACTTTGGATTGAGAACCTGTTCTCAATTTTTCCGACGGAAAACCTTTCTATCGGATTTTCCGATCGTGTGTATGCAATTCCGACACGCAAAATTCCGACGCATGCTCGGAAACAATTCGACGCATGCTCGGAAGCATTAAACTTCCCTTCTATAGTGCTGTCGAACGTGTTTTATGCCGCTGTGTTACAGACCAACGGAATTTGGTGTGACCGTGTGTAGGCAAGACAGTTTGAGCGAAATTCCGTCGGAATTCCGACGGGAAAACCATCAGAGCTTTTTCTGACGAGAATTGCGACCGTGTGTACGCAGCATTAGGGGTTGTTGTTCTGTATTACTTTCCAAAACCAAAATGTCATATGTTTTAGGCCTCATGCACACGAGACGCTGTTAAACGCGCGTTCAGAGGCAGTTAGACACTTTTTTCAACTGCACCTGAACGCATGCAATGTTATCCTATGTGTCCATGTACACAGTCTAGATTTTTCCCGTTTTTATGCAGTTGCGTTTAACCTCGTTTTTCCAGAAGCAAAAAAATGCGTTCAGACACTTTGCTTTTCTGCTTTTCAGACGCAAAACGCAGCTAAACGTGGCTAAACGCAGGCACCTGCGTTTAGCCACGTTTGCGTTTATAAGCCTTTTTAAAGGAACCCAATTTTTTGGAGCAGAAAACTCAGAAATATGATGGTAAACCATAAAAAATACTAGAAAAAATTGTTTAAAATGTCGTAATTAGTTTAGATAGTTCATAGAGCGTATATACTCACTGATGCATACATGTTTGTGAAATGCATACATGTTTGTGAAATATCCAACGGACATTCGCTGTGCCATCAACGGATGGGTCCAATATCGACAAGCTCTGATTCTGGACCTCTCATGCAAATTTGCGACGACATTGCTGCCGCATCAAGAGCGACATCAGGAGCATTTCCTGACATATATTCAATATGGGATCCATTTAAAAAAAAAAACACAGAAAGAGAGGCAAATGCAAGTGTACAACTGCTCTCTCTGCTGCTCACTCTGATCAAATTGGCAGAAATAGTTAATAATACATGCTTTCTGAGCTTGGGGAGGGTCTATATGATGTTATCTTTACAAATGCTTATAGACGCAAACGCGGCATGAAAAAACAGCAAAACGCGCGTTTTTTTAAACGCAGGTTTCTGCTTTTTAAAACACGCGTTCAGCAGAGTTTGCATCTGCGTCTCGTGTGCATGGGGCCTTAAATTGATGGAGGGGATTTTGTTATATCCCTCGAATGTTTTTTTATAGCAAACATAAAAAATAAAGCTGTTTGTTTGTAAGTTGTTGTAGTATCATTCTGGGCGACCACCCATCTTCAAAATCCATGAATCTGATTTTGTCGGGTTCACCCATCAAATAGCGGTTGGAATTGAATTCAAAGAGGCTTTTATATAGTGTGTAGGTGGGGGTGCGCTTCAGTATATCCACTAGCCTGAAGGTGGCAATATGTCATTACTTCAGGTTGGCAGGAGACTATTAAGGACCAATTGTTCTCCGCTATGGGCTCCAGGCAGCCCAAAATATTGGGTACATCTAGTTTAGACATGTGCACAATAGAAAAATTAGTTTATTTTCGTTTCGTTTCTTTCATTTCCGTTGATTCGTAACGATTCGTAAGTCGTCGGTGTTCGTATTCGTAACGATTCGTATTTTCGTAGAGTTATTTTTTCGTTGATTCGTTTTTCCGTTAATTTTCGTTTATTCGAAATTCGGACGCATTCGTATTTTCGTAGATTTAGTTACATTAGTACTTTTGTTAGATTGATTTATTCGTACTTTTGTAACATTGTTTTCGTAGATTCGTAATCGGAGCATAATTCATAATTTTATGTAATGTGTATGCTATTATTACATTGTAACCACTTTCAGACCGGACCAATTTGCAGCCAAAGGACCAGGCCCCTTTTTGCGATTCGGCACTGCGTCGCTTTAACTGACAATTGCGCGGTTGTGCGACGTGGCTCCCAAACAAAATTGACGTCCTTTTTTTCCCACAAATAGAGCTTTCTTTTGGTGGTATTTGATCGCCCCTGCGGTTTTTATTTTTTGCGCTATAAACAAAAATAAAGCGACAATTTTGAAAAAAATGCATTATTTTTTACTTTTTGCTATAATAAATATCCCCAAAAAATATATAAAAAAACATTTTTTTTTCCTCAGTTTAGGCCGATACGTATTCTTCTACATATTTTTGGTAAAAAAAATGGCAATAAGCGATTATTGATCGGTTTGCGCAGAAGTTATAGCGTTTACAAGATAGGGGATAGTTTTATAGCATTTTTATTAATAATTTTTTTTTTTTATTAGTAATGGCGGCGATCTGCGATTTTTTTTTTTTTTGTGACTGCGACATTATGGCGGACACATCGGACATTTGACACATTTTTGGGACCATTGTCATTTATACAGCAATCAATGCTATTTAAATGCATTGATTCCTGTATAAATGACACTGGCAGTAAAGGGGTTAACCACAAGGGGGCAGTGTAAGGGTTAAGTATGCCTAGGGGTGTGTTTCTTACTGTGGGGGGCGTGGCTGTCAGCTAGTGAATGCTGATCTCTGCTCCAATCACAGGGAGCAGAGATCGGCGTCACTAGTTGCTAGGCAGAACGGGGAGATGCTGTTTATCTCGGCATTTCCCCGTTCAGCCTTCCTGTGAGACGATCGCGGGGGTCCCCGCGGCGATCGAGTCCACGGGGACCGCGACCGGACTCACGGGGGTCCCGACCGGCGCGGGAGCGCGCCGCCCCCGATGGCACGGACAGGCTTAAAGGAGGGACTTATATATACGCCCTCCTGCCTGTCCGTGCCATTCTGCCGACGTATATCGTCGTGCGCCGGTCGGCAAGTGGTTAAGAGACACGGAAAATTACGAATCGAAAAAAAAAGTTACGAATGTACGAATTTTTTTGTTCAATCCATTCGAAGCACGTTAAGCAGCGCCATTGTAAGAGACACGGAAAATTACCAATTCAACAACAAAAAAAAAGTTACGAATGTACGCATTTTTTTCGTTCATTTTGATTTTCGTTGTTCCTGTTTTCGTTTTTCGGATTTTCTTCTTTCGTAGTTTCTAATTTGGTTATTTCGGATTCTCGTTGTTTTTCGTATTCGTTCGATTCGAACATTCGTTATTTGTTAAACTTTTTAGCGAATCGTTCGTTCATTCGTACGATAACGAATGAACGAATATAACGAATTTTAAACGAAAAACGAAAAAAAAAAACGAAACGAATTGCACATGTCTAATCTAGGTATGGATAGCAGAAAGTGCCCTCTCTTTCCTCTAACACCCCTAGTATCCGGACTGGCAGCCCATGGGCTACATCTGGTCCTTTGGCACCTAATTCTAAGGGGTTGAGAGAGCAAAAAAAAATTTGGAAACATCGATTTGTAAAGGGTTGGCAATAGCCATGGCAGTCTCCAGTCTCTTGAAGGATATCCCCAGTCTCCAATATTCTTATAGCATGTCTGAAGTCTCTGATGACCTTCTTTTGTATAACATTCACTGAAAATGATGTGTCGTTTGGTGATGTCAATGGCCACAACTGAAGCCCCCCTTATCAAGAATACAGTAAATTTACCCCCCACTGCTTTAGCAAGACAGCTCTGGGACTTGGTTATTGGCACCTGCAACATGGGTGGTGGTGAGAGAGTCATCGGATGTGTGTAAGCCCCAAGCGGTGTAATTGTTTGTTGATAGATGTGATAGGAATTTGTGTGAGAGCTTATTTATTCATTTATTTATTCCACTGCGGGGACCCTCCGCCATTTTTCGGTGTTTTTCGCCGTCTTTCGGCCGTTCTGCGCATGCGGAGAACCTCGGAAAATGCCGGAAATGTCCGTAATTTGCCGCGCATGCGCAGAACAGCATTGGACGGAACATCGGAAATGTCCGGAAATCTCCGTATTTGTCGGTCTGCGCATGCGCGGCCGACTTACGAACATTTCCGACTTCCGTACAGGCGGGCAGTCCCTAACGAGTTCGTAACTCGGGGACCCCCTGTAATGGAATTATGTTCACTCAAAACCCACGTTTTTTTTTTTTTTTTTAATTATATATTGTGAAAAGGAAAAATCAAAGTATGTGGGACTTTAAAGGTGCCCTCTCACCCTCAGGAAGAAATTACCCATACACAGCTTTACATAATACACATAAAGTTTTATTCCAAAATTTGATGAAAACCAGGGAATAAACCCATAAAAGCAAATGAATGGATGATATCACATACAGTAAAATGTTCAGCACAGTGAACTCCAAAACACCTTCCTCATCCTCAATCTAAAAATTGCATATATCGCACGTACTAATAATATTATATTCGATTAGATCAGCCTTTTTCAACCTGGGTGCCCAGGCACCCTGGGGTACCTTCAGGGGTGCCTTGGCAAAATGCCTAGAAATTGTCCAAAAATTGTATACAAGCCAGCGGGTGGATCGAGCGCCTGCCTATTAGTTACACAAAGCAAAAAAGGAGGGAGGTATGGACAGTTCCCGAGGCTGTCTTCCTACGAAACCAGGGGGAAATGGACTATCTCGGTACAAATAAGCAGTGTTGGTCATCTTACTTTAAAAAAGTAATTAGTTAAGTTACAAATTACTTCTCCCAAAAAAGTAATTGCGTTAGTAACTCAGTTATTACATTGGAAAAGTAATTAGTTATTCAGCAAAGTAACTGACTTTTTTTTAAAATATTCTATACGTGTAACTAAGGGGCGGGTCTAGTATTACTGTAACCAAGGGGCACATTTATTATTATTGTTATATATCGTGTAACCAAGGGGCGGATCTATTATTACTCTAACCAAGGGGCAGATCTGTTATAGTGTGTAAGGGGCGGGTCTATTATTATTATATCGTGTAAGGGGCGGGTCTATTATTATTATATCGTGTAAGGGGCGGGTCTATTATTATTATATCGTGTAAGGGGCGGGTCTATTATTATTATATAGTGTAAGGGGCGGGTCTATTATTATTATATCGTGTAAGGGGCGGGTCTATTATTATTATATAGTGTAAGGGGCGGGTCTATTATTATTATATCGTGTAAGGGGCGGATGGCTACAGAAGAGGGCGAATGTTAAATTAATGGGCAGAGCTCGCTATATAACAATAATAATAAATGCGCCCCTTGGTTACAGTAATACTAGACCCGCCCCTTAGTTACACGATAGACGCCCCTTGCAGAGTAGCACGAGCATCAGGAGCGTGCGGCATCGCCCCGTACAATTACATGTTAACTGCGCCTGCGCGGTGTAGAGTTCACTCAGAGCTGTTTAGATTCGGCAATTTTCGGAAGCTCCGTAGTCCTTCGTACTGCACAAGCCCTGCGCCTGCACAGTACAGGGGGGTCCTTATCCAGAGGGGGAACTTTTTCGGCAGGACACTGGAATTACACTACTGCCATCTAGTGGCGGTAGATGTAATTGGGGTAACTAAGCCAAAGTAATGGGAACTGAGTTACCATGAGGGGAAAAGTAATCAGTTAGATTACTCGTTACCCTCTAAAGTAACTGCGTTACGTAACTCAGTTTATTTTAACTCAGTTACTTACATCACAAGCCAGCGGGTGGATCAAGCCTGCCTATTAGTTACACAAAGCAAAAAAGGAGGGAGGTAGGGACAGTTCCTGAGGCTGTCTTCCTACGAAAACATGGGGAAAATGGACTATCTCGGTACACATGAGCACAGTTATGCCCCGTACACACGGTCGGACATTCCGACCACAAAATCCGTTGGATATTTTCCGACGGATTTTGTCCGAAACTGGTGTTGCCCACACACGGTCGGACAAAGTTGTCGGAAAATCCGATCATTCCGAACAAGGTGACAATACGACACATACGACGGGACTACGTAGAGGCCAGTAGCCAATAGCTTTTTTCTCCAAATTTCTTCTGAGCATGCGTGGCACTTTGTCCGTCGGACTAGGCTACACGTGATCGCAAATTATGCGAACGGACTATGTTGTCGGAAAATTTAAGATCCAGCTCTCAAACTTTGTGCGTCGGAAATTCCGACGGGAAAAAGTCCGATGGAGCCCACACGGTCAAATTTTCTGACAACATGATCCGATCGAACATTTTCCGTAATTTTCCGAAAATCCGACCATGTGTACAGGGCATCAGACTTTGAACAAAAATGATTATTTAATAACCACTTCCCATCCCGTCCATAGTCCTATGACGCCCACAAGGTGGATCTCCCACCTTGTTAAGGTAGAATCACTACCTTAACATTAACCCCTGCAGCGCCCCCTAGTGTTAACCCCTTCCCTGCCAGTCACATTTACACAGTAATCACTGCAATTTTATAGCAACGATCGCTGTGTAAATGTGAATGGTCCCAAAAATGTGTCAAAAGTGTCCGAAGTGTCCGCCGCAATGTCGCAGTCACGAAAAAAAAAATCGCAGATCGCCGCCATTACTCGTAAAAAAAAAAAATTAAATGCAATAAATCTATCCCCTATTTTGTAGATGCTATAACTTTTGCGCAAACCGATCTATATAAGCTTATTGCGATTTTTTTTTTTTTTTTACCAAAAATATGTAGAAGAATACGTATCGGCCTAAACTGAGTAAAAAAATAGTTTTTTTAAAAAAAAAATGGGATATTTATTATAGCAAAAAGTAAAAAATATTGTGTTTTTTTTCAAAATTGTCGCTCTTCTTTTGTTTACAGCGCAAAAAATAAAAACTGCAGAGGTGATCAAATACCACCAAAAGAAAGCTCTATTTGTGGGAAAAAAAGGACGTCAATTTTGTTTGGGTGCAACGTCGCACGACCGCGCAATTGTTAGTTAAAGCGACACAGTGCCGAATCGCAAAAAGTGCTCTGGTAAGGAAGGGGTAAAATCGCCCGGTGCTGAAGTGGTTAAATAAAAAAAAAAACACACATATGATTACAAAGAATCAATACATAAAAGAAAGAAAGTCGATACAGTATACATATACCTGTAGACTTCCTGGTGAATTTCTGGTTATGGGAATTTTTTACAGATTATATAATCCTCGAAGAGAAATCCGCGTAACCAGAAATTCACGGGAAGTCTACAGGTATTTGTATACTGTATCGACTTTCTTTCTTTCTTTTATGTATTGATTCTTTGTAATCATATATGTGTGTTTTTTTATATGTAATAAATAATCATTTTTATTCAAAGTCTAATTGTTCTCATTGGTACCGCGATATTCCATTTCCCCCAAGTTTTCGTAGGAAGACAGCCTCAGCAACTGTCCCTACCTCTCTCGTTCTTGCATACAGTTTTTAGATGATGGTACTTTTTTATTCTGCCTTCTTAAAGGTTTCAACTTTGAAGGCAAATGCCGCGTACACACGGTCGGAATTTCCGATGTAAACAGTCCGATGGGAGCTTTTCATCGGATTTTCCCGACCGTGTGTATGCCCATCGGTCTTTTTCTGTCGGCATTTCCGACGGACTTTGGATTGAGAGCCTGTTCTTAATTTTTCCGACGGAAAACCTTTCTATCGGATCTTCCGATCGCGTGTATGCAATTCCGACACGCAAAATTCCGACGCATGCTCGGAAACAATTTGACGCATGCTCGGAAGCATTAAACTTCCCTTTTATAGTGCAGTCGAACGTGTTGTATGTTGCGGTGTTATTGACCGTCGGAATTTGGTGTGACCGTGTGTAGGCAAGACAGTTTGAGCGAAATTCCGTCGGAATTCCGACGGGAAAACCATCAGAGCTTTTTCCGACGAGAATTCTGACCGTGTGTACGCGGCATAACTCTTGATATCTTCACTAGTTACACAAAGCCACACGTTTTCATTGTGCACCATTACAACCTTTTAGCCGCCAGTGTCCCAACAGCCAATGATGTCATCAGTTGATACGGAGGATGTTGGGCACTTGCATACCGTAGCATCCTTGTTTGCCCCTCCCCTGCCCCTCTCCATCAGCTCTGGGGTCCCATTAGCTGGCTAATGGAGAGAAACTGAGGGAGAAAAGAAACATTGGAATACTAATCAGTACCAGTGTGCAAAGGTCTGTTTGCTTTGGTAGAATAAATCTCCTGTAACGTTGGGTGTCCTATGTGTGTGGTTGTTGCTGCATTATGTAGAACTATTAGATAGACATGTGCACAATAGAAAAATTTTGTTTATTTTCGTTTCGTTTCTTTCGTTTCCGTTGATTCGTAACGATTCGTAAATTCGTAAGTCGTCGGTGTTCGTATTCGTTACGATTCGTATTTTCGTAAGAGTTATTTTTTCGTTGATTCGTTTTTCCGTTTAATTTTCGTTTATTCGAAATTCGGACGCATTCGTATTTTCGACGATTTAGTTACATTTGTACTTTCATTAGATTGATTTATTCGTACTTTCGTAACATTGTTTTCGTAGATTCGTAATCGGAGCATAATTCATAATTGTATGTAATGTGTATGCTATTATTACATTTTAAGAGACACGGAAAATTACGAATCGAAAAAAAAAGTTACGAATGTACGAATTTTTTCGTTCAATCCATTCGAAGCACGTTAAGCAGCGCCATTGTAAGAGACACGGAAAATTACGAATCGCAAAAAAAAAAAAAAAAAAAGTTACGAATGTATGAATTTTTTCGTTCAATCCATTCGAAGCACATTAAGCAGCGCCATTGTAAGAGACACGGAAAATTACGAAAAAAAAATAAAAAGTTACGAATGTATGAATTTTTTCGTTCAATCCATTCGAAGCACGTTAAGCAGCGCCATTGTAAGGGACACGGAAAATTACGAATCATAAAAAAAAAAAAAGTTACGAATGTACGAATTTTTTCATGCAATCTATTCGAAGCACGTTAAGCAGCGCCATTGTAAGAGACGCGGAAAATTACGAATCGAAAAAAAAAAGTTACGAATGTAAGAATTTTTTCATTCAATCCATTCGAAGCACGTTAAGCAGCGCCATTGTAAGAGACGCGGAAAATTACGAATCGAAAAAAAAAAAAAGTTACGAATGTAAGAATTTTTTCATTCAATCCATTCGAAGCACGTTAAGCAGCGCCATTGTAAGAGACGCGGAAAATTACGAATCGAAAAAGAAAAAAAGTTACGAATGTATGAATTTTTTCGTTCAATTCATTCGAAGCACGTTAAGCAGCGCCATTGTAAGAGACACAGAAAATTACCAATTCAACAACAAAAAAAAAAGTTACGAATGTACAAATTTTTTCGTTCATTTTGATTTTCGTTGTTCCTGTTTTCGTTTTTCGGATTTTCTTCTTTCGTAGTTTCGTTGTTTCTAATTTGGTTATTTCGGATTTTCGTTGTTTTTCGGATTCGTTCGATTCGAACATTCGTTAAAATTTTTTGCGAATCGTTCGTTCATTCGTACGATAACGAATGAACGAATATAACGAATTTTAACGAAAAACAAAAAAAAAACGAAACGAATTGCACATGTCTACTATTAGATTCGTCTTTAAATTTTAGAATAGGGTTCCTTGAGATTGTACAGAATTTTAATGAAAAAAGGTTGAGAAACATTGGATTAGATGGTACAGAAGGAAGGTGCCCTCTCTTTGGTAAGGGCACCCGTGTTTTGGGGTTCACTGTACTGAACATTATATGGGATATCATCCATTCCATCCATAATGGAGATGTGGTGCCGATGGATCCACCATACCTACTATTTCTTTTTAAAACGATGACAAAAGCAGCACCATCCTAAAAACCTTTGCCTGGGCAGAACCATTTCAGGCTTCCGGCACAGATGGCGCTATCTTCTTCGCCGTCTTCTTGACAGAATAGAAGTATCCTTTGGCACTGTTCCAGACTAGACCTGTAGTGGACTTCTTGGTGGTACCATTCTGATATTTCCCATTTAGGTTGGCGCCGTGGCATTTGCTGTACCAGAATCCTCCATGATAACTCTGTGCACAATTGATGGTGTGTATATCCCTGTCATTGTCATATGTGGAAAAATTCATGCCAACGTGACCTTGCATTGCATTTCCTGCAGGAAAAAAAAAATGCAACATTTAAAAAAAAAACCATGTATTTAAAAGGAAAGAAGAAAAAAGGATCGAGAAAGTAAACTAGACTTTCTCAAAAAAAAATGGCGGACTTTGTGGGCACAACATGAGGTATTACGTATATAAACAATATAAACTTTATTACAATTTATTGTTAAAAACACACATAATAAAATCACTACAACACCCACTACTTAACAGTAGTTCCACAGATACCCAATTGCAGACATGAAGGCATGGATCCAATGATATAGAGCATGTAAAAATCAGATATACAAAAAAAAGAGTAGATATCAAAAAGTCAGGTCCATAACTTCTCCATGCGTGCTTGTCAATGCGTTTCGCTAAATATTTGCTTCCACAGGACAGATTGGGTAGGTGCTACTAAACAATAAAAAATTCACAAGAACCCAAAAAAGTACCGTATATACTCGAGTATAGGCCGACCCGAATATAAGCCGAGGCACCTAATTTTACCACAAAAAATTGGAAAAAACTTATTGACTCGAGTATAAGCCTAGGGTGAGAAATGCGCAGCTACTGTAAGTGGAAAAGAGGGTCAACAATGCCCATTTGCAGCCTCACTGTGCCCATTTGCAGCCATAGGTCCCCCAAACTTCAAACTTGGTAGTTAAGGGTTCCTAGATGCCCCCTATCTGCAGCCAATTTGGGGTCTCTGGACCCAAAGGGTCCTGAAATAACATTGCTGCAGATGGACACAGTTGACCAACTTTGGGGCCCCGTACCTTGGTGCTAGGAACCCCAAATTTGGTATCTGAGTACAAACTCAGTTGAACTAGCACTATAACATATGCAAAGCTGAGGTTCCTAGCACCAAGAGGCCCTGAGATATGGGGCCCCAAAGTCGGGTCGGAAAATGTAATTCTCTGCTGCAGAAAAGTGCTTGACTCCAGTATAAGCCGAGGGGGGCATTTTCAGCATAATAAAATGTGCTGAAAAACTCGGCTTATACTCGAGTGTATACGGTATATAAATATCATATATTAGAGCTATGAATAATCACATTATAAAGTGTATTAGTGAATCTTGGGGGGGGGGGGAGATAATGTGCTTGCCTGATTAACTGCCTGAGATCCGCGCTATAGCCAAATGACGGCTACAGCGCGGATCTGTTGTGCCGGGAGTACGTCATATGACGTCCTCCCCTTCTCTGCACTCCAGGGAGCGCGCGCGCGCTCTTGCCGTGTCACTGGGCACCCGATGCGCGTGCCCAGCGGCCGCGATGTCCGCTGGGCACCCGCGATTGCCCGGTAACACAGCGGGACCGTGGATCTGTGTGTGTAAACACACAGATCCACGGTCCTGTCAGAGGAGAGGAGCCGATGGTGTGTTCTCTGTACAGAGAAACACCGATCGGTCTCCTCCCCTTGTGAGTCCCCTCCCCCCACAGTAAGAAACACTCCCAGGGAACATAATTAACCCCGCCCCTCCCCCTAGTGGTTAACTCCTTCACTGCCAGTGTCATTTATATAGGAATCAGTGCATTTAAATAGCATTGATTGCTGTATAAATGACAATGGTGCCAAAAATGTGTCCGATGTGTCCGCCATAATGTCGCAGTCACAATAAAAATCGCTGATCGCCGCCATTACTAGTAAAAAAAAAAATATTAATAAAAATGCTATAAAACTATCCCCTATTTTGTAAACGCTATAACTTTTGCGCAAACTAATCAATAATCGCTAATTGCGATTTTTTTTTTTTTTACCAAAAATATGTAGAAGAATACGTATCGGCCTAAACTGAGGAAAAAAAATGTTTTTTTATATATTTTTTTGGGGATATTTATTATAGCAAAAAGTAAAAAATATTGTTTTTTTTTTTTAAATTTGTCGCTCTTCTTTTGTTTATTGCGCAAAAAATAAAAAACGCAGAGGTGATCAAATACCACCAAAAGAAAGCTCTATTTGTGGGGAAAAAAATGATAACAACTTCATTTGGGTACAGTGTTGTATGACCGCGCAATTGTCATTCCAAGTGCATCAGCGCCGAAAGCTGAAAATTGGTCTGCTCACGAGGGGGGTTTAAAGCGGTGTTCCGGCTGAAATTATACTTTTTAAATAAAAATACCCCTATAATACACAAGCTTAATGTATTCTAGTAAAGTTAGTCTGTAAACTAAGGTCTGTTTTGTTAGTTTTTAGCAGTAGTTTGTTATTTTATAAACTTTCAGCAGGCTGTGGCCATCTTAAGTGTGGGCATCTGAAGCCAGACTGTATTTCTTCCTGGATCTCATCCTTGCAGATCTCGCACATGCTCAGTGCAGCATAAGCAGTGTAATAGGCTTCAGGTCAGGTTTCCATAGCAACGGCAGTTTGAGAGGAAGTTGCTGCCCCTTCCCAGGAGGCATTGCAAACAGGAAATGATGCGATGGGCCGCGGCCAGGGAGGAGGAAGTGAAAAATGAATACAGCAGATATACAGTCTGTGCTGAAAAAAAAATAAAAAAAATATCCAATTTGTTTACAGTGCGCAGTTTAGTGAGGGATGCTGAAGAGTTGTAAAAGTGGGTGGAACTCCACTTTAAGTGCCCAGTAATCAGGTGGTTAACCTCGAAAGGACAGACACCGGGCAGAGACAAATCCAGGGAAAGGACAGACGGACCTTCACAAAAGAGATGCAGTCATGCCGGGTGACAAATGGCGTCCAATTCCCAGCGCTGGGCCGGCAAGGACCCAACTCCATAAATTAGTCATAAATTATCTGACCACTCTATGAATGAAAAAGTATAGATGTATAGGTCTTATATACTCTTGTTAAATTTAGTACATAAGGAGAAGGGGCATGTATGGCGTCTTACCTATTAATTAAAGCAAGGACATAGATGTAAAATATATAAAAAAAAATATATATAACAAATGGTACAAGAGAGTAAACTAGACTCCAATTTTAGATGTCTGAAGATATGGAGGAGCCCCAAGTGGTAAGTGAATATAAGATATCTCTCCAAGGCAACTACGCCCGAGATATAGCCTACAAGTGAGACATTTTCTTACATGCTGATTTTATTATGTGTGTTTTTAACAATAAATGTAATAAAGTTTATTTTGTTTATACACCTACTGCATCATGTTCAGCCCGCAATTTTTTTGAGAAAGCCTAATTTACTTTCTCAATCTTTTTTTCTAAATATTTGGAGGTTGGCAAGGTGGGGGTCTTCCTTCCCTGCATGTATTTGAAGGGACAATGCAGATGTAGAGATACCAGCAGGATAATCAAAACTTTTTCAGTAGCCCGTTCGAACACGCGTGCAGCTCTATGTACAGTGTGTGCAAGTACTGTAATTAAAAAATAACAATTAAAAAACTAGAAAATAATTAGAAAATAACTAAAAAGGTAAAAGATTGACCCCCCCCCCCCCCCCCCCAATGAACCGTACAGTAGAACGTGCCTCCTAACCATCCAGGATTCCGTGGAACTGCCCTAGGCTTTCAACAAAATCCTGGCGTCCCTTGATCTCAGTTGGGTCCCAAGGCACAATGTGGGAGCACTCCTTCTTGGCTCCCGTTGGCCTTTGCGCAGTTCGGTTACAGCCAGCAGCAGTTTTCTTGAAGATGGGGGATGTGGGGCGAGTGGCAGGCAGAGGTGCTGTTTAGCATGCTATTGACTGGATACTGTGATGAAACACAGCAAGATTTGGTAAACCTTGTCATTCTGGGTGTTATTCTAGATTTGAAAATTGGGTAATCTGTACTGTATATTACATACTCCTGACCACTGCACTCTGTAATCTGTACTGTACATTGCATACTCCTGACCACTGCACTCTGTAATCTGTACTGTACATTGCATACTCCTGACCACTGCACTCTGTAATCTATACTGTATATTGCATACTCCTGACCACTGCACTCTGTAATCTATACTGTATATTACATACTCCTGACCACTGCACTCTGTAAACTGTACATTGTATACTCCTGACACTGCACTCTGTAATCTGTACTGTACATTGCATACTCCTGACCACTGTACTCTGTAATCTGTCCCGTATACTACATACTCCTGCCCACTGCACTCAGTAATCGATACTGTACATTACATCCTCCTGGCCGCTGCACTCTGTAATCTGTCCTGTATATTACATACTCCTGACCACTGCACTCTGTAATCTATACTGTACATTGCATACTCCTGACCTCTGTAATCTGTCCTGTATATTACATCCTCCTGGCCGCTGCACTCTGTAATCTATACTGTACATTGCATACTCCTGACCACTGCACTCTGTAATATGTCCTGTATATTACATACTCCTGACCACTGCACTCTGTAATCCGTGCTGTGCATTATATACTCCTGGCCGCTGCACACTGTAATCTGTGCTGTATATTTCATACTCCTGGCCACCGCATTCTGTAATCTGTCCTGTATATTACATCCTCCTGGCCGCTGCACTCTGTAATCTGTACTGTATATTACATAGCCCTAACCACTGCACTCTGTAATCTATGCTGTATATTACATACTCCTGACCACTGCACTCTGTAATCCGTGCTGTGCATTATATACTCCTGGCCGCTGCACACTGTAATCTGTGCTGTATATTTCATACTCCTGCCCACTGCACTCTGTAATCTATACTGTACATTGCATACTCCTGACCACTGCACTCTGTAATCTGTACTGTACATTACATACTCCTGACACTGCACTCTGTAATCTGTACTGTATATTACATACTCCTGCCCACTGCACTCTGTAATCTGTGCTGTGCATTATAAACTCCTGGCTGTAACACTCTGTAATCTGTCCTGTATATTACATACTCCTGGCCACCGCATTCTGTAATCTGTCCTGTGTATTACATCCTCCTGGCCACTGCACTCTGTAATCCATGCTGTGGATTATATAATCCTGGCTGTGACGCTCTGTAATCTGTGCTGTATATTTCATACTCCTGACCACAGTGTGTAATGTCTTAACAGTTGCTGGTTGTTATGTCTGCACAAGTGTGAAAGTAGCCTTAGAGGAGCTCTTGTCAAACACTGGACCCAAGATATGTCAACAAGCATAAACAATAGTTTGACCCTTTGACATATTGGACCCGTGGTATGAAAGTACAATGCAATCTAGAGTTTGGAGTTGGGAGCAGATTTCCTATATAAAAAAAAAAAAACAATATAAGAAGATGATGGAAATAGATAAGGGTACGCCAATATGGAAATGGTTGAGAAATGCTCCCGATAAGAAGCCAGCAGCACAAACTGGAAGGCAAGCTTCACCTGGGAATAATACTAAATCTACACTGCAAGAGAAGAATATCAACCAGGCCCGCTGCGAGGATTTTTGACACCCTAGGTGAAAGGTCATTTTGCCGCCCCCTTGGCCCCGCCCCTGACCCCACCCCTTTTCCAGTGTTAGATGGTTTGATTCAACCCTCTAACTGTGGGGGGGGGTCAGGGAGAGAGGGAGCAGGGTCTGGTCCGTGAAAGTGCTCACTCACTTGGAATGGTCCCGGGGGCTCTCTGGCTCATTCAATCGTCCCGCCCACCTTTCCTTTACAGACGAAACAGACGGAGCACACGGGCAGGGAAGGAAGGGACAAGGGATGTGTGTTTTAAGCTCAGGGCAGGCTGCAGGCATGGAGGTGGAGTGGAAGGAGCAGTGGGGGGAATGGATCCTCTTCACCTAGGACAGTTGCACTTCTCAAGCCGTCACCTGCACACAGCGACACACAAGGGGCAGGGAGCGGCCATCGGAGGAGGGAGAGGAGCAGGTGGATGGGTTTTCCGGGGGATGGGAACTAATTTCTGCACCCCTCACTACCTTCTCCCGCCGGCTCGTCACTTTTGCCAGATGCTTCCCCACCTCCTCCCTCCCAGGGGCCGTAGCTGCGCCCTAGGTGGCAGTATGCCCTAGGAGACTGCCTAGTTCGCCTAGTGGTAGCGCCGGCCCTGGTATCAACATGCCGTTTTCCTTGGAACTCTTAGGCCCCTTTCACACTGGGGCGGTTTTCAGGCGGTACAGCGCTAAAAATAGCGCCTGTACACCGCCTGAAAAAAACCGGCCCCATTCACTCCAGTGTGAAAGCCGGCGGGCTTTCACACTGGAGCTGTGCGCTAGCAGGACGGTAAAAAAAGTCCTGCTAGCAGCATCTTTGGAGCGGTATAGGAGCCGTGTATTCACCGCTCCTATACCGCTCCTTCCCATTGATTTCAATGGGACACCGCGGTAATACCGCGGCAATACCGCCGCAAAGCGCAGCTACGGCGGCGCTTTGCGGGGGATTTTAACCCTTTTTCAGCCGCTTGCGGGGGTAAAATCGCGATAAAAACCCCGCGATTGGTCGAATACCACGGCTAAAAAAACGGTAAAGCAGCGCTAAACATATCGCTGCTTTACCGTCGCCGCGGCTCCCGCCCCAGTGTGAAAGGGGCCTTAATGCCTGGAGTCCTGTACATAGAGGGTATTGTGGACTAGCTATAAAGAAGCTAAATGATTTTAGTGTGCCCTTATCACATATATGGCAATATTTATTTGTAAGGAAAGCCTAGTTAGTTTGTGTGTGTGTATTCATGCTTGCAAAACTCTGTATATCCCCTATTGTTTTTTCAAAAACTGTAAGTTGCTTGTACATGCACCATTTTTGTTTAGTAAAAGCACATTAACAAGCAACAGGGTTTTTGTTTCATTGCTTAACTGCAAAGTAGCTGAACAATTACAAGCAAAACATCCTTCACGTTCCATCCAAAACTGAAAAAAAGTTGTTTTATGCCCCGTACACACGGTCGGAAATTCTGACAGAAAATGTCCGATCGGACCATGTTGTCGGAAAATCCGACCGTGTGTGGGCTCCATCGGACTTTTTCTGTCGGAAATTCTGACGGAAAAAAATTTGAGATCCTGCTCTCAAATTTTCCGACAACAAAATCCGATCAGACTTTTTCCCATCGTGCTCAGATCAAATTAGGAGACCAAATCTATTGGCTACTAGCCTCTACATAGTTCCGTCGTACGCAACGAACGTCACCACGTTCAGAATGATCGGATTTTTCCGACAACTTTGTCCGACCGTGTGTATGCAACACCAGTGTCAGACAAAATCCGTCGGAAAAAATCCGATGGATTTTGTGGTCTGAATTTCCAACCGTGTGTACGGGGCATAAGACTGAAATCTGTGCAATAAAATTAGGACTCCCGGCCCCATTAGAGATAATTTATATTGCGTATCTGGTGATTTATATAATGCATATAAAAATAACACTCTCCACGCAGCCGGTGTTCTGGTGGAAATGTGTCCTAGGATTGGTTGAGCCCCGTGTGAGCTGAGGAATCGGTAACAATGTACAATGTGATCATAAATAAAGTATTTTTCATACCAACAGGTTTGGTCGGATCTCCCTCTGTAAACCCCTCGATGTGCAGTTTGTAGCCATCTTCCTCAGGGTCTATGGCCAGGCGGGAGAGAGAGAAGTTTTCATAGGTTACATGACGGGCAACATTTCTCCAATCCTCCAGATCAATCCTAAGACGATAGGACTTCTTCAGGGTTAGGAGGTAAATGTTCTGCAGACCTGAAGTGGAAAAACCACAAGTGGTTACCCTAAGAATTGGTCATCTGATAATACATGGGTTGACTTAGCCTACAAGTCTAGAGATTTTATTTATTGTCCTGGAGTTGCATAACTACAAGGCCCAAAGCATAAGGACATCCATCCCAACGATGGAGTTCAGGTGTTTCCAATGAAGAGTACAGTTATTCCTACAGTATACAAAGACATTGTAAGTGCAAATTTGGTGAAGGCGCTTTCTGTTCCATCATGACTGTGACCTCCTGCACAAAGCCAGCTCCATATTGACGTTGTTTGATCAGATTGTTGTGGAGCAACTTGAGTGGCCTCTACAGAGCCTTGGCCTCAACCCTACTCAACATCTTTGGTAAGAATCGGTGCACCGATGGTAAACCAAGTCTTCTTGATCACATCAGTACCTGACCTCACAAATAGGCACACCTTTCCATAGACGCACTTCTGAAAAAGCCTTTAGAGGAGAGTGGAGGCTATTATAGTTGAAAGAGGCAACTCCATATTAATGTCCATTGTTTTGCAATGGGATGTCCAACAAGCTCATATACTGTTGGTGTTCTGGTCAAGTGTCCACAAACTTTTGACACCATAGTCTAACTTAGTGGTCTGACAGCCCTTAATTCAAACTTCATGTAGCTTTTACAAATAATCCCTGTAATGTGTAAATTTGGGAAATGTTTATTTCCTATAATGGACATCTAGTAGCTATAATGCGGTTGTCAGAGAGGTTACCTGGTCCCACGATCTGTTGGCAGCTCCGGTGGGCGCCGGTGCGGGCTTGTTCGCGCGCCCACCTCCATGCTCACTGGCTTGCATGTTCCTTGGGTGCTGGAGTGCGCGCCGGTGTCTGGGGCACGCGCCTGTGCTCGCGGGTGTGCGCGCCTGTGCGCGTTCGTGCACACACGTGCGCGTTGGCGCACACAATCAGCCTATTTAGGTCTGCAACACATTCTGCTCGGTGCTGCCTGATTATCAGCTACCTGTGAACTTGTTCCTGTACCCGTATCTGTGTTCCTGATCTCCTTATGACTCAGCTTGCTTCTTGGACTCCCTGACCTCTGCCTGCACCTGACCTCGGACTGTTTTGACCTCACTTCTGCCTGCCCCTCTGTACCTCGCTGCCCGCCCGTTGCTAAACCCGGCCTGTACCCGGACCTGCCTGCTCTGCTCCTGCTCAGCATCTGTTGCCTGCATACCTGCTCTGCTACCTGCTGCCGGAAGATCACCTACCTTCCATCATCAGGATACCAATTACCAGGCTCTCATACCACTCCGTACTCCCACGCCACCTGTCCTCTCTATCAGGGGCTCGCGAGTCGGATACGTAAGAGAGACCACCCTCTGCCCAAGCGGACTCATCGGTCAGGTACGTGGAAGTCTGATAGCGGTATTTGCTGGATTACCATTTTGAATGACTATTTTGAAATTTAATGTTTTTATTGCCTAAAGTCACTGTTTAAATTGAATGCATCTGTGTCGGCTGCTTTATGATGCACAGGAATGTTAAGCAACCTAACAGATTAAGTCTGAAATCTTTACCGAGCCAATACTCTCCATCTGCTTTACCAAATCCGGCTTTATACTCTTTCCAACCTCGATAAAAGTTCACCTTTCCATCAAACCTCCTCTGAAAGACCTGCAACAACACGGTTTACATGCTAATTGACATGGAAGTAGACTTCAAGCTAAAAACCTTTTTTTAGTTGCAGATAGACGTTTAAAGATTAGAATTCCTGCTGGGTTTTTACTTCTATCTGGGGCTCCTTTAAAGAGATTTCCCCTCACTTTCTGTCCCAATGACAATGCTTTTACTAGACAGGAAGTGAGGGAATAATTGCAACGGGGACACAGACAGCAATTAAAAAATTCCAGAACATTATTCTCAAAGAGGTTCCGGGAATTTTGTGATTTGCATCTGTAGTCAGGTCAAGGAAAACTTCAAACAAGCTCAATAGCTGAGGTGGCTTCCATACAGCAAGGCTTCCCTCAATAGGCACCAGACTGTAGCCTAAACCATAAAAATATAGAAAGGAGCACCAGGCCAAAACCAGTTGAAAGAGTCCAAGATCATTTTAATTGTTGGGAAAAAAAATCATATAAAACAGACTAGATGTTCCAAGAGGGCTCAGCACAGGATGGGGTTAGGATGGACTCAGATACTCAGTTACTTCACAGATAAATATTAGAAGCAGGGTAAGAAGTTATAACCCTTCCTTACTCTAAAAAATAAGTTAACGTTCTGTGTTAAGGATATTTAACACCTGGCCCGTCAGCAGGCTTGGTGCATGATGGGAGAGATACTAAATACCTGAGGGCCTGCTTTGCATGATGGGAGAGATACTAAATAAAACGAAAAAAACTGCGCTGGACAAAAAAATTTATTAAGTAGTATATATGAGCAGCAAACCACATGTGATAAACAAACAACATTTCTTACACTAGTCTTTCTTTAGGCCTTGGGGTCAAGGGTGTAGAGGGCTACTGGGATCTCCCCTTCTGGGGGGCCTTCCTGAAGATATTTGCTGCTATGGTGTGCTAGAGGCCTGTTGGAAGCAGACTGCAGATAGAGGTGGTGTGAGACTTCTGAGTAGAAGAGTAACACAGGAACCTCTCCGTTGCTGCCCTACCTCGTACTACAATTCTGACATACCACTAGAACTTCACATGTTAAGGAGCCAACCTAAAGAATGAGTGTCCAGCCAATGTCGCCCAATAAGAATGGGACCGTGAAAGCTAGAAAGACCAGCAGGATGACTGGAGAATGTCACCCTCCTTTCCATTTCTTCACGCACATGTGCAATAACTAACCTGAGGACATGAACTTCACCCTGAGAGCAATGTGCCTGTTACATTTATTACCAATTAAGTGAGTCTGAGACATTTGTAATGTACTGCATGGGTAGCTGAAGAGTCATATTCCTTTAAAATGTGTCTGTCCATTTCACAATGGCGCTACAATAGGTCAATTAAGAAATAGCCATTGCACCACTAATAAACCTCAAATGTTTAATGAGGTCATATTGCAAAAATCATGGCAAAAGAGTAAGGAAAAAACACAATCCACCTGGTGAATTAGGTTTTCCTTTACTGTTTTGCCTCAATTTTTGCACTATGACCTCATAAAACATTTGAGGTTTGGCAGTGTGTTGGCTTTAATACTGAGGTTTGTTCTGGACAGTCATTAGCACCAAGGAAGATATTTGGGTGAGCAGAGAATCGTCTTCAACATTACAGAAAATGTCTAGTTGAATGTGAATAACCACTGCTACCTATACTGTGACCTGGAGGAATGAGTACCTTCCCAGACATTCAACAGAGTCAACATTTTTTAAAATAGTTGAGAGGAGGATAGTGGTTGGGATCAGAGTTGGGTTAGTGAGTACTCACCGTCCAGGGTCCGTCTTTTCCGGTCATATCACAGTACACAGGTACTGGGGTTTTGAGCCCCCCGGGGTAGATGAGATATACTCCATCTGTCCTCAGATCTTGAGCCCACACATCAGAGCAGTCATGGGGGTAACAACTTTCAGTACAAATATTAACTGGAAACAGAGGATACCGAATGCATTAAAGTAGACCTGAACCCAAAAAGTAAAGATTTGCAGAGTTATATGGAACATTTGAAACATTTATTGTGCGTAAGCTGTACCCTGAGGAACATGTAAATGTTGGCTTTATGTACAGTTTAATTAATATTCCCATTGAGATACTATGGGGCTTCTTCTATAGTTAAAACTTTTGGCAGTATTTGGGTTTTAAAATTTAACACACATAGACAACAAATGATTGTGGTTGTTGAGTTTTAGAACATCAGCCATGTTGAAGATGACCTATTTAATAATCGAAGGAAGAAAATGTTTGAAGGAGATGCTGGCAAATGTAATAAAGAGCATATCATAAATATCTGATTGTACATACTGTTGTCTAGGTTCCTTGGCACCTTTTCAGCAGCCTGGTAGGCTATGCGTATGACCAGGAGCACAGTAAAGGGGGTGAGAAATGACCCCCTTAGACCCATTTTTCACCTGGTGAGAAATGACATGTTTAGGCCTGTCATATTGGAAGCTAATAATGGCAGCAATAACTGTAAATACTCACAGAAAACCAGGTGCAGTTTCCTTTAAATTTGCATCCTGCTACTTGCGTGAGACTCTATAAGTCAGTATGTTGGGTCATGTCATGGTTCTGGGTTGGGGTCAGTTGATACCTTGGGTTGAGTCCTAGTTCTGGGTCTGGGTCAGTCGATATGTTGGGTCGTGTCCTGGTTCTGGGGTCAGTTGGTACCTTGGGTTGTGTCCTAGTTCTGGGTCTGGGTCAGTCTATATGTTGGGTCGTGTCCTGGTTCTGGGTTGGGGTCAGTTGGTACCTTGGGTTGTGTCCTAGTTCTGGGTCTGGGGCAGTCGATATGTTGGGTCGTGTCCTGGTTCTGGGTTGGGGTCAGTTGGTACTTTGGGTTGTGTCCTAGTTCTGGGTCTGGGTCAGTCGATATGTTAGGTCATGTCCTGGTTCTGGGTTGGGGTCAGATGGTACCTTGGGTTGTGTCCTAGTTCTGGGTCTGGGTCAGTCGATATGTTGGGTCGTGTCCTGGTTCTGGGTTGGGGTCAGTTGGTACCTTGGGTTGTGTCCTAGTTCTGGGTCTGGGTCAGTCGATATGTTGGGTCGTGTCCTGGTTCTGGGTTGGGGTCAGTTGGTACCTTGGGTTGTGTCCTAGTTCTGGGTCTGTCGATATGTTGAGTCGTGTCCTGGTTCTGGGTTGGGGTCAGTTGGTACTTTGGGTTGTGTCCTAGTTCTGGGTCTGGGTCAGTCGATATGTTGGGTCGTGTCCTGGTTCTGGTTTGGGGTCAGTTGGTACCTTGGGTTGTGTCCTAGTTCTGGGTCTGGGTCAGTCGATATGTTGGGTCGTGTCCTGGTTCTGGTTTGGGGTCAGTTGGTACCTTGGGTTGTGTCCTAGTTCTGGGTCTGGGTCAGTCGATATGTTGGGTCGTGTCCTGGTTCTGGGTTGGGGTCAGTTGGTACCTTGGGTTGTGTCCTAGTTCTGGGTCACTCGATATGTTAGGTTGCGTCCTGGATCTGAACTCTAGCAGTGAACACACATCATATATATACACAGTGTGAGCCTGTATATCACAATAGGACAATGGTTGGGACACCACACCTTGAGAAAACGCATCCTTTCTCCGGGTACACGACTTCCCTGTTACATCCGTGTCCTGTTTACTCTGGCGTGCATTTAAAAGATCATAAAAAAAAAAAAAAATGGAGAATTTGATTATCAATTAATTTAAAAAAAGTTAATAATTTATTCTACTGATAAGTGATGGAATGCAGCCTACCAATTAGTCAAATAACCACAATGTTTAGCACTAACAAAAAATAGAGCCAATAGACTCATAAAGTGAAAGAAAGTCCGGTGCAATATAATATAGTGAAACAATGATAAAGTCCTTTGTTCAAAGAAAATAAATCATATGGCATAGATCATCCTTGCACATGAGATGTATGTGGAGAAACTCTGCAAACACAGATTCTAATGTGTATAGACGAGTATATAAACCCTCCAATGGTTATGGAATGCATACGCTTACCAGCGATGTTGGACCCACCTACCATACGGCAGTGGGTCAGTAAGGCTTATGGTAACTCCTGTAGGTGGCGCCCAAGGGATGAAAGCTGGATTCTGGCAGCACTCCTCCAGGTCTGGGATGGACTCTCAGCTGGATATTCCGGAATCTTCCAAAACGACACACGTGTGGGGCACGACACCAGGAACGAACCAGGAAGCAGGAAACGGAAAAAGGAAAAGGGAACTCCAATAGTGTGATTCCACCACTAATTTATTGGGTATGGGGTATAAATAATGGTACAAACAGGGGAATTCACCCAAGCAGTACAGAGCATATACTGATAAAATAAAAAATAAAACAGAGTAAAAGCAGTATAAGGGTCTCAAAATCAGCAAAGCCTGACGCGTTTCGACCAATAGGTCTTCTACTGGGGCATCATTTGATGGCTCATACTGCTACTGGCTTTATACTGTGTTCACTAGAGAAGTTGGCGCCAAAATTTCACAAACAGGAAGTGGTCACACACAGGAAGTGGTCACAGACAGGAAGTGGTCACAAAGCTTATTAACCAAGCCTCTCTGTGGTGAACCACTTCACAAACAGGAAGTGGTCACAAACAGGAAGTGGTCACAAACAGGAAGTGGTCATAAGGCCTACTAACCAAGCCTCTCTGTGGTGAACCACTTCCGGGTTGGTGTAAACAATAACAAAACATGAATAGCGTTCATAATTGGAAAATATCCCTAATCCAACATAACTATATTGAAACTATATAATGTGTCAAATGGTGTGACACTAATGGCGGGTTGTAAGCCGTCCATTGGATAAGGGAAGAGGTGAATGGCCGAGGCCAGCAGGAAATGCAGGGCTCACTTGCGCTCCACACCTCCTATCCAAACGGAGGGTGTAAGCGCATTAACCATCTCCGTCGCTCCATAGTAGCCAGAGTGTGAAGACACCACCTACGCCAATTGGTGTATGGTGGAACGTCATCCCCAACCGGAACGTAATGTCACTTCCGCCCGGAACGTGACGTCACCTCCTACCAATTAGTCCACAGATGCTCCATCAGCACCAAAATGCAAGAGACATTGCACTAATTTGTTATGGAAAATAGATCCAGTAAGGGTATTGCAGTCTCAATAGTGGATGGAGATGAGGCTGAAGTGGCCAATGGACCAGCGGGAGGCATAGATGAATTGGACAAGAACTGAAGACAGACCTCAGGATGGATATACCATCTCAAAACCTCTTGCACAGAGATCTTGAGCTTGACAATTTGTTTGCACAGTCGATCAAGTGAGAATTGTCTCCTGTTCCCGGATGCATAGGTCCTACTGTTATGGCCCTCCTGAGCTGACTAAAATACTCCTGCGCGCCTACAACACCACCCAGAGGAGAAGTTTGAAGCTTATGGGCCCTGATGCAAAAGTTGAGGGGTGGGGGGGGTGCTGGGGTTGGTCTGGAGCAGGTCTAACCCACATCCCAGAAATTGCTGTATATACAAGATGTGTTCCTCTTATGGGACTTTGAAGGGAAAGAGACAACTGCTTGGTATTAAACTGTATTATTCAAAGTTTATTCAAAAGAATAAAAGGTGAGTTGCGTGGGAGACAAACCCACGTGGGTATGCAAAAACAAGTGTACATAAAAGAAAGTGGGATGCACAAAACATAAGCATAAAACACAGATAATGTAATTATTCCGACGCGTTTCGAGTTTTGACTCTTCTTCAAGGACATAGGGATCAGCACATGTATATATAAATAAATCTATAAAGAAAAAACAGTATGAGAAACACATAACAGGTACATGTATATTGAAAACCATAATCAATAAACAATAAAGTAGGCACAAGTTATGTAGAGGTTGGATGTATAAATACTGACCCTATACTGTGACTTATTGCTCATAATGCATCCAAAGTTTAAAAAAAAAGGGAAATGATTACTTGGACAACCTTGCCTTGTCTCTTGTTTCTGGTAAACCTTGAACCCTTTGCTCCAGCCATGTACTTCCTATTCAAGCCATGCCTTTGCACTTCCTATTTGCCAGATTATTGTGCTCTCTCCAGTCAATATGTGTCTTTGTGCTGATATCTGTGTCTTCACTAGCACTCGTTACTTTGGCTTGTTCCTTGACTGCGCCTCTGGTTGATTTCAACCTGCAACCACTTGTTACTGACCTTTGGCTTGTTTAGTGACTATGCTTCTGCTTGATCCTTACCTTCTGCATCTGCTACTGGACCGTGACCTGGTACTAACACACAGCAAAACCCATCTCCACCATCAGGAGCTCTGGTGAATACCGGTTAGTACTTAGACTCCGTAGCTCAGATGAATCACGTGAAAAGGTGAACTATCACAGTACACCCTCCCCTCTTCCCTAGTTCCTGCTGTACCTCTGGAGATGATTAGATTTCATTGCCCAGGCAGCCGGTGGAGCAGTCCGGGGGTTTGAAAGCTGGAGCCTTTTTCTCCTTCTTTCCTTAGGGTTGCCAGGACTGATTAGAGTGATTCTGATTGGTCACAGTGGTCATGTGTAAGCAAGTAACCAATCGCTCTGATCTGTCCTGGAAGAAGACTTGGACCCCTGCACCATCTGCATGGTCAGTGAAAGCTGATCATCCACAGATGTACAGTAGGTGCAGCGGGCACCAGGTGGGGTGAGGTTTGGGGAAGGTTTATGGTTTCAGTTAACCTTATCCACTCTACTGGTGATGTCTGGGCTTCTGATGTGTTGCTGAATCCAGGTGAGCCTGTTTTATGTTTGTGCATTGCTATATATTGTATGTCTCAGATGTAGCACCCTCCTAGGTAGTTTTGGTCTTTCTGCTTACCGTGAAGATGGCCAGGTAAAACTTAGAGTGCTCTCTGCCTACCAGGGAGCAGGATCTATTGATCGGGTCTGCTCATTGTGCTCAGGTGCAGCTCAGCTTGTTTGGCTGTCCCCCACTGGTCCAATAGGGAGGCAGTTTGGACAGTGGGAAGGGACCTGACAAGTGAGTGCACAGGCTTTGTTAAAGTGCTGCATTGCATGCTGGGATACTGTATAAAAGCCCAGGGCACATGTTCTCAGCGTTAGTTGAGTTGGGGAGCAGAGACCAAGAGTGATGGGGCAGCTGCCCCTCCTCTGTGGAGGCTGTCGTGCGGCCTTGGCTGGTCGACCCAGGGGCCTTGAGAGAGAGAAGCTGACCCCAGAGGTCCTGCAAAGCGGACTGGAAGGGAGACACCAGCAAGGATCTGATTCTGCCTACTGTGAGTACAGATCTGTGTCTTTGGGGCCTGTCAAGGAAGACCACCCCCTTCACATAGAAGAGTCAGTGGACAGGTGTTAGTAAAGAAAGGCCCGGGAGTGAAAGGATCGCAGAGGAGATTGCAGAGGGCCAGCATGACAGGGGGGATAAGGGTGCACTGGAGGGGTTAAAAAGATTAGCTTTGAAAGTGTGGAGCTGGGGAGGGGTTTAGAAAAGTAAGTGGAGGGGTTTAGTTTAGGAGGGGGCTTCCGGTCAGCAGTGCAGGGAGTCAGCAGAGAGGACAAATTTTCCCACCCGCCCTCCCTGAGTGTTAGGATGTTTTGTTTAATGCTTTTCTTTTCAGGTGCGTTTTCAGGATATGTCATGGCAGTGGTCTATTGGTGGTGGTGGTGGTCTTTGATGGTGGTAACTAACCCATGAGCCTGGACGTCCGCAGAACTTTTTTCAGGGGGGGCATAATTTTAAGGTCACCCATGCTCTGACCCTTTTCAACAATGTCATTATCATGGTCAGAGACTGCAGATGTAGTACAAGAGATGGTCAGTGACTGCATACATGGCTCAAGAGACTGTAAGAGACTGCGGGCATGGCACAAGAGATGACCAGAGACTGTATACATGGCCCAAGAGACTGTCAGAAACTGCATACATGGCTCAAGAGACTATATGAGACTGCGGACATGGCATAAGAGACTCTAAGAGACTGCATACATGTGGGGGGTGACAGAGGAGGGGGACAGAGAGAGACATAGGGGGGTGACAGAGAGAGAGGAGTGTGACAGAGAGAGAAAGAGGGGTGGGGTGATGGGGGGGTCAGAAAGAGGGACCCCATAGCCCTGTCTGCAGTCCCTCAAGTGCCCCTATGTCCTAGTGGTGTGTGTAATGTTCAGTACGATACCTTGCATGCGAGTAGGATGTCCATGATGGCCAGCAGCTGGCAAGACCCGTTTTCATTCTGGGTGAGGACAGGGCCGGCCGATCCCCAATTCCAGGGGGGGGCACTTGCCCCCCCTTGCCCCTACCTGCGGACGCCCATGCCCATGGGATGGAAGTGTGGGGGACTCGTTGGTGGAATGGGCCCCCTTGGTGTACAGTTAACACGGGTTAGCTGAAGATGGTAATGGTGACACTGAGGGTAATGAGTTGTCTCCGGGGCTGATGTTATACACGGCCGGAGGCCTAAACCCGTAGAAGGCCCGCAGTGAAGAAGTGGAACAGAGTTATTTGGGGAAGTGCCGTCAATGACCACCGGGTGGGAAAAACTGACGTTTTGAGTTTGTTATGGTTAAATTGTTATATATTTTTATATTTGTGAATAAAAGGCTGCTGTGGCCAGTTATACTCCAATGAAAGTGTGGTCTCGTTTTTAGAAGTAAGATTAAAGGGGGGTAAGGTTGGAATATAATGAATGGCGGCAGTCATGATAAAGGGGAGGTGTACATCTTATCTACACTGGTCAAGGGGATGCTAGAGAGTATCCTGAAGATAATTTAGTGCATCAAGTCTGCAGCTAGTGAGAGCAAGAAGCCTTGATTCCTCCATACATGTGGCAGTATGGATAAAGCAGTGTGACTACTTTCACCAGTAATTGGCAGTGCTCTGCGCCCAGAGCCTACCCTTTTTTGAAGCCTATTAGAGCCTCTGGCTCTAATCGCGTGCTTCAAAAAAACACCCCCCCCTTGGAACCCATGCATCCGGCGCCCTGTGTGTAGATTAGGCCGCCAATGTCTAATGGACAGACCGCCATTGCCTTCCCACCTTTTAACTTGCTAAAATGGTAAAAGTGTTCCAGCCTTCCTCCTCCATCATCTCATACTAGGCAAAGTCAATGACTGGAGTTCAAAGATGGCTTTTTGACGATAAAAGTTGTCGCTTCGTTGTTGTTGATGTATATTGTGACCTGTCAGAAATCTACTGCAGGCCACTTTAAGATTTCCTAATCCAGATATTGGGACACTCATTGTGTGAAATGTTTCCCGTTGAACTGACTTCCTCAAAAAAAAAAAAAACAATTCCGATAACACGGAAGGGGGAACGTGTGACCTTTATTACTATTTACTCTGCATTGTGCAATCTGAAGTTGCTCTCTATTTATTCTATGCCAGGCTAAATCCTATTGTCATTATCAGAACATTATTTGCATCGCAGCAAGACAATCAAAAAGTATCAAATACTTAAAGCTGAACTCCCAGCAAATAGCTAAATGTACAGGTGAAGGGGATATACCGATCAGCCATACAGTGGCGTCACTAGGGTTGGTGTCACCCGGTGCGAAAAAAAAAATGGTGTCACCCCCCCCCCCCCCCACCAACTATAGTCCCCCCCTCAGTACAGGCCCCCCCACACTAACTACAGACCCCCCTCCCGCAGTATAAATCCCCCTCCCTCAGTACAGACCCCCCACTAAGTACAGACCACCCTCCAACAATATAGACCCCCTCCCTCAGTATAAACCTCCTTCCTCAGTACAGACACCCCTTCAGTGCAGACCCCTTTATCAGTACAGACACCCCCACCTCGGTGCAGACACCCCCCTTAGTGCAGACCCCCCTCAGTACAGACAACCCCCAGTGCAGACCCCCCCAGCATTACAGACACCCCCCTCAGTGCAAACCCCCCAGCAGTACAGACACCCTCCCAGTGCAGACCCCCCTCAGTACAGACACCCCCCAGCGCAGACCCCCCAGCAGTACAGATACCCCCCTCAGTGCAGACCCCCCAGCAGTGCAGACACCCCCCCAGTGCAGACCCCCCTCAGTACAGACATCCCCCTCAGTGCAGACCCCCCAGTGCAGACCCCCCCAGCAGTACAGACACCCCCCTTAGGGCAGACCCCCCTCAGTACAGACACCCCCAGTGCAGACCCCCCCGCAGTACAGATACCCCCCTCAGTGCAGACCCCCCCAGCATTACAGACACCCCCCTCAGTGAGGACCCCCCAGCAGTACAGACACCCCCCTTAGTACAGACATCCCCTCAGTGCAGACCCCGAGCTCCTCCTCCTCTGTGGATGTAAACAGAGAGGAGGGGGAGGCGGCTTCGTTCCGCTCCACTGAGGGACACAGCCGCGGCGACGGTGAGACAGGGTGTCAGGCAGTGTTAGCGGTGCCGCTACCCACGGGTGTCACCCCTTTGGCGGGTGTCATCTGGGTGCGGCCCGCACCGGGCTAACAACGCCACTGCAGCCATAACTTCGCCCACCCAATATTGAGTAGGTTCTCCCTTTTGCTGCCAAAACAGCCCTGACTTGTTGAGGCATGGACGCTGAGGTATCTGGTATCTGCCACCAAGCTGTCAGCAGTGCCGGGACAAGGTCATCTAAAGCCCAGGGCAATCATGCCAAACTCCCCCCCCCCTAAGATGTATGAGCATTATGTGCCAGTAAAATTTCCCCCCACAAGAAGATTGGGCACTAATCTGCATGCTTACCCCCTAACAAAAAAAAAGCCCCCCTCTTCCCAGTACAAATCTTCCCCCCTTGCTGAATTCCTCCATCTCAGCACAAATCTTTGCCCTTCCCCCAAATCCCCCCAGCTCAAATGCCCCCCCACCCCCAAAAAAGCCTCCTAGCACAAATCCTCTTTCCCCTAAAATTTCCCCTCCAAGTACACATCTTCTCCACCTAAATTCAAATCCCCCTCCCAGCACAAATTCCCACTAAATCCCCCCACCTAGAACAAATCCTCCCCCATCCCCCTTTCAACACAAACTCCCCTAAATCACCACTCTTAGCAACCCCCCCCCCCCCCAAACTTCTCCTAGAACAATATTTAACCCCCCCCATCCCCCAAATCCCCCCAGCTCAAATCCCCCCCCCAAAAGAAATCACCCCTTCTAGCACAAATCCTCTACCCCTAAAATGTCCCCTTCAAGTACACATATTCTCCACCTAAATTCAAATCCCCCTCCCAGCACCAATTCTCCCACCTAGCACAAATCTTTTTCCCCCATCCCCCTTCCAACAAAAAATTACCCTAAATCAGGGGTCAAGTCCTGGGAAAAAAAGTGTGGGAACTCCCACCCAAGATCCACTCCCCCACCAAAAAAAAAAAATGATACTCTCATATGCACGAACGCTTCAAAAGTGGTATTTTTCATCCAATTTTCGTATTGTGTGTATGAAGCTTAACTGTTAGTACATTAAAAAAAAACAATCCTCAATAAACATAAATACTGTAATTCTCTGAATAATCAGCATTCATTCAATTGTGCTTCCATGCGAATGTGATCATCATGTTCTGATCTTTATTGGGGAATTTTATTTTGTATCTAGAGTGTTTATGTGGTGAGTTTACGCTTTTCATTGAACAGAGTTTGGATAACACAGGGTTAAAACGGAAAGGTCATAAATGAACTGCACATTATCTGGACAGAATGCTTGGGGAGATAGTGATGTGTTCCTGCTTAGGAGATGTATGTTGGCTTGGGGGGGCTGCAAACTCTGCAGGGGCTCCAACACACACACACTCGCTGCTATTCCAACCTCTCACATATTTCCACATAAACTTCCCTCCTGGCATTAAACTTTGCCCGGTATTGTGCTCAGCTTACCACCCCAAACTGATGTTCCTCCCTCATTTCACCTCTCTCCCTGCATGTCCTGTGAGCAGAATAGCTGTGCTCCTCCTCTGGGTTCTCTCATCATATGGCAATGAAGATAGAGGAGGGGGGTATTCAGCGGGACACACAGAGTAAGTATGCAGGAGACTGGGGGGGGGGGGAGATAACGAGACAGAAAATCAGGAGGGGCCGGTGGGGAGGAGCGCATCACGAGAGGTCTGACTAAATACAATCTCTTAGCAGCAGGGACCTGATCTACCTGTCAGCTAGCTGTGATTGACAGGTAGATTGAAGCGGAAGCTGTCATGTGGCCCCCTACTGGCAATGCCTGAATGGTCAGGTGGTCACTTACTATTGCGAGCTGTGTCGGCGGCTGCTGGTGTAGCACCTGCCACACAGCTCACATACTTAAAAGTCTTGCAGGACACGGCTGCTAACGGGAACTGAGTTCCTGTTGTGGAAAAAGTACAGGAACTCCGTTCCCATGCGTTCCCGCAGGACTTGAGCCCTGCCCTAAATCACCACTCTTAGAAACCCCCTCCCCCAAACTTTCACCATCTTTGCGCCCACTATGCCTTACAACCCACCACCTATTAACCACTTTCAGCCCCGGACCAATTTGCAGCCAAAGGACCAGGCCCCTTTTTGCGATTCGGCACTGCGTCGCTTTAACTGATAATTGCGCGGTCGTGCGACGTGGCTCCCAAACAAAATTGACGTCCTTTTTTTCCCACAAGTAGAGCTTTTTTTTGGTGGTATTTGATCGCCCCTGCGTTTTTTATTTTTTGCGCTATAAACAAAAATAGAGCGTCAATTTTGAAAAAAACACATTCTTTTTTTATTTTTTGCTATAATAAATATCCCCCAAAAATATATAAAAAAAACATTTTTTTTCCTCAGTTTAGGCCGATACGTATTCTTCTACATATTCTTGGTAAAAAAAATCGCAATAATCAATTATTAATTGGTTTGTGCAGAAGTTATAGCGTTTACAAGATAGGGGATAGTTTTATAGCATTTTTATTAATAATTTTTTTTTATTAGTAATGGCGGCGATCAGCGATTTTTATTGTGACTGCGACATTATGGCGGACACATCGGACATTTTTGACACATTTTTGGGACCATTGTCATTTATACAGCAATCAATGCTATTTAAATGCACTGATTCCTGTATAAATGACACTGGCAGTGAAGGGGTTAACCACTAGGGGGCAGTGTAGGGGTTAAGTGTGCCTAGGGGTGTGTTTCTTACTGTGGGGGGGGGGGGGGGTGGCTGTGTGTTAGTGATCACTGATCTCTGCTCCAATCACAGGGAGCAGAGATCGGCGTCACTAGTTGCTAGGCAGAACGGAGAGATGCTGTTTATTTCCGCATCTCCCCGTTCAGCCTTCCCGTGAGACGATCGCGGGTGTCCCTGCGGCGATCAAGTCCGCGGGACCCGCGACCGGCCTCACGGGGGTCCCGACCGGCGCGAGAGCACGCCGCTCCCGGCGCGCGCCCGATGGCACGGCGGCATCTTAAAGGGAACATATATATATATATATACTCCCTTATGCCTGTCCGTGCCATTCTGTCGACGTATATCGTCGTGCGCCGTTCGGGAAGCGGTTAAAGGATGTTAGCTATCTTTGGCCTTGGAGGTTCTCATTAGACCAAAAGAGGTAAAGAACCTTGCTACACTTATGTAATATTCTAATTTTCTGAGATACTTAAATTTGGGTTTTTAATTGCTGTAGGCCATAATCATCAAAATTAAAAGAAAGAAATGCACTGAAATATATCATATTAAAATATATGAGTTTCACTATTCGAATTGAATTACTGAAATAAAGTAGCTTTTTGATGATATTCAAATTTTTTGAGATGTACGTGCGGGCGCTGCCGGGGGAAATGGTGCTTTAGGTGAATCTGTTGCTTTGTCTTGCAAGGGCTAAGCTAAGCACATGTTCTTCATTTTAAAACGTAAAAAAGGAAACGTCAGTCTGATGTATAAACAAGATTTTAATGTGAAGGTAAAGCTGTGCAAATCTTTTTGTTCCTGTATGAGTTTTTAAATACACATTTTGGGAAAAAAATACTTTTATACGGCAGTGGTAACTACTGGACGCTGAGGACATCAGGGATGAAGGCATGCAGAGGGAATTACTAAGCAAACAATAGACATAGAATACTGTCTAATGGAACTTCATCTCAAAGATTAAAGGCCAGTTCTTCCCCACAAGTGAATCTTAGTAGCACCATAAAGTTAGCAAGAATGTTCAAGAAATAGGGATGGTTGAGTGATGGTACCACTCACCAAGCATTATTTTACCATGGAAGGCTCCAATGATGGTACCAGCAACACTGAAATATGGCACTGAAGGAACTTGCCATAATGAATGTCCATTGGAGATGAGTAAATCGATCCACTCAAACCAAAAGGTGGCCTGTATCAAACAGTATCTGCAAGACAGGACTATTTACTCATTGGCTCCATTTGCTTTGGATCATTTGGGGAAACGTGTCATTGTTTCCTCTAGGGGAGAACCTGCACTCAGTCATGAATCCCAGGCCTCCTGCCCCTTACTTGCCTTTGAGTTTCCTAACCACTTGTGCTTTGAGGAATATAACTGGCTAAGATTTGGAATCAAGATGAAGTTCCATCATCAGAGTCTTTCTTGAGATACATCAAGTCATGGAAAATATTACAGTTTTTGGGAAAAGGTCAAAGATTAAATATCTCATGGGATGGTTTTGTGGCCGCCTGTGTTTGGAGGACAATAGACATGTGCGATTCGTTTCGTACGAATCGGAAATTCGAATTTTTATGCATACGAATTCCGTACGAAATACGAAATTTTGTTACGAATTTCGAATCCAAATTAACAGAAACGTGACTGGTGTTTATGCATAAGAATTCTGAATGAAATATGAAATTTCGTAAACGAATTTCCGTTCCAAATTAACAGAAAGTATCAGAAACGTGACCGGTGTTAATATGCATTAGAATTCTGTACGAAATACGAAATTTCGTTTACGAAATACAAAATTTCGTTTACGAAATACAAAATTTCGTTTACGAAATACAAAATTTAGTTGCCGCTGTGTAAAACCTTAAACAGGTTTAAAGCACCATGATGACTGCCGCTGTGTAAAACCTTAAACAGGTTTAAAGCACCATGATGACTGCCGCTGTGTAGAACCTTAAACAGGTGTAAAGCACCATGATGACTGCCGCTGTGTAGAACCTTAAACAGGTTTAAAGCACCATGATGACTGCCGCTGCTGTGTAAAACCTTAAACAGGTTTAAAAAGCACCACCATACTCCTGACCTCGGTGGAAAGCCTTAAACAGGCTTAAAACACCATTTCATTATACAGTGTGACAGGGCAAACACACATCTTCAAGGTACATGCCTTAAATAGGCTTACCGTTATGCAGTGGTCTCCCCCTCCTATTTTTTCTTTGCTTGTATAGCTGTGTATTCACAGCATGCTGGGAATCCTGAAGTCCCTCTCCATCGCTCCCCCTCTGCGCCGAGCGTCCTAGGCTGTTTCCTTGTATCTACTCCAGACACAGCCGCTCCTATCATAGAGGATCTTCTGTCCATAGACAGTGATCACCAGTGCGACCCTCTGGAAACGCATGTTGGATAGGCGGGGCCGCAGCCCTTCCCGATAAATTAGCCTGCCGTAGATGCTTTGAGGAGGCTACTAGGGGAAAAGAATCGCAGTTTAGAGAGCCTGTAGCTCCACAGATTCTTACTCCGGAGACAGAGTTATCAACGCGAAGTGCCTCACCTGCTCATCCCAGCACAGGATTCCCCGTCTGACAATGAGGGGTGGGAGGCAACTGCAGGGTTTGATTTTTGCTAATTGAACGTGTGTCAAATCGGTCAAGGAAGCGATCGTGGAAGGAACCCCAAAAAAAAAAAAAAAAAATATACTTCCCAAACCTTAAATGGGACTCAGAGGCCTTTCCCTTTCATAGTCAGGCATGTGACATTGCCAATCGAAGATGCAACGACATATCTTGGATAGGAGGATCGACACTGATATGAAGAGGGCCTACCTTGCAGCAGACTGGCTGTGGCACTTGCAGCTGTAGGCAGGGATATTTCCAGCTTGTCATCAAACACTGAGAGGTTGGTCTCAGTAGGCGTGGACCAGGAGAGCATAATAAAAGCTCTACAGGAGTTTAAGTCTCGCGGGGACGAAATACAAAATAAACAAACCTATTTCGTAAACGAAATTGAATTTCCGTTTCAAATTAACAGAAAGTATCAGAAACGTGACTGGTGTTAATATGCATTAGAATTCTGTACGAAATATGAAATTCCATTTACGAAATACGAAATTCCGTAAACGAATTTCCGTTTCACATTAACAGAAAGTATCAGAAACGTGACTGGGGTTAATATGCAGAAGAATTCTGTACGAAATAAGAAATTTTGTTTACGAAATTTCGTTTACGAAAATACGAAATTTCGTTTACGAAATACGAAATTTCGTTTACGAATTTCCGATCCTAATTAACAGAAACGTTTACATTTTAAAAAAATAAACATAAAAAAAAAAATTTGTACGAAATTCGTTTTTCGTACGAATCCGAATTAAATTTCGTATACGAATTACGTTTTTTTTAAATACGAACCGGACCGAAACTAAACAAATTTTTTGACGGCGCCCATGTCTAGAGGACAATAAGATAAAACCGAAAGGAAGTCATAGGTCCTACAGGCAGTAGATATCACAGGTCTTGGACCAAACCAAGGGTTTTCACACACGCCGTATCTTCATCTCAGTGGACTTCAGGGAATAATAAAGACCTCGCCACTGAGACCAGATGACTCCGCTGCCATAGGACAGGTGGGCCCCTCGCAGATACGGCCCATTCAAGTTAGCTAGGTGGCAAGCTCGGTACCAGAACCCTCCCGCTGAGAGGGAGGCGCAGTTCTGCAGGAAGACATCGCGGTCGTTGTCGTAGGTGGAGAACTTCATTCCATTATGGTAGGTCAAAGAATCCCCTGTAGGAGAACAGCATGTCTTAAATAAATCATTCATAAATCAGTGTGGGTGGCCATTTATTGATATGTTGATGCTTTGTTTTTTGTTAAAAGGAAAGGGCAGACGATAGGAAAGGAGAAGTATAGAGAGGAAATGACAAATAAAAGGGGATTGAAGAAAATGAGGGATGAAAAGAGGGGAGGCGAAAGGAAAGGAGAAAGGGGGGAGAAGGGGATAGAAAAGAACATGAGAGGAGGTGGAGAAAAGAGGATGAGAAAGAGAAAGAAAAGGTATAGAGAAGAAAAGAGAAATAAAAGAAGAGTGGGGGAGAAGTGAAAGCGTTGGGGGGGGGGGGAGAAGAGAGGAGAGAAGGAGGAGGATAGGAGAGAGAAGAAGACAGAGTGGGCTGAGGAAAGAAAAGATGAGAGGAAAGGAAGAGGAGGAGAAGAGCAGATGGGACAGAGGAGACAATAGGAGAGGATGGGAAAAGAGATATCAAAGGAAGGGAGGTAAGGAATTGGAGCAATAGTGTTGTAGAGAGGAAAGGAGAAGGAATCAGAGGAAAGGAGGGGAGGAGGGAGGAGAAGAGATCAAGGAAAAGAGGACGAGGGGAGATGAAGGGAAGGAGAGAAGAGGAGATGAAGGAAAGGAGATATCAAAAGAATGGAGGGCAGAGTTTGCAGAATAGTGACGAGGAGAGGAAAATAGAAGGGAAGAATGATAATGAGGGGGGAGGAGTGGAGATGAGATGAATGAGAAAGGAAGGAGAGGAGGACAGATGGGGAGGAGATGAAGGAAAAGGAGGCAAATTTATTCCATACATTAATTTGCCATATTAATTCAAATATTGACTAGCGCACAAGTGTCCCACAGTAACTCCCCAGCAGCCAGACAATGGCATTGTTCCAGTGATATCAGTCCAAAAAGTCCAGCGCTTTGAATTATTATTATTATACACGATTTATATAGCGCCAACAGTTTACGCAACACTTTACAATGTATAGGGAGACAACACAAGTACAGAACAGTTCAATATAAAAGGTATAGGAGGGCCCGGCTCGTAGAGCTTACATTCTAAAGGGACAGGGTGGTGGTACAAAAGGTAATAGCTGCAGAGAATGATTTGATGGGGGTGGCTCGGGGACAGTTGTTGTTAGGTGGGTGTGGGATAGGCTTCCCTGAATAAATGAGTTGTCAGGGATCACTTAAAGGTGGACAGGGTAGGGATTGATCGGACATAATGGGGCAGGGAGTTACAGAGGATGGGAGAGGCTCTGGAGAAGTCCTGAAGGCGAGCATGAGAGGAGGTAACAAGGGAGCTGGAGGGCAGGAGGTCCTGGGAGGAGCGGAGGGAACGATTTGGGCGATATCTGCAGATGAGGTTGGTGATGTAGATGGGGGCGATGTTGTGAATGGACTTGTATGTTGCGGTTAGCATTTTGAATTTTACACGGTGGGGTAGGGGAAGCCAGTGAAGGGATTGGCAGAGAGAATATCCATGATGATTACTGTAATCCCCCAACAGGTAAATATTTCCCAGACTCTTTACCAGATCCGCTGACCCAAACATAAGTAAATGGGTTCAACAAAGCTTTATTCCCCAACTCTTCAATTTTTTCTTTATTTAGTAGTAAAAAAGAAAACAAATCTTGATGAAACGCACCAGGGAGTGACGTCAAGACGCTTACGTCGGAAACCAGAAGTGCCCATTGCGCCATCTTGGTTATTGGAAACATTACACTACCTGCCTATGGGAGAATTTTCACTTTATTAAATGCCATTTGGATGGGATTTTCTGCACTATTAGTTAAATTTTTCTTTTTAACTGTTTATAAGGAGCTGAGTATTTCATCACCAGAGAAGCAAGATCAGCAATGAAGTAATAAGCAAGATCTCCACCTCTGTGTCATATTTGTTGGCCGGGTGAGGTGTTTGGTACATGGGGAAAGGTGCACTTTAGTTGAATGAATTGGGTCACTTGTTTGGCACTTACAAAAGCACGGGTTTATGTGAGCACATTAAAGGATATTTTTTAGGACTGTTACTGATTAAAATTTTCGTGTTCGATTAATCGTTTTTTTGAAATCGATTAATCGACTCATTTCGATTAATTATAACGCACAGTAAAGTCAGTTTATATAGTGAAATACAGTACTTACAACTCCGTCTGACTACTTAGATCTTGAATTTTAGAAGCAGCGGCATCCCTGCTCATCTCACAGGTTTGCTAATCTGACAGAATTTCGCTTCTTTTAAAATTCAACATCTAAGCAGTCAGACGGAGTTCTAAGTTCTGTATTTCACTATAGAAAGTGACTTTGCTGTTATAAATACGTCTAAAATGCAAAACTCCGGTGGGTGTAACAACATGTGCACGGTCGGAATTCTCGTCGGAAAAAGCTCCGATGGTTTTCCCGTCGGAACTCCGACAGGACTTCGCTCAAACTGTCTTGCCTACACACGGTCACACCAAATTCCGATGGTCAATAACACCGCGGCATACAACACATTTGACGGCACTATAAAAGGGAAGTTTAATGCTTCTGAGCATGTGTCAAATTGTTTCCGAGCATGCGTCGGTATTTTGCGTGTCGGAATTGCATACACACGATCGGAAAATCCGATAGAAAGGTTTTCCGTCGGAAAAATTAAAAACAGATTCTCAATCCAAAGTCTGTGGGAAATTCCGACAGAAAAAGACCGATGGGCGTACACGCGGTCGGAAAATCCGATGAAAAGCGTAGTGTATCCTTACTGTGGACGAGTGTGGGGTGTAGCAAGATGGCGGCGACGGAACGTCACTTCCGTAGCAAACTGCGATGGGTCGCCGAATATGTCATTACAGAGGCACTTGGGGAAGGGGGGGAGGAGTCCGGTGACGTCGATGTCCGTGACGTCACCGGATCTTCGACAGAACTTCCTGAAGACCCAGAAGCCGGCGGAGAGGTGAGTACCTATCAAAAGAATTTTGATTGATCAAAAAAATTACCGATTAATCAAGGAATTAATCTTTATATTGCCCAGCCCTAATATATATATATATATATATATATATATATATATATATATCCCTGTGTTGGGGGATTGAAGCGATTGTCTTGGATATTCACAGTGCTAGACTTTTTAGACTGATATATATATATATATATAATGTTTGTTTTTGGATGATCTACACTATTGAGTTTTTCTTTTCTTGGGAGATTTTGCCAAGAGGAAGATTCAGGTGGTTTGGAGAAAGAATTGATTTTGTGCTAAAAAGTTTGTTTTCTGGTAACAATATAGGCAGAAGGGAGAACAGGTCACGAGTCATTGGTGATTTTACATGCATCACGTTGAATACGCACACATACAGTGGAACCTCGGTTTACGAGTAACGCAGTTAACGAGCGTAGAAAAACTAGCAAGTTTTTTTTCTTTTAATTCTTACTTGGTTTGCGAGTGTTGTCTCGTAAAACTAGCAGAATTCAAGATAATTGGCGGTGCAGTACCGCATTTGGTCACAGGTGCGGGGGCGCCGGGGACTCTCGAAACGGATGACACAGAAATACTCCGTTCCCGAGTGTTTCCGAGCCTTTCCGAGCTGTCCCCAAGAATTTTCAAGGCTCTCCTGCACCCCCCACCTCTGGCCACATGCAGTATTACATGTAATAGAAGTCAATGCGGAATGAATTATCTTCATTTCCATTGACTTCTATGGGGAAACTCGCTTTGATATGCGAGTGATTTGGATTACAAGCATTCTCCTGGAACGCTCATGCTCATAATCCAAGGTTCCACTGTATTATAGATCAAACAATAACATTGAAGGTATGACACTAGACAAGCTTTCTTTTTCTGGGAACACCAGAGAGGAGATAAGAGTAATAAAGTAGACACAAAGTTGGGGAATAAAGATTTATTGGACCCATTTACTTATTTTTGGGTCAGCTGCTCTGGTAAGAGACTGAGAGATTGGAATTTTTGGACATAATTACCTGTTGGGAGATTGAAGTGATCTGTTAGGGCAGGGATATGCAATTAGCGAACCTCCAGCTGTTGCAGAACTACAAGTCCCATGAGGCATAGCAAGACTCTGACAGCCACAAGTATGTCACCCAGAGGCATGATGGGACTTTTGCAACACCTGGAGGTCTGCTAATTGCATATCCCTGTGTTGGGGGATTGAAGTGATTGTCTTGGTTTTCCAAAGTGCTAGACTTTTTGGGCTGATATATTTTTGTCATGTTATCCTAACTGCTTACTTACCTGCCCCACCATCACTGAACCCCTCCACGTATAAGGTGTACCCATCCTCCTCTGGGTTGATAGCGTTGGGGGAAAGAGCAAAATCGGCGTACTTGGCGTAGGTCCGGTTGCCTTCAAAATCACCCAGGTCTACTCTCAGCTCATACTTTTTCCGTAGAGTCAGCTGATAAATATTGTGCAGTCCTGGGGGAGGAAATAAAATATAAAGGAGATGATGTATGAAGGAATAAACTTCAATACTGCCTCTAGAAGAGGAAACAGGAGATATTTTCTAGGCAAACACTAAAGAATCTATAAACCCTCTACACGTCCCACACGTCTACACCTGCCTTTACACGCACGTGAACTTTAATGGCATCCCAGTCTTCGTCTGTAGGGTTCAATATTGAGTTGGCCCCCCCTTTGCAGCTATAACAGCTTCAACTCTTCTGGAAAGGCCGTGTACGAGAAGGCCTGGCTTGCAGTCTCCACTCTAATTCATCCCAAAGGTATTCTATCGGGTTGAGGTCAGGACTGCCTGCAGACCATTAGAGTTCCTCCACCCCAAACTCGCTCATCCATGTCTTTATGAACCTTGCTTTGTGCACTGGTCCAAATCATTTGGTGGAGGGGGGATTATGATGTGGGGTTGTTTTTCAGGGGTTGGGTTGGCCCCTTAGTTCCAGTGAAGAGAACATTTAAGGCGTCGGCATACCAAGACATTTTGGACAATTTCATGCTCCCAACTTTGTGGGAACAGTTTCCTGTTCCAACATGACTGCGCACCAGTACACAAAGCAAGGTCCATAAAGACTTGGGTGAGCGAGTTTGGGGTGGAGGAACTTGATTGGCCTGCACAGTGTTCTCACCTCAACCCGATAGAACACCTTTGGGATGAATTCGAGCGGGGACTGCGAGCCAGGCCCCAGCCTTTCTAGAAGAGTTAGAAGCTGTTATAGCTGCAAAGGGGTGGGCCAACTCAATATTGAACCCTCCGGACTAAGACTGGGATGCCATTAAAGTTCATGCGTGTGTAAATATAACATACTGTATATACTCGAGTATAAGCCAACCCGAATATAAGCCGAGGCACCTAATTTTACCACAAATTATTGACTCGAGTATAAGCCTAGGGTGAAAAATGCGCAGCTACTGTAAGTGGAAAAGAGGGTCAACAATGCCCATTTGCAGCCTCACTGTGCCCATTTGCAACCATAGGTCCCCCAAACTTCAAACTCTGTAGTTAAGGGTTCCTAGATGCCCCCTAGCTGCAGCCAAAATTTGGGGTCTCTGGACCCAACGGGTCCCGAAATGACATTGCTGAAGATGGACACAATTGACTGACTTTAGGGCCCCTTTTCTCGGGGCCACTTGGTGCTAGGAACCCAAAATTTGGTGTGCAAACCCAGTGGAACCAGCTGGGGTTCCTAGTACCAAGTGGCCCCAAGATACGGGGGCCCCAAAGCCGGTTCGGAAAATGTCAACCACTTTTCTGCAGCAGACAATGAAATTTTCCGAACCGATTTGGGGCCCCGTATCTTGGGGCACACTTGGTGCTAGGAACCCCAGCTTTGGATATGTTGTGGTGCAGGTTCCACTGGGTTTGCACCAAGGTTCCATTTGGGTTCCTAGCACCAAGTGGAGCACGAGATGGTGACAGCTCGCCACTGGAGGGTTTTGTTTTACAGATAAGTCTTTCATATTGTGATAGTATGCAATGCATACTAACACATTATGCCATTACCTTGCAGGGGGCCCGAAAGTGTTTTTTTTTTATCTTCGGGATTTGCTACCACCTTAAATAAATGAAACTTATCAAATAAGCCCCACACAAAAATCCTCCAAATAAAAAAAAGATTTTGTTTAATTGGCCCAATAAACAAAATTGTTCTGGTTTACAATTCCACATCTCCATGGTGCTGATGTGTCATAGTCCTCCGAATACAATAAACTGGCCAATGGTAGAGTATGTATAGTATCACTAGGGAAGGATTGTTAATTTATTGTGGGTATGGCCTAGAGATGCCTTTCTCAACCACGGTTCTGTGGAATCCAAGGGTTCCTCCAGATGTTTCTAGGGTTACCTTGAGCTGTGGCTGATTGATCTGATGATTCCTGCAGGGTTTTGGGTCCAGTGCCACTTGGTAGAACCAGCAGTATGACCCCAATTATCAAGCTATCTGTAAGGGTGGCATTCTCACCACCACTGTAAGGGGGGGGGGGGGCATTCTTCACACTGACCACCAATGTAGGGGGGCATTTTCCCAATGACGATGTATTCATCTTAGCAGAGGTTTTCCTGAGACCTGAAAATTATTTTAAGGGTTCCTCTGTGGATAAAAGGTTAAGAAAGGCTGGTCTAGAGTAAGTAAATGGTAAGCGTGGAGCTCAGCAGAGTAAAAGGAAAAAGTCACAGCACTTACATTTCTATATGATACACAGTGGAACCTCGGTTTACGCGGAATGCGGTTAACGAGCGCTTTGAAAAACAAGCAATTTTTTAAAAAAAATTCTGACTCGGTTTGCGAGTGTTGTCTCAGAATTCAAGCTAATGGGCTGTGCAGTACCGCATTTGGCCAGAGGTGCGGGGGCACCAGCGACACTCGGAACGGTTCAGAGCCGTTCGGAAATACTCGGATGACTGGGAAATACTCGGAAATACTCCGTTCCCAAGTGTTTCCGAGGCTTTCTGAGCTGTCCTCGAGTATTTCCAAGGCTCTCCGGCGCCCCACCCCCCCCACCTCTGGCCACATGCGGTATTGCATGTAATAGAAGTCAATGCAGAACAAATTATCTCTGTTTCCATTGACTTCTATGGGGAAACTCGCTTTGATATGCGAGTGCTTTGGATTACAAGCATTCACCTGGAACTGATTATTTCCTCGTAATCCAAGGTTCCACTGTATATGAAAAACACAATTTAGTGTACAGTATATAACAGTACCAGCCACAATTAATGGAGGAAAAGCTGTGAGTGCATCTAAACCCCGTCCTTAGCAGGAACATTATCTACAACACCGGTATGCCATTTACAAACAAACCTAAAATAGGGCAGAAAAACAATGAAATAACAAATTCAGAACTTCAATTCCAAGCGTGTTCTGGCAGCAATATTCTCAGCATGTCATCACTGTGGAATTAAAACAATCCCATTTTGTTTTCTATTTTAAGGCCACTTTTTAAAAGTAGATCATCAGTCACGTTCTGCTAAAATCTGCTTTGTTGTTCTTATTTCTCTTATATATAACTTCATATTTTCCCAATCGGAGAGGGGCCTTCTGAATTCCAGGGGCTTGTGTCCAAGATCTTAAGTTGGGCCCCATCCTTAAAGAGGAACTGCAGTCTGCTCACATAATTTGTAATAAAAACATCTTTGCCATTCTGAAGCTTCCCTCCAACCACTTTGCATATTATTTTATATATACTGTGATTCTGTACTTGCCACATATGCTGCAGAAATCTCCCTCCACTGAGTCTGGCCTAGACATGGGCACACTGAAATATTTTGTTTCGGAATTTCATTTTCGGCCGAAAAATACATTTATTTAGTTACTCCCGAAATTCTTTTTTATTTATCTTGTTTTTCGTTAAAAATTGCATTAGTCCGAAAATCCGAAATAATTAAGGTTGAATCTGTCATTGAAGGCTTATGGTGTCTGTGGTGATTCGACGGAGCAGCTAAACTGTATGACTCTGTATAGTTTAGCTGCAATTCCACCCAATTCCAGCAGCAATCTTTCCTCTCTACGTCAAAACTTTTCTCTCTACGTCAAATCTTTTCTCTACGTCAAATCTTTTCTCTCTATGTCGAATCTTTTCTCTATGTTGAATCTTTTCTCTACGTCAAATATTTTCTCTACGTCAAAACTTTTCTCTCTACGTCAAATCTTTTCTCTCTACGTCGAATCTTTTCTCTATGTCGAATCTTTTCTCTACGTCAAATCTTTTCTCTCTACGTCAAATCTTTTCTCTCTATGTCGAATCTTTTCTCTACGTCAAATATTTTCTCTACGTTGAACCTTTTCTCTACGTCAAATCTTTTCTCTCTACGTCAAATATTTTCTCTCTATGTCAAATCTTTTCTCTCCACGTTGAATCTTTTCTCTCTACGTTGAATCTTTTCTCTACGTCAAATCTTTTCTCTCTATGTCGAATCTTTTCTCCACGTGGAATCTTTTCTCTCTACGTCAAATCTTTTTTCTCTACATCAAATCTTTTCTCTCTACGTCAAATCTTTTCTCTCTACATCGAATCTTTTCTCTACGTCGAATCTTTTCTCTACGTCGAACCTTTTCTCTACGTCAAATCTTTTCTCTACGTCAAATCTTTTCTCTCTACGTCAAATCTTTTCTCTCTATGTCGAATCTTTTCTCTACGTCAAATCTTTTCTCTCCACGTTGAATCTTTTCTCTCCACGTTGAATCTTTTCTCTCTACGTTGAATCTTTTCTCTATGTCAAATCTTTTCTCTCTACGTTGAATCTTTTCTCTACGTCAAATCTTTTCTCTCTACGTTGAATCTTTTCTCTACGTCGAATCTTTTCTCTCTATGTCGAATCTTTTCTCTACGTGGAATCTTTTCTCTCTACGTCAAATCTTTTCTCTCTACGTCGAATCTTTTCTCTCTACGTCAAATCTTTTCTCTCTACGTCAAATCTTTTCTCTCTATGTCAAATCTTTTCTCTCTACGTTGAATCTTTTCTCTCTACGTCGAACCTTTTCTCTACGTCAAATCTTTTCTCTCTACGTCGAATCTTTTCTCTCTACGTCAAACCTTTTCTCTACGTCAAATCTTTTCTCTCTACGTCAAATCTTTTCTCTCTATGTCGAATCTTTTCTCTACCTCAAATCTTTTCTCTCTACGTCAAATCTTTTCTCTCTACGTCAAATCTTTTCTCTCTATGTCGAATCTTTTCTTTATGTCAAATCTTTTCTCTCTACGTTGAATCTTTTCTCTCTACGTCAAATCTTTTCTCTCTACGTTGAATCTTTTCTCTACGTCAAATCTTTTCTCTCTACGTTGAATCTTTTCTCTACGTCAAATCTTTTCTCTCTACGTTGAATCTTTTCTCTACGTGGAATCTTTTCTCTACGTCAAATCTTTTCTCTCTACGTTGAATCTTTTCTCTACGTGGAATCTTTTCTCTCTACGTCAAATCTTTTCTCTCTACGTCGAATCTTTTCTCTACGTCAAATCTTTTCTCTCTACGTCAAATCTTTTCTCTCTATGTCGAAATCTTTTCTCTCTACGTCAAATCTTTTCTCTCTACGTCAAATCTTTTCTCTCTACGTCAAATCTTTTCTCTCTACGTCAAATCTTTTCTCTCTATGTCGAATCTTTTCTCTATGTCCAATCTTTTCTCTCTACGTTGAATCTTTTCTCTACGTCAAATCTTTTCTCTCTACGTTGAATCTTTTCTCTACGTCAAATCTTTTCTCTCTACGTTGAATCTTTTCTCTACGTCAAATCTTTTCTCTCTACGTCGAATCTTTTCTCTCTACGTGGAATCTTTTCTCTCTACGTCAAATCTTTTCTCTCTACGTCAAATCTTTTCTCTCTACGTCAAATCTTTTCTCTCTACGTCAAATCTTTTCTCTCTACGTCAAATCTTTTCTCTATGTCAAATCTTTTCTCTCTACGTTGAATCTTTTCTCTCTACGTCAAATCTTTTCTCTACGTCAAATCTTTTCTCTCTACGTCAAATCTTTTCTCTACGTCAAATCTTTTCTCTCTACGTCAAATCTTTTCTCTACGTCGAATCTTTTCTCTCTACGTTGAATCTTTTCTCTCTATGTTGAACCTTTTCTCTACGTCGAACCTTTTCTCTACGTCAAATCTTTTCTCTCTACGTCAAATCTTTTCTCTCTACGTCAAATCTTTTCTCTACGTCAAATCTTTTCTCTCTACGTCAAATCTTTACTCTCTACGTCAAATCTTTTCTCTCTACGTCAAATCTTTACTCTCTATGTCAAATCGTTTCTCTCTACGTCAAATCTTTTCTCTCTACGTCGAATCTTTTCTCTACGTCAAATCTTTTCTCTCTACGTTGAATCTTTTCCCTCTCTGTCGAAACTTCTCTCTACGTCAAATCTTTTCTCTCTACGTCGAATCTTTTCTCTCTACGTCAAATCTTTTCTCTACGTTGAATCTTTTCTCTCTACGTTGAATCTTTTCTCTACGTCGAATCTTTTCTCTACGTCAAATCTTTTCTCTCTACGTCAAATCATTTCTCTCTATGTCAAATCTTTTCTCTCCACGTTGAATCTTTTCTCTCTACGTCAAATCTTTTCTCTACGTCAAATCTTTTCTCTCTACGTCAAATCTTTTCTCTCTACGTCAAATCTTTTCTCTCTATGTCGAATCTTTTCTCTATGTCCAATCTTTTCTCTCTATGTCGAATCTTTTCTCTATGTCAAATCTTTTCTCTCTACGTTGAATCTTTTCTCTACGTCAAATCTTTTCTCTCTACGTTGAATCTTTTCTCTACGTCAAATCTTTTCTCTCTACGTTGAATCTTTTCTCTACGTGGAATCTTTTCTCTACGTGGAATCTTTTCTCTCTACGTCAAATCTTTTCTCTCTACGTCAAATCTTTTCTCTCTATGTCAAATCTTTTCTCTCTATGTCAAATCTTTTCTCTATGTCAAATCTTTTCTCTCCACGTTGAATCTTTTCTCTCTACGTTGAATCTTTTCTCTACGTCAAATCTTTTCTCTCTACGTCGAATCTTTTCTCTACGTCAAATCTTTTCTCTCTACGTCGAATCTTTTCTCTACGTCGAATCTTTTCTCTCTACGTTGAATCTTTTCTCTCTATGTTGAACCTTTTCTCTACGTCGAACCTTTTCTCTACGTCAAATCTTTTCTCTCTACGTCAAATCTTTTCTCTCTATGTCAAATCTTTTCTCTACGTCAAATCTTTTCTCTCTACGTCAAATCTTTACTCTCTACGTCAAATCTTTTCTCTCTACGTCAAATCTTTACTCTCTATGTCAAATCGTTTCTCTCTACGTTGAATCTTTTCTCTACGTCAAATCTTTTCTCTACGTCAAATCTTTTCTCTCTACGTCGAATCTTTTCCCTCTCTGTCGAAACTTTTCTCTCTACGTCGAATCTTTTCTCTCTATGTCGAATCTTTTCTCTCTATGTCGAATCTTTTCTCTACGTTGAATCTTTTCTCTCTACGTTGAACCTTTTCTCTACGTCGAATCTTTTCTCTACGTCAAATCTTTTCTCTCTATGTCAAATCATTTCTCTCTACGTCAAATCTTTTCTCTATGTCAAATCTTTTCTCTCCACGTTGAATCTTTTCTCTCTACGTTGAATCTTTTCTCTACGTCAAATCTTTTCTCTCTACGTCAAATCATTTCTCTCTATGTCGAATCTTTTCTCTACGTCAAATCTTTTCTCTCTACGTTGAATCTTTTCTCTACGTCAAATCTTTTCTCTCTATTTCGAATCTTTTCTCTATGTCAAATCTTTTCTCTCTACGTCGAATCTTTTCTCTACGTGGAATCTTTTCTCTCTACGTCAAATCTTTTCTCTACGTCAAATCTTTTCTCTCTACGTTGAATCTTTTCCCTCTCTGTCGAAACTTCTCTCTACGTCGAATCTTTTCTCTCTACATCAAATCTTTTCTCTCTACATCAAATCTTTCCTCTCTATGTAGAATAATCTTGGACTAATAGAGTTAAGGTTAGGCACATTCGACCACAGGTTCAATGGGCACAGATTGTTATTGTCAGCATTGAATCTCCTATCTATATCGAACTGTTGTCACAACGAAAACGAAAATAAAGCATTTGTTTATGTCGGATCGTTCATTTTTCAGATCCTGCACTTTCGTTATCGTTTGTTAAAGAAAGTGCATTCGGACGAAAACGAATGCACATGTCTAGTCTGGCTGCATCCATTTTAACCACTTCCGGACCGCCCACCGTCGGTATACATCCAGGGCCGGACTGGCCTACCGGGATACCGGGATATTTCCCGGTAGGCTGCCTGCCCTGGGGCCGCTTTGCGGCCGCAGTGCTCCCCTGAATCCCCTCTCTTCTGCTCCTGTGATCACGGAGCTGGCCGGGTCTGTGTTCTGCGGCCGCGCACCACGCTGTAACGAGGTCCCGCCCCCATAGACCGGCTCATGTGATAGTAGATAGAATCAGTGTTCCACCTATCACACGAGCCGGTCTATGGGGGCGGGACCGTGTTACAGCGCGGTGCGCAGCCGCAGAACACAGACCCGGCCAGCTCCGTGATCACAGGAGGAGAAATGCCTGTGAGTACTCAGTACAGCCCTAACTGTGTGCCTGGATAGGGGGATCGGCAGGGGGGGGGGGGCGCATATAGAGGAAATGAGCTTTCTATATTCCTCCATGCAGTCGCTGAATGCTTGGAGGAGGGAGAGGAGGAGAATCAAGCATTCAGCGGCTGCATGGAGGAATATAGAAAGCTCATTTCCTCTATATGCCGCCCCCTGCTTCTCCTCCTATCCAACTTCTTTTACTGCCCCCCCCCTTCTCCTTGTGCTCCCCCAGTGCTCTCCTCCCCCACAAAAAATCCAGTTCTCTCCCCTCCTTGTTCTTTCTGCCTCCCCCTCTCTCCAGCTCTCCCCATCCTTCTCCAGCCCCCCCCTGCTCCCCCCCCCCTACAGTGCTCTCCAGCCCCCCCTGCTCCCCCCCCCACAGTGCTCTCCAGCCCCCCCAGCTCCCCACCCCCACCCCAGTGCTCTCCAGCTCTCCCCGTCAGTCTCCAGCTCCCACCCCAGTTCTCTCCAGCCCCCCCGTGGTCCCCACCCCCACAGTGCTCTCCAGCCCCCCCGTGCTCCCCACGCCCCACAGTGCTCTCCAGCCCCCCGTGCTCCCCACGCCCCACAGTGCTGTCCAGCCCCCCCGTGCTCCCACCCCTGTTCTTTCTGCCCCCAGTGCTCTCCAGCTCTCCCATCAGTCTCCAGCCCCCATCCCAGTGCTCTCCACCCCCCACAGTGCTGTTCAGCCCCCCCCCCCATGCTACCCAGCCCCCACCCCAGTGCTCCCCACCCCTGTTCTTTCTGCCCCAGGTGCTCTCCAGCCCCCACCCCAGTGCTCTCCACCCCTGTTATTTCTGCCCCCGGTGCTCTCCAGCCCCCACCCCAGTGCTCTCCACCCCTGCTCTTTCTGCCCCCAGTGCTCTCCAGCCCCCCCATGCTCCCCACCCCTGTTCTTTCTGCCCCCGGTGCTCTCCAGCTCCCACCCCAGTGCTCCCCCCGTGCCCCCCCCTCACAGTGCTGTCCAGCCCCCCTGTGCTTCCCACCCCTGTTCTTTCTGCCCCGGTGCTCTCCAGCCCCCATACCAATGCTCTCCACCCCTGTTCTTTCTGCCCCCGGTGCTCTCCAGCCCCCACCCCAGTGCTTTCCACCCCTGTTCTTTCTGCCCCCGGTTCTCTCCAGCCCCCACCCCAGTGCTCTCCACCCCTGTTCTTTCTGCCCCTGGTGCTCTCCAGCCCCCCCACAGTGATGTTCAGCCCCCCCATGCTCCCCACTTCTGTTCTTTCTGCCCCCAGTGCTCCCCACCCCCCACAGTGCTGTCCAGCCCCCCCGTGCTCCCCACCCCTGTTTTTTCTGCCCCCGGTGCTCTCCAGCTCCCACCCCAGTGCTCCCCACCCCCCACAGTGCTCTCCAGCCCCCCGTGCTCCCCACCCCCACAGTGCTCTCTAGCCCCCCGTGCTCCCCACCCCCCACAGTGCTGTCCAGCCCCCCCGTGCTCTCCACCCCTGTTCTTTCTGCCCCCCGGTGCTCTCCAGCCCCCACCCCAGTGCTATATATATATAAGCCCTATGTAATTTCATATCTGTCTTATCTATATATAATACACTCTTCAAATGTGCTTTAAAATGTATGGTTTTCCACTGCCCCCACCCCAAAGTGGTAGCAGTGGGGCCAGGGCAAAAAAGGTACAGACCCTCTAAAATTAATTGCAAGAACAGATAGCGCTAAGTTTTGGTTAGCATAAATGATCTGTAAATGTATTTATTTTTATTTTTTTTATGGGGGGGGGGGGGGGGCAGAATTATTATTTTTTTATGGGGGGGGGGGCAGAAAGACTTTCTAAACTTGCAAAATTCTTTTGAAATTGGAGTAAATGAGTGGAGAAACAAACAGGTAGAACTTTAGGAATTGATGTGGCAATATTTTTGATTCTGACCTTTGTAACCAGGCTCCATAGCAACAGGATAAGGGGGTAAGGGGTCTCTCACCTGGCTCTCCAGGGCCCTTATAATGTAATTCATCAGGAAGGATTTTCCCCGACGCTTCTCCCCAATAACGCAGAGCAGGTAGACGGGGTAACTCGATAACGCAGAGCTCATGAAGCAATCATACATGACCGATTCATCCAAATGTAGGCAGCCACCGCCGTCCGTCCACACCAGCTGTACCGGGTACCCGTGGTCTGAGAATACCGGAGACTCCTGGGAGGAAAGAGAGAACATCTACAATAGTGACATTATATCCGATTAAGGGCACTTAGGTGTACTTTTGCTCGTGAACTCCAGCAGTTCCCCTACTCAGACTTACAATTCCCCACACTAGACTAGACATGTGCACAACAAAAAAATTCGTTTATTTTCGTTTCGTTTTTTTTCGTTTCCGAAAAAAAAATTGTTTTTTTTTCGTTTCGTTTCCGTCGATTCGTACATGCGTAAGTCATTGTTGTTCGGATTCGTAACGATTTGTACACTCGTAAGTCGTCGTTGTTCGGATTCGTAACGATTTGTACACTCGTAAGTCGTCGTTGTTCGGATTCGTAACGATTCGTACATTCGTAAGTCGTCGTTGTTCGGATTCGTAACGATTCGTACATTCGTAACGATTCGTACATTCGTAAGTCGTCGGTGATCGTATTCGTAACGATTCGTACATTCGTAAGAGTTATTTTTTCGTTGATTCGTTTTTTCGTTAGTTTAATTTTCGGACGCATTTGTATTTATTCGTACATTCGTAACATTCGTAGATTTCGTAATCGGAGCATAATGCATAATTTGATGTAATGTACATTTTAATAATTTACGAATCGAAAAAAAAAGTTACGAATCGAAAAAAAAAAAAAAGTTACGAATCTACGAATTTTTTTGTTTAATAGAGACACGGAAAGTTACAAATCGAAAAAAAAAAAAAAAAAGTTACGAATTGAAAAAAAAGTTACGAATCGAAAAAAAAGTTACGAATGTACGAATTTTTTGGTTCAATAGAGACACGGAAAATTACAAAATCGAAAAAAAAAAAAAAAAAAAAAAAAGTTACGAATAGAAAAAAAAAGTTACGAATGTACGAATTTTTTTGTTCAATCCATTCGAAGCACGTTTAGCAGCGCCATTGTAAGGGACACGGAAAATTACCATTTCAACAAAAAAAAAAAAAGTTAACGAATGTACGAATTTTTTGGTTCAATAGAGACACGGAAAATTACAAATTAAAAAAAAAAAAAAAAAAGTTACGAATAGAAAAAAAAAAAAGTTACGAATGTACGAATTTTTTTTGTTCAATCCATTCGAAGCAAGTTTAGCAGCGCCATTGTAAGGGACACGGAAAATTACCATTTCAACAAAAAAAAAAGTTACGAATGTACGAATTTTTTTTTGTTCAATAGAGACACGGAAAATTACAAATCGAAAAAAAAATAAAAAAAAAAAAGTTACGAATTGAAAAAAAAAGTTACGAATCGAAAAAAAAAAGTTACGAATTAAAAAAAAAAAAGAACGTTACGAATCGAAAAAAAAGTTACAAATGTACGAATTTTTTTTGTTCAATAGAGACACGGAAAATTACAAAATCGAAAAAAAAAAAAAAAAATAAAAAGTTCCGAATAGAAAAAAAAAAAAAAAAGTTATGAATGTACGAATTTTTTTGTTCAATCCATTCGAAGCACGTTTAGCAGCGCCATTGTAAGGGACACGGAAAATTACCATTTCAACAAAAAAAAAAGTTACAATGTACAAATTTTTTGGTTCAATAGAGACACGGAAAATTACAAATCGAAAAAAAAAAAAAAAAGTTACGAATTGAAAAAAAAGTTACGAATCGAAAAAAAAGTTACGAATCGAAAAAAAAAGTTACGAATTGAAAAAAAAAAAGTTACGAATGTACGAATTTTTTGGTTCAATAGAGACACGGAAAAAATTACAAATCGAAAAAAAAAAAAAAAAAAAAAGTTACGAATTGAAAAAAAAGTTACGAATCGAAAAAAAAAGTTACGAATCGAAAAAAAAAAAAGTTACGAATCGAAAAAAAAAAAAAAAAAGTTACGAATCGAAAAAAAAAAGTTACGAATGTACGAATTTTTTCGTTCAATCCATTCGAAGCACGTTAAGCAGCGCCATTGTAAGGGACACGGAAAATTACCAATTCAACAAGAAAAAAAAGTTACGAATGTACAAATTTTTTTCGTTCATTTTCGTTTTTCGGACTTTCTTCATTAGTACATTTGTTGTTTCTAATTAGTTTTTTTCGGATTTTCGTTGTTTTTCGGATTCGTACGATTCGAATGATTCGTTCATTCGTACGAACGAAAATAACTAAAAAAACGAAAAACGAAAAAAAACGAAACGAATTGCACATGTCTACACTAGACCCATTAATCACATACTGCTCCCTATTACTCATACATCTAACTAAGGTGGAGCAGAGTTTTGTTCATCTTCAGAAATTTTTTTTTGAGGGTACTGGTGGGAAAAGGGGTTCCTTTAATTTTCTGAAACATCTGTGCAGTGCTAGAGGGCATAGGCCCTGGTATCCATTGTAGCAAGGTCCCTGACCCCTAGAGGCCTGATGGTGACCTCCAGAGTCAAGGAGAGCGGACATCCTTCTTTGTAAAGTGGGTTACCAGGCAAGGTGGGTGAGGTGCAAGAAGAAATGCTGGGCGCCAGTCACTTTTTGAATGCAAACAATTTGATTTATTGTCTCTTAACAGAACTGCGGGAGAGAGGGTTAGGGCCAGGACACCCTTAGTTAGAAGCAGGGGTCAAGTCCTGGGGAAAAAAGTGTGGGAACACCCACCCAAGATCCACTCGCAAGTATGCAGGAGACTGGGGGGGGGATGAAAATCAGGAGGGGTTGGCGGGGAGGAGCGCATCACGAGAGGTCTGACTAAATACAATCTCTTAGCAGCAGGGACCTGATCTACCCGTCAGCTAGCCGTGATTGACAGGTAGATCGAAGCGGAAGCTGTCATGGGGCCTCCTACTGACAATGCCTGACTGGTCAGGTGTGCGGCACTTACTATTGCGAGCCGTGTCGGCAGCTGCTGGTATAGCTCCTGCCACACGGCTCGTATACTTCAAAGTCTTGCAGGACACGGCTGCTAACGGGAACTGAGTTCCTGTTGTGGAAAAAGTACAGGAACTCCGTTCCCATGCGTTCCTGCAGGACTTGAGCCCTGGTTAGAAGCCATGCTAAATTGGCAGACTTGAGTCTTCTATAGGTAGACAGCTATACAGTGGAAGGCCTCCAGCTGGATAACACGTCTGTATAGGTAGGACCGCTGTCTACTATAGAACTAGTCTTGCAAACAGTCAATAAAAGGTAGTTGTACGTAACTCTTGGTAACACAGAACAGTCCGTTTCTTATCTCGCAGTATCCCATGTAGGTCTTCACTCACTGAGCTCCCAGTCTCTCACTAGACTTCCAGATCCCAATCGTCACCGGATCCCCCTGAGCTCTTCCACAGCTATCCCGTTGTACACTCCTCAAGCGTCACCCCCGATATCCTGATGGGTCCCTGGTTTGGCACTTGCTGAAGCTTTCCCACTTCTTCACTGTCCCCGGCTGGTGAGAAGACTGCTCTGATACTTGCTCAAGCTTACTCACTGTAGTCTCCGGTAGTAAGGTGGATGGTCCCTTAGTAGCTTCCCTTCTACCTCCGACCACAACAGGTTTCCCCGTCCGGCTGAACCTTCTCAACTTGGTTGGACTCCAATCCTAAAGTCCCAGCCCTACGCTGCTTCTCCTGCTCCTGGATAGGACCTCAGGCAGCCTAGCAGCCAGGTGTCCCCAGGATAGGCCTCAGGATTCCGGCCTAGCAACCCGGAGCAACACAACACACGTCCACCCAGACAACTGTCCAGGTGGCACAGAAACCTGATCACCTGAATGAATGAATGACTTGTATAGCGCTACCTATGCGAACTAAATCACCTCTGGGCGCTTTTGCCACTGGTGTCCATCTGTGGTATAGTGCGGTCCTTGCCCTGTGGGGTCCCGACACGCTTACAACACATACAACATACACATATTTGGCCAATTTTTATCGACAGGATCTAATTAACGTACCAGCCTGTCTTTGGCGTGTGGGAGGAAACCGGAGTAACCGGAGGAAACCCACGCAGGCACAGGGAGAACATGCAAACTCCAGGCAGAGGGTGTCGTGGTCGGGATTTGAACCAGCAACCCTATTGCTGCTAGGTGAAAGTGCTAACCACTACACTGTGCTGCCCCTGACTCCACCTGACCCCCACCTGACTCCACTCAAATAAATAGACTCTCCCAGCAGGCAAAGGGACTAAAGAAACCCCTGCCAATTGTCTGAGACACCCATCCATGCATACTCTGACCTTGTGAAGCCCCCCTTGTCATTTTAATGTCACCAGCCACAGTGCCACCTAGTGACAGAAGAGAAAAGGTGCAGCAATTCCAGATTTAGAGGGGAATCAATTGATCTTTCATCAATAAGCCAGGAAAATTACCACCAGGCAAACTAAATTTACTAGCAACCCTGCCTAAACACCAGGGTGCTACACCATAAAATAGGAAACCTACCCCCTCCTATACATCTGCCATGATTGGTTGAATTATGTTGTATTGAGTTTTGGGAATCAGCTTCTTAGGAAGCCTCAAAAACTAGTCGAATTCAGGTCTGGCCTTGTAGATCTGCACAGACCAGATGATGGATGGATGTTACTACACGATTGCCTTAGGAGGAACCTTTCTCCATCAGGGGTCCATAGAACCTCAGACGTTGGACCCCTATAGAGCCTCCTATAAAGCTGCTTTTACACCGATGTGCTGCATTTCACCTGCGACTTCCTGCACGTTGGCTGTGCTTTGCCATAGACTTCTATTATATCTTGTAGGTGTGGTGCACTTTATTAAAACGCACCAAACCCGCAGGATATAAGAGACATCTATGGCTCAGTGCAGCCAATGTGCAAGGAAGCCACTGGTGTACTGCACTGCACCTGCAGATCAGTATAAATGCAGCCTAATAGTTGTTCCCCTTTTATAGGTGCCAATATGTCCAGTGCAAAAGCCCAGTGTATGTGATGTTTAACCACCTGATTACTTTGCACTTAAACCCCCCTCGTGACCAGACCAATTTTCAGCTTTCGGCGCTGACGCACTTGGAATGACAATTGCGCGGTCATACAACACTGTACCCAAATGAAATTTTTACCATTTTTTTCCCACAAATAGAGCTTTCTTTTGGTGGTATTTAATCACAGCTGGGGTTTTTATTTTTTGCTAAACAAATAAAAAAAATGGAAAATTAAAAAAAAATAATTAAATCATGTTTAATAGTTTGTTATAAAATTTTGCAAACAGGTAATTTTTCTGCTTCATTGATATGCCTTGATGAGGCGGCACTGATGGGCACTGATAGGCTGCACTGGTGGGCACAGATAAGTCGGTACTAATGGGCACAGCAAAGATGGCACTGATGGGAACGGATGGGTGGCACCGATAGGTGGCACTGATGGGCACTGATAGGTGGCACTGATGGGCACTGGTAGGGGACACTGATGAGCACTGGTAGAGGACACTGATGAGCACTGGTAGGTGACACTGATGTGCAGCACTGGCACTGTGGGCACTGACAGATGGCACTGTGGGCACTGACAGATGGCACTGTGGGCACTGACAGATGGCACTGACAGGTGGAGCAAGTGGGCACTGACAGGTGGAGCAAGTGGGCACTTTTATTAGCCAAAGGTGGGCACCATGGACCCTGGGCATATTGCAGTGAGAGGGACTGATGTCCCTCTCACTGCCGCCGGTGATCGGCTTTTTTTTTTTTTTTCTCCTCGCGCTGTCAGCGTGAGCAGGAAAAAAAGCCGATTACCGGCTTGGTTATTATCACATGATCAGCTGTCATTGGCTGACAGCTGATCACGTGGTAAGGGGTCGGGATCGACCCCTTACTCGGATCTGTGATCCAGCGAGTCTCACAGACTCGCGGATCACAGAGCGCGCCACGCGCGCCCTTCAGGGGGCGCGCAGGCAGCTCGTTGCCGGGACGACGTCAATAGACGTCGTCCCGGCATATCAGATCCGCGCTGTAGCCGTCATTGGGCTATAGCGCATATCTCAGGTGGTTAATACACTGACCTTCCTTTCCTCCTGCAGCTTCTGCTGGCATCACTCTCCAGGCAGCCAGAAAGGTCCCAGGTGAAGTGCACTTGGCATCGCTCTACCTGGGACAGGAGTCGGTGCTACAGAAGAAGCATTGGCTTTTGTGGCTCCTGCTCTTTCCGCAGCCACCTGCATCCCCCACTGCCGGCTTGATGTTCTTGGATAATGGGTTGGCAAGCCCAGATCACACTCAATGGGTTAACAACCCCGGGCAAGAACTTCCCTGGTTTGGTGGTTGAGGGCCACATCAGAGGGCTCCAAGGGCCACATGTTGAGCACCCCTGGGTGTAGATGCTACACATCCATAAATCTACAATAGTTGGTCTTTAATTTGTTTTTCATTTGGTATTGTGAAAAGTGTAACAAGAGTAGCTAGTATATCTCAGAGTTGTTGGAGACCCCCAAAAACCTTCAAAAAGGGAGAGACCAGCTATGAACTATGGTAGAGGAACTTGTATCTAGAGTAGAAGTATAGACAGGGAAACCATTGGGTTAAGAGTTCCACTAGACTTTTATTATACTATGTGGCCAAAAGTATATGGACCCCTCCAAATGATGGCGTTTGGGTGATTTCAGTGAAGGGTTCCGTTATATGACAGCTTGCAAAGACATTGGGGTTGATTTACTAAAACTGGAGAGTGGAAAATCTGGTGCAGCTGTGCATGGGAGCCAATCAGCTTCTAACTACAGTTTATTTAAATTAAGCTTTGACAATTAAATCAGGTAGCTGATTGGTTTCTATTCAGAGCTGTACCAGATTGTGCACCCTTCAGTTTTAGTAAATCCTTTGTGTACAATTATACAATTGTGCTCTTCCAACTTTGTGGTAACAATTTGGGCGGAAGACCATTTTCTGTTCCACCATGACTGTGCCCCGTGTGCAAAGCCAGCTCCATAAAGACATGATGTGACCAGCTTGGTGTGGAGGAACTCAAGTGTCTGCTCAGACTCTGAGCACACAGGGGGAACAGTCATGGTGGAACAGAAAATGGTCTTCCGTCCAAATTGTTACCACAAAGTTGGAAGAGCACAATTGTATCAGAGCCCCGTCCTCAACCCTACAGAACACCTTTGGGTATTGGAACGCCAATTGGGAGCCAGGTCTTCTCATCCAATATCACTGACTGACCTCACTGAGCATAAATTCCCACAGACACCCTCCAAAATCTTGGGGAAAGCCTTCCAAGAAGAGAGGAGGCTGTAATGCCATAAGGGGGGGGGGGGGGGGGACACGTCCATATTAACATGCCCATAATTTTGGAAAGGATGTCCAACAAGCTTCTATTGTGATGGAGAAGTCAGCAGAAACCTTTGGCCATATAGTGTAAATATGGAATATACGTTTTATTTTAGTTGGACAATCTTAATAAACCTTCCAGCTCATAACCAACCTCCCGCCCACCCCCATACCTCCTGGGTGCTCTTCTCCTTCTCCTGCACCCCCTTCTGGATCTTGGATATGAGGTTCATCAGCCGGTAGTCCGGGGCTATCTGGTATCGGGGACATTGCGCCCGACACTCAGGGCACAGGTATCCCTCGAACTGCGGGGTGCTCCAGTGTGTGCTGATACAGCTGCGGCAGAAAGTGTGACCGCATGCGATAGAGACCGGCTCCTGGAGGTCGTCCAGACAGATGGAGCAGGTGATGTCTTCCACCAGCGAGTGCAAACTGATGTCATCCGGCGGCGAAGCATTGTTACTGCACCAAAAACAGAAGAAGAAGAAGACAATGTCACACATGGGAGGGACTTTCCACCAAAACTTCATTAGAAGGCCAAAGCTGTTTAACTTCCATACAAATAGATAAATATATCTTTGTATTTTCTATGTAAACTATCTGACCAGCTGAAGGATTCCTAAGGGTCCTTTCACACAGGGCGGATCCGGAATGATCCGCCCTGTGAACATCCGTTGCCCGCTGAGCCAGCGGATGGCAGGGCGGTCCCAGCATGCTGTGCAGGGACCGCCCTGTCAGATGAACCGCCCTGTCAGATCTCCGCTCCCTTCTATGGGGGATCGGATGAACACAGACCGTCTGTCCAAGTTCATCCGATCCGCTCTGCAGACGGATGGAAAAATAGGGTTATTCTCCGTCTGCAGAATCGGACCACAGCGGAGGCGGACGATATCAGGTGTCAGCGGATTCATCCGCTGACACCTGCTATCCCATAGGGGTGCATGTATGTCCGTTTTTCATCCGAAAACGGATGGATGAAAAAAGGACATAGGGACCGTCCGTGTGAAAGGGGCCTAAAGCTTTTCAATCAGTCTGGTGGTCCACACACCTGTGCCGGACAATACAGATTGGTCGTTGAACCCCCTGAAGACTACATTCAAACTAAGGATCCATCTCTGCCTGGTATTGGCTAAAGAGCCATGGCAAAGCCCTGAGTGGCTAGGGCAGGCCATACATGGTTTCAAATCTCTTGCTGAACCGGTCGCAATTCGAACCGTGTATGGGCAGGCTGAATGTACATGTTGATCGATCAACTTGGGTACAACCAGCATGCTGGGTTTTACCCGCAATGAATCGCCAGCGACTTCTATTGCCGCTAGCAATATTCATTGTCTTCTCCTGGCGGAGACTGCTTCCACTCCCCCCGCCCCCCCCCCCCCCCACACCACCACCAGGAGAATAGACATGTACACAATAGAAAAATTTGTTTAATTTCGGTTCGTTTTCGTTGATTCGTAACGATTCGTAATTTCGTAAGTCGTCGGTGTTCGTATTCGGACTCGTTTGTATTTTCGTAAGAGTTATTTTTTCGTTGATTCGTTTTTCCGTTAGTCTAATTTTCGTTTATTCGAAATTCATATTTTCGTACTTTCGTTATATTTTGTATTCGGACGCATTCGTATTTTCGTAGATTTAGTTACATTCGTACTTTCGTAAGATCGATTAATTCGTACTTTCGTAACATTGTTTTCGTAGATTGGTAATCGGAGCATAATTCATAATGTTATGTAATGTGTATGCTATTTACATGTTTAAGAAACAAAGAATTTCTCTCTCACAAGTCAGAACTTAACTCAAAAATCCACCGAAACACAGAGCCTCCGACCCAACCACGTTGAACATTACCAATCAACAAACAAAAAAAAAAAAAAGTTACGAATGTACAAATTTTCTCGTTCATTTTGATTTTCGTTATTTTTGAATCTTTGTTCAGTATTTTCGTTGTTTCTGTTTTCGGATTTTCATTCATTCGTAGTTTCTAATTTAATTATTTCGTATTTTTGTTGTTTTTCATATCCGTTCGATTCGATAATTCGTTAAAATTTTTACTAAATCATTTGTTCATTCGTACGATAACGAATGAACGAATATAACGAATTTTGACGAATAACGAATGCGTAACTAAAACGAATTGCACATGTCACCAGGAGAAGACAAGGGCCTGGCAGGAGGGATTCCCACATCAACACGGTCTTTGTTGATGGGGGGAATCAAGCAAATTACGATGAAAGTAAGACATTTGGTTTGTGTATAGCTGGACTAATGCCGCGTACACACGATCGGAATTCTCGTCGGAAAAAACTCTGACGGTTTTTCAGACGGAATTTCGCTCAAGCTGTCTTGCCTACACACGGTCACACCAAATTCCGACGGTCTGTAACACAGCGGCATAAAACACGTTCGACAGCACTATAAAAGGGAAGTTTAATGCTTCCGAGCATGCGTCAAATTGTTTCTGAGCATGCGTCAAATTGTTTCCGAGCATGCGTCAAATTGTTTCTGAGCATGCGTCAAATTGTTTCCGAGCATGCGTCAAATTGTTTCTGAGCATGCGTCAAATTGTTTCTGAGCATGCGTCAAATTGTTTCTGAGCATGCGTCAAATTGTTTCCGAGCATGCGTCAAATTGTTTCCGAGCATGCGTCAAATTGTTTCTGAGCATGCGTCAAATTGTTTCTGAGCATGCGTCAAATTGTTTCTGAGCATGCGCCAAATTGTTTCCGAGAATGCGTCGGAATTTTGCGTGTCGGAATTGCATACACACGATTGGAAAATCCGATAGAAAAGTCTTCCGTCGGAAAAATTAAGAACAGGTTCTCAATTCAAAGTCCGTCGGAAATTCCGACAGAAAAAGACCGATGGAGCATACACACGGAAAATTCGATGAAAAGCTCCCATCGGACTGTTTCCATCGGAAATTCCGACCGTGTGTACGCCGCAGAAGAGTGCTGCCTCTCCCTCTTGCAGTCAGATGTCTTCAGTATTAGAAAGATGTCAACTAGGATATCCCAAAAAGGTCCCTGGAGTGGTCAGAAGAATGTAAAAAAAAAATATAATAGTGTCATAAAGATGAAATAAGTCCAGGATCAAAAATCTAACGCATTTTGGGGACGCAATAACCTCTGGGTTCCGTGAAGGAGAAAAATGACCTGTTTGCTAAATTTTATCTTACAACAGCACAGGATGGATCCGGGGTACACAGCGGCCATTGCTATGACATAGATCAGTCTTGTGCTCTTTGCTGTTACAAATTTACAAAAAAAAATTCTGAATCCACTTCCAGTATACAAGCCCTGATGAAGGGGGATTATCGAGCCTTTGAAACGTGGTGGTTTTTTTTATTTCAGCTTGTAAAAAAATAAAAATAAATCCTTCCTGGACTTCTACAATGTTTGTGGCATTCTCATCCTTCTAACATTCTACTGGATGCTCCAGGGAATCTCCGGCAAGACTCAATCGTCAGACAATTGCCATGTTCTGACCCCACTCTTCTACCTTCAGAGTTGCTCTGCATTATATCAGAGGACTGTTTGTGATGTTTTTGAAAACATAAGAGCAAAAAACTTGGGATGTGACTGCAGGGACTATGATGACAACAACTGAACAGATTGGGGTCCTTTAGAAATCTTTACATTAAATGGATCTCCAATGGCTCCTCTTTTAACCACTTGCTTACCGGGCACTTTCACCCCCTTCCTGCCCAGACCAATTTTCGCTTTCAGCGATCTCACACTTTGAATGACAATTGCGCGGTCATACAACACTGTAACCAGGTGAGGTTTTTATCATTTTGTTCCCACAAATAGAGCTTTCTTTGAGTAGTATTTAATCATTGCTGGGTTTTTTATTTTTTGCTAAAAAAAAAAAAAAAAAAATAGACTGAAAATTTTGAAAAAAAATAAAAATAAAAATACTGCTTCATAGTTTGTTATAAAATTTAGCAAACAGGTCATTTTTCACCTTCACTGATAAGTGGCACTGGTGGGCACTGAGACGGCACTGATTAGGCGCCACTGGTAAGGCGGCACTGATAAAGTGGCACTGGTGGCCACTAATAGGTGGCACTGGTGGACACTAATAAGACACCACTGGTAAGGTGGCACTGATAAAATGCCACTGGTGGCCACTTATAGGTGGCACTGATGAGGCACCACTGGTAAGGCGGCACTGGCGGGCACTGATAAGACGGCACTGGTGAGCACTGGTGGGCACTGATGAGGCTCCACTGGTGGGCACTAATGAGGCTCCACTGGTAAGGTGGCACTGATAAAATGGCACTGGTGGCCACTTATAGGTGGCACTGATGAGGCACCACTGGTAAGGCGGCACTGGCGGGCACTGATAAGACGGCACTGGTGAGCACTGGTGGGCACTGATGAGGCTCCACTGGTGGGCACTAATGAGGCTCCACTGGTAAGGTGGCACTGATAAAATGGCACTGGTGGCCACTTATAGGTGGCACTGATGAGGCACCATTGGTAAGGCGGCACTGGTGAGCACTGATGAGGCACCACTGGTAAGGCAGCACTGGTGGGCACTGATAAGACGGCACTGGTGAGCACTGATGAGGCTCCACTGGTGGGCACTAATGAGGCTCCACTGGTAAGGTGGCACTGATAAAATGGCACTGGTGGCCACTTATAGGTGGCACTGATGAGGCACCACTGGTAAGGCAGCACTGGTGAGCACTGATGAGGCACCACTGGTAAGGCAGCACTGGTGGGCACTGATAAGACGGCACTGGTGAGCACTGATGAGGCTCCACTGGTGGGCACTAATGAGGCTCCACTGGTAAGGTGGCACTGATAAAATGGCACTGGTGGCCACTTATAGGTGGCACTGATGAGGCACAACTGGTAAGGCGGCACTGGTGAGCACTGATGAGGCTCCACTGGTGGGTGGCGCCAATGGGCATTGATATGCACTGGTAGGTGGCACTGCTTAGCAGCAGTGGGTGTCCGTGTGCGGGTCCCATGTCCCTCTGAAAGTAGACAGTAATCTGCTTTTTTTCTCTCCTCGCGCTGTCAGCTTCTGTCTACATCACGTGATCAGCGGCCGGGATCGGCCCTTTACTCCGATCTGTGATCAGCCAAGTCTCATTGGCCCGCTGATCACAGGGCACGCGGGCAGCACATACACGATTTAAGACTTGTGCTGTAGCCGTCTTTCGGCCATAGCGCGGCGTGAGGAGCTTAAGGGTTAGTTCACCTTCACCAAAAAACTGCCTATGCAGGTGGCCTATAGATAAAAACAAAACCGAGCAGCTTTGATAATGCCCTTCCTATAGGTGTAGATCATTTATGTACCTCCTGAAGCCTGGCTGAAAAACCCCCAGCGATGGCATCATCCCATCCTGCTTTGTTGCTAGGACGTTGATAAGACACTCCCAGCCAATTTGGACTCTCTTACGTGTGCGATCTCTGCCGTCGTCGTAGCTCTGAGCTCGGACCACACGTGTATCGGGGGTATGAGAGCTCTCTCCTGTGATGGTGGGGGTGAGTAGTAAGAGATGGCAGTGTCTTAGCAACGTCCTAGCAACAAGGCAGGGCTGGATGGGAGTTTTTGTAGCCAGGCTTTGGGAGGTATGTAAATGGCCGACACCTATAGGAAGGGCACTTATCCAACCCTGGTCAAAGCTACACATATAAACTGTGTAGCTTTGACCAGGGTTGGATAAGTGCCCTTCCTATAGGTGTCGGCCATTTACATACCCCCCGGAGCCTGGCCAACAACCTCCCAGAGGTGGAGTTATCCCGTCCTGCCTTGTTGCTAGGACGTTGCTAGGACACTCCCATTTATTACTAGCTCACAGCTAATGCAATGAGGGAGAGAGTGTGAGGGGGTCTGAACTGGGAGTGTCAGTCTTGTTGTCCTAGCAACAAGGCAGGGCGGGGTGTTGACATCTCTGGGAGTTTTTCAGGCAGGCTTCAGAAGGTATGTAAATGGCCTAAAACTTATAGCAAGGGTATTATTCATTGTGGGAGTGGGGGGGGGGGGGGTGTTCGGTGACTTCCTGGTATGTTCAGTGGGCACTACTGCCTGTCTAATATAAAATACATTGTATATAAGGAAGGATCAGTCGTAGTGATACATTGTATATAAGGAGGGATCAGTCGTAGTGATACATTGTATATAAGGAGGGATCAGTCGTAGTGATACATTGTATATAAGGAAGGGTCAGTCGTAGTGATACATTGTATATAAGGAAGGGTCAGTCGTAGTGATACATTGTATATAAGGAAGGAGCAGTCATAGTGATACATTGTATATAAGGAAGGATCAGTCGTAGTGATACATTGTATACAAGGAAGGAGCAGTCATAGTGATACATTGTATACAAGGAAGGATCAGTCGTAGTGATACATTGTATACAAGGAAGGATCAGTCGTAGTGATACATTGTATATAAGGAAGGATCAGTTGTAGTGATACATTGTATATATGGAAGGGTCAGTTGTAGTGATACATTGTATATAAGGAAGGATCAGTCGTAGTGATACATTGTATATAAAGGAAGGATCAGTCGTAGTGATACATTGTATATAAGGAAGGGTCAGTCGTAGTGATACATTGTATATAAGGAAGGATCAGTCGTAGTGATACATTGTATACAAGGAAGGATCAGTCGTAGTGATACATTGTATACAAGGAAGGATCAGTCGTAGTGATACATTGTATACAAGGAAGGATCAGTCGTAGTGATACATTGTATATAAGGAAGGATCAGTCGTAGTGATACATTGTATATAAGGAAGGATCAGTCGTAGTGATACATTGTATATAAAGGAAGGATCAGTCGTAGTGATACATTGTATATAAGGAAGGATCAGTCGTAGTGATACATTGTATACAAAGAAGGATCAGTCGTAGTGATACATTGTATATAAGGAAGGATCAGTCGTAGTGATACATTGTATACAAGGAAGGATCAGTCGTAGTGATACATTGTATATAAGGAAGGGTCAGTCGTAGTGATACATTGTATATAAGGAGGGGTCAGTCGTAGTGATACATTGTATATAAGGAAGGATCAGTCGTAGTGATACATTGTATATAAGGAAGGATCAGTCGTAGTGATACATTGTATAGAAGGAGGGATCAGTCGTAGTGATACATTGTATATAAGGAGGGATCAGTCGTAGTGATACATTGTATATAAGGAAGGGTCAGTGGTAGTGATACATTGTATATAAGGAGGGATCAGTCGTAGTGATACATTGTATATATGGAAGGGTCAGTCGTAGTGATACATTGTATATAAGGAGGGATCAGTCGTAGTGATACATTGTATATAAGGAAGGGTCAGTCGTAGTGATACATTGTATAGAAGGAGGGATCAGTCGTAGTGATACATTGTATAGAAGGAGGGATCAGTCGTAGTGATACATTGTATATAAGGAAGGGTCAGTGGTAGTGATACATTGTATATAAGGAAGGATCAGTCGTAGTGATACATTGTATATAAGGAAGGATCAGTCGTAGTGATACATTGTATATAAGGAAGGGTCAGTGGTAGTGATACATTGTATAGAAGGAGGGATCAGTCGTAGTGATACATTGTATATAAGGAGGGATCAGTCGTAGTGATACATTGTATATAAGGAGGGATCAGTCGTAGTGATACATTGTATATAAGGAAGGATCAGTCATAGTAATACATTGTATATAAGGAGGGATCAGTCGTAGTGATACGTTGTATATAAGGAAGGGTCAGTCGTAGTGATACATTGTATATAAGGAGGGATCAGTCGTAGTGATACATTGTATATAAGGAAGGATCAGTCGTAGTGATACATTGTATATAAGGAGGGATCAGTCGTAGTGATACATTGTATATATGGAAGGGTCAGTCGTAGTGATACATTGTATATAAGGAAGGATCAGTCGTAGTGATACATTGTATATAAGGAAGGATCAGTCGTAGTGATACATTGTATATAAGGAAGGATCAGTCGTAGTGATACATTGTATATAAGGAAGGGTCAGTCGTAGTGATACATTGTATATAAGGAAGGATCAGTCGTAGTGATACATTGTATATAAGGAAGGATCAGTCGTAGTGATACATTGTATATAAGGAAGGGTCGGTCACAGTGATACATTGTATATAAGGAGGGATCAGTCGTAGTGATACATTGTATAGAAGGAGGGATCAGTCGTAGTGATACATTGTATATAAGGAGGGATCAGTCGTAGTGATACATTGTATATAAGGAAGGATCAGTCGTAGTGATACATTGTATAGAAGGAGGGATCAGTCGTAGTGATACATTGTATATAAGGAGGGATCAGTCGTAGTGATACATTGTATATAAGGAAGGGTCGGTCACAGTGATACATTGTATATAAGGAGGGATCAGTCGTAGTGATACATTGTATATAAGGAAGGGTCAGTCGTAGTGATACATTGTATATAAGGAGGGATCAGTCGTAGTGATACATTGTATATAAGGAGGGATCAGTCGTAGTGATACATTGTATATAAGGAGGGATCAGTCGTGGTGATACATTGTATAGAAGGAATACAGTGATACGTTGTTGCGGTGGTCCCACCTGGGTGGTGGGGGGGTGGTCTCTCTGGCTCTGGGTGGTCTCTCTCTCCGGGGTCGTCTCTTGACTCTCTTCCTCTGGGGTTCTGTATGTCTGTTGTGTGTCTGGCTGGTGGAGGGTCTGTCTGTCCCCCTCCCGTCCTCCATGTCTGTCCTCACACAGCCGATCTCCCCACAATCTCTGCTGACATCCTGACAGGGAACTTCCTCTCCTTCTTCTTCCTGTGCTCTGGATGTGACTCCTTCCTGTGTCACACTCAGTCCCCCTCCCCCTCCCCCACACACCTTCACCCCTCCCCCTCCCCTCTCTCTGTCATTCTGCAAAGTTTTGTTTTCAATCGATCGATATTTACCCTCATCCAGTCCAGAAATTGTCATTCAAGGAGCAATCAATATTTATTATTGTTTTCATGAGATCACATCAATTATTATTACTGAATACTAATTATAACAACAACAATAATAACATTAACCCCTTCACGACGAAGGTAAAACAAATCCTGAACACCTGATTAGTGAAAGTCCGGGGGGTGGATATAAACGGAACGGACGGGGTTAATCCAGGAAAGTGTCACACTGTCACCGACTGCGGGAGCTTTGTATAGACCGGAGCTGACATTACACAGAACACAGAAAGGGGGCGCCACCAATTACTACGTAGTAGTTTATTAACCACATGAAGACCCGGCCTGTTCTAATACTTCTTGTTTACAAGTAAAGATTTGTATTTTTTGCTTGCACATGATTGGATGATAGAAATCAGCAGAGCTTCCCCTCAGATCTACAGTGACTGCACTTCCAAGTGCACTTGTAGTGCAAAGTGGATTTGGCTTTAGTAAATAAACTTTGATAACATAATGGGCTAGTATGCATCGCATACTAGCCCATTATGAAATACTTACCTTAGAACTAGGGATGGGCGAACGGTTTGGTCCGAGCATGAGTTCAACCCAAACATTGGAAGTTCGCACGTTCGCAGAACAACCAAATTATCGGGGCTGCTAGACCATTTGTTTGGCCCACCGAACGACCACAATGCACTGCGTCGCCTCACATTGCATTGGAAGCCCTGATTGGCTGAAGCAATGAAAGCTTTGCCCATTTAGGGCACAGAGCACTGTCAGAGCCATGATTGGACGCTGTCATGATGACTCTATCCAATCATGGCTCATTGCTGTTAGCCCTGCCCCACACTATAAAAGTATTCCTTTTATGGCGGCCATTTGTAGTGTGATATCGGCATAAAGAGAGAAAGAACAGTGCTACTAGAGAGTTATGGTGCTATTCTGATTCTATTGTCAGTGTAGAATATCAGTTTAGTGTGAATGTAGGGATAGTTCAGTCAGTGTGAGTGTAGTGACCGTTTAACACAGTATATTTCATTGTGTTACTGCAAGTTTAACGCAGTGCATTTCTGTGCGTTACGGCAAGGTTAACATTGTATATTTCAGTGCGTTACTTGTCGTTTAACGCATTACATTTCTGTGTGTTACTGCAAGTTTAACACCGTATATTGCAGTGTTTTACCTTCCGTTTAATGCAGTAAAGTTGAGCGCGTTACTGCAAGATTAATGCAGTATATTTTAGTGTGTTATTTTCCGTTTAATGCAGTACAGTTGAGCGCGTTACTGCAAGTTTAATGCCTTAAATTTCAGTGTGTTACCTTCTGTTTAAGCAGTATATTTCTGTGCGTTACTGCTAGTTTAACATCGTATATTTCAGTGCGTTACTTGTCGTTTAACGCAGTACATTTCTGTGTGTTACTGCAAGTTTACCACCGTATATTGCAGTGTGTTACCTTCCGTTTAATGCAGTAAAGTTGAGCGCGTTACTGCAAGATTAATGCAGTATATTTCAGTGCGTTACCTTCCGTTTAACGCAGTATATTTCTGTGCGTTAGTGCACACTTAACTCAGTTTATTTCAGTGCGTTACGTGCCATTTTAACACAGTACATTTCTGTGCATTACTACACATTTAACGCAGTATATTTCTGTGCGTTAATGTGTGCTTGACGCAGTATATTTCAGTGCATTACATGCCGTTTTAACGCACTGCATTTCTGTGCGTTACTACACAATTAACGCAGTATATTTCAGTGCGTTACTGCAAGTTTAACACAGTATATTTCAGTGCATTACATGCCGTTTTAACGCACTACATTTCTGTGCGTTACTACACAATTAACGCAGTATATTTCAGTGTGTTACTGCAATTTTAACACAGTATATTTAATTCCGTTCTCTACCGTTCAACGCTGTATATTTCAGTGCGTTATCTTCTGTTTAATCAAGTATATTTATGTTACTGCATATTTGACGCAGTATATTGCAGTGCGTCAGTGCAGTTTTACTGCAGTATAGTATAGTGTATCAGTGGAGTGTGTCTGTGTAGTGCGTACTCAAGTTAAAGAGCACTAAACACCACTTTCCATTGATTAAAGTGCATCCACGTACATATTTCCACATCTTTATTACATTTTATTAATAAGCCCCCCACCCACCAAGTCTGGGAGGATAACAAGGAGAGGCGGGTGTTCCCATGGCACTGTGAAGGGGGCCAACAGCGTATGTGTCCACAGGCAAAGGTGGACATGGTCAGTCCTCAGGCAAGGCATAATTTCCTCTGTTTAGTGGTGTTGCCCATGCTATCCAGCCACAGCATGCAGAGGAGGTGGTGGACTGGCTTACTAAACTATCCTCATCCTCCGTCACCCAAGCATAGACCAGTGTGCAGTCCACCGCAGCTGCCAGAGTGGTTAAACCTGCCTCCTTGTCCACAGCTATTCCTGCTATAGCCCCAGCATCGGGCATGGAGGAGTCAGCTGAGTTATTTGAACCCAGCGTCAGCCATTTGCCCCTTGACGATGCACAGACATTACTTGATTCAAATGTTGGTTCTGAGGTTGAGGTTGAGGGAGACAGGAACATGAGCCTACAGAGAGGGGAGAACACTGGTACACAAACTGGCAGTCATGTGCCCCCAGTAGCAGCGTATTGCCGAGTTGTCTCCTGTGGTAATAAGGATGGAGGAGATGATGAGGTCACTGATGCCACTTGGGTGCCAGATAGAGCAGGTCCTTGCAGCACATCTGTCAGCAGCACACCACCAGCTGTAGACTATAGCCGGAAAATTTCTCTGCCCCATGTGCTGCAGCGAAAAAAAAAATACAGTCCCTGCCAATCACATGCCCAGTGTCTAAATGCAAGCTTGTCAAAGCTGCTGGCTCTACAACTTCTGCCTTTCCGTTTGGTGGATTCTTCCCCTTCTGTAAATTTGCAGAATGTGCTGTACCACAATGGCAGGTTCCCAGTCGCGATTTATTTTCATGTAAGGCCATTCCAGCTATGTACCATCACGTGGAAGGCAATGTTGTGGCATCGTTGGGCAAGACACATGGTCCAGCAAGCATGGGCAGGGACGATATATTTTGTTTACAGCACACTGGGTAATACTGCTTGCAACTTGGAAGGATGCAGGACAGGGCTCAGTCCTGCTGCTTTTTGTGCCCCCACATCTCCATACAGCTGGTGGTGATGATGTGAGATTTGCCAGCTCTACCCCCTCCTCCTCCTCCTCCCCCTCCATGCCCTCCTCTGCTGAATTGTCCTATGAACCACAAGTACCCCCTAAGCATTCAAGTGGCTATTCAATGAGTCAAGCTAAAAGGTGCCATGCAATGCTTCAGCTGGTGTGTCCAGGGGACAGGAACCACACCGGAGCAGAGATTCTTGCAGCTCTGCAGGGGCAGGCCCAGAAGTGGTTCACGCCACACCAGCTGGAGCCAGGAATGGTGGTGTGTGATAATGGCACAAACCTCCTGTCTGCCCTTAGCCAGGGAAAATTGACACATGTGCCATGCTTGGCACATGTTCTCAATTTGGTGGTGCAGCGTTTCCTAAATAGGTACCCAGGGTTGGAAGATCAGCTAAAGCAGGCCAGAAGAGTGTGTAGCCATTTCAGGCGGGCATACACAGCCAGTGCTCAGTTGGCTAAAATTCAGCGGGAATTCCACCTGCCCGTAAACCGACTGATTTGTGACATGCCCACCAGTTGGAACTCGATTTTGGCAATACAGCAGCAGCTGCACATGCAGCAGAGGGCCATCAACAAGTGCCTGTGTGAGTGTGGCACAACGTCAGTCTCAGGCCGGCTCGGCAATTTTTCCCCACACCAATGGCTGCTCATAAAGGATGCATTCACTATACTGTCACCACTTGAGAAGGCTCACATTTGGTTCACCCTCGATCTGATCCTCAAGGAAAGCATACATGTCACAAGATGTACACCGAGTCGCTATAAACTAAAAAATGAGCGACAATTTTGAAAAAAAAACATTATTTTTAACTTTTTGCGATAATAAATATCCCCCAAAAATATATAAAAAATTTTTTTTTTTCCTCAGTTTAGGCCGATACGTATTCTTCTACATATTTGTTTACAACCACTTTAAGTACAATTTTGAATATCTTATATGCAGCTTGGACCCTATATCCCCTCTGTGGTCGCCTATTCAGCTGTCAAGAGCTTTACTGCATGGGTATCAATTATCATTAAATAATTGCAGGTATGCAAAATTAAATATGTATAACCATGGGTGTAGCATAAGGGGTTGCAGTGGCATAAGGGGTTGCAGTGGTCACAATCACAACCTAGGCTCCAGGGGGCCCCCTGCAGCCTCCCTGTCATATTATCATATCCAGCTCCGATCTGCCCTAGGGCCCCACAGCCACGCTCTGGTACTGGGCTTCTACTTTGCCTTCCACAGTACACACCCCTCTGTTCCCATTGGCTGGGGAGAAGCTGTGAGGCATTTCCTGAATGGAGAGGAGCATGAGGTGAGACCATCCCAGGATGGGGAAGTGTCTGTGCTGTGTGCTGGCAACATGGAATGGTAACCGATCAGCGAGGCAAGAGGAGGAGAGTGCCGCCCTGTAGCCACGATGGGACCGATGTCACTGGTGAGGTATGACACTGCTTAGTGTCTCCTAATCACCAGCTGGGATTCTCTGTACCCCCCTACCCGGGGATTACTACTTACACTACTTGCCTGACAACTGGGGAAAAGACACACACCTCCGGGAGGAGACCTTCCCCCAACACCTGCCAACACTAAAAGAGAAACCTTCAGAAATTGCTAAAACAAATCACTTAACACCTCCTCGGGTGCTGCTGAAGGGCTGCAGGCTCCAGATTTTGTCACATGGCTTTGCCCTCCAGATCTAAGTTGTCTGATTCTCCAGCGGTGCTCCCTGTCATCTGATTCTCCAGCGGTGATCCCTGTCCTCTGATTCTCCAGCGGTGATCCCTGTCCTCTGATTCTCCAGTGGGAATCCCTGTCCTCTGATTCTCCAGTGGGAATCCCTGTCCTCTGATTCTCCAGCGGTGATCCCTGTCCTCTGATTCTCCGGCGGTGATCCCTGTCCTCTGATTCTCCAGTGGGAATCCCTGTCCTCTGACTCTCCAGCGGTGATCCCTGTCCTCTGATTCTCCAGCGGTGATCCCTGTCCTCTGATTCTCCAGCGGTGATCCCTGTCCTCTGATTCTCCAGCGGTGATCCCTGTCCTCTGATTCTCCAGCGGTGATCCCTGTCCTCTGATTCTCCAGCGGTGATCCCTTTCCTCTGATTCTACAGGGGTGATCCCTTTCCTCTGATTCTACAGGGGTGATCCCTTTCCTCTGATTCTCCAGCGGTGATCCCTTTCCTCTGATTCTACAGGGGTGATCCCTTTCCTCTGATTCTACAGGGGTGATCCCTTTCCTCTGATTCTACAGGGGTGATCCCTGTCCTCTGATTCTCCAGCGGTGATCCCTGTCCTCTGATTCTCCAGCGGTGATCCCTGTCCTCTGATTCTCCAGCGGTGATCCCTGTCCTCTGATGTAAAGAGGAACTCTGGGAACTCAAAACTTTTAAGCCACTTTAACCACTTGCCGACCGGCGCACGACGATATACGTCGACAGAATGGCACGTACAGGCAGGAGGGCGTATATATAAGTCCCTCCTTTAGCCTGTCCGTGCCATCGGGAGCGCGCCGGGAGCGGCGCGCTCCCGCGCCGGGAGCGGCGAGCTCCCGCGCCGGTCGGGACCCCCGTGAGTCCGATCGCGGTCCCCGCGATCGTCTCACGGTGCGGCTGAACGGGGAGATGCCGAGATAAACAGCATCTCCCCGTTCTGCCTAGCAACTAGTGATGCCGATCTCTTTTCCCTGTGATTGGAGCAGAGATCATCATTCACTAGCTGACAACCACGCCCCCCCACAGTAAAAAAACACACCCCTAGGCATACTTAACTCTTACACTGCCACCTAGTGGTTAACCCCTTCACTGCCAGTGTCATTTATACAGAAATCAATGCATTTAAATGCATTAATTGCTGTAAAAAATGACAATGGTCCCAAAAATGTGTAAAAAATGTACGATGTGTCCGCCATAATGTCGCAGTCACAAAAAAAATCGCAGATCTCCGCCATTACTAATAAAAAAAAAAAAATATTAATAAAAATGCTGTAAAACTATCCCCTATCTTGTAAACGCTATAACTTCTGCGCAAACCGATCAATAATCGCATATTGCGATTTTTTTTACCAAAAATATGTAGAAGAATACGTATCGGCCTAAACTGAGGAAAAAAAATGTTTTTTTTTATATATTTTTTGGGGATATTTATTATAGCAAAAAATAAAAAATAATGCATTTTTTTTTCAAAATTGTCGCTCTATTTTTGTTTATAGCGCAAAAAATAAAAACCGCAGGGGCGATCAAATACCACCAAAAGAAAGCTCTATTTGTGGGGAAAAAAGGACGTCAATTTTGTTTGGGAGCCACGTCGCACGACCGCGCAATTGTCAGTTAAAGCGACGCAGTGCCGAATCGCAAAAAGGGGCCTGGTCCTTTGGCTCCAAATTGGTCCGGTCTGAAAGTGGTTAAGTATCTTGGCGCGCGGTGGATGTATTTGCACGCACGTTGGAAGTAGTGGGGGGCCCAGGCCAACTTTTGCATCGGGGCCCACAAGCTTCAAGCTACGCCTCGGTGTATAACGATCATGAATCAGCCACTGTTCTGCTGGATGTAATAGTATAATGAAATATTTTATTTATAATTGAAGTGTGTATACAATTAATAATTATGCATGTACTGTTTTTGTTTATGAAAAAAAGTTTGATTATGTAAAATCAGTACAAATTTCTTATGAATTGTCTACTGCTTTTTAGATTGATGCATATACTCCTGAGGAAGCTGTGTAACAAATTGTGCGAAAGCTGTCGAGTGGAAGCATCCATTGTCACACGAAATGTGATATGTGTGTTTGTTGAAACCCATCAATTTTATCAAATGATGTACAATAAATATTCAAAAATTTTTTTAACATATTTTGTATTTATTGACACCTATAAAGTCCCCCAAATTCTTTATATTTTCTCTAACCAATATTGGGATGTGGTGCCAATTTGTTCTTTCTTCATCTAGAACTAAATAGTAGCTAATTAATGTCAATATACTGTACGCATAGTAATAGTTTTTAGATAATAAACCAATAAAGCAAACAGTTCAGAAATAAAGTAATTCAATAATGCAACATTTCCAAGAATGGTGTCAGTCATTCTTGTCCACCAGATGTTGGGTGTCTTCTGGGGTCGGCTCTGGACTGCACTCAGCTTTATGTTTTTTTTATTATTTTTCACGTGCATAAAATACACCGACGCCTGCTCCAATAGCCACTCCCACAGTCGCCCCAATCCCAGCTCCTGCTGGGCCCGCAATCCCACCGGCACAGCCCAGGACTCCGCCTCCTACAACACAGCGAAAACCCACCGAGTACTTGTTGAAGAGCTTTGAATATTCAGTGCAGAAACGTTCTTGTTTTCCTTCCAACAGAGATCTCATCTCTTTCATGAACGCCTCCTTCTCCTCATTGTTACCTACTTTCAAGGTTTTCTCATATTGATTCAGAAGAGCTTTAATCCGCTGGCTGACCCTGGTCCTCATTTCAGATGGCCACACTCCAAGGACCTTGAACGGAGAAGCAGGGAGCTGTAGGAGAAAAGGACAGTGAAATGATGACATGTTGTAAATGACATGTTCAGGGGCGGCCACTTGGGCACTTCCCGAGGGCCCCGGGCCACTAGGGGGCCCCATCAGAGTTGCCAGCCTCAGTAAAACCAGTATGTAAAAGTACAGTATGGGACAGTATGTAAAAATCTGTGTTTTTTTTTTACATCCGTTTCTGAAATATCCCTTACCGACATCCTTTTGGTCTAAAAATCCAGAGATTATAGCTGCCCCACCTCTCCAGTACCTTCTCAGCCAATAGAAACATGTCTGTGTATACTGTGTGTACATGTATGTGTATACTGTGTGTACATGTATGTGTATACTGTGTGTACATGTGTGTGTATACTGTGTGTACATGTATATGTATACTGTGTGTACATGTATGTGTATACTGTGTGTGTGTATACTGTGTGTACATGTATGTGTATACTGTGTGTGTGTATACTGTGTGTACATGTATGTGTATACTGTGTGGCCCCATAATCTCTGATTGCCTGGGGGCCCCATAATCTCCTATTGCCCGGGGGCCCCATGAGTTGTCAGTCCGCCCCTGGACATGTTGTATTTGTCCAGCTTGGAATGGAAAAAGAAAATTCGGTGCCATGACAATGGCATCAAGCCCAAAATTTTGTAAAAGGAACAGGTGAGCTAAGAGTAAAAATAAAGGCAGCATGTGTCACATTAAAAAATAGAAAGATAGGGAATCAGGGGTGTTCAGCGTAGACGTGGGCGCCGTCAATACATTTGTTTTGTTCCGTTCCGTATTAGAATTAATTCGTATTTGGTATCCGATATTCAATTTGGATTCTAACGAAATACGAATTTTGTTAGGTTTGTTAACTTTTCGTAACAATTACGATTGTTCGTTATGATGAATTTATCATTATGAGAGGCTCCCTCCATCCCTGTGCTGTGCTCATTATGAGGGGCTCCCCCATCCCTGTGCTGTGCTCATTATGAGGGGCTCCCACCATCCCTGTGCCCATTATAAGGGGCCCCCACCATCCCTGAGCTGTGCCCATTATGAGGGGCCCCCACCATCCCTGTGCTGTGCCCATTATGAGGGGCCCCCACCATCCCTGTGCTGTGCTCATTATGAGGGGCTCCCCCATCCCTGTGCTGTGCTCATTATGAGGGGCTCCCCCATCCCTGTGCTGTGCCCATTATGAGGGGCTCCCCCATCCCTGTGCTGTGCTCATTATGAGGGGCTCCCCCCATCCCTGTGCTGTGCTCATTATGAGGGGCTCCCCCATCCCTGTGCTGTGCTCATTGTGAGGGGCCCCCACCATCCCTGTGCTGTGCTCATTATGAGGGGCTCCCACCATCCCTGTGCCCATTATAAGGGGCCCCCACCATCCCTGAGCTGTGCCCATTATGAGGGGCCCCCACCATCCCTGTGCTGTGCCCATTATGAGGGGCCCCCACCATCCCTGTGCTGTGCTCATTATGAGGGGCTCCCCCCATCCCTGTGCTGTGCCCATTATGAGGGGCTCCCCCCATCCCTGTGCTGTGCCCATTATGAGGGGCCCCCAACATCCCTGTGCTGTGCCCATTATGAGGGGCTCCCACCATCCCTGTGCTGTGCTCATTATGAGGGGCCCCCAACATCCCTGTGCTGTGCCCATTATGAGGGGCTCCCACCATCCCTGTGCTGTGATGACTTCCTGGGTTTTTAACTTTTAGGTTCGTTAACTTTTCGTAACAATTACGAATGTTCGTTAGGAATTTGGATCCGAAATTCATAAATGAAATTTCGTACAAAATTCGGAAGCATAGCAATTTGTATTTCGGATCCACCCGAATGTACGAATTTACGGAAATTCGGACGAATTTTCGATTCGTACGAAACTAATCGCACATGTCTAGTTTAGCGGCGACCCCTTAGTACAGTGATGGCAAACTTTGGCACCCCAGATGTTTGAGAACTACATTTCCCATGATGCTTCATGCACTCTGCAGTGTAGTTGAGCGTCATGGGAAATATAGTTTCAAAACATCTGCAGTGCCAATTTACGAAAGGCAAATCCACTTTGCACTGAACTTGGAAGTGCAGTCGCTCTAAATCTAAGGGGTAGATCTGAAATGATGGGAAGCTCTGCTGATTTTATCGTCCAATCATGTGCAAGCTAAAATGAGCGACAATTTTGAAAAACATTATTTTTTACTTTCTGCTATAAAACATATCCAATAAAAAAATAAAAATGTCTTCATCAATTTAGGCCAATATGTATTCTACTACATATTTTTGTTAAAAAAAAAAAAAAAATCCCAATACGTGTATATTGATTGGTTTGCACAAAAGTTACAGCATCGACAAACTATGCCCCGTTTACATAGCCAGAATGGCGGTCTGCTTTTCTCCTGAACAGTCGTCGGATCCCGACAGACATCGCGTCCGCCGGACCCACTGATTGGCTCCTGCTGAGTCTAATCACATTAGGAGTGGGTCGCTGGCAGCGGCACGTGCGCTCCCCAGACCTGGAACTGTCAGATCACGTACCAGGTACGTGATCTGGTGCAGAGCGGCCGCCCTGCCGCCGTTAATCTACGCTGGGCGGACGCTAAGTGGTTAAAAAAACATTAAGCAAACATTTCTGAATTCTCCAACTAGAAGTTATGAACTCTACCTCTTTGTGGGCACTAGCATGGTGTAAACTCTGTTACATTCCTATCTGAGAGGGGCAGCGAGTGATGGACATTTTTTTTTTTAGAAGTCATAATCACAACAGCAGATGCTGTGATCTTTGCGTGCTTACATCAAAACAAGTGGTGGCCAGAGGCGGCTCTCTAAGTAGGCAAATTAGGCGATAGCCTCAGGCCTCGCAGTGACAGGGGCCTCGCACGGCCAGCTAGTTTACCTAATTAGAGAGCCGCCTCTTCCAGCAGCACAGTCCTGAGTCCTCTCACTCTGCTACAGGGAGAGATAACAGGCTGCGAGTGAAAGTTACTGTGTGATCGGAGCTCACGTACAGCTCCGGATCACAGACAAGGAGAGACGCTCAGCAGAGTCAGCTCTGACAGATCTCCCCCTCCCCCTGCTGCCTGCACAGCCAGACAGGAGAGGAGAGAGCTGCTTCTGCTCCTCTTCCTCCAGCCCTCTCCTCCTGTGTCTGCCCCGCCCACTCTCCTCGGCAGTGTTCTCTGTTCTGCCTCAGAGAAGGAGATGTGGGCGGGAAGATTCATGCTGAAGCCCAGAAAACAAGAAAAGGTAAAGGGCAGTCTGATCCATCCATCCATCCAGTCCATCCTGCCTCCCAGTGAGTACACTGATGTAGGGGATGCCCTTCCTTCCATTCTTCCTCCATCCCCCTTGCTTTCTATCTTTCCTTCCTTCTTTACTTCCTTTCTCTTTCTTTCTTTCTTTCTTTCTTTTCTTTCTTTCTTTCTTTCTTTCCTTCTCTTTCTTTCTCTTTCTTTCTCTCTCTCTTTCCTTCCACCTTTCCTTCCTTTCTCTTCCTTTCTCTCTTTCTTTTCTTCCACCTTTCCTTCCTTGCTCTTTGTTTCTTTCTTTCCTTCCATCTTTCCTTCCTCTCTTTCTTTCTTTCTTTCTTCTTTCTTTCTCTCTCTTTCTTTGCATCTGTCCTTCCACCTTTCCTTCCTTTCTCTTTCTTTCGTTCTCTCTTTCTTTCCTTCCTCTTTCTTTCTTTCCTTCCATCTTTTCTTTCTTTCTTTCTTTCTCTCTTTCTTTCCTTCCACCTTTCCTTCCTTTCTATTTCTTTCTTTCTTTCCTTCCATCTTTCATTCCTCTCTTTCTTTCTTTCTCTCTCTTTCTTTCCATCTGTCCTTCCACCTTTCCTTCCTTTTCTCTTTCTTTCTCTCTTTCTTTAATTCCACCTTTCCTTCCTTTCTCTTTCTTTTTTTATTTCCTTCCATCTTTTCTTTCCTCTCTTCCTTTCTCTTTCTTTCCATCTGTCCTTCCACCTTTCCTTCCTTTCTCTTGCTTTCTCTCTCTCTTTCTTTCCTTCCATCTTTCCTTCCTTTCTCTTTCTTTCCTTCCATCTTTTCTCTTTCTTTCTTTCTTTCTTTCTCTCTTTCTTTCCTTCCACATTTCCTTCCTTTTTCTTTCTTTATTTCTTTCTTTCCTTCCATCTTTCCTTCTCTTTCGTTCTTTCCTTTCATATTTTTCTTTCTTTCTTTCCTTCTTTCTTTCCTTCTTTCTTTCCTTCTTTCTTTCCTACCATCTTTCTTTCTTTATTTTCTTTCTTTCCTTCTCTCTTTCTTTCCTTCCATCTTTCTCTTTCTTTATTTTTTTTCTCTTTCTTTCCTTTCTCTTTGCTCTCTTTGCTTTTTTGTTTCTTTCTTTCTTTCCTTCCATCTTTCCTTCCTCTCTTTCTTTCTTCCTCTCTCTTTCTTTCTTTCCATCTTTCCTTCCACCTTTCCTTCCATTCCCTTTCTTTCCTTCCATCTTTCCTTCCTTTCTTTCCATCTTTCCTTCCTTTCTCTTTCTTTCTTTCCTTTCATATTTTCTTTCTTTCTTTCCTTCCATCTTTCCTTCCTCTCTTTCTTTCTTCCTCTCTCTTTCTTTCTTTCCATCTTTCCTTCCACCTTTCCTTCCATTCCCTTTCTTTCCTTCCATCTTTCCTTCCTTTCTTTCCATCTTTCCTTCCTTCCTCTTTCTTTCTTTCCTTTCATATTTTCTTTCTTTCTTTCCTCTTTATTTCTTTCCATCTTTCCTTCCACCTTCCCTTCCGTTCTCTTTCTTTCTTTCCTTCCATCTCTCCTTCTCTTTCATTCTTTCCTTTCATATTTTTTTCGTTCTTTCCTTTCATATTTCTTTCTTTCCTTCTTTCTTTCCTACCATCTTTCCTTCTTTCTTTCCTACCATCTTTCTTCCTTTCCTACCACCTTTCTTTCTTTCTTTCTTTCTTTCTTTCTTTTTCTTTCTCTCTTTCTTTCTTTCTTTCTTTCTTTCTTTCTTTCTTTCTTTCTCTTTCTCTCTTTCTTTCTTTCTTTCCATCTTTCCTTCCACCTTTCCTTCCTTTCTCTTTATTTCTTTCTCTCTTTCTTTCCTTCCACCTTTCCTTCTATTCTCTTTCTTTCCTTCCACCTTTCCTTCCTTCCTTTCTCTTTCTCTCTTTCTTTCCTTCCTTTCTCTTTCTTTATTTCCTTCCATCTCTCCTTCTCTTTCATTCTTTCCTTTCATATTTTTTTCGTTCTTTCCTTTCATATTTCTTTCCTTCTTTCTTTATTTTCTTTCTTTTCTTTCTTTCCTACCATCTTTCTTTCTTTCTTTATTTTCTTTCTTTCCTTCTCTCTTTCTTTCTTTCCTTCCATCTTTCTCTTTCTTTCTTTCTTTCTTTCTCTTTATTTCTTTCCATCTTTCCTTCCACCTTTCCTTCCTTTCTCTTTCTTTCTTTCCTTCCATCTCTCCTTCTCTTTTGTTCTTTCCTTTCATATTATTTTCTTTCTTTCTCTTTCTGTGACAGCCTGCCCCCTGTACTGTACTGTGTCCACTTACCTACCCCCTGTACTGTCCCCTATACCTTACCCTCCTAATACAGTTCATTTTCATTCCTTGATTATTTTTTCCCATTATGGGAGTGATTGGGGCCTCATGTCTAAGTTTTGCCTAAGGCCTCACAAAGTCTAGAGCCGCCTCTGGCGGTGGCGCCTAGGCTAGGTGTATGTGTAAAGCGTTAACTGCCAAATGGACCTGCCCCCAGTTATGATCACTTTCAGTCTGCCAGTGCTTAGATTGATGTCCCAGATCAGGGAAATCTCTGTGAAAGGTCCGAGAGAGTAATTGTTACACTAATATTCTATTGGCAAGTATTGAAAATTCATAAACAAAAAAACACATATAGGAATATCAGGTAATGAGTGTTCTGATTTGTTACCTGCTGCTCCAAGAATTTCTCAAATTCCTTTTCAATGGCTTTCATGTTTTTGGAGTTTTCATATGAAAAGAACACCTGGTGAGAGAATTGGACACTTACCTCAGTAAATGAAGGAAGACAACATTACATCTCAGCTTGCAAAGACTATCCAATCAGATGCAAAGAAAATACATTTTTTAAAATTTTTTTTTGGATGATTAACCACTTTCAGCCCCGGACCATTTTGCTGGCTTAAGACCACACTACTTTTTGCGATCCGGCACTGCGTCGCTTTAACTGACAATTGCGCGGTCGTGCACGGTGGCTCCCAAACAAAATTGCCGTCCTTTTTTCCCCACAAATAGAGCTTTCTTTTGGTGGTATTTGATCGCCCCTGCGTTTTTTATTTTTTGCGCTATAAGCAAAAAAAGAGCGTAAATTTTGAAAAAAACGCATTATCTTTTAATTTTTGTAATAAATATCCCCCAAAAATATATATACAATTTTTTTTTTCCTCAGTTTAGGCCGATACATATTCTTCTACATATTTTTGGTAAAAAAAATCTCAATAAGCGATTATTGATTGGTTTGCGCAGAAGTTATAGCGTTTACAAAATAGGGGATAGTTTTATAGCATTTTTTATTAATAATTTTTTTTTTAATCAGCGATTTTTATTGTGACTGCGACATTATGGCGGACACATCGGACATTCCTGTGTAAATGACACTGGCAGTGAAGGGGTTAACCACTAGGTGGCAGTGTAGGGGCTAAGTGTATCTAGAGGCGTGTTTCTAACTGTGGGGGGGGCGTGGCTGTAAGCTAGTGAATGCCGATCTCTGCTCCAATTCTCAGGGAGCAGAGATCGGCGTCACTAGTTGCTAGGCAGAACGGGGAGATGCTGCTTATTTCCTCATCTCCCCGTTCAGCCTTCCCGTGAGACGATCGCGGGTGTCCCCGCGGCGATCAAGTCTGCGGGACCCGCGACCGGACTCACGGGGGTCCCAACGAGCTCGATGGCACGACGGCATCTTAAAGGGGACGTACCTGTACGCCCTTATGCCTGTCCGTGCCATTCTGTCGACGTACATCGTCGTGCGCCGGTCGGGAAGCGGTTAACACTTCCCACCTGTAGGCGGTATATACAGTTATTGTATTATGTTATGTCATTTGGACACGGGCACAAGGATCAAGGATGGGAGATCCCATCTGCGGGCGTCATATAGATAAGATAACATTGGATGAGTTCAGGGGCAGCATGAGGCCTAAAAGTTCGCAACTCTTGGAAAATCCGAAACTATTATAGGAAACTCATCTAAAAAGGTTTTATTTTTTTACAAGTTTGTTGTTTTTTTTATTTTTTATGATATAATATTTTACATAGAGATCACATGAAGTGTCTATTATATACACACATTTCTAATATATTGTAATAATTACCTGCAGAGTGGTAGAAAATCTGTGCCGTTTACTTTGTAACTGGATGACAAACTCCTATAAGATAAAACATTGCGTCATTGTCGGAATTCAAAGCCTCAGCCCAGCAAGAGCTCGAGTATTCCTCCTGGGTGGGCTTAGTATAAACAGAAAGACACTTCAATAAACGTAATCAGAACAGATAATGTCCAGATAAGATAATGTATATGTCCAAGGCTACTTTCACACTGCGCTGTTGCCAAAGTGCGGTAAAAAAATGCATATGCGTTTTCGCCATGTTTTGATCGCATTTTTTGCTGCTTTTCTGGTTCCTTTTGCATCGGTGAAAAAAGGAAATAAAAAAAAAATATTTTAGAGGGGGGCGGGGGTAGTTTTTTTTTTTTACCGCACCAAACATACACCAAAAATGCAGCTTGCAGGACTTTGAAAAAAGCAACTGACCAGTGCGATGCGCTCCATAGGATTTAATGGTCATGGCCTTTTCTTCCACCCTTTTTTATGCAAAAACGAAAAAAATAAATAAAAATAAACTGACCTGTGTGCAAAGCAGTGACTTTATGGTACTATGGGATTGGAGTATGAAAATAGAACGGGGGGGGGGGGGTATACAGACTTTCCTACCCATCATTCTGCTCTTGGACAGCCAACATCTGCCTTGTAGACATGTGCAATTCGTTAAATATTCAGAATATTCGTAAATTCGAATATTAAAGCGGTTCTGCACTGTGTTTTTTTTTTTGGGGGGGATACAATGCCTAGGATTACTAGGTAAATTGGGGGACTCACGTGTTCCATCTTTTTAATCAATAGCAGCCGGTTTTCCTCCAATAAAATTATTTATATAATTATTTTATGCTGGGGGCCATCTTGCCTGTGGGCATGTGAAACCCCACAGGCACTTTAGATGGCCCAGCATGCACCGCCGTTACTGCGCCGAGCTCGCGCGTGCGCAGTAACGGCAAAGTGCAGCTCACGTTCTCCGAAATCTCGCGAGATGTCGGCACATCTGCCGACATCTCGCGAGATTTCGGAAGATGTGCCCGAAATCTCGCGAGATTTCGGAAGATGTGTCCGAAATCTCGCGAGATTTCGGAAGATGTGTCCGAAATCTCGCGAGACTTCGGAAGATGTGGCCGAAATCTCGCGAGATCTCGGAAGATGCCCGCACAGACTCGTGGTATCAATGACACCAGATCCCAGGAGACAGTGCGGCCTGACGACGGTCGACAGAGACCCCGCCCACCCCCGCAGAGACAGAGGACAGGAAGTCAGCGATTATCAATGTAAGTGAAAAAAAAACAAAACACATTTCATTTAGTACTCTTTGCCTGATTTGGAAGGCAAAGAGATTTACTAAATGAAATGTGTGCAGAACCGCTTTAAAAAATTTGTAAATTCGTACATTCATTAATTTGTTAATTCGGAAATTCGAAAATAATAATTACCTAATAATAACTTAACTATTAAATTATAGGTACTGTAATTTCCTTTCAAATTTGTCCGTTAGTGAATGTAACAAATACAAATTTATCTCAAATTACGAATTATCTGAAATAACAAATGTTGTATCTAAACGAATGGAACGTAATGAATTAATAATAATAAATAACAATAATAAAAAACTTTTTATTATTATTATTTGATATTAATTTGTTCCCTTCCATTTGTTTAGATTTGGATACATTTGTATTTGTTACCTTCACTAACGGACAAATTTTGAAAGGAAATTACAATACCTATACCTAATTTAATAGTTAGTTACTTTTTCAGATTTTCTAATTTTTGCATTTTCTAATTTCCAAATTTCCGAATTTTCTAATTTACGAATGTACGAATTTACTAATATGAATTTTCTAATTTACGAATGTACAAATTTACGAATGTGCGAATTTACGAATTCACGAATTGCGATCATAACGACTGACCCGAAAAACAAAAAAAATTAAAAATTTATGAAATGAAAACTAAAATTAACAAATTTTTTGGCAGTGCACATGTCTACTGCCTTGACGTATTCCATGGTGATGGATTATTGCACTTTTCCCTATCACTATGGATTATTGCATCCAACCACCCCCCCCCCCCCCATTTGAGCTGCAATAAAAGCGGCAAGTTCTGCCTAGCAACCAGATGTCATGGATTATTGCAATCTCCCCCATTTTCCCCCATCGCTATGGATTATTGCATTCATTTTCCTTTTGGATTATTGCATCCCCCCCCATTTCCCCCATCGCTATGGATTATTGCACCCCCCCCCCCCCATTTTTCCCCTTTATCCAGCAGGCACACATGACCTCCAGTAGAAGCTGTAAATTCTGCCTAGCAACCAGGTTCCATCGATTGATCACTATGGATTATTGCATTATTCCCCATCGCTATTTTTCCCCATCGCTATGGATTATTGCATCCCCCCCCCCCCATTTTTCACTATCACTATGGATTATTGCATTCCCCTTCCCCCATCCCATGCTATTTTTCCCTATCACTATGAATTATTGCATTCCCCTTCCCCCATCCCATGCTATTTTTCCCTATCACTATGGATTATTGCATTTTTTCCTATCGCTATGGATTATTGCACCCCCCCCCCCCCCACCCAATTTTGCCCCCTTTATCCAGCAGGCACATGAGCTGCAGTAGAAGCGACATGTTCTGCCTAGCAACCGGATTCCATTAATTGATCACTATGGGTTATTGCACTTTTTCCCCCATGCACTGGTTTGCTATAAAAGTGGTATAATTTCATCAGTATAGGATTTCCGTAATGGACTGACCTTCAGCTCTTTCCCCACATCACCACACGTGATCTTCTCTCCACTGAAAGTGGTTTTCTGGCAGCACCAAATTTCTGCCGCAAGATCGGAGACGTAGGTTGTGAGGTGCTCTCTGAAATCGTCATCCATGTCTGTGAATAGAGAAGGATTCTGATTGGTCAACAAGATGCATGATGGCAGCGAAGGATTTTGTCGAAGGTTCCAATTCGTAAAGAAACGTGCCAGGCTGCAGCAAAGCGGGCATTCACTAAACATCGTCATTTCAGCCGGTAAGCACCAGCTAATAAACAGTTTACAACAAGGTCAATTGTCTTGGTACCTTCAAGTTGACCTGGTGATGTTTTGTTGGGAGGTCTATTGACCATATTAAATTGGGAGTTCCCCTGCTATGATTGAAGACTTATATTACATCAGGCATGGTTTAATACGCCGATTTGGATATATATACCGTATTTAATCAGTGCTGCCTCGGAGGGGACGGGACGAGTGCCGTTAGATTACATACAGGAGAATCTCCTGTCTACTATAATAGGAAGTAGACATGTGGGATTAGTTTCGTACGAATTCGTAATTCGTACGAATTTTTCGAAATTCGTACGAATTTTTCGAAATTCGTACGAATTTACGAATCCGTAGTACGAATTTTTTCGAATACGAATTCCGTACGGAATATGAAATTCCGTTTACGAATTTCGTCGCCGAATTTATTCGAATCCGACTACCAAATATCGAATTTCAACTAATATGAAAGAAATTATTATAGCGGATATAACGAATGATTCGAATGAATTCGAATGACAAAGTGTAATTTTTGCAGGAAAAATTCCGTTTACGAATTTCAGCTCCAAATTATTCGAATCCAACTACCAATATCGAATTTCAACTAATTCGAAAGAAATTATTATAGCAGATATAACGAATGAATTTGAATGAATTCGAATGATAAAATGTCATTTTTGTAGAAAAAAAAGCTATTTAAAATCACACAGAGAACAGTCATTCATTGATATAAAAAAAAAAAAGAAAAGCGTAGGGGTCCCCCCAAATTCAATAACCAGGCCCTTCAGGTCTGGTATGGATATTAAGGGGGACCCCAGCCAAAAAAAACCCCCAAAAAATGGCGTGGGGTCCCCCTCAAATATCCATACCAGACCCTTCAGGTCTGGGATGGATTTTAAGGGGAACCCCAGCAAAAAAAAAAATTGCGTGGGGTCCCCCTCACAATCCATACCAGACCCTTATCCGAGCACGCAACCTGGCAGGCCGCAGGAAAAGAGGGGGGGACGAGAGCGGCCCCCCCTCCCGCCTGAACCGTACCAGGCCACATGCCCTCAACATTGGGAGGGTCCTTTGGGGTCCCCCCCAAAGCACCTTGTCCCCATGTTGATGAGGACAAGGGCCTCATCCCCACAACCCTGGCCGGTGGTTGTGGGGGTCTGCGGGCGGGGGGCTTATCGGAATCTGGAAGCCTCCTTTAACAAGGGGACCCCCAGATCCCGCCCCCCCCGGTGTGAAATGGTAAGGGGGTACAAAAGTACCCCTACCATTTCACCAAAAAAGTGACAAAAATGGTAAAAATGACAGGAGACGGTCTTTGACAATTCCTTTATTAAAATCTTCTTTCTTCTTTCTTATGGTCTTCCTTTCTTCATCTTCTCCTTCCGGCATCTTCTTCCATCTTCTTCTTCCTCCGATCCGCTTCTTCTTGCTCCGGTCTTCTCGTCCTTCTCGTCCGGCATCGGCGTCGGCTCTCGCGGGCCGCTCCTCGCAATGGGAGGCTTCCGCTGTGTGAGGCTTCGCTCCGGCTGACAGGTCTTTTATAACGGAGGGCACCTGGTGACCCCGGCCCCCCTCTGACGTCATGGGGAAAGCCATGAGGAAGTCCCCATGACGTCCCATGCGTCAGAGGGGGCGGGGTTACCAGGTGCCCTCAGTTATAAAAGACCTGTCAGCCGGAGCGAAGCCTCACAGAGCGGGAGCCTCCCATTGCGAGGAGCGGCCCGCGAGAACAGACGCCGACGCCGGACGAGAAGGACGAGAAGACCGGAGCAAGAAGAAGCGGATCGGAGGAAGAAGGAGATGGAAGAAGATGCCGGAAGGAGAAGATGAAGAAAGGAAGACCAGAAGAAAGAAGAAAGAAGATTTTAATAAAGGAATTGTCAAAGACCGTCTCCTGTCATTTTTACCATTTTTGTCACCTTTTTTGGTGAAATGGTAGGGGTACTTTTGTACCCCCTTACCATTTCACACAGGGGGGGGGGGGGGGGGGGGGCTGGATCTGGGGGTCCCCTTGTTAAAGGGGGCTTCCAGATTCCGATAAGCCCCCCACCCGCAGACCCCCACAACCACCGCCCAGGGTTGTGGGGATGAGGCCCTTGTCCTCATCAACATGGGGACAAGGTGCTTTGGGGGTCTCAGACCCCCAAAGCACCCTCCCAATGTTGAGGGCATGTGGTCTGGTACGGTTCAGGCGGGAGGGGGGGCCGCTCTCGTCCCCCCCTCTTTTCCTGCGGCCTGCCAGGTTGCGTGCTCGGATAAGGGTCTGGTGTGGATTTTGAGGGGGACCCCACGCCATTTTTTTTTTTTTTTTGGCTGGGGTTCCCCTTAATATCCATACCAGACTTGAAGGGCCTGGCTATTGAATTTGGGGGGACCCCCACGCTTTTTTTTTTTATCAATGAATGACTGTTCCCTGTGTTACGTAGCTGAATTTTTATTAGCCGCGAGTGATTTTAAATAGCTTTTTTTCCTGCAAAAATGACACTTTGTGCAGGAACAGTTCTCTATATTAGATATACTGAATCTCGAATTCATTCGAAGCATTCGAAGCATTCGTTATATCCGCTATTATAATTTCTTTTATATTAGTTGAAATTCGATATTTGTAGTTGGATTTACTAACGATTCGTAACTATTCGTAACGATTCGTAACTTGAAATTCGATATTTGTAGTTGGATTCGAATTGTTCTCTGTGTTATGAGAACCGACAATTCATTAGCCGCGTTAACGATTCGTAACGATTGGTAACGATTCGTAACTTTACTAACGATTCGAGAAAAAAAATTACGATTCGTACGAAATTCGTATTTCGTACGAATTCGAACGGAATTTCGTACACGAATTACGAATTACGATTTTTTTAATATACGAAACGGGACGAAACGAAACAAATTTTTTGACAGTTCCCATGTCTAATAGGAAGTCCCGTCTCCTGGGCTGGCATTGGACAACTGTTCTGTCTATCATAGGAGGCGGGACTTTGTATTAAAGAGGCCGCCAAGTAAACAGGAGATTCTCCTGTATGTAATCTGTTGCCGCTCATCCCGCCCCCCTCCCTGTCCTCTCTGAGGCTGCAGAGGGGCATCGATCAGGCTGCACTGATGGCAATGGTGAGGCTGCATTGATTTCAATGGTGAGGCTGCACTGATAGCAATGGTGAGGCTGCACTCATGGCAATGGTGAGGCTGCATTCATGGCAATGGTGAGGCTGCATTCATGGCAATGGTGAGGCTGCAGATGGGCACTGAACCCTTTTTTTGCTTCACAGTTCCTTATTTAACCACTTCAGCCCCGGACCAATTGGCAGCCAAAGGACCAGGCCCCTTTTTGCGATTCGGCACTGCGTCGCTTTAACTGACAATTGCACGGTCGTGCCAAGTGGCTCCAAAACAAAATTGGCATCCTTTTTTCCTACAAATAGAGCTTTCTTTTGGTGGTATTTGATCACCTCTGTGATTTTTATTTTTTGCGCTATAAACAAAAATAGAGCGCCAATTTTGAAAAAAATGCAATATTTTTTGCTTTTTGCTATAATAAATATCCCCAAAAAATATATAAAAAACATATTTTTTCCTCAGTTTAGGCCGATACGTATTCTTCTACATATTTTTGGTAAAAAAAAATCGCAATTAGCGATTGTTGATTGGTTTGCGCAAAAGTTATAGCGTTTATAAAATTGGGAATAGTTTTATAGCATTTTTATTAATATTTTTTTTTTTACTAGTAATGGTGGCGATCAGCGATTTTTATTGTGACTGCGACATTATGGCGGACACATCGGACATTTTTGACACATTTTTGGGACCATTGTCATTTATACAGCAATCAGTGCTATTTAAATGCATTGATTCCTGTATAAATGACACTGGCAGAGAAAGAGTTAACCACTAGGGGGAGGGGAGGGGTTATGGGCTGTGACGTGTGTGTTTTTTTACATTAGGGGGCGGGGCTGACGTCTGACGTCATTGATCGGCTTTCCCGATGACAGGGAACAGCAGATCAGTGACAGGCAGAGTAGGAAGCGCAGGGTGAGGTTTGTTTACACAGACCTCTCCCCGTTCTTCAGCTCTGTGACCCGATCGCGGGACACCAGCGGCAATCGCGTCCGCTGGTCCCGCGGCCGGGGTCACGGAGCTCCCGATCGGGTCGCCAGCAGCGCGCGCACAACCCACGGCCAGGCAATTACAGGGCCACATACCTGTACGTGGTTTTGCCTGGCCATGCCATTCTGCTGACGTATATGTGCAGGAGGCGGTCGGGAAGCGGTTAAAATTTAAAGGGGTTGTAAAGGTTCACGTTTTTTCACCTTAAAGTGGATGTAAATCCTCTCTCATCCTTTCTAAACTACTGCCATATTGGATATCTAGAAGGATATACACGCCTCCTGCATGTATACTTATCTGTCAAATGTCTCCCCTCTGTCTGCTATGAGACCCGAAAAACTGCAGATTTGTGTGGGTGGGTCTGTTTTCCAGGGCTCGGTGGGTGGAGTCGTGATGTCAGTAGACTCCCCGCCTACCTCTACACTCCCCTTATCAAACATGCATTTTCTCCTGTGTATTCCTTAAGGCCCGTACACACGATCAGACTTTTTGACAACAAAGATGCAAATTAGCTGTTTTAATGCAACATCTGACCGTGTGTACGCTCCATCAGACAAACATTTTCAGTTTTCATTGGACTTTTGCTGGCTGTGCGAAACTTTTTACCGGCAACAAAAGTCCGATGGAGCAAAGTCCGTCGTGTGTACAGAAAACCATAAGACTTTAGTCCAAAGTACAAACACGCATGCTCAGAACCAATGCAAAAGATCAGACAACAATACAGAAGTTGACCAAAGGGTGGCGGTAAAGAGCAGAAAAACCACGTGATTTGGTGGAAGTTGGCTGAAAAAGTCCTGCCGTGTGTATGCAATACAAGATCACGGCCGACGCCCTTTGTACAAAAATCCACGGGAAAGTTTGTACAAAGTCCGATCGTGTCTATGAGGCTGTACACTGAACGTCTGCTATGATCACTAACATCCAGTCAAAACCCAGAAAAGACCCCACATGACTTCAGCATGCTGAGGTGTGGAACAGCCAATCCTTGCAGAGCAGCAGAAGAAAGGAGTGGGAGGGAATTAAAAAATAATGCCTCTCAAGCTAGTGCCAAAAATTTTCTCTGTTTGTCAAGATTTATCTCACTGAACAATAAAAGAGGATTGCTCAGAGCTGGATTAACTCTTTGTGGCAAGGCTGGGCTCAAATGATAGGAAATCTTATACTCTACATTATGACATAAAAAAAAAACATCCACTTTAATGCCTCCTATGCATTAAAGAGGAGGGCCCACTAAAAATAAAATGTAAAAGTCAGCAGCTACAAATACTGCAGCTGCTGACTTTCAATAATCGGACACTAACCTGTCCCAGGGTCCAGCGATGTGGGGGAACGAAGCCCCCCCCTCGTTCCCCGCTCCGCTCGCGGCGCCGGCATTCTTACTGCGGCCACCCGGCTGTGGCTTCACAGCCGGGCACCCACTGCGCATGCGCGAGCGGCGCCGTGCGCCGTGATATCACACTCAGTCATCTGGGACACGTGACAGGTCCCAGATGACTGTGCGGCTCCGAGGGGAAGTGATGTCAGTGCCCGGGCACTGAAGGTGGCAGACTACGAGGGACCCCCTAGCAACAGGCATTTAAAAAAAAAATTCAAATTATTTTTATTTATTTTTTTATGATTTTTAAGCAAATTTTTTTTTTGTTGGCGGCAACACCACTTTAAGGTGAAAAAACATTTGGTGATTGCAGGCCCCCCAGCCCCCCTCCACGTTTACTTACCTCCGCCCTCGAAAGTCCCGCGTCGAGAATGCGCTTGATGTCAGCCTGGACTTCTCGGCTCTTCATTGGATAGATTGATAGTAGCGTAGCCATTGGCTCGCGCTGCTGTCAATCAACTCCAATGACGTGAGGGGCCCCGGGGGGGCGGGTGGCTTATGGACGCCGGATACAGGACTCGGGAGCGCGCCCACAAGCTAACCCCCTTGGTAGAGCGCTTTCCAGAGGGGGGTTAGCTGATGCGGGGAGGAGCCAGGAACAGCCGCCGAGGGACCCCAGAAGAGGAGGGTCGGGGCCACTCTGTGCAAAACGAGCTGCACAGTGGAGGTAAGTATAACATGTTTTTTTTTTTTAATAACAAAGTGAAACTTTACAACCCCTTTAGGTTTTTACCTGAAACTCCCCTCTTAAAGTGGAGGTGCGTGTTATAAGCCAATAAATACGGTGTATCCAAATAACACCCCCAAGCTCATCCTTAGTCCTGAGCGGCACTCGGGGAATCATTGGGGGCCACAAAAGGGATCTCTCGCTCTCTCTCTCTCTAGATTTATATAGCCAAATAACACCCCCAAACTCATCTCTTCACCCCATACAGCCACAAAGGCAAGACAGTTCTTGTTGGGCAGTGTATTAGTGCTCGGACGAACACACAACAGGGGTCGATTTACTTAAGGCAAATCCACTTTGCACTACAAGTACAATTGGAAGAAGTGAAGTCAGATCTGAGGGGAAGGTCTGAAATGAGGGGGAAGCTCTGCTGATTTTATCATCCAATCATGTGCAAGCTAAAATGCTGTTTTTTTATTTTCCTTGCATGTCCCCCTCGGATCTACAGCGACTGCCCTTCCAAGTGCACTTGTAGTGCAAAGTTTATCGGCGTATAACACGCACCCCAAGTTTAGGAGGGAATTTTAAGGAAAAAACGTTTTAGGAGGGAAGTGTAGGGAAAAAACAACCTTACATTTAAGTGTCATTTGCAGCCTGCCCAGCGTCATTGTAGCTTGCCCAGCGTCATTTGCAGTTTGCCCAGCGCCATTTGCAGCCTTGCCCAGCGTCATTTGCAGCTTGCCCAGCGTCATTTGCAGCTTGCCAGCGTCATTTGCAGCCTTGCCCAGTGTCATTTGCAGCCTTGCCCCGTGTCATTTGCAGCTTGCCCAGCGTCATTTGCAGCTTGCCCAGCGTCATTTGCAGCTTGCCCAGCGTCATTTGCAGCCTTGCCCAGTGTCATTTGCAGCTTGCCCAGTGTCATTTGCAGCTTGCCCAGCGTCATTTGCAGCTTGCCCAGCGTCATTTGCAGCTTGCCCAGCGTCATTTGCAGCTTGCCCAGCTTCATTTTCAGCTTGCCCAGCGTCATTTGCAGCTTGCCCAGTGTCATTTGCAGCCTTGCCCAGCGTCATTTGCAGCCTTGCCCAGTGTCATTTGCAGCTTGCCAGTGTCATTTGCAGCTTGCCCAGCGTCATTTGCAGCTTGCCCAGCGTCATTTGCAGCTTGCCCAGCATCATTTGCAGCTTGCCCAGCGTCATTTGCAGCTTGCCCAGTGTCATTTGCAGCCTTGCCCAGCGTCATTTGCAGCCTTGCCCAGTGTCATTTGCAGCTTGCCAGTGTCATTTGCAGCTTGCCCAGCATCATTTGCAGCTTGCCCAGCGTCATTTGCAGCTTGCCCAGTGTCATTTGCAGCCTTGCCCAGCGTCATTTGCAGCCTTGCCCAGTGTCATTTGCAGCTTGCCAGTGTCATTTGCAGCTTGCCAGCGTCATTTGTAGTTTACCCTCGGCGGCTTTGCAGCATTGTCAGCGTCATTTGCCTTGCCCACGTTTAAATTTCCCACTGCCGAGACAGACCACGCATGCGCCGCCGAAAAACACTGAACCGCCGCCGAAAAAGGCCGAAGCGCCGCCGAAAAAAAACGAGCCGACTGTTCGGCTCCGCTCGCAGTCCCGCCTCCCTGCTGTTTCAGGAGCGAGCGCAGGGAGGCGGGACTACGAGCGGAGCCGAACAGTCTGCTCGGTCTTTTTGACATTTCTTTGGGGGGTATCGGCGTATAACACGCACCCACTACTTTCCCCCGATTTTAAGGGGAAAAGTGCGTGTTATACGCCGATAAATACGGTAAACCCCTTAGACCGAATTTTAATGGTACAAAGAAGACAGGCGAAAGGATCGGCTCTCAGGCATGTTCACTTCATCAAATCGGACCCTCTTTGAAAAAAGTTTAGACTCCCCTGTATTACAGTTATTGAGTGCTATACCCTTCTGTAATTATGTAATAGAATGTATATAAAAAAAAAAAAAAGGGGCAAGAAGAGTGGTCTTCCAGTTTCGGGAAACGCTTGGTGAGTGTTTGAGTAAGGTGCAGCGTAGTATGGAGGACAGCTGTAAATACACAAGAGTGTGACTTGGGTCAGTCAACAAAATTATATTGTACAAAAAAAGGTTAAAACACAACTTATTCAATCCTGGCGGGGAGGTGCGCCCGTCCGGAGAACAGTGGTCTGAAGACTTGAGGATGCGGAAAGCGTCTGCAACGAGGAGCAGAACGTGGCCTGGCCGGTCCACACCCAGAAAGGGGGAGGCTTCCTGAAGGTAGACCTACCCTGTTTCCCCAAAAATAAGACCTAGCGTGATTGTCGGTGATGGCTGCAATATAAGCCCCACCCCACAAATAAGCCCCAGTTAAAGTCCTTGTAGGTCTTATTTTCAGGGTAGGGCTTATTTTCGGGGAAACATGGTAGGGCTTATTTGGGGGGTAGGGCTTATATAGCAGCCATCACCCACAATCACGCTAGGTCTTATTTTCGGGGGAAACAGGGAAACTGTGGAGGAACTACGGTGGTTCCTCCACCGTTTCCCTACCTCTAAGCACTGTCCCTGACAGACGGAGAGGATCCAGTCCCTACGCTAGCCACTCACGTAAAAATCACGCCAAACCCAGGAGCCGGAGTCTTAAATAAACTCTGACTGACCCAAGATGGCCTCTGGAGCAGTGTTGCCAACCGTCAGTACTTTTACTGGCAGTCAGTAAAAAATGGGCACTTTTCTCCTGCCAGTAAATGCCAGTGACAGGAAAAGTTTGCCAGTTAAAAATATGGCTGTGACACTTGACTCAGAACTGCACATGCGCAGTTCCAGTCCAGAGCCAGCTGAGACCATCCGGGAGAGTGCTACAGTGTGTTCGGGCGGTGCCGGCGGGGGGGGCGGGTCTGGTAGAGGTGGCGCCTGAGCATGTGGTGTGATGTTATGGTGCAAGGGAACTGAGCAGAGTGGCTGGAACCTCATGTGTGGGTCTGCGGGACATGAGCAAGGCATGCCGGAATGGGACTGTCGGTGCTGTTTGGACTGGAGGGACCACCTGACTTGGAGAGAGACTGTCCTTGACCTGTCCCTGTGCGTCTTACTCACTATATCGAAAATAAAATAAGAAATATTTTTTTTTTGTCTTAAAATCTACCTTAAATCACATTGCTAATTGCATATTGTACTTGTTTGTAGCCTAAAAACTGAAATTTTCACTTAAAACTGTCATTTTGTAACTGTTGGAAATGTCAGTAAGAACCTGGCTGTGCCAGAAAGTTTTGGGTGTCGTGTCAGTAAATTTCAATCTGGTAGGTTGGCAACACTGCTCTGGAGTCACGTGGGGCACCAGCATCCAATTGGACAGCTATCTCCCCCTGTGACCACAGGAAGTCATAGAGAGGCCAAGTTCCTCACAACTTGCTTTCCCCTTCTGCATTGCTGCTTCGGTTGAGCGCCACCTACAGTAGGGAGTACAGACTTTTGTTTTGCAGGCTAGCTGGGAAATGTGTGGGGATTTTTGTCTGTTTGTGTTGTGTGTTACCCTTCCATGTGCACCTCACTGCAAAGGCTAGTTATATACATTTGGGGGTGGTCGCCATCTTTTTATACAGCTTCAGCACAGACTGCAGCTGCCTACAAGCAGGATCATGACTAATGAAGGAGCGAAGGGTAGGCAGATATTTATGGACGGAAGTAAGAAGAGTGTTACTTTCTATTTCACCGAAATTTATAGGTTACATGTTGGGATCCACATGGATTATTGATGAAGTTTCAAAATAATTTTTCAGATTCACACAGATGGTCATACACAATTGTAAAGTACCGTATTTATCGGCATATAACACGCACCCCAAGTTTAGGAGGGCATTTTAACCACTTCAATACCGCCTTATAGTCATATGACGCCCACAAGGTGGATTTACCATCCTGGGTGGGCGTCATATGACGTCCTCGGATTCCCGGCCGCCTGGGGGGCGCGCGCGCGCCGCCGCGGCGGCGCGCGCGCGCGCCCGCGGCATCACTCGGGACCCGGTGCGAGTGCCCGGCGGCCGCGATGTCCGCCGGGCACCCGCGATTGCCCGTTAAAACAACGGGACCGGGCGGGACCGTGGAGCTGTGTGTGTAAACACACAGCTCCACGTCCTGTCAGCGGAGAGGAGACCGATCATGTGATCCCAGTACAGAGGATCACATGATCGGTCTCCTCCCCTTAAGTCCCCACCCCCTACAGTTAGAATCACTCCTATTAGGGACACACATTAACCCCTCCAGCGCCCTCTAGTGTTAACCCCTTCCCTGACAGTCACATTTACACAGTAATCATTGCAATTTTATAGCAACGATCGCTGTGTAAATGTGAATGGTTCCAAAAATGTGTCAAAAGTGTCCGAAGTGTCCGCCGCAATGTCGCAGTCACGAAAAAAAAAAAAACGCAAATCCCCGCCATTACTAGTAAAAAAAAAAAAAAAAAAAAATTCAATAAATCTATCCCCTATTTTGTAGACGCTATAACTTTTGCGCAAACCGATCAATATACGTTTATTGCGATTTTTTTTACCAAAAATATGTAGAAGAATACGTATCGGCCTAAACTGAGGAAAAAAAATTGTTTTTTTTAAAAAAAAATGGGATATTTATTATAGCAAAAAAAAAAAAATATTGTGTTTTTTTTCAAAATTGTCGCTCTTCTTTTGTTTATAGCGCAAAAAATAAAAACGCAGAGGTGATCAAATACCACCAAAAGAAAGCTCTATTTGTGGGAAAAAAAAGGACGTCAATTTTGTTTGGGTGTAATGTCGCACGACCGCGCAATTGTTAGTTAAAGCGACGCAGTGCCGAATCACAAAAAGTGCTCTGGTAAGGAAGGGTGTTTAAAAGCCCGGTATTGAAGCGGTTAAGGAAAAAAAGTTTTAGGAGGGAAGTTTAGGGAAAAAAAAAAAAAAAAAAACGTACATTTAAGCGTCATTTGCAGCTTGCCCAGCGTCCTTTGCAACTTGCCCAGTGTCATTTGCAACTTGCCAAGCGTCCTTTGCAGCTTGCCCAGCGTCATTTGCAGCTTGCCTGCGTTTAAATTTCCCGCCGCCGAAAAAGACCGAGCGAGTGCCGCCGAAAAAGTCAGAGCGAGCGCCGCCGAAAAAGACCGAGGGCCGACGGAAAAGACCGAGCTCCGCTCGAAGTCCAGCCTCTCTGCTGTTTCGGAAGCGAGCGCAGGGAGGCGGGACTGCGAGTGGAGCTGAGTAGTCAGATCGGTCTTTTTCGTCGGCACTCGTTCTTTTTCGTCGGCGCTCGTTTTTTTGGACGGCGCTCGCTATTTTTTGGTGCCGCTCGATTTTTTTTGTCACTTTTTTTGGGGGAATCGGCGTATAACACGCACCCACGACTTTCCCCCGATTTTAAGGGAAAAAAAAAACTTACATTTAAGCGTCATTTGCAGCTTGCCCAGCGTCATTTGCAGCTTGCCCAGTGTCATTTGCAGCTTGCCAGCGTCATTTGCAGCTTGCCCAGCGTCATTTGCAGCTTGCGAGCGCCGACGGAAAAGACCGAGCCGACTGTTCGGCTCCGCTCACAGTCCCGCCTCTCTGCTGTTTCAGAAGAGAGGCGGGACTGCGAGCGGAGCTGAGCAATCAGATCGGTCTTTTTCATCTGCGCTCGTTCTTTTTCGTCGGCGCTCGGTTTTTTTTTGTTGACGGCACTCGCTATTTTTTGTCGCCGCTCGATTTTTTTTTTTCACTTTTTTTGGGGGGGATCGGCGTATAACACGCACCCACGACTTTCCCCCGATTTTAAGGGGGGAAAAGTGCGTGTTATACGCCGATAAATACGGTACTTTTTAGATTTCTATACAATGAATGTAGATATTTCATCCGTGAAAACGGTCTACGCAGTCACTGTCCTGCTGGGGGGTCTAAATTACCTGCTAGTTTGCCTTGACTTCTTGGTCTTTGAAACTTTTTTCCTGGGTGGGGCAACAAGAAGCCGCTGACAGATGAACCTTCAAGAATATCCAGGACACGGTGGTATTTCCAATCCTTCTGCTTCAGTTTCTGTAAAATATTATATACTTTTATGTATTACAGGAACTTATTAGACATGGGCACTGCTGAAAAATGTGTTTTTCTTTTTTGTCGTTTTCATTTTATCCGTTTTCTTTTCTTTTTTTTTTTTTTTTTTAGGATCATTCCTTATGATCGATATTCGTTATTTTGAAAAAATTCATAACTTCAAAGAAATTCCAATTCGTTACATTAGTTTAGATGCGGTATTCATTCTTTCCATAATTCGTAATCATGCGAAAGAACAAAACTACGAAATTCGAAAAAAATAAAAAAGAACAAAAATCCAAAAGAATAAAGAACAACAACAACAACAACAACAACAATAATGTTATAAACTATTAAATTATAGGTATTGGAATTTCCTTTAAAAAAATGTGGCTGTTAGTAGTGAACGTAACGAATACGAATTTATCCGAAGTTAAATTCAAGTTGGTTATGTTCCATTAGTTTAGATGCGGTATTCGTTATTTCGATAATTCATAATAATCCGAAAGAACGAAAATCCAAAAAAAAAAAAAACTAAATCGGATAATTTCTATTATGATTAAAATATTACGTTTATCAAAGAGGAACTGCAGTCTGCTCACATAATTTGTAATAAAAAGCATCTTTGCCATTCTGATGCTTCCCTTCAGCCACTTTGCATATTGTTTTATATATACTGTGATTCTGTACTTGCCAAATATGCTGCAGAAATCTCCCTCCACTGAGTCTGGCTGCAGCCATTTTAACTGAGGGCAGCTGAAGCTGCAGCCTGTTCACTTCCTGGATTTACACAGACACACAGAGGCACACCTCCAGCTCTGCAGTTTTTATATTGTAAAGCGCTGCGTGAACTGTTGGCGCTATATAAATCCTGTAATAATAATAATAATAATACAGCTCTCATTCTACCTCTTATGACTCACCCCCCCTCCCTAGGGTGGCCACCTCGTCTCTTTAAACCCGAACACATATGAATTACACAGGTTCTGATGCTAATTACATGCAGATAAGGCACCAAGTGAGTTTAATTACCACCTTAACCACTTCCCGCCCGGCCTATAGCAGAATGACGGCCGGTCGGTGGTTCGGTTATCCTGACTGCTACACCGATCTCGGTAAAGAGTCTCCGAAGGAGGGTCTTTACCACGTGGTCAGTCGTGTCCAATCACGGCTGATCACGATGTAAACAGGAAGTCAGTAAACGTCTCACAGACGCGAGTAAACAGGGGGGGTATGCGCTGATAAACAATCCCCCCACGGATGCCCACACTGGGCCCATAGAGAAAGCCACCAGGACCACCAGGGAAGGGGGCAACATGTGGATGGCCAGGTATGTACCCCATGGCCATCCACATATGAAAAAATATGCACAATAGATGCCAATCAGTGCCCACAAATGGGTACTAACTGGCAACAGTATGGTCCAAATCAAACAATGCCCAGCAATGCCACTCATCAGTGCCATCAGTGCAACCTATGCCCATCCATGCCCAGTGCCCACCTTTCAAAGACCCTCAGTGCCCATCTGTGCCACCTATCAGTGCCACCCATAAGTGCCCATCAGTGCCACCCATAAGTGCCCATCAGCACCGCCTATGAGTGCCCATCAGCCCCGCCTATGAGTGCCCACCAGTGCCGCCTATGAGTGCCCACTAGTGCCACCTATGGGTGCCCAGTGCCGCCTATGAGTGCCCATCAGTGCTGCATACCAGTGCCCATCAGTGCCACATATCAGTGCCCAGTGCTGCCTATCAGTGCCACCTCAGTGCCACCCATAAGTACCCAGTGCCGCCTATGAGTGCCCATCAGTGCCGCCAATGAGTGCCCATCAGTGCCACATACCAGTGCCACCTATCAGTGCCCATCAGTGCCGCCTATCAGTGCCTATCATCAGTGCCCATCAGTGCCACCTCATCTGTGCCCATTGGTGCCACCTTATCAGTTCCCATCATTGAAGAAGAAAACTTACTTATTTACAAAAAAAAATTAACAGAAACAAAAGAAAAACTTATTTTTTTTCTAAATTTTCGTTTTTTTTTATTTGTTACGCAAATAGTAAAAATCGCAGAGGTGATCAAATACCACCAAAAGAAATCTCTATTTGTGGGAACAAAATGATAAAAAATTTGTTTGGGTACCGTGTTGCATGACCGCGTAATTGTCATTCAAATTGCGACAGCGCTGAAAGCTGAAAATTGGCTTGGGCAGGAAGGTGCGTAAGTGCCCGGTATTGAAGTGGTTAATCACCCACAGAACCCGCGTAATTAATATGTGTTCGGGTTTAAAGGGATGAGGTGGCAACCCTAATCACCCTCCCTGTGCAGCATACATTTCCCCTGCTGCCCAGGCCCCCCTGTGCATCCCCCTCTACCTAGTAGTGCCGCCCGGCTTTTCTCCTCCCTTCCTGTCGGCAGCTGCAAACACACAATAGGAGCTTTCAGAGTGGAGAGTGGAGGAAGGGCCCGGTAAATATGTTATATTTACCAGCCCCTTTTCTTTCCGGAATGAACACATTGAGCGATGGGTACTGATCACTCACTGTGTTCGTTCATAACTGACGCATAGTAAACTGTTTATCTGTGGGGGGGGGGGGGGGCTGTCAGGTTGACTGTATGGGGCTCCATCGGTTTCATATGAAACACCTGAACCCTGCTTGACTAATCAGAACAGCCAACTGTCCCCAACTGTTGCACATTTAGCAATAAAACCCGTACACGTGATTGGACTTTCCGGCAGACTTGGACCAGAATCCGTCGGACAATTCGATCGTGTGTTTGGGCTCCAGCGGACTTTTTTTTCCCCAAAAGTCCGACGGACCTAGACATGTTTCAAATATTTCCGACGGACTAAAAAAAAAAAAAACGGGAAAACCGTTCGTCTGTGTGCTGGTCCCACGGACAAAATACGACACTAGGGCAGCTATTGGCTACTGGCTATTGAACTTCCTTGTTTAGTCCCGTCATACGTCATCATGTTCAAAACGAACGAACTTTCGAAAAGACTAAAGCCCCGTACACACGGTCGGATTTTCCGACAGAAAATGTCCTATCGGACAATGTTGTCGGAAATTCCGACCGTGTGTGGGCTCCATCGGACATTTTCCACCGGAAGTTTTATCTCCTGCTCTCAAATTTTCCGGACACAAAGTCCTATCGGACTTTTTCCGATCACGTGTAGCGAATTCCGACGTACAAAGTGCCACGCATGCTCAGATCACATTACAAGACCAAAGCTATTGGCTACTAGCCTCTACGCAGTTCCGTCGTACGCAACGAACGTCACCACGTTCAGAATGATCGGATTTTCCGACAACTTTGTCCGACCGTGTGTATGCAACACCAGTGTCGGACAAAATCCGCCTGAAAAAATACGATGGATTTTGTGGTCGGATTTTCCGACCGTGTGTACGGGGCATTAGTCCGGTCGTGTGCGGGCAAGTCCGTTCGTTCAGAAAGTCCGTCGGAACTTCACCGAAAGTCCGTCGGGAAGACCAGTCGTGTGTAGGCGCCATTACTCTCTCTTTTGTCTGACACTCACCAATAGGACAGGAAGTAAAGATAAATCTGTTACATGGGGACAAAGCCAACACTAAAAAATAAAATAAAATAAATAAATACAAAAAAAAAAACGAATGCCGCGTACACACGGTCGGAATTCTCGTCGGAAAAAGCTCTGATGGTTTTCCCGTCTGAATTCCTGACGGAATTTCGCTCAAGCTGTGTTGCCTACACACGGTCACACCAAATTCCGACCGTCAATAACACAGCGGCATAAAACACGTTCGAAGGCACTATAAAAGGGAAGTGTAATGCTTCCGAGCATGCGTCGAATTGTTTCCGAGCATGCGTCGGAATTTTGCCTGTCGGAATTGCATACACACGATCGGAAAATCCGATAGAAAGGTTTTCCGTCGGAAAAATTGAGAATAGGTTCTCAATCCAAAGTCCGTCAGAAATTCCGACAGAAAAAGACCGATGGGCGTACACACGGTCGGAAAATCCGATGAAAAGCTCCCATTGGACTGTTTCCATCGGAAATTCCGACGGTGTGTACGCCGCATTAGAGTGAAAAAAAGACAAGTACAAAAAAAAATAAAAAATGAATATCAGGGACATCATAAAGTAAAACCTTAAGGCCCCTTTCACACTTGTGCGACTTCAAAGTCGCGCGGTTTTACCGCGATTTTGCCGCGATTCGCGGGCGCCATTTTTGCCGCGATTTCAAGGAATGCCTGTGTAAGTGGCATCAAAAATCGGACCAGGTAGTGCAGGGACTACTTTGAAGTCGGAACGACTTGACTGCAAAGTAGCATGACAAGTCGTTCCCCATGATTTCCAATGACAGCCATTCATATTAGTACCACTTCAAGTCGTTCCGACTTCAAAGTAGTCCCTGCACTACTCTGGTCCGATTTTGATGCCACTAACACAGGCATTCCTTGAAATCGCGGTAAAATCTTAGCCGCGAATCGCGGCAAAAAAATTGCGGTAAGATCGCGCGACTTTGAAGTCGCACAAGTGTGAAAGGGGCCTAAATCTTTAAAACTTATGGTTACGATTGTAGGAAAAAACGTTCTATTCTTCTCAGCCCTCCTCCCATTCGCAGTGCCATCATACCTCCCGCTCGTGCTGTAGGTAGGCATCAGCTGCTTCACGGCCACAGCAGTCAGGATCGTACCAGTCTCTCAACAGAATATCCATGTGCTGAAAAATAAACATATTCATATGTGGATTTACAGTGCCTTGAAAAAGTATTTATACCCCTTGAAACTTTCCACATTTTGTCATGTTACAACCAAACACATGTATTTTATTGGGATTTTATGTGATAGACCAACACAAAGTGGCACATAATTGTGAAGTGGAAGGAAAATGATAAATGGTTTTCAATTTTTTTTTACAAATAAATATGTGAAAAGTGTGGGGGGGGGGGACATTTGTATGGCGCCCCCCGGAGTCAACACTTTGTAGAACCGCCCTTTCTCTACAAGTCTTTTTGGGGATTTCTCTACCAGCTTTTTACATCTAGAGAGTGAAATTTTTGTCCATTCTTCTTTGCAAAATATCTCAAGCTCTGTCAGATTGGATGGAGAGCGTCTGTGAACAGCAATTTTAAAGTCTTTCCACAGATTCTCAATTGGATTTAAGTCTGGACTTTGACTGGGCCATTCTAATGCTGCGTACACACGAGCAGATTTTCCGTCGGAAAAATCTTGGATGGTTTTTCCAATGGAATTCCGCTCAAGCTTGGCTTTCATACACCACGGTCACGCCAAAGTTTGCTGATCTTTTGACCGCCAAGAACACGGTGACGTACAACACCACGACGAGCAGAGAAAAATGAAGTTCAATGCTTCCGAGCATGCGTCGAATTGTTTCCGAGCATGTGTAGGAATTTTGCGCGTTGGAATTGGTACAGACGATCGGAATTTCGGATTGGCTAAGCATGCACTGTGACCCAGCACGCAATACCTTCTCGAGAAAATAAAACACTACACACCGAATCGCAGTCTTCGATCGGCTAATCAAAATCTCCTCCTCATTCCTAAATCCCGCTACAAATCAAAGGGGGAACGGAGATTCGCTGTCCAGGGACCACGGCTATGGAACGCTCTACCAACCGACATCCGCATGGAAGAAAACCTTCAGGCCTTCAGGAAGAAACTCAAGACCTACCTCTTCTAGAAGCTCGACAACCAAACGCCAATACAGCGCCTTGAGGCGATTCAGTTCGCATTGTGAAAGTGGCCTTAACATCAGTCAAGTGGTCAACTGTGTGCCTAACAATGTGTGTAATATGTGCTTCTTTTACCTACAGATCAGTTTTTTTCTCCCTGGATACCACGCTGATACCCAAAGTAAAATACCAAAGCAGCCAGCACAGCAAAAAAGTTAAAGTTGCGTTGAAAAAAAAAATGGAGAGGTATGTGCAGCGCTAAACTTAACCTGTAATGCTACGAGGTAATTTTAAGTGTAAACCAAATTAGTGTACCGTGCATAATCGCCGTGTCCATGTGATGAACATATATAAACAGTGTCATGAATAGCATATAAACTCCATATTCATACATTTGAAACCATGTGGTCTTGAGGGTGAAAACAAAAGTGCAAAAACAAGGGAAGAAAAAGTCCAAAACAGTGAAAAAAACAACAATTGTTCTAATTATGCGGCATACACGCGGTCGGAATTTCCGATGGAAACAGTCCGATGGGAGCTTTTCATCGGATTTTCCGACCGTGTGTACGCCCATCGGTCTTTTTCTGTCGGAATTTCCAACAGACTTTGGATTGAGAACCTGTTCTCAATTTTTCCGATGGAAAACCTTTCTATCGGATTTTCCGATCGTGTGTAGGCAATTCCGACACGCAAAATTCAGACGCATGCTCGGAAACAAAACTTCCCTTTTATAGTGCTGTTGAACGTGTTTTATGCCGCTGTGTTACTGACCATCGGAATTTGGTGTGATCGTGTGTAGGCAACACAGCTTGAGCGAAATTCCGTCAGAAAAACTGTCAAAGTTTTTTCCGACGAGAATTCCGATCGTGTGTACGCGGCATAAGTGTTCCGAAAAGGAGGCAAGAGAAGTCCCAATGCCAACAGTAAAGCCTCATACACACAATCGGACCTTGTACCAACTTTCCCGTGGATTTTTGTACAAAGGGCGTTGGCCCCAAGTTTGTATTGCATACACACGATCAGACTTTTTAGGCAACCAACACGAATGTAGTGACGTTTCAACGTACTGACGACACTTCAAAAGAGGACGTTCGAATACTCCAGCGCCACCTTTGCTCAACTTCTGTATTGTTGTCTGATCTTTTGCATTGGTTCTGAGCATGCGTGTTTGTACTTTGTACAAAAGTCCGATGGTTTTGTGTACACACGGTCGGACTTTGCTCCATCGGACTTTTGTTGGCAGAAAGTTGGTCCGTTCGCACAGCCAACAAAAGTCCGATGAAAACTGAAAAAGTTGGTCCGATGGAGCATACACACGGTCGGATGTTGGTCCAAAACAGCTACAGTGGTGTGAAAAAGTGTTTGCCCCCTTCCTCATTTCCTGTTCCTTTGCATGTTTGTCACACTTAAGTGTTTCGGAACATCAAACCAATTTAAACAATAGTCAAGGACAACACAAGTAAACACAAAATGCAATTTGTAAATGAAGGTGTTTATTATTAAAGGTGAAAAAAAATCCAAACCGTCATGGCCCTGTGTGAAAAAGTGATTGCCCCCCTTGTTAAAACATACTATAACTGTGGTTGTCCACACCTGAGTTCAATTTCTCTAGCCACACCCAGGCCTGATTATTGCCACACCTGTTCACAATCAAGGCATCACTTAAATAGGAGCTGCTTGACACAGTAAGGTCCACCAGAAGATCCTTAAAAGCTACACATCATGCCGAGACCCAAAGAAATTCAGGAACAATTGAGAAAGAAAGTAATTGAGATCTATCAGTCTGGAAAGGGTTATAAAGCCATTTCCAAAGCTTTGGGAATCCAGCGAACCACAGTGAGAGCCATTATCCACAAATGGCGAAGACATGGAACAGTGGTGAACCTTCCCAGGAGTGGCCGGCCGCCCAAAATGACCCCAAGAGCGCAGCGACGACTCATCCAAGAGGTCACAAAAGACCCCACAACAACGTCCAAGGAACTGCAGGCCTCACTTGCCTCAGTTAAGGTCAGCGTTCATGCCTCCACCATCAGGAAAAGACTGGGCAAAAATGGCCTGCATGGCAGAGTTCCAAGGAGAAAACCACTGCTGAGCAAAAAGAACATCAAAGCTCGTCTCAATTTCTCCACAACACATCTTGATGATCCCCAAGACTTTTGGGACAACATTCTGTGGACCGATGAGACAAAAGTGAAACTCTTTGGAAGGTGTGTGTCCAAGTATATCTGGCGTAGAAGGAACACTGCATTTCAGAAAAAGAACATTATACCAACAGTAAAATATGGTGGTGGTAGTGTGATGGTCTGGGGCTGTTTTGCTGCTTCAGGACCTGGAAGACTTGCCGTGATAAAAGGAACTATGAATTCTGCTGTCTACCAAGAGATCCTGAAGGAGAATGTCCGACCATCTGTTCGTGTACTCAAGCTGAAACGAACTTGGGTTCTGCAGCAGGACAATGATCCTAAACACACCAGCAAGTCCACCACCGAATGGCGGAAGAAAAACAAAATGAAGACTTTGGAGTGGCCTAGCCAAAGTCCTGACCTGAATCCTATTGAGATGTTGTGGTATGACCTTAAAAAGGCCGTTCATGCTCGAAAACCCTCTAATGTAACTGAATTAGGACAATTCTGCAAAGATGAGTGGGCCAAAATTCCTCCAGGACGCTGTAAAAGCCTCATTGCACGTTATCGCAAACGCTTGGTTGCAGTTTTTGCTGCTAAGGGTGGCCCAACCAGTTATTAGGTTTAGGGGGCAATCACTTTTTCACACAGGGCCATGATGGTTTGGATTTTTTTTCACCTTTAATAATAAACACCTTCATTTACAAATTGCATTTTGTGTTTACTTGTGTTGTCCTTGACTATTGTTTAAATTGGTTTGATGTTCCGAAACACTTAGGTGTGACAAACATGCAAAGGAACAGGAAATGAGGAAGGGGGCAAACACTTTTTCACACCACTGTAATTTGCATGTTTGTTTGTCAAAAAGTCCGATCGTGTGTACGGGCCTTAAGAATCACCACTGCAGAAGATTCAAGATTTATTTTTATTTTTTTCAGACACCCTAGAGAATAAAATGGGAATTGTTGCAATGCTTTATGTCAAACCGTATTTGCGCAGCGGTCTTACAAGCGCAAATTTTTGAATTAAAAAATAAAACAGTAATGTTAGCCCAATTTTTTCTTATATTGTGAAAGATGTTATAAAGCGCTGCGCAAACTGTTGGCACTATATAAAACCTGTATAATAATAACAATAATAATAAATATTTATATATATAAATATATATAATATAATATAATATAAAAAAAAAAAAATATATATATATATATATATATATATATTTATTATATATATTATACACACAGCAAAAGATAAATCGTTACATTCTATTCCATCAATTCCTGCCTTTTTCTACTGTTTTTATATGCGGGCATGACTTATGTATGCGTTCGCTTCTGCGCGCAAGCTCCATGGGACAGGGCGCTTTAACCTCCCTGGCGGTATGATTATGTCAGGAATTTTGTTCCTAAAAGCGGTACAACCCCGGGATCGACCCCTTACTCGGATCTGTGATCCAGCGAGTCTTACAGACTCGCTCATCACAGAGCGTGCCGCGCGCCCCCTTCAGGGGGCGCGCAGGCCGCTCGTGCACAGGACGAAGTCATAGGATTTAGTCCTGGCAATATAGATCCGCGCTGTAGCTGTCATTCGGCTATAGCGCAGATCTTAGGAGGTTGAAATGCAATAAAAAAAAATAAAAAATTTTCCCCTTTAAGACCATTGGGCAGAAGTGACGTTTGACATCGCTTCCGCCCTCCTATGTTATGGAGCCAAATGGGGGCCCATCTTTCCCTCACTCAGCTCCAGGCCCGTGAGGGGAAAGGACGCGATAGTCTCCGCCGCTACCAACAGCTCCGGTAAGCGGCGGAGATGACCGAATCGCGGCAGAGGGGGTCCCCTCCCTCCAGCCCCTGATAAAAAAGTGCTCTTGCGGGAAATTCTGAGATCAGATTCAGAGATGACTTTTATGTAAAAGTGGACCGCCCGCTGTTGAAGTGGATACTGGGGGTTATGCCAGCTGTCTGGTGCAATAACAATATTCCACTTCAAAACAGCCATTGTACGACGGCAGACGGTCCGGAAGAATTTAAAATATTCCAGAACAATACTTTCCATGGATAAAAAAAAAAAGCGCTTGACAAATCATCCTTTCATGTAGCAAACCAGTAGAACGCAACGGTACCAACAGAGCTTGAATGGACGCGTTTCGTCCAAACAGACATCTATTGATTGAGATCATTTAACCCTCAAGACCACATGGTTGCAAATGTATGAATATGAGGTTATATACTATTCATGACACTGTTTATATGTTCATCAAATGGACACTGTGATTATGCACGGTACACTGACTTTATATTGTTTGGTTTACACTTAAGATTACCTTGTAGCATTACAGGTACTTTCCATTTAGATTAGCGCTGGACATACCTTTCCACTCTGCAATGAAACAAATTGTAGCTGTTCGTCACATCACATGACCCTTTCCCCATCACATGACCTTTTCCCCATCACATGACCCTTTCCCATCACATGACCCTTTCCCCATCACATGACCTTTTCCCATCACATGACCTTTTCCCATCACATGACCTTTTCCCCATCACATGACCTTTTCCCTATCACATGACCCTTTCCCAATCACATGACCTTTTCCAAATCACATGACCCTTTCCCCATCGACTCACACTTTCCCCATCACATGACCTTTTCCCCATCACATGACCCTTTCCCCAATCACATGACCCTTTCCCCATCACATGACCCTTTCCCCATCACATGACCCTTTCCCCATCACATGACCCTTTCCCAATCACATGACCTTTTCCCCATCACATGACCCTTTCCCCATCACATGACCCTTTCCCATCACATGACCCTTTCCATCACATGACCCTTTCCCCATAACATGACCTTTTCCCCATCACATGACCCTTTCCCCAATCACATGACCCTTTCCCATCACATGACCCTTTCCCAATCACATGACCCTTTCCCAATCACATGACCTTTTCCCCATCACATGAGCTTTTCCCCATCACATGACCCTTTCCCCATCTTATGACCCTTTCCCCATCACATAACCTTTTCCCCATCACATGACCTTTTCCCATCACATGACCCTTTCCCATTACATGACCTTTTCCCCATCACATGACCCTTTCCGCTAGCTATCTTATGGCAGTAGCAGTTGACAAAAGAGACACATTAGGGAAAAAGTTCCATTTGAGTGAAAGTGAGAGTTTAGTCCATTGTGAAAGGTTTTTATTAGATGATAATTGGTTTCAGTTACTTGCAGATATCGTAGAGAAAACGGCTCTCCTGTCAGCTTGGACACATGACGACACATCTGGAATTACCAGTGAGAAAAGAAAAAAGAAACACAGGCATTAGTGAGATTCTCCACCCCAATGGGACTTTGTCAGTATGGCTAACCTAGTCTGATATCGCAGCCGACCTGGAGTGAGAGATTTACAGAGAACAAATGGAAAGAAGGACGAGAGGTAATCATTGTAAAAGGAAACCCTCCGAAAACAGGTGGTATCCAAAAATGGTGGCCTCACCACGTCAATCTGCAGCTCGTGAGCTTTTGTGTTGTTCTTGGAATAGGTCACAGGTCATTAAAGATCTACTGTTGACTTCCCTTGACCTTCACGGTTTTCTGGCTTTTTTAAATAAAAATAAATAGTAGATACTTTTACCTGACGCTGCTTGAGGAATATTAAAAAAACTGAATATTTGCCAGCACACCATGGATCAACAATCACCATCCAAAGTTTTTACTACAGAGAGATCACATCACAGGGACAAGTGCAACATTTCGGAGCCACGCCGGACCCCTTCATCAGGCATGTCATCACAATAAAACCTTCGGACGGTGATTGTTGACCCATGGTGTGCTGGTGAACATATACACTTGCTTGAGGTTTCCAGGACCCAACTGGTAATCTCTGCAGCACCCACCATTTTATGAGCCTTGTTTGTCAGGAACGTGCGTGATAGGAATATGGAGAAGACCTGTCTATGAATGAAAACTCCTCCAGACCATGGAGTCCAAGGTATGCCACAGTCCCACCAAGAACCCTTGTAAAGATTTATTGTTTTGGCTGCAGAAGGTGTCAGGTTGGACCCTCACCTTTGTCACAAAGTCATGACACAGGTATGCAGAAGCCAGTCCTGGGTACCAACCAACCAAATGGCAGCAGCAGTCCCAAAATCAGTCATGTAGCAAACCAGTAGAACGCAATGGTACCAACAGAGCTCGAATGGACGCGTTTCGTCCAAACAGACTATCTATTGATTGAGATCATTTAACCCTCAAGGCCACATGGTTCCGGGCAGAAGTGCAAAGGAAGATAGTGCTTGTGGGCTCCACATGCCCACAAGCACTATGGAAACGTCTACAAAACAGGAATATAAGATATATTCCTTCTTTTAAATCGGCAATCGAGCGCCGATTTTTAACACAATCGTGAGTGCTTTAAATATCCATTATCAACAAAAGATATGAATATAAAAAAAAAAAAAAAGTGGGAACTCCGCTTTAAGGAAGAACATGATAACTAAATGTTAAAAAAGTGTGATTCCTTATATCAACTTAATGGTTGTGTGACAAATAAATTAAATAGATCATAAAGCGACAATATTACATCATAATTTACATAGTTATTTAGTATTAGTCATTTTGAATTTTCAGATATTCGAGTTTCTGAATTCAAAATAAAAAATAAAAAAAACGAACAAATTTTCCGATGTCAAATACCCAATAAATATGGGAAATATTAAGAGCTAACCACATAGATAGAGGACTGGTGGCCATCCATGAAAGCCACCCAAATTTGTATTTAATAAAACACCGGATCTCATAGACCACCTACCTCCAGATAATCCAGTTCTGTGATATTCAGACATGCGCCGACATTAAAAATCTGCAGAATAGATATAAGTTGGCATGTCATCAATCGACTAACAGATACGTCTTAGTGGTACTGGAAAGTTTTATATGAAATAGACGAAGTCTAGAATCTAATACCAGATATGAGCTGAGAAGCATAGACAGAGCTGACAGTTTAAGACAGTTCTCCTGGTCACCCACAATATCCAGCGAGCCCTCCGTGTCCAGGACAAATACCGCCATCTGCAAGGAGAAGATGCAACGTCACCAAAGCAATCAATGGCTTTGAATAGATAGTTTACCTAAATAACCTCTTAACCACTTGCTTACTGGGCACTTAAACATCCTTCCTGCCCAGACCAATTTTCAGCTTTCGGTGCTCTCACACTTCGAATGACAATTACTCAGTCATGCAACACTGAACCCAAATGAATTTTTTGTCCTTTTTTTCCCACAAATAGAGCTTTCTTTTGGTGGTATTTAATCACCTCTGGGTTTTTTTTTTTTTTGCGCTATAAATGAAAAAAGACCGAAAAAACACATTTTTCTTTGTTTCTGTGATAAAATTTAGCAAATTATTAATTTTTCTTCATAAATTTTGGCCACAATTTATACTGCTACATATCTTTGGTAAAAATAACCCAAATTAGTGGATATTATTTGGTCTTTGTGAAAGTTACAGACTCTACAAGCGGTGGTGCGAATCATACAAATCTGATCACACCTGATGTACTGGTGGCCGATCTCATTTCTTGTGACCCAAACAAGTCAGGAAAGTACAAATACCCCCCAAATGACCCCTTTTTTGAAAGTAGACATTCCAAGGTATTTAGTAAGAGGCATGGTGAGCTTTTTGATGTTGTCATTTTTTTCCCACAATTCTTTGCAAAATGAATTATTTTTTTATTTTTTCCACAAAATTGTCATTGTAATAGGTTATTTCTCTCACATGGCATGTGTATACCACAAATGACACCCCAAAATACATTCTGCTACTCCTCCTGAGTATTACGATATCACATATGTGGGACTTTTACACAGCCTGGCCACTTAAGCCCCATACACACGGTCGGACTTTTTCATGGATTCTGTCCGATCGGACAATGTTGTTGAAAAATCAGACCGTGTGTATGCACCATCGGACAGTGTTCGTCGGTTTGTCCGACGGACAAAGTCTTATCTCCTGCTGGAAAGATTTGCCGTCAACCCGGTCCGATCACACCAAATCCGATCGTGTGTACGGTTGTCCGACCGGACAAAGTGCTACGCATGCTCAGATCACATTACAAGACCAAAGCTATTGGCTACTAGCCTCTACGTAGTCCCGTCGTAGGCAACAAACGTCACCACGTTCAGAATGATCGGATTTTCCGACAACTTTGTCCGACAGTGTGTACGCAAAACCAACATCGGACAAAGTACGACGGACATGATCCGACGGACCTGGTCCTCGGATAATCCGAGCATGTGTATGGGGCTTTAGAGAGGCCCAACATGCAGGGAGCGCCATCAGGTGTTCTAGGAGCATAAATTACACATCTAAATTGTTGACTACCTATTACACTTTTGAAGGCCCTGGAGCACCAGGACAATGACACGTGACACTGACGTGGCACTGATGACACGTGACACTGATGTGGCACTGATGACACGTGACACTGATGTGGCACTGATGACAGATGGCACTAATACGGGGCACTGATGACACGTGACACTGATGACAGATGGCACTACTACGGGGGCACTGATGACACGTGACACTGACAGATGGCACTAATATGTGGCACTGCTGACAGATGGAACTTATACGTGGCACTGATATCATGTGGCACTAATACGTGGCACTGATGAGAGATGGCACTAATACGTGGCACTGATGAGAGATGGCACTAATACGTGGCACTGATGACAGATGGCACCGATACGTGGCACTGATGACACGTGACACTGATGACAAATGGCACTGATACGTGGCATTGATGACACGTGCCACTGATAACAGATGGCACGTGACACTGACAGGTGGCGCTTTTGACAGATGGCACTGATTCGTGGCACTGACGTGGCACTGATGACACGTGGCACTGATATGGCACTGACAGATGGCACTGACATGGCACTGATGACAGATGGCACTGACGTGGCACTGATGTGGCACTGATGACAGATGGCACTGACGTGGCACTGATGTGGCACTGGGGACAGGTGACACTGGCAGATGGCACGGATGGCACTGGGGACAGGTGGCACTGGCAGATGGCACTCTGGGGACAGTTGGTACTGGGGACAGGTGGTACGGATGGCACTCTGGGGACAGGTGGTACTGATGACAGGTGGCAGCGGGACAGATCACTTTATTTTTCTTTTTTTTTTTTTTTTTTACTTACGGCGCCGGCCCTCTCTCCCTCCTCACGCGCTGTCTGTGTGAGGAGGCAGAGCGGCACTGACAGATGATCTCATATGTTTGCATATGCAAACATATGAGATCATCTCTCATTGGACAGCCCGATCTCGCTGTAAACGGCCGCTGTGATTGGCCGTTTACAGCGATCTGTGACCGGCTGTGTCCGACGGACACGGCCAGCACAGAACTTCCCCGATGCGCGCTCTCAGGAGTAAACAGTAAACAGGAGGACGTCCAAGGACGTCCTCCCGGCAGGGAGCGTCCTCGCTGCAGCCGTCTTTCGGCTATAGCGCGGGCGCGTAGTGGTTAAGGACCGAGCCTCTTTCTGAGATTTGTTGTTTAGAAAAATAAACATTTGTTTTGCTAGAAAATTACTTAGAAACTCCAAACATTATAAAAATTTTTTCTAACACCCTAGAGAATAAAATTGGCGGTTGTTGCAATACTTTCCGTCACACCGTATTTGCACATCGGTCTTACAAGCGCACTTTTTTGAATAAAAAAATAAGATAACAGTAAAGTTTGCCCCTTATTGTGAAAGATAATGTTACGCCAAGTAAATTGATACCCAACATGCCACGCTTCAAAACTGCGCCCGCTGGTGGAATGGCGACAAACTTTTACCCTTAAAAATCTCCATAGGGGACATTTAAAAAAATCTACAGGTGCATGTTTTGAGATACAGAGGAGGTCTAGGGCTAAAATTATTGCTCTCGCTCTACCGATCGCGGCGATACCTCACATGTGTGGTTTAATCACCGTTTTCAGTCCCTACCTGGACTCACACCGTTCATCTTCGGATATTTTTAGAATCTGCTTGTCATGTGTACTGCGTATGCGCAGTACATGGCGGACACTATCCAACGGGGGACAGTATTTGACAGGACACCGGATCCAGACTTAGTAAAACTGCAACAAAGTTGGGGCCTGGCAACGACAGCCACAGGGGGACAGTTGGGTCCCCTTGCTGACGTGATGGGACCCAGTAGGGGGGGGGTACTAACTTTCCTTTGACCCTCTATAGGCAGCCCTGCCTAGGCTGATCTATTTTTCCAGTTTGCATTTAGGATTTGCTGTGATTCATTTGCTCAACTCTTATGCCGCGTACACACGGTCGGAATTCTCGTCGGAAAAAGCTCTGATGGTTTTCCCGTCGGAATTCCGACGGAATTTCGCTTAAACTGTCTTGCCTACACACGGTCACACCAAATTCCGACGGTCAATAACACAGCGGCATAAAACACGTTCGACAGCACTATAAAAAGGGAAGTTTAATGCTTCCGAGCATGCGTCGAATTGTTTCTGAGCATGCGTCGGAATTTTGAGTGTCGGAATTGCATACACACGATCGGAAAATCCGATAGAAAGGTTTTCCGTCTGAAAAATTGAGAACAGGTTCTCAATCCAAAGTCCGTCGGAAGTTCTGACAGAAAAAGACCGATGGGCATACACACGGTCAGAAAATCCGATGAAAAGCTCCCATCGGACTGTTTCCATCGGAAATTCCGACCGTGTGTACGCGGCATTACAGTCAGTTTGCTGCATCAGAAAGGTTTTGGGATCCTCCCTATGAGGAGGCTTGGATAATGGCAGGACTAGGCAATAATGAGGTGTATTCCCCTATTCATTTCTTCATATTTGTACAAAATAAGATATTGGCTCATAACAAAAAACATCTCCATCGAACCTTCTCCCCATTCCGCTCCAAGATGAAGGGTTTGCTCCAGATCCAGATCCCCTTCGTTACACTGTCAACACCACTTCTCCATTCAAACCCCGTGAGGGGCTCATCGTACTTCCCCAGACTCACCTTCTGGGATCTCTCCTATGAAAGGAAATCATTAGTTCAACACAATCAAATCAGCCAAAAAACACAAAAAACAACAAAAGTAGGTTTTATAAACCAGCTTCATGTATACAGTAGATTACAACTTAACTCCGGGCAAATATACATAAAGGACGCATATTAAGGTAGCTTATTACACCACTAAATACAATACAAATACATGAATTTGACCAGGTAGGAGCCGCTTTCACTCTGTGTACAGCTGAATTCAGACTGGGAGAGGCAACACAAAGAGACAAGTAGTTGTAATGCAGTGATGATGTGTGGCATGCTGTTAGAAGAATAGATCATGGTAACAGATGAGCTCATCAGTCTACTGCTTCTCCTTTCACTGTTCACTCACAGGCTGGGGTGTGGCAAGATCTGTGTTACACCTCCTATTTGAAAATGAAATACATTTGGTTCCAATGAATTTCCCAAAATACCCTGACTAATAAACATACTTGCAAGGCTCTGAAATCCAGCATTGTCCTATTCACAGTTGAAGTTTTGCAGCAGTGAAGGGCTCTCAGGATATGATATGGACGGGTTTACCCACCAGGCAGTGAAGGGCTCTCAGGATATGATATGGACGGGTTTACCCACCAGGCAGTAATAAGCTCTCAGGATATGATATGGACGGGTTTACCCACCAGGCAGTAATAGGCTCTCAGGATATGATATGGACGGGTTTACTCACGAGGCAGTGAATGGCTCTCAGGATATGACATGGAGGGGTTTACCAACCAGTCGGTGAAGGGTCCTCAGGATATGATATGGATGGGTTTACCCACCAGGCGGTGAAGGGCTCTTAGGATATGATATGGACGGGTTTACCCACCAGGCAGTAATAGGCTCTCAGGATATGATATGGATGGGTTTACTCACGAGGCAGTGAATGGCTCTCAGGATATGACATGGAGGGGTTTACCAACCAGTCGGTGAAGGGTCCTCAGGATATGATATGGATGGGTTTACCCACCAGGCAGTGAAGGGCCCTCAGGATATGATATGGACGGGTTTACCCACCAGGCAGTGAAGGGCCCTCAGGATATGATATGGACGGGTTTACCCACCAGGCAGTGAAGGGCTCTCAGGATAGGATATGGATGGGTTTACTCACCAGGCAGTGAAGGGCTCTCAGGATATGATATAGACGGGTTTACTCACCAGGCAGTGAAGGGCCCTCAGGATATGATATGGACGGGTTTACCCACCAGGCGGTGAAGGGCTCTCAGGATAGGATATGGACGGGTTTACTCACCAGGCAGTGAAGGGCTCTCAGGATATGATATAGATGGGTTTACTCACCAGACAGTGAAGGGCCCTCAGGATATGATATGGAGGGGTTTACCAACCAGTCGGTGAAGGGTCCTCAGGATATGATATAGACGGGTTTACTCACCAGACAGTGAATGGCTCTCAGGATATGACATGGAGGGGTTTACCAACCAGTCGGTGAAGGGCCCTCAGGATATGACATGGAGGGGTTTACCCACCAGACAGTGAAGGGCTCTCAGGATATGATATGGACGGGTTTACCCACCAGGCGGTGAAGGGCCCTCAGGATATGATATGGACGGGTTTACCCACCAGGCAGTGAAGGGCCCTCAGGATATGATATGGACGGGTTTACCCACCAGGCAGTGAAGGGCCCTCAGGATATGATATAGACAGGTTTACTCACCAGGCAGTGAAGGGCCCTCAGGATATGATATGGACGGGTTTACTCACCAGGCAGTGAAGGGCTCTCAGGATATGATATGGATGGGTTTACCCACCAGGCAGTGAAGGGCTCTCAGGATATGATATGGACGGGTTTACCCACCAGGCAGTGAAGGGCTCTCAGGATATGATATAGACAGGTTTACCCACCAGGCAGTGAAGGGCTCTCAGGATATGATATGGATGGGTTTACCCACCAGGCAGTGAAGGGCTCTCAGGATATGATATGGACGGGTTTACCCACCAGGCAGTGAAGGGCTCTCAGGATATGATATAGACAGGTTTACCCACCAGGCAGTGAAGGGCTCTCAGGATATGATATGGACGGGTTTACCCACCAGGCAGTGAAGGGCTCTCAGGATATGATATGGACGGGTTTACTCACCAGGCAGTGAAGGGCTCTCTGGATATGATATGGATGGATTAAAGTGGTTCTAAAGGCTCATCTTTCTTTATTCGTTTTAATCCAAGCTGTGTGTACATTCTATCTCCTCCTTTATTTTTTGCCCAGAAATGTTCTCTTCCTAGTTTTCTCATATCATTTTCTAGCTCTTCCTGCTTTGCTTTTCTGAGCTCACTCCTAGCATCTATGTCACTTAGGTTTTCGGGGACCACATGTCCCGACATGCTTAGCGGTTCAGTGCATGCGCATTGGCTCAGTGCCGGAACCGCTTACTCGAGGACGAGCCAACTTCTCGGCAGCTGTCACTCACAGAAGAGAGGCGGTGGGGCTGGAGGTCAAAGCCCCGGATTCCCCATCAAATGACAATGGAGGCAGAGCTGCAGCGGTGATCTGATGCCTGGGCACCCACGCATGCGGGTGCAGCCAGCGTTTCACAGCAGGCTTGTAGTACAACAGATAGAAGCATGCCCACACGTGCCTTCCATCAGATGACACTGCGAAGGGGGCACCGGTCACACACGAAAGCGGAGCAGCAAATAATCCATTTCGAAGAGGAAAACAAGGTTAGACTCTTTAACTGTAATGCGATTTTTAGAGGGAGAAAAACCTGAGGGTTTAATATCACTGTAACTCACCAGATAGTGAAGGGCTCTCAGGATATAGTTTAGTAGGGTGGACTTTCCTCTCCGCCTCTCCCCGATCCCACAGATAAGGCACAGGGAGAACTCCACCACCTCCGCATCCAGGAAGCATCTCTGGAGCACCGAGTCATCCAGCTGCAGAATCCCACCACTATCTGTGTACACCAACTGAAGGGCTGAACCTGGAACCTAAACAGGTAAAAAAAACAAAAAAAAATAAACAAAAAACACATTATTAATCTTATGCCGCGTACACACGGTCAGAATTTCCGATGGAAACAGTCCGATGGGAGCTTTTCATCGGATTTTCCGACCGTGTGTATGCCCATCGGTCTTTTTCTGTCGGAATTTCCAACGGACTTTGGATTGAGAATCTGTTCTTAATTTTTCAGACGGAAAACCTTTCTATCGGATTTTCCGATCGTGTGTATGCAATTCCGACACGCAAAATTCCGACGCATGCTCGGAAACAATTCGACGCATGCTCAGAAGCATTAAACTTCCCTTTTATAGTGCCGTCGAACGTGTTGTATGCCGTGGTGTTATTGATCGTCGGAATTTGGTGTGACCGTGTGTAGGCAAGACAGTTCCGTCGGAATTCCGACGGGAAAACCATCAGAGCTTTTTCCGACGAGAATTCCGACCGTGTGTACGCGGCATTAGAAGGACCATTCATTTGAGCGCTGAGACTACTTAGGTTGTGAATCCAGACCCCCCCCCCACCAGTCACACCATGCCAAGTCTTAAATAGATCTAAATCCTAACAGGGGTCTCAAATTTATTAAATCTAAAATACTGCAGCAAAAACAGCAGTAAAATTTGTGGGGACGTCAATTATGTTTGGGTACAACGTCACATGGCCATGCGAATGACGGTTAAAGCGACACAGTGCCGTATCCCAAAAAATGGCCTGGTCATTAAGGGGGAAAACCTGCTGGTCTGTAAATGGTTAAAGGGTGTGGTGTTTTAGTATACAAAATGTGCAAGGTTAGCTTGTTGTTAAGGAGCTGGCCCCCGCAGAGTCCTTATCAAGCAGTGACTCGTCCTTGACGTCAGCCATTCCCCGGTGACAGCAAAATGTAAAACAAAAGAGCTGTAAACGAGTAAAAAAAAAACAACGGCTTGCTGTACCTCCACGGTTCATACCAGGACCTTCAGCATTGGCACTGATTTTAAGAAGGACCCCACGAGAAAAAAATAAAAAAAGGGGGGGGGTGAGGTCCTCACCTCCCCCCAAAATCCATTGCAGACCCATATCTAAGCATGCAGCCCAGCAAAATGCCCCCCTCCTAAACGATACCAGGACACATGCCCTCAACATTGGGGAGGCCCTGGCAAAGCACTTTTTCCTCATGTTGATGTGGACAAGGGCTTGTTCCCTACAACCCTGGCACAGTGGTTGTGGGAGATTGCAGGCAGGGGGGTTATCGAAATCTGGAAGCCCCTTTAAAAATAAGGGGTGCTCCCAACCATGAACTTTTGTACCAGGCCATTCAAGGTGCTCATGGTAAGGTCAGGCACTCTATACTAAGGTGAGAAGGTTAGGGTGCTTGCACCATAAACGCCGTTCTGGTACCTTGTGGACTCTAGGAATGTCTCTTCCCAGCAGAAGCATGATTTGGGATTTCAATGGTGATATGTAGACCTGTCTAGAACCCTTAAAACTATACAAGTAACGCTCATCTTTGGTGTAGGGAGTTCCTCTGTCATTAGGTATTTGACTGCACTCGATGAATGTAGGAAGATGAATACCTTCAGTTCCTTGTAGGTCAATGAATTCTCCATCAGGGGCAATTCTTCCCGTGGTTTCTACTGTACAAGCCAGTGGTGGCTGGTGAAGTTTTCCTGATCGGGGGGGCTGCCAGACCCTGCTCTTCCTTTTTGACTCCTCCCAGTTCTGATAAGCCACACCCCTTATAGAATCCACCCACTCCGTTCCCATATTCCACTCATAGTGTCAGGAGTATATAGCCCAGCATCACAGGACAGGGTATACAGCCCAGCATTACATATAGGATATATAGAGAGCACCCCCCACCACTTGCAGCACTGACAGCATCCCCACCCCCGGCATTGGGCTCACGGCACTGACAGCCCCCCCACCGAGGGGCTCGCGGTACTGACAGCATCCCCCCCCCCCCACACCCTCAGCGTGGGGCTCGTGGCACTGACAGCATTCCCCCCTCCCATGGGAGGTCCGGCACTTACTGCCAGTGGCAATTTGCTCTCCTCACCTCCGTCAGCTTGTCTATTCTTCCAAAGCACTAGGCATCCAATAGTATCGCCTGACGCTTTGGTCAATTGGGAAACCGGTCTCACAGACCTGCCTCCTGATTGGCGGGGGACGAACTGCAGTGCGTCCGTAGTGAAAATTGATTCGCTATGGTCACACAACAGGGTGGGATCGGGACGCTAAAATTGCTAAATTTTATCACAGAAACAAAGAAAAATGTGTTTTTTTTTCAAAATTTTCGGTCTTTTTTTCATTTATAGCGCAAAAAATAAAAAACCCAGAGGTGATCAAATACCACCAAAAAAAAGCTCTATTTGTGGGAAAAAAAGGACAAAAAATTCATTTGGGTACAGTATTACATGACTGAGTAATTGTCATTCAAAGTGTGAGAGCACCGAAAGCTGAAAATTGGTCTGGTTATGAAGGGGGTTTAAGTGCCCAGTGGGTAAGTGGTTAAAGAAAGTTGAAAAACAACACTTACTGGCAGAATCACCAAGTAAAAAAAATAAATAAAGAGGGAAGGAGGAAAATAAGCCAAAAATAAATAAATAATGCATCCACCGCCTCTAAAAAATTGGTAAGCTCAGATGCAATATATAACATTTTTGTTTTTGGGTTTAATACTACTATAATAAATCGAAGTTCTTCCTAAATTCAATTGAATTTGATTCAGTTTGCGGGTTACAGTTGTTATGGGATTTGAAATACACACCTTATGCCGCGTACACACGGTTGGAATTCTCGTCGGAAAAAGCTCTGATGGTTTTCCCGTCGTAATTCTGTCGGAATTTCGCTCAAACTGTCTTGCCTACTCACGGTCACACCAAATTCCGACAGTCAATAACACAGCGGCACAAAACACGTTCGGCTGCACTATAAAAGAGAAGTTTAATGCTTCCGAGCATGCATCGAATTGTTTCCGAGCATGCGTCGAATTGTTTCCGAGCATGCGTCGGAATTTTGCGTGTCGGAATTGCATACACACGATCGGAAAATCCGATAGAAAGGTTTTCCGTCGGAAAAATTAAGAACAGGTTCTCAATCCAAAGTCCGTCAGAAATTCTGACAGAAAAAGACCAATGGGCGTACACACGGTCGGAAAATCCGATGAGAAGCTCCCATCGGACTGTTTCCATCGGAAATTCCGACCGTGTGTACGCGGCATTACTCCGCAGTCAAGCATAAAGATGACAGCCTTGGAACTTGCACCTCCTGTCCTGATAGGAACATTTCCTCTCTGGTATATATACACACACCCTATAGAGCAGAATTGTCCACTCTCTCACCTTTCTTCTCTGTTCTTCCTTAATGGCCAGTTGGACCTTGGCCACCACATCCTTCAGCCTGTAGTTGGGTATGAGCTGGTCTTTGGGGCATATTTTCCTGCACTCAGGGCAGCGGTAATTCTGGAGCTGCCGGGTGTCCCAATATTTGGTTATACAGCCTCTACAGAAGGTATGGCCACAGGCGATGGAGACAGCATCATGAAGCTCTTCAAAACATATGGAACATGTAATATCTTCTTCTAACTTGTAAAATCGAGCAGCACCCTCCTGAGACATGTTATTCCTGGTAGGAAAAAATAAATAAAAATAGTATCCAAAAGTAAAGCAGAAGGAGCATGTGCAGTCTGAAAGTCATAGAGAGCTGGGAATGTTTATAGAAGATGAAATGTCCTAAAGTACAAGAAGAGGAACTGCAAACTGGGAGGCGGACAGGACTTTGTCCCGAAGAACTAATTTGTTGCAGCAAATGATGGAAGGACAAGACAATCAACAGGGAGGACGTCATAGAAGTAGCATAGCGCCACCCCTGAAGGATCTGTTGGTTTAATGGGTCCTCTGATACTGGCCTTGGCTGTTTAAATACCAATTTTTTAGGTTTTGGGCAGAGTGGAGGTGGATTAGAACCCCTGTCGGTTTTTATTGCCGTCTGTACCCCCATTAGGGAGATTTATGCCGCGTACACACGTTCGGACTTTGTCCGCCGGACCTAGCCCTTATAAAAGGGGGCTCCCAGATTCCGATAAGCGCCCGCCCGCAGACCCCGACAACCAGCGGCCAGGGTTGTCGGGAAGAGGCCCTTGTCCTCATCAACATGGGGACAAGGTGCTTTGGGGTGGGGGGGCGCACGGCCCCCCTTTCCCCAGGGCACCCCCCATGTTGAGGGCACGCGGCCTGGTACGGCTCAGGAGGGGGGGGGCGCTCGCTCGTCCCCACCCCTTTCCTGGCCTGCCGGGCTGCGTGCTCGGATAAGGGTCTGAGATGGATTTGGGGGGGACCCCCATGCCGTTTTTTCGGCGTGGGGATTCCCTTTAAATCCATGCCAGGTGACAGGGCTAGCCTGCCTTCGCTAGCTCCGTCTACCTGAAGTCACGTGCTAAATGAACAGACTTTCCGATGAGCGGCAAGTCCGTTCATTTCAAAAGTCCGGCGGACTAGCCTACTAACGGCGGGATTGTCCGCCGGACTGCTAAGTCCAGCGGACAATTTTAAAACAAAACTTAAAACCTAGTCCGCCGGACTTTTGGCGCCAAAAAGTCCACCGGCGCCCACACACGAGGGGATTGTCCGGTGGACTTGAGTCCAGCGGACAATCCCGCGGGATAGTCCGCTCGTGTGTACGCGGCATTACTGTACCCTCTCTATTTGTCTTGTTTACTATTATCATTAAAAAGTGAAAATAAAAAAAATAATAAATTGGGGTTTCCCCCAAAAAAGTAAAGAGTTAAATAAATTGGGGTTTTCTCCAAAAAAGTAACGCACGGTCGGAATTCTCGCCGGAAAAAGCTCTGATGGTTTTCCCGGCGGAATTCCGACGGAATTTCGCTCAAACTGTCTTGCCTACACACGGTCACACCAAATTCCGACGGTCAATAACACCACGGCATACAACACGTTCGATTGCACTATAAGGCCACCTTTCACACGAGGCGGATCCGCTTGCAGGGAGTCCGCCTCTGTCCGTCCGTCCGCCTCTCCGCTGATCCCCGCTGAGCCGGCGGATGATAGGTCCCTCTCTGCTCACTGAGTGGGGAGGGGCTTGTCCAGCGCCGCTGGTCTCTATGGAGATCTCACCCGATCCGATCCGCCAGCGACAGATCTGGACGTAGAGACACATACGTCTGCTTTTGGCGGATCGGACCGGGTCGGATGTCAGCGGGCATGTCTCCGCTGACATCCGACGCTCCATAGACTAACATTGAGCGCCCGTTCAGGTCCGCCGTCAAAACTGACAGGCAGATCTGAACGATCCGATCGTGTGAAAGGGGCCTAAAAGGGAAGTTTAATGTTTCCGAGCATGCGTCGAAATTGCATACACACGATCGGAAAATCCGATAGAAAGGTTTTCCGTCGGAAAAATTAAGAACCGTTTCTCAATCCAAAGTCCGTCGGAAATGCCGACAGAAAAAGACCGGTGGGCGTACACACGGTCGGAAAATCCTAATGAAAAGCTCCCATCGGACTGTTTCCATCGGAAATTCCGCCCGTGTGTACGCCGCATAAGAGGTAAAAATTTTCAATTGGAACACTAGCTCTGATGACCTGTGGGTCCCCAATGAATTCCCTTAATTTGCAGAAGGCTGAGTGAGAAGCCTCAGAAGATGTAAATTTTGATTTAAAAACTGCTAAGTAGACATGTGCACAATAGAAAAATTTGTTAATTTTCGTTTAGTTTCTTTCGTTTCCGTTGATTCGTAACGATTCGTATTTTCGTAAGAGTTATTTTTTCGTTGATTCGTTTTTCCGTTAGTTTAATTTTCGTTTATTCGAAATTCGGACGCATTCGTATTTTCGTAGATTTAGTTACATTCGTACTTTCGTAACATTGTTTTCGTAGATTCGTAATCGGAGCATAATTCATAATGTTATGTAATGTGTATGCTATTATTACATTGTAAGAGACACGGAAAATTACGAATCGAAAAAAAAAAAGTTACGAATGTACGAATTTTTTCGTTCAATCCATTCAAAGCACGTTAAGCCGCGCCATTGTAAGAGACACGGAAAATTACAAATTGCAAAAAAAAAGTTCTGAATGTACGAATTTTTTAGTTCAATCCATTCGAAGTCCGTTAAGCAGCCCCATTGTAAGGGACACACGGTCTGATTTTTCAACAACATTGTCCGATCGGACAGAATCCATGCAAAAATCCGACCGTGTGTATGGGGCTTAAGAGACACGGAAAATTACGAATCAAAAAAAAAAAAAAAAGTTACGAATGTACGATTTTTTTCGTTCAATCCATTCGAAGCACGTTAAGCAGCGCCATTGTAAGGGACACGGAAAATTACGAATCAAAAAAAAAAAAGTTACGAATGTACGAATTTTTTCTTTCAATCCATTTGAAGCACGTTAAGCAGCGCCATTGTAAGATACACGGAAGATTACGAATCGGAAAAAAAAAAGTTACGAATGTACGAATTTTTTCTTTCAATCCATTCGAAGCACGTTAAGCAGCGCCATTGTAAGGGACACGGAAAATTACCAATTCAACTAAAAAAAAAAAGTTACGAATGTACGAATTTTTTCGTTCATTTTGATTTTCGTTGTTCCTGTTTTCGTTTTTCGGATTTTCTTCTTTCGTAGTTTCGTTGTTTCTAATTTGGTTATTTCGGATTTTTCGTTGTTTTTCGGATTCGTTCGATTCGAACGATTCGTTATTCGTTAAAATTTTTTGCGAATCGTTCGTTCATTCGTACGATAACGAATGAACGAATATAACGAATTTTAACGAAAAACGAAAAAAAAAACGAAACGAATTGCACATGTCTACATCTAAGGCTATAAAAACTTAGGTGAGTGACATACAGAGAAAGAAGTTAAATGAATAAAATACACCATGCTAACTGACAGAGCAAAATAGTGCACTAAATACATATGTTTGTGCAGAGTTACTCATATGCAGTAGTTGATTATGGCACAAGGCCTCATTGTTTGGTCAGCTTAAACAGTAACACTGTCACCCAAGATGCAGCGAGGGCAGTTTGACAGTGAAAAAAATCTAAACCCCCCAGAGCTACACTGCCCTCCAAAGAAAAAAATGGGCATAGGATGGCACAGGGTCGGACTTTAGAGGCACAATGGGCAGTAGTAGGTATAAAAAGAATATATTTTATTTATAACAATACATGATACAGAAGAGCAAAAAAGGTTAAAGAGTTAAAAACATAATACAATACATGACACGAATGAACATGCATAGTATACAAAGTAGTGAGCCCCTGCGCATCGACGCGGCTCGCTGTCTAGCTTCATCAGGACACACTCAGGGGTTGTTGGAGGTAGGTCTCACTATCGTGTAAGGAAGCCCGTAGAAGATAATCTCACCCAATAAGCATCAAAAATCACCGTATAAAGTATCTTAGGTACTTGGATATTCATAACCAAGAGTCAGTGGCTCAGAGTGACAAGTAGCCCACTACTGCCCATTGTGCCTCTAAAGTCCGACCCTGGGCCATCCTATGCCCAATTTTTTTCTTCTGTTGTACAAATCCCCTATGGATGTGGCCATAGGAGTGCCTCATCTATACTTACTATACTGCCCTCCATTGCACTAAGGTGGCTATGCTAGGTCCAAGGCTTTACCGGCCCTGAACGGTCAAAGAAAGGTCACAAAAAGGTGGGATTTCGGCAAACTAAATAGAATTGGGGAGTCTGAGTTGTTTCTTCTGCCGGCTATCATTGGGGCCTTTTAATGGTGGTGCACTATTAGTGGTCAGTAGTGAACATATCTGGACTTCAGTTAGAGCACAACAGGGTGCAGGCGAGTTCCGTAATGATAAACTGAACAGGAGGGTTGCTTTACCTTTAGGGTTACTTAAAGAAGTAATAGAAGAAGAAGAAGTGGTAGAAAATCCAGCGTAGGATCAATTATTTTGTCTGTGTGAAAGTTATAGAGTCAAACTATGGGATATACCAAGGGTCGGCAACCCCTGGCATGCTTGCCAGACATGATACGTGGCCACCCCTCAGGCGGCACGTGAGGCCAATCCTAGAGACCCCACCTCCCAAACATGAATGCCAGCCAGGTGCTGTGGCTGCATGAAGGAGGAGCTGTGCAGCTGGTTCCCACCCACCTCTCTTCCCACTTTCATCAGCTGGGCGCTTTATTATCTGTGCAGGCTGGTTTCCACCCACTTATCTTCCCGCTCACCTCTCACCTCCCGTTGGCATAGGCTTCACTATCTGTGCAGTGCAGGGGCGGACTGACAACTTATGGGGCCCCCGGGCAATAGGAGAAGTTTATGGGGCCCCCGAGCAATAGGAGATTATGGGGCCCCCAGGCAATAGGAGAAGTTTATGGGGCCCCCGGGCAATAGGAGATGATGGGGCCCCCGGGCAATAGGAGAAGTTTATGGGGCCCCCGGGCAATAGGAGAAGTTTATGGGGCCCTCAGGCAATAGATTATGGGGCCACACAGTATACACACACTCATATTCAGTATACACACACAGAAACACAATATACACACACAGAATACACATACACACACTGAAAAGGTACTGGAGAGGCGGGGCAACTATGATCTTGGGATTTCAAATAAAAAAACACAGATTTTTACATACTGTCCCTGGTTTTATTGAGGCTGGCAACCCTGATGGTGCCCCTTAGTGGCATGGGGCCCTCGGGCAGTGCCCGAATGGTCAGTCCGTCCCTGGTGCAGTGTGATTCGGAGGGCAGGACACCTCAAGGCAGACAGTGCACCTTTATGAATCATGCATTTTTTTTCTTCACTTTGGCAGCAGCAGTCTTGTATTCAGCCCGCTCACTCCCAGGCTTTTATGATCAGTGTGCACCTGCTGTCTGTCCCTTCTCTCTCTAAGCAGCCACACAACTGGCTGAAGCTTAAGAGGAGACCATGTTGACTGCGGATGAAGTTTTTAACAGGTTTTCTAAAAAATATTACAGGCTTTGTAGGTAGGGTTGCCACCTGTCCAGGATTCACCCGGACAGTTCGGGTTTGGAATCTTGTGTCCAGGTTTCAGTCTGCCTAAAACCCGGACACATTATTTAGACTGGTCTGTGGCTCCCAAAGTAACTGAGATAGTCACACAAAATTGCCATTCGGGAGCTGCTATCTGGGGGCAGGTGTGTCATCACTGGGGGGGCCATGATGTCAGCAAGAGCAGTTTGGCCACACCCACCGTTTGCCGCAGCGCGCTGCATTACCACCTCTCTCCTTGGGGCACCCAAAAGGTGTCCCAGGTCTTTTATAATCCTATAGTGTATACTACGAAAAGAATGTGCCCTGAGACACTAAAGTGTTCAGGTTTGGCTTGAAGAAAAGGTGGCAACCCTTTGTAGGTACTACTAAAAGTAGTACTTACAGAGCCAGCTATAAAAAGGAATACGCCTTTATATCTGGCTCTGTGAGTAATATAGCGTATTATTTGGCTTTATTAGAAATAATTTCTAATTTCTAATCTAATCAGATTGGCATAGCTGAGGACAAAGTTAGCCCCCATGGCTTTGCCGTGCATTAGGCTACTTTCACACTGGGGCCGCCCGAGCATTAGCACTGCTCGTTTTAGTGGCACTTTAGCGCTGTTTAACCGCTTCCCGACCGCCTCCTGCACATATACGTCGGCAGAATGGCGCGGCTAGGCAAAAGCACGTAGGCCCTTTAATTGCCTAGCCGTGGGTTGCGCGGACCAGCGTGACCACGGGAGCTCCGTGACCACGGCCGCGGGACCAGCGGACCCGATCGCCGATGGTGTCCCGCGATCGGGTCACAGAGCTGAAGAATGGGGAGAGGTCTGTGTAAACAAACCTCTCCCCGCGCTTCCTACACTGCCTGTCACTGATCGGCTGTTCCCTGTCATCGGGAAAGCCGATCAATGACATCAGACGTCAGCCACGCCCCCTAATGTTAAAAAAAACACACACGTCACAGCCCATAACCCCTCCCCTCCCCCTAGTGGTTAACTCTTTCACTGCCACTGTCATTTATACAGGAATCAATGCATTTAAATAGCACTGATTGCTGTATAAATGACAATGGTTCCAAAAATGTGTCAAAAATGTCCGATGTGTCCGCCATAATGTCGCAGTCACAATAAAAATCGCTGATCGGCGCCATTAGTAGTAAAAAAAAAAATATTAATAAAAATGCTATAAAACTATCCCCTATTTTGTAAACGCTACAACTTTTGCGCAAACCAATCAATAATCGCTTATTTTTTTTACCAAAAATATGTAGAAGAATACGTATCGGCCTAAACTGAGGAAAAAAAATGTTTTTTTATATATTTTTTGGGGATATTTATTATAGCAAAAAGCAAAAAATATTGCATTGTTTTCAAAATTGTCGCTCTATTTTTGTTTATAGCGCAAAAAATAAAAACCGCAGGGGCGATCAAATACCACCAAAAGAAAGCTCTATTTGTGGGAAACAAAGGACGCCAATTTTGTTTGGGAGCCACGTCGCACGACCACGCAATTGTCAGTTAAAGCGACGCAGCGCCGAATCGCAAAAAGGGGCCTGGTCCTTTGGCTGCCAATTGGTCCGGGGCTGAAGTGGTTAAGCGGCGCTTTTTGGCTGCTATCGTGGTGCTTTTAATCCCCCGCTAGTGGCCGAAGAAGGGGTTAAAAGCGCCCATGTTGCGGTTCTTCCTAAGCGCTGCCCATTCATTTCAATACACAACCGCACCACCCCAGTGTGAAAGCACTCGGGCAGCATGGGAGGCAGTTTTCAGGCACTGGTAAAAAAGGAGAATCACAATTTTTTTTTTCTTATGCCCCGTACACACGGTTGGAAATTCCGACCACAAAATCCGGTGGATTTTTTCCAACGGATTTTGTCCGACGCTGGTGTTGCATACACACGGTCTGACAAAGTTGTCGGAAAATCCGATCATTCTGAACGTGGTGACGTTCGTTGCGTACGACGGGACTACGTAGAGGCTAGTAGCCAATAGCTTTGGTCTTGTAATGTGATCTGAGCATGCGTAGCACTTTGTCCGTCGGAATTCGCTACACACGATCGGAAAAAGTCAGATCGGACTTTGTTGTCGGAAAATTTGAGAGCAGGATCTCAAATTTTTTCCGTCGGAATTTCCGACGGAAAAAGTCTGATGGAGCCCACACACGGGCGGATTTTCCGACAACATGGTCCGATCGGACATTTTTCGTCGGAAATTCCGACCGTGTGTACGGGGCATTAGAATAAAGATCACGATTCTCGGCGTAACATTATCTTTCATATACAAAAAAACTAAAAAAATTGGGCTAACTTTACGGTTTCATTTTTTTTAATTTTTCATTAATTGAAGTGCATTTTTTTTAGAGTGTAAGCTCCTCTGGTACAGAGACTGATGTGACTGTGGGGGGAGGGGACATTAGAGTGTAAGCTCCTCTGGTACAGAGACTGATGTGACTGTGGGGGGAGGGGACATTAGAGTGTAAGCTCCTCTGTACAGAGACTGATGTGACTGTGGGGGAGGGGACATTAGAGTGTAAGCTCCTCTGTACAGAGACTGATGTGACTGTGGGGGAGGGGACATTAGAGTGTAAGCTCCTCTGGTACAGAGACTGATGTGACTGTGGGGGAGGGGACATTAGAGTGTAAGCTCCTCTGTACAGAGACTGATGTGACTGTGGGGGAGGGGACATTAGAGTGTAAGCTCCTCTGGTACAGAGACTGATGTGACTGTGGGGGGAGGGGACATTAGAGTGTAAGCTCCTCTGTACAGAGACTGATGTGACACTGGGGGAGGGGACATTAGAGTGTAAGCTCCTCTGGTACAGAGACTGATGTGACTGTGGGGGAGGGGACATTAGAGTGTAAGCTCCTCTGTACAGAGACTGATGTGACTGTGGGGGAGGGGACATTAGAGTGTAAGCTCCTCTGTACAGAGACTGATGTGACACTGGGGGAGGGGACATTAGAGTGTAAGCTCCTCTGTACAGAGACTGATGTGACACTGGGGGAGGGGACATTAGAGTGTAAGCTCCTCTGTACAGAGACTGATGTGACACTGGGGGAGGGGACATTAGAGTGTAAGCTCCTCTGTACAGAGACTGATGTGACTGTGGTTGAGGGGACATTAGAGTGTAAGCTCCTCTGTACAGAGACTGATGTGACTGTGGGGGAGGGGACATTAGAGTGTAAGCTCCTCTGTACAGAGACTGATGTGACACTGGGGGAGAGGACATTAGAGTGTAAGCTCCTCTGTACAGAGACTGATGTGACACTGGGGGAGAGGACATTAGAGTGTAAGCTCCTCTGTACAGAGACTGATGTGACACTGGGGGAGGGGACATTAGAGTGTAAGCTCCTCTGTACAGAGACTGATGTGACTGTGGGGGAGGGGACATTAGAGTGTAAGCTCCTCTGTACAGAGACTGATGTGACACTGGGGGAGAGGACATTAGAGTGTAAGCTCCTCTGTACAGAGACTGATGTGACACTGGGGGAGGGGACATTAGAGTGTAAGCTCCTCTGTACAGAGACTGATGTGACACTGGGGGAGAGGACATTAGAGTGTAAGCTCCTCTGTACAGAGACTGATGTGACACTGGGGGAGAGGACATTAGAGTGTAAGCTCCTCTGTACAGAGACTGATGTGACACTGGGGGAGGGGACATTAGAGTGTAAGCTCCTCTGTACAGAGACTGATGTGACACTGGGGGAGGGGACATTAGAGTGTAAGCTCCTCTGTACAGAGACTGATGTGACACTGGGGGAGGGGACATTAGAGTGTAAGCTCCTCTGTACAGAGACTGATGTGACACTGGGGGAGAGGACATTAGAGTGTAAGCTCCTCTGTACAGAGACTGATGTGACACTGGGGGAGGGGACATTAGAGTGTAAGCTCCTCTGTACAGAGACTGATGTGACTGTGGGGGGAGGGGACATTAGAGTGTAAGCTTCTCTGTACAGAGACTGATGTGACACTGGGGGAGGGGACATTAGAGTGTAAGCTCCTCTGGTACAGAGACTGATGTGACTGGCTCTGTGTTCTCTGTACAGCGTGCGGGATATGTCAGAGCTATATAAATGTATAATAATTATAATAGTGTGTGACTTCAGGGGAGGGGGGGCATTAGAGCGTAAACCAGGGGCGGACTGACAACTCATGGGGCAATAGGAGATTATGGGGCCCCCAGACAATCACAGATTATGGGGCCACACAGTATACAATCACACAATATACACAGACATGTTTCTATTGGCTGAGAAGGTACTGGAGAGGTGGGGCAGCTAGAATCTCTGGATTTTTAGACCAAAAGGATGACGGTAAGGGACATTTCAGAAACAGATGTAAAAAAAAAACACAGATTTTTACATACTGTCCCTGGTTTTACTGAGGCTGGCAACCCTGATGGGGCCCCCTAGTGGCCCGGGGCCCTCGGGAAGTGCCCGAGTGGCCAAATGGTCAGTCCGCCCCTGGCGTAAACTCCTCTGGTACAGAGACTGATGTGACCGGCTCAGTGTTCTCTGTACAGCACTGCGGTATATTTCAGAGCTATATAAATGAATAAAGGTAATAAAATAAAAATATATAAATACACATAAATATTTGAATCAAATAAACTTACGTTCTGCTGGTGCTCTCCCTTATGGGACATTCCAGGGCCCCTCTTCACTTTGTGGAGTCTGTAAATTGATCTTTGTTGCTGGATGGGAATGACATTTAGAAGAAGACAAATATTACTGAGAAACGAAACTCCAGAGACCAGAAATGTTCAACATTTCCTGAATGGGGGAGGTATGTGGAGGTGGAAGAGTGTTTGGAAAATAACTTCCCGACTAGGAATTCTGTTGATTACTGGAGAGGGGGGGCAGGGAAGTGTGGGAAGAACATAAATATGACGCTATACCTACCAGTGTTGGTCATCTTACTTTAAAAAAGTAATTAGTTAAGTTACAAATTACTTCTCCCAAAAAGTAATTGCGTTAGTAACTCAGTTACTACATTGGAAAAGTAATTAGTTACGCAGCAAAGTTACTGACTTTTTTTTTTACATATTCTATACGTGTAACTAAGGGGCGGGTCTAGTATTACTGTAAGCAAGGGGCGCATTTATTATTATTGTTATATATCGTGTAACCAAGGGGCTGCTCTATTATTACTCTAAGGCTGCCTTCACACTGGGGCGGTGCGGGGCGGCGACGGTAAAGCAGCGCTATAGTTAGCGCTGCTTTACCATCGTTTTACCCGCGGTATGCGGCCGCTAGCGGGGTGGTTTTAACCCCCGCTAGCGGCCGCAAAAGGGTTAAAAACCTCCGCAAAGCGCCGCTGCAGCGGCAGTTTGCGGGCGGTATCCCCGCGGTTTCCCATTGATTTCAATGGGAAGGAGCGGTATAGGAGCGGTAAATACACGGCTCCTTCACCGCTCCAAAGATGCTGCTAGCAGGACTTTTGTTGCGGTCCTGCTAGCGCACCGCTCCAGTGTGAAAGCCCGCCGGCTTTCACACTGGAGTGAATGGGCCCGGTTTTTTCAGGCGGTGTACAGGCGCTATTTTTTAGCGCTGTACCGCCTGAAAACCGCCCCAGTGTGAAAGGGGCCTAACCAAGAGGCAGATCTGTTATGGCGTGTAACCAAGGGGCGGGTCTATTATTATTATATTGTGTAAGGGGCGGATGGCTAAAGAAGAGGGCGAATGTTAAATTAATGGGCAGAGCTCGATATATAACAATAAATGCGCCCCTTGGTTACAGTAATACTAGACCCGCCCCTTACTTACACGATAGACGCCCCTTGCAGAGCAGCACGAGCATCGGGAGCGTACGGCATCACCTCGTACAATTACATGTTAACTGCGCCTGCGCGGTGTAGAGTTCACTCAGAGCTGTTTAGGCGGGGGAACTTTTTTGGCAGGACACCAGAATTACACTACTGCGGTAGATGTAATTGGGGTAACTCCACCCAAGTAATGGGAACTGAGTTACCATGAGGGGAAAAGTAATCAGTTAGATTACTCGTTACCCTCTAAAGTAACTGCGTTAGGTAACTCAGTTTATTTTAACTCAGTTACTTACATCACTGATACCTACACATATCTTCCTTAACAATATATAGGGTACGATATACCATAACATGTAAGATAAATGACATCCTAATACCAGCAACCCCCCTTAGAAGAGGTGCAGTAAGAAACATTGTGGATATGTTCCTGCCGCAACCACAAAATATCGTGCCGTAAAATCAAACTCTGGAATTGTCTCTGGGGGAATATTACAAGCTAAGAGGTTAAGGTACGTGTAGCACCAGCCCAAAGATGTCCATAGAGGTGTGAGGCTGTTTCTGAAAATGCTGATAGCTTGACTGTCACTCGCTCACCGACCTGGAACAAGTATCCAGATAGTCCTAGTAAATGACTTATGCCACGTACACACGGTCGGAATTCTTGTCGGAAAAAGCTCTGATGGTTTTCCCGTCGGAATTCCGACGGAATTTCGCCCAAACTGTCTTGCCTACACACGGTCACACCAAATTCCGACGGTCAGTAACACAGCGACATACAAAGCTTTCGACAGCACTATAAAAGGGAAGTTTAATGCTTCCGAGCATGCGTCGAATAGTTTCCGAGAATGCGTCGTAATTTTGCATGTCGGAATTGCATACATACGATCGGAAAATCCGATAGAAAGGTTTTCCGTCGGAAAAATTAAGAACAGGTTCTCAATCCAAAGTCAGTCGGAAATTCCGACAGAAAAAGACCGATGGGCGTACACGGGGTCGGAAAATCCGATAAAAAGCTCCCATCGGACTGTTTCCATCGGAAATTCCGACCGTGTGTACGCCGCATTACTGTGGGTCTTTGTAGCTCATAAAGACCCTAAACCTAGGAAAAGCCAAGAAATAATTTTTGGAGGCACTTGAGGTAACAAACCTCGGGACTTTTAAGGTGTTGGAAATATGAAAATGAATTTCACTAATACAGTATATAAAATTAAAAGAAAGAATTTTATTTTATTACAGCTTTAAACCATTTCTTTAGGGTTAATTTGATATTATCCCCTTCCCGCCGAGCGTACGCAGATGTGCGTACTCGGCTTTCGGGGGTTATACCGGGATAATGACCACAGCTGCATGCATCATCCCAATACCGTTGTTTAGAGCTGGTGATCGGCTTTCCGAGGATAGACATGTGCACAACAAAAAAATTTGTTTATTTTCGTTTCGTTTTTTTTCGTTTCCGAAAAAAATTCGTTTTTTTTCGTTTCGTTTTTTCCGTTTCCGTCGATTCGTAACGATTCGTACATTCGTAAGTCGTCGTTGTTCGGATTCGTAACGATTCGTACATTCGTAAGTCGTCGGTGTTCGTATTCGCAACGATTCGTACATCCGTTATTTCGTTATATCCGTTATAAGAGTTATTTTTTCGTTGATTCGTTTTTTCGTTAGTTTCATTTTCGGACGCATTCGTATTTATTCCTACATTTGTAACATTCGTAGATTCTTAATCGGAGCATAATTCATAATTTGATGTAATGTGTATGCTATTATTACATTTTAATAATTTACGAATCGAAAAAAAAAGTTACGAATCGAAAAAAAAGTTACGACTGTACGAATTTTATTGTTCAATAGAGACACGGAAAATGACAAATCGAAAAAAAAAAATAAAAAATTTACGAATTGAAAAAAAGTTACAAATCGAAAAAAAAAGGTTAAGAATCGAAAAAAGAGTTACGATTTTTTTGGTTCAATAGAGACACGGAAAATTACAAATCGAAAAAAAAAAAAAAGGTAAGGAATTGAAAAAAAAGTTACGAATCGAAAAAAATAAGTTACGAATCGAGAAAAAAGTTACGAATCGAAAAAAAAAAGTTACGAATGTACGAATTTTTTCGTTCGTTTTCATGGATTTTCTTCATTAGTACATTCGTTGTTTTTCGGATTTTCGTTGTTTTTCAGATTCGTACGATTTGAACGATTCGTTACGATTCGTTATTCGGATTCGTACGATTTGAACGATTCGTTATTCGGATTCGTACGATTCGAATGATTCGTTCATTCGTACGAAAACGAACGAACGAAAATAGCGAAAAAAAACGAAAAACGAAAAAAAACGAAGCGAATTGCACATGTCTAATAACAAACGATGCGGCTAAAAGACGCTCGGTTGTTATCCTAGGGGAACCGGAGGGGACGTCCCCTCACCCGCTGCCGCTCTTCCCGGGCCTCCCGTTCAATCGAGAGGGCCCATCGAACATTCGCCGCTTTCGGCGGCTAGAGACAGAATGGATTGAACACGGAAACTGCTTCATTCCAGCCTCCTTGATGTAAACACGGAAGCGACGTCACAACGTCACAACGTCACTTCCTGTTTACTCGGCTGCCAATGGCACCGTTTTAAAAAAAATATAGAGTATTCAGATACACCGTTTTCAGTGATCTGAATACTTTGAAGTGCAAAGGAGGGATTTGGGGTCTTTTAGACCCCCCGATCCCTCCATAAAGAGGACCTGTCACCACCTATTACTGTCACAAGGGATGTTTACATTCCTTGTGACAGCAATAAAAGTGATCAATTTAAGAAAAAAAAAAAACACAATTTCATAAAATAAAAATAAATAAGAAAAAAAAAAAAATTTCAAACCGACACCCGTCCCCGCGAGCTCGCGCAGCAAAGAAAACACATACGGAAGTCACGCCCGCATATGTAAACGGCGTTCAAATCACACATGTGAGGTATCGCCGCGATCATCAGAGCGAGAGCAATAATTCTAGCATTAGACCTCCTCTGTAACTCTAACCTGGTAACCGTAAAAAAAATGTAAGCGTTCCCTATGGAGATTTTTAGGTACCAAAGTTTGTCGCCATTCCACGAGTGCGTGCAATTATAAAGTGTGACATGTTTGGTATCTATTTACTCGCCGTAACATCATCTTTCACATTATACAAAAAAATTGGGATAACTATACTGTTTTGTTTTTTTTCTGTAGATTCTCTGCTAAAAATATATATACAGTATATATATATATATATATATATATATATATATATATATATATATACAGCCCTCAAAATTTACACTCGCCTGCTCGCATTTTGCGAGTAAATTTTGAGGGCTGGCGAGGAAGGGCTGTCTGGGAGCGAGGGGGGCGAGCACTGGCGGATGATATGAGCGCAGGGAACATCACTAGCGGCTTTGATTTAAATCGCTGTGTGTTCCCTGCACTCTCTCTCACACACAGCCCCGCCCCCTGGTCCCGGGGAATTTGATAGACAGATCACCCGTCAAACCCGGGACGAGTGATGTGTATCAAAGTTCCCTGGCCAGGGGGCGGGGCTGTACGGGACGCCGAGCGGCGGGAACACACGGCGATTTAAAGCGGTTCGGCACTCATTTCATTTAGTAAATCTCTTTGCCTTCCAAATCAGGCAAAGAGTACTAAATGAAATGTTTTTTATTTTTTTTTTTTTTACTTACCTTGTAATTGAAGACTTCCGGTCTTCTCCCTCTGCGGCGGCGGGCGGGGTCTCTGCGTCGATCGTCGTCACGCCGCACTGTCTCCTGGGATCTGGTGTCATTGATCCCAGGAGTCAGTGCGGGCATCTTCCGAAATCTCGCGAGATTTCGGCCACATCTTCCGAAATCTCCCGAGATTTCGGCCGCATCTGCCGAAATCTCGTGAGATCTCGGCAGATGTGCCGTTACTGCGCACGCGCGAGTAACGGCAGTGCATGCTGGGCCATCTAAAGTTCCTGTGGGTGTTTCACATGCCCACAGGCAAGATGGCCCCCAGCACTAAAGAAGAAGACGAGGAACTTCATCGGACGAAAACCGGCGGCGATCGAGATGGAAGATGGAACAGGTGAGTCCCCTAATAAAGGTAAGCACGCTTTATATTACGTCCTAAAAAAAATTTTTTTTTTCAGAGTGCAGAACCGCTTTAAATCAAAGCTGTTCCAGCATGTCCCTCGGCGCTCATATCACCCGGCCAGCCAGGGGCGGATCCAGGGGGGGCAATTGAACCCCCAGGAAAATATTGCTGACTCTGAGGCTAAGCGCGCCCGAGAATTCAGAGTCATGGTTGGGACATCTCACAGCCATTCTCAGCATTAGGAACTACTGCCCACACACTCGGGACTGCACTCTCCACCCCTGTACCTCCCCCAGCAGTTTTGCAGCCTCTCTCCTGCAGGCTGCTGCTTGAGTAGGAGGGAAGGGGATGTGTCTGACACCTGAGACCGCGCCCGCCTGGAAGAGGGAGGTGTGAACAGCTGAGCAGAGGGAGCCGAGTGACTGTTAAACTTCCTGGAGGTAAGCTCAGCTAGCAGAACTTCGTGGATTTGTTTACAGGCACCTCTATGCTGAGTCTGCAGCTTTGCATAGAGGAACTGTTAGCTGACAAATGGGATTGCATTTTTCATGTGGCACAGTGAGAAATTGGGCTCATTAAAGCATTGTGACTGCCCTCCCAGTGTGTGCCCTCCTGACTCCCCCCCCCCAGTGTGTGCCCTCCTGACTCCCCCCCCCCAGTGTGTGCCCTCCTGACTCCCCCCAGTGTGTGCCCTCCTGACTCCCCCCCCCCAGTGTGTGCCCTCCTGACTCCCCCCCCCAGTGTGTGCCCTCCTGACTCCCCCCCCCAGTGTGTGCCCTCCTGACTCCCCCCCCCAGTGTGTGCCCTCCTGACTCCCCCCCCCAGTGTGTGCCCTCCTGACTCCCCCTAGTGTGTGCCCTCCTGACTCCCCCCCCCCCCAGTGTGTGCCCTCCTGACTCCCCCCCCCAGTGTGTGCCCTCCTGACCTGACTCCCCCCCCAGTGTGTGCCCTCCTGACTCCCCCCCCCCCCCCCAGTGTGTGCCCTCCTGACTCCCCCCCCCCCCCCAGTGTGTGCCCTCCTGACTCCCCCCCCCCAGTGTGTGCCCTCCTGACTCCCCCCCCAGTGTGTGCCCTCCTGACTCCCCCCCCAGTGTGTGCCCTCCTGACTCCCCCCCCAGTGTGTGCCCTCCTGACTCCCCCCCCAGTGTGTGCCCTCCTGACTCCCCCCCAGTGTGTGCCCTCCTGACTCCCCCCAGTGTGTGCCCTCCTGACCCCCCCCCCCAGTGTGTGCCCTCCTGACCCCCCCCCCAGTGTGTGCCCTCCTGACTCCCCCCCAGTGTGTGCCCTCCTGACTCCCCCCCAGTGTGTGCCCTCCTGACTCCCCCCCAGAGTGTGCCCTTCTGATGCCCCCATTGTGTGCCCTCCTGACTCCCCCCCAATGTGTGCCCTCCCAACACCTCCCCCAGTGTGTGCCCTCCTGACCTCCCCAGTGTGTGCCCTCCTGACCCCATACCGTACTGTCCTGACCTCCTGCCAGTGTTTGCCATCCTGACCTCCCTATTGTGTGCTCTCCTGACCCCTCCCCCCAGTTTTGTAAGCAACACCTTATTTTCTGGGAGTGCCCCTCCCGAGATTAGACTCTGGATCCGCCCCTGCGGCCAGCAATGCTCTTCTTCTCTGCTCCCCTTCATTCAGGACACAGGTAGGCAGCATTGGTGTTAAAGTGTTAGGCTGCACTGGTGTTAAAGTGTTAGGCTGCATTGGTGGACACGGGTGAGGCTGCATTGGTGGACACGGGTGAGGCTGCATTGATGAGCATGGAAAAGTTGCTTAATTTGCATAAAACCTTTAAGGGCAATTTCATGATATAATTTATGAGACCGTGTTTAGAGGTGGAATTAGGGGCGGGGCAGGGCAGGGGTTGGGCGGGGCAACTGGTGGCGAGTAACCCTTGAGGCCTGGCTAGTAGCTCAGGACTTGAAATTTTGAGCCCTGTATATATATATATATATATATAATGTTTGGGGGTTCTAAGTAATTTTCTAGCAAAAAATTGGGATTTTAACTTGTAAACATCAAATGTCAGAAATAGGCTTAGTCATGAAAGGGTTAAACCTCATCTGCCCTTTAGCGGCCCACCCTTTTATTTTCTCGAGGTCATCTTGTAAAGTTGCTATATCCTGTTGTGATATTATCACCCTGGTTAGTTTTGTATCATCAGCCTATGTTGAGATTTAACTATGTTTTCCAACTTCTAAATCATTTATGAACAAGTTAAACAGAATTGGTCCCAGGACAGAGCCTCGGGGGCATCCCACTCCTAACTGTAGATCATTCAGAAAATATGCCATTAATTACCTCACACTGCACACACTCTAAAGCCCCATACACACGGTCGGACAATCCGCGGACCAGGTCGGTCGGATCCTGTCCGTCATACTTTGTCTGATGTTGGTTTTGCGTACACACGGTCGGACAAAGTTGTCGGAAAATCCGATCATTCTGAACGTGGTGACGTTTGTTGCCTACGACGGGACTACGTAGAGGCTAGTAGCCAATAGCTTTGGTCTTGTAATGTGATCTGAGCATGCGTAGCACTTTGTCCGGTCGGACAACTGTACACACGATCGGATTTGGTGTGATCGGACCGTGTTGTCAGCAAATCTTTCCAGCAGGAGATAAGACTTTGTCCGTCGGACAATCCGACGTACACTGTCCGATGGTGCATACACACGGTCTGATTTTTCAACAACATTGTCCGATCGGACAGAATCCATGAAAAAGTCCGACCGTGTGTATGGGGCTTAATGCCGCGTGCACACAATCAGATTTTCCGACGGGAAATGTTGGATGTGAGCTTGTTGTCGGAAAGTCCGACCGTGTGTGTATGCTCCATAGAACATTTGTTGTCAGAATTTCTACCATGTTTGAGAGCAGGTTCTCAAATTTTCCGACAACAAGACTTGTTCCGACGCACAAAAGTCCACGCATGCTCGGAATCAAGCAGAAGAGCCGCACTGGCTATTGAACTTAATTTTTCTCGGCTCGTCGTACGTCTTGTAAGTCACCGCGCTCTTGACGTTCGGAATTTCCGAAAACATTTGTGTGACCGTGTGTATGTAAGACAAGTTTTAGCCAACATCCGTCAGAAAAAAAATCCACGGTTTTGTTGTCGGAAAATCCTATCGTGTGTATTATGTAACAATTTTCTATCCAGGTACATACAACATTATCAATGCCAAAAGGCCTTAATTTTTAGATTAAGCATTTGTTTGGGACTGTATGACAAGCCTAAGTGAAATATGGATAGTACTACCTCCACAAGCCTTCCTCTATCCAAATTTCAGCTCATCTCCTCCTGTTAACAGGTTGGTCTTGCAAAAATGGTCTTTCAGAAATCCTTGTTGGTTACCACTGATGATACTATTATCATCAGTAAATTCTTGGATATGGTCACTTAGCATTCCTTCCAATAGTTTACATACTATTGATGTTAGTCTGACTGGTCTGTAGTTGCCAGTTATATATTTTGGTCCTTTGTTTGAATATTGATACCACCTTTGCTTTTCGCCAGTCATCTGGTACCATTTCAGTCAGTAAGCTGTCCTTAAAAATTAAGAACAATGGTCTGGCTATAACATGGCTAAGTTCTTTGAGTACTCTTTGGTGTAAGCCATCTGGTCCAGGGGAAGTATTTGCCTTACGTTTTTCTAGTCTTATGTATACAGTGATTTCTGCCAGCCACAAGAGTACATTCAATATAATATTATTAACACTGTGATAGACTTACCCGGGACAGAGGCTTTTGGCGGGGACTGAATGCTAGCCTCTTGCCTACCGACTATAGGCTCTAGCATTTGAGGGAGCTACAAGCATTTAGGAAGATTTTCTGTTATGTAATGCAAAAGGACATTATTAAGGAGGCCATGATGGTCTCTGTCAGCTTGGGACTCAGTCACTCAATAATTTGTCTAATTTTGTTGTGTACTCTTTGCTGGGTCATTTGGGGTGTGGCTGTATTCCAATGTTCTATTGTGTCTGTCTGCCTTGGATATTATGGGATGTGTATGTACATCACTTGTGTGATCGGTAGGGGCAAATTCTTCCAACAACTCTCACCAGAGGCATAGCTTGATGCTTGTGGGCCCCAATGCAAAAGTTGACCTGCCCCCCTCTCACTACTTCCAACGTGCGTGCAAATACATCCACCGCACACTAAGATACTCAAAGTGGCTTAAGAGTTTTGAGTTCCCAGAGTTCCTCTTTACATCAGAGGACAGGGATTATCACTGGAGAATCAGAGGACAGGGAGCACCGATGGAGAATCAGAAGACAGGGACCCCTAGCAGGTCACTTGGCAGAGCTCCTTTCCCATCCCAGCACTGTATACAGCTCCCCCCCCCCCCCCACATACACAGGGCTGAAATGACATTCCTTTACACACAGTCTGTCAGTCTTCACAGGGTGTATCTGGCTTTTATGTTGCCGTTCTGACCTCTGAAATTCTCTGGTCGGCATGGCAGTGTAGTTGCAGTAGGCAGATACACCCTGTGCAGATCATGGCTGACTGGCTGTGTTGTAAAGGAATGTGATTTCAGCCCTGCAGAGGAGGAGCAGTATAGAGTGCTGTAATGGGAAAGGAGCTCAGCAGCCAGGCATAGCATGCAGGGTGGAGGGGGTGGTCAGGGGGCTTTGGGGGGGGGGAACTTAGATCTGGGGGGGGGCAAAGCCATGTGACACAAAATCTGGAGCCTACAGCCTTTCAGCCCCCCCAGGGAGGTGTTAAGGGATTTTGCTTTAGCAATTTCTGAAGTTTTCTCTGTAAGTGTTGGCTCCCGGAGGTGTGTGTCTTTTCCACAGTTGTCATGGAAGTGGGGTAAGTAGACATCCCCAGGTAGGGGGGGGGGTACAGAGAACCCCAGCTGGTGACTAGGAGACACTAAGCAGTGTCATACCTCACCAGTGACATTGGTCCCATCGTGGCTACAGGACGGCACTCTCCTCCTCTTGCCTCGCTGATCGGTTACCATTCCATGTTGCCAGCACACAGCACAGACACTTCCCCATCCTGGGCTGTTCTCACCTTGTGCTCCTCTCCATTCAGGAAATGGCTTACAGCTTCTCCCCAGCCAATGAGAACGGAGGGGTGTGGACTGTGAAAGGCAAAGTGGAAGCTCAGTACTGGAGCGTGGCTGTGGGGCCCTAGGGCAGATCGGAGCTGGATTTTGTGAAGGATATAATAATATGACCGAGAGGCTGCAGGGCCCCCCTGGAGCTAGGGGCGGGGTTGCGATTGTGACCCCTGCAACCCCAAGCTGTAAAAGGCAAACAAAAGATGTAGTTTAGCTTTAAGGCCCCTTTCATACAGGCATTCTGATCAGGTCCTCCCTTCAGTTTTTCAGGTGGACCTGGTTGGTAGTTTCATGCAGCCCTATGGACAGGCAGATGTAAATGGACTTGTGTCCTCCTACCTCTGGGTTTGTCCAAATGTCTGCATCCTCTTCCATTTTTGTGAACCTAATCAAGATGGATCGGAGGAAGCCTGATGTAAACGATCACTGGAGCCCATTTACGTCCAGACGCCCAAAGAGCAGATCTGCCCATGTCTGCTGGGCACAAAGTAAACAGGCACAGATGTCAAGACATTGACATCCATCCAATTCGGCTTTGATTCAGCAGGGAATCTGTTCATGGATCCCCTGCTGATCAGAAATAGACTCTTCTCCGTGTGAAACAAACTGCAATGGAAAGCTTAAGCGTCAACGGTCCCTTGCTTAGGATGAGCGTGAGAGACAATTGGCTGATTTACTAAATGAGTTGAGAACTTAAAAGGGATTGTAAACCCTCGTTTTTTTTTTTTTAAATAACAAACATGTCATATTTACCTCCACTGTGCAGTTCACTTTTTCCTCCTTTTCTGGGGTCCCACAGCGGCGCTTTTGGCTCCTCCTTGCATCGAGTGTCAATGTCGGAGAAGCACTCTTCTTGGTGGACACCCGTGCGGGCGCGCTCCCGAGTACTGCATCTGTGTCCATTCACACAGAATGCAGGACTCGGCCCCGCCCCCCCGGGACAACGTCATTGGATTTGATTGACAGCAGCGGGAGCCAATGGCTGTGCTGCTATAAGTCTATCCAATCAGGACACTAGACGCCAGCTAGAGCTGGTGTGCTCGTTCCTAGCCGGAGGATGAAAGCGTTTAGGTAAGTGAAATGGGTGGGGGGCTGCAGCACCACAGAAGGGTTTTCACCTTAATGCATAGAATGCATTAAGGTGAAAAACCATGAGGGTTTACAACCCCTTTAAAGCGTTTTTTTTTATTTTTTTATTTTTTTGGGTTAACAAAGATATACTGTTCCTTTAAAGCATGTTATACAGCACACTGCTTGTGCTGTGTCATTTGGCCCCCTGTATACCTTAAAAAACCTGGCTGGTTCTGCCTGGCTATAGCCTTCCCTCTGCAAACAGACCACGATAATCATGGCTGCTGAGCCCTGACATTGTGGTCCGTTTGCGTGATTCCGTCAGCCGCAGCCTGTTCTCTGCAGCTCTCCCTGTGTCTGTGTCCTCTGTCCTCCTCCCCTCCCCTCCCTGCTTGTACCAGCGCCAATCCCACCCCCCCCCTTTTCTGCTTCTCTCGTATCTGCTATAAAATCTTCTTATCCACTCTGTACATTAATAAGATGTGTCCCTGTGCCTGTTTAATGTAAAAAAAGTTCTGTTCTGTACCTTGTATGAGCGCGGCTCCAGGGGCTCAGCTGATTGTCGGCTCTCTCTCTCCCCCTCCTCCCCACTGACGTTAGCGGGATGTCTTGGCCCCGCCCATTGCAGCTGTGAGCCGGAGAGAGAAGCGAGGAGAGGAATCAGCTGTGCGTCCAGAGCGGAGCTTATATCTGTACAGATCGGTAGATTTTTTACAGAACACAGGCACAGGGACACATCTTATTAGGGTACAGAGGGGATAAGAAGATTTCATAGTAGTGGGTTAACAACCACTTTAAATTACCCAATCATGTGCCAAGCAACCTTCTGTTCACTTATTTCATCTACATATGATCAATCACAGTGATCGGAATTTGCTTTTCACATGATTGGATAACTGAAGTGAGTATTCACATAGTTCACATATTTTTTTGAGTGAAGATTCTTAACTACTTGCCTCACTCAAACTAGAATTAGAAGGGCGCTCGCCCTATACACATCATTCAATAAAAGAGATATATTTTGTAGCAGCCTCTAGTGTAGAGCGCTAGTGTAAATAGTTTTTTTTTTGATAGTGTAGGTAAATTTGGCTTCGCTGCCAGCCAAGTCTGTGTTAAATCTGGGTCAGGGTGAGTGGCTCAGGGAGGCTGGAAGACTCATCAGGCAGCATCTCTGGTACCTCCCCCCTACTTGCTGGAACCTTGGAGAAGTTTCCAGAAGAATGGGAGGAAGGTTAGGTGGCACTGCCTGGAGTATTGAAGAGGGCCCAAGTCAATCCCCAGCAAATTGGCAGTCAGGGGGTAGGCCCATCGTTTCTACTCAGGCTCAGTCCAGCAGGGGAGTGGTGTCGGGTGGAAGATTGTTGAAGTGCTGAGAAGGGTATCGGAGTCCCTTGAAGGTACCCCCTAGTCTGGGGGGGTGACCCCGGGCCTGAGGCTCGGGTGCTGGAGGGACCCTCTACAGCACACGGAGGTTTCCTGCCTGGACACACAGAAACATGTGTGAGAACAGCGGGAGAGAGACCCGTCCGGGAGATCTCCAGGGAGAAGTCGGCCAAGAGAGTTGGTGAGTGTGCAGTTTGGCAGGACGGTGGGAATTAACCAGGAGAGCTAGTGAGAGAGACAGCTGCAACCAGGCGGGCTGGCAGTGCCTGAAGAGGTGGTGCTGGGATCAGTAGCCACAGGAATGGAAGCTGGACACTGACTTTTGCTACAGAACTAAGGGGCCCTGCCTGTAAAGAGCATTTTTGGTGTGCGGCCGTCTCTTGGCAGGTTTGCTGTTGTGCCATGTTCTTTCCATTTAGTTATGATAGATTTGATGGTGCTCCTAGGGATCATCAAAGATTTGGATATTTTTTCATAACCTAACCCTGACTTGTACTTCTCAACAACATTGTCCTTTACTTGTTTGGAGAGTTCCTTGGTCTTCATGGCAGTGTTTAGTGGCTCTTGCTTAGGTGTTGCCGCCTCTGGGGCCTTTCAAAAAGGTGTGTCTATGTAATGACAGATCATGTGACACTTAGCTAGCACACAGGTGGACATCATTTCACTAATTATGTGACTTCTGAAGGTAATTGGTTGCACCAGAGCTTTTTATGGGCTTCATAACAAAAGGGGGTGAATACATACGCACATGCCAATTATCAGTTTTTCTATTTCTGAAAAATAGTTTTATGTATATATTTTTCTAATTTTACTTCACCAACTTAGACTATTGTGTTCTGATCCATCACATATAATTCAGATTAAAAAAACATTCAACTAAAGGCTGTAATGTAACAAAATAGGTTAAGACAAAGGGGGTGAATACTTTTGCAAGGCACTGTATATAGACTGTACAAGATCCAGTATAAGAAAGAACTGGTTCCAGTTACCTGTACTGGGAGAAGATGATGTGTCTCAGCGATCTCTCTGTAGACTGCAGTCAGTCGGTGACAGTTATACTTTTTGTAGTTACTCTGACTGGAGGGGGAGGGGGATTTACGGGAAATAAGAGGTTTCCTGGAACTGAATTCTGCTTTCATTTTCACTCTTTGCTCCGTCATCTATAATCACTTTCCAAAGAATACCCAATCACATGCAAGGAAAAAAAAAACATTTTTGCATGTGATTGGATGATGGAAGTCGGCAGCACTTCTGCTCATTTACAAAGCTAAGGAGCAACTGCTCTTTAGTATAGTATTTGCCTTTATTAAAAAAATGAACCCCTATGTATCTACAATGCACAACTTATGCATTATTAACCACTTTGCCTTCCGGATGATTTTACCCCCTTTATGGCTAGGCCATTTTTTTCTATTCTGCGCTAATTTAACCGCTTGCCGACCAGCCGCCACAGTTGCCACAACATGGCTCGGCTGCACGAATCGCTGTCATGTTACGCTGCTTCCAGATTTGGACACTAGGGGCGCGCACGCATGCCCCCTGCTCGCCCACGGAGCCAATGCCAGTGCCCAGCGGTCGTGATCACTTGGGGCACACCGAGAACTGGGATCTGTGTGTGGAAACACACAGATCCCGGTACTCTGAGGGGAGAACAGACAGATCGTCTGTTCACAGAAAGTATGAACAGCGATCTGTCATCTCCTCTACACTGTCCAATCCCCCCTTCAGTTAGAACACACACTAGGACACACTTAACCCCTTTTTACAGTAATCAGTGCATTTTCATAGCACTGATCGCTGTATTAATGTCAATGGTCCCAAAAATGTGTCAAAATTGTCCGCCACAATGTCGCATTCCCGATTAAAAATCGCAGATCGCCGCCATTACTAGTAAAAAAGAAGAATGATAATAAAAATGCCATAAAACTATCCCCTATTTTGTGTCGCTATAACGTTTGCGAAAACAAATCAATAGTGCGATTTTTATTTTATTTATTTTTTTTACCAAAAATAAGTAGAAGAATACATATCGGCCTAAACTGAACATGCTCTCAATTCTTTGCTGTCGGAAATTCGGCCAGAAAAATTCAGATGGAGCCAACACACGGTCGCATTTTCCGATGAAAAGCTCTCATCGGTCTTTTTCTGGCCGGAATTCCGATTGTGTGTACGCAGCATAAGGGTTTACAACCACTTTAATGGCCTGTTCTGAGTGGAACCTGTCCGGGTAATCCTCTTATGGTCTTGGCCACCGTGCTGCAGCTCAGTTTCAGGGTCTTGGCAATCTTCTTATAGCCTAGGCCAGTGATGTCGAACCTTGGCACTCCAGATGTTTTGGAACTACATTTCCCATGATGCTCATGCACTCTGCAGTGTAGTTGAGCATCATGGGAAATGTAGTTCCAAAACATCTGGGGTGCCAAGGTTCGCCATCACTGGCCTAGGCCATATTTATGTAGAGCAACAATTATTTTTTTCAGATCCTCAGAGAGTTCTTTGCCATGAGGTGCCATGTTGAACTTCCAGTGACCAGTATGAGAGAGTGAGAGCGATAACACCAAATTTAACACACCTACTTCCCATTCACACCTGAGACCTTGTAACACTAACGAGTCACATAACATCGGGAGAGGGAAAATGGCTAATTGGGCCCAATTTGGACATTTTCACTTAGGGGTGTACTCACTTTTGTTGCCAGCGGTTTAGACATTAATGGCTGTGTGTTGAGTTATTTTGAGGGGACAGCAAATTTACACTGTTATACAAGCTGTACACTCACTACTTTACATTGTAGACAAGTGTCATTTCTTCAGTGTTGTCACATGAAAAGATAGAAGAAAAGATTTACAAAAATGTGAGGGGTGTACTGACTTTTGTAAGATACTGTACATCCAGTATTAGGGTTGTCTCGATACCACTTTTTTAAGACCGAGTACAAGTACCGATACTTTTTTTCAAGTACTCATTGATACCGATTACCGATACTTTTTTTTTTAAAATGTCACGTGACAGTTTTTTTGTTTTTTTTTTTTACAATGCTTTCTTTTTTTAATTTTTTTTTAAAATTTTTATAATTTTTTACAATGATTGTTTTTTTTATTATTTATTGCAATACTTTGTGTATTTTTTTGGGCTTTGGTGAGATATCAGGGGTCTTAACAGACCCCTGATATCTCCCCCTTGAGACAGAGAAAGAGACCGAGGATAGAGATTTCCCAGTCCCTTTCTCTGCAGCCTCAGCTGCACTGAAAATGAATGGAGAGAAGGCAGCGGCTCCTCTCCATTCATAAACTGAGACATCGTAATCACAGGAGGTTACAATGTTTCAGTTATGTGAATGGACAGAGTCGTCAGTGATCACTGACTCATCTGTTCATTCAGAAAAGGAAGGAGGAGGACATGGAGGGGGACAGCAGAACGGAGGGGGACACGGAGGAAAACTAGAGGGGGACAGCAGCAGAACGGAGGGGGACACGGAGGAAGAACGGAGGGAGACAGCAGCAGAATGGAGGGGGACACGAAGGAAGAACGGAGGGGCCAGGAGCAGAACGGAGGGAGACGTGGAGGAACGGAGGGGGGACAGCAGAACGGAGGGGGACAGCAGAACGGAGGGGGACAGCCAGGGCTCAAGTCCTGCAGGAACGCATGGGAACGGAGTTCCTGTACTTTCTCCACAACAGTAACTCAGTTCCCGTTATCAGCCGTGTCCTGCAAGACTTTGAAGTATGCGAGCCGTGTGGCAGGTGCTACACCAGCAGCTGCCGACACAGCTCGCAATAGTGCTGCACACCTGACCATTCAGGCATTGCCAGTAGGGGGCCCCATGACAGCTTCCGCTTCGATCTACCTGTCAATCACAGCTAGCTGACAGGTAGATCAGGTCCCTGCTGCTAAGAGATTGTATTTAGTCAGACCTCTCGTGATGCGCTCCTCCTCGCCGGCTCCTCCTGATTTTGTCTCCTCATCCCCCCCCCCCCCCCCAGTCTCCTGCATACTTGCTCTGTGTGTCCCGCAGAATCCTCCCCTCCTCTATCTTCAGTGCCATATGATGAGAGAACCCAGAGAAGGAGCACAGCTATTCTGCTCACAGGACATGCAGGGAGAGAGGTGAGCTGAGGGAGGAACATCAGTTTGGGGTGGTAAGCTGAGCACAATGAATAGTGCAAAAGGAAAGAAAAACTGCGCTGTCTTATAAAGATATTGAAAAATATATGTACACTAGCGGCCTGCACAACAGGTAACTGTAATGAGTGAATAAAATTTGAATATAAAAAAGTGCGGCGCTCATAGAGCACGAAAAATAACAATCAATGTCTAAAAGTGATGATACTAAATTATGATACAGTATCCAAAAATAAAAATTAATATATGAATGTGTGTCACTAAAAATAGTGAACAAACAAATATGATAAATCAAATGGATTGTGAATCAAAAGATCATATATATGGAAAGGGTTGGTAGACCTACTAATCACATAATCGCATAGATCACATATACAATAAATATGACAGTAGAAAAATCTTGAATATATATCACCATATAAACAAAACCATATAGCAACGTGTGTTACAAATAGTGATCTAAGCAAAAAACACCACCTAATAGTGACATAAATTCAACATTGGTGCGTTAAGAAATATATAACAAGTGACTTGGTGCAAGTTGTCTGTTGCAGTCCACCACCTCTTGGGAATGCGCTTACCAGATAGCGTGAACTCAGATAGGCTTACGCCGTATGAGTCACAAAAGGCAGTTGGTGTCACTACACCCGTGGGAGCATCTACTTGGGGATGGTGCCAAACGACAAGATCCTTCACTGGATATATCCAAAGAACTCTCAGGAGGGAGGGATGATGGATGTTATACCACTGGTAGTGCTCAAATTAGTGGGACCGATAAAGAGAAAAATGGAGCCACATAGTGTAATACCATAGGGGATTTATTTTGACAAAGCATATAAAAATGGGTACTCACATTTAAAACGACATGTAAAAGCATATAATGGTCTACTGGTAACGCAGTGGTAACAGCTAACCGAGTCCCGACGCGTTTCGCCTCATACAGGCATCATCTGGACCCCCAGATGATGCCTGTATGAGGCGAAACGCGTCGGGACTCGGTTAGCTGTTACCACTGCGTTACCAGTAGACCATTATATGCTTTTACATGTCGTTTTAAATGTGAGTACCCATTTTTATATGCTTTGTCAAAATAAATCCCCTATGGTATTACACTATGTGGCTCCATTTTTCTCTTTATCGGTCCCACTAATTTGAGCACTACCAGTGGTATAACATCCATCATCCCTCCCTCCTGAGAGTTCTTTGGATATATCCAGTGAAGGATCTTGTCGTTTGGCACCATCCCCAAGTAGATGCTCCCACGGGTGTAGTGACACCAACTGCCTTTTGTGACTCATACGGCGTAAGCCTATCTGAGTTCACGCTATCTGGTAAGCGCATTCCCAAGAGGTGGTGGACTACAACAGACAACTTGCACCAAGTCACTTGTTATATATTTCTTAACGCACCAATGTTGAATTTATGTCACTATTAGGTGGTGTTTTTTGCTTAGATCACTATTTGTAACACACGTTGCTATATGGTTTTGTTTATATGGTGATATATATTCAAGATTTTTCTACTGTCATATTTATTGTATATGTGATCTATGCGATTATGTGATTAGTAGGTCTACCAACCCTTTCCATATATATGATCTTTTGATTCACAATCCATTTGATTTATCATATTTGTTTGTTCACTATTTTTAGTGACACACATTCATATATTAATTTTTATTTTGCAAGCTGAGCACAATACCTGGCAAAGTTTAATGCCAGGAGGGAAGTTTATGTGGAAATATGTGAAGGTTGGAATAGCAGCGAGTGTGTGTTGGAGCCCTGCAGAGTTTGCAGCCCCCCCAAGCTAACATACATCTCCTAAGCAGGAGCACATCACTATCTCCCCAAGCATTCTATCCAGATAATGTGCAGTTCATTTATCACCTTTCCGTTTAACCCTGTGTTATCCAAACTCTGTTCAATGAAAAGTGTAAACTCACCACATAAACACTTTATATACAAAATAAAATTCCCCAATAAAGATCAGAACATGATGTTCACATTTGCATGGAAGCACAATTGAATGAATGCTGATTATTCAGAGAATTACCATATTTATGTTTATTGAGGATTGTTTTTTTATGTACTAACAGTTAAGCTTCATACACACAATACGAAAATTGGATGAAAAATACCACTTTTGAAGCATTAGTGCATATGTGCGTATCATTTTTTTTTTTGGTGGGCGAGTGGATCTTGGGTGGGAGTTCCCACACTTTTTTCCCCCAGGACTTGACCCCTGGGGACAGCAGAACGGAGGGGGACAGCAGAACGGAGGGGGACACGGAGGAAGAACGGAGGGGAACAGCAGAACGGAGGGGGACATGGAGGAAGAACGGAGGGGGGCAGCAGAACGGAGGGGGATACGGAGGAAGAACGGAGGGGAACAGCAGAATGGAGGGGGACACGGAGGAAGAACAGAGGGGGACAGCAGAATGGAGGGGGACACGGAGGAAGAACGGAGGGGGACAGCATAAGAATGGAGGGGAGACGGAGGAAGAACGGAGGGGGAGACGGAGGAAGAACGGAGGGGGACAGCAGAACGGAGGGGGACATGGAGGAAGAACGGAGGGGGACAGCAGAATGGAGGGGGACACGGAGGAAGAACGGAGGGGGACAGCATAAGAACGGAGGGGGAGACGGAGGAAGAACAGAGGGGGACAACAGAACGGAGGGGGACATGGAGGAAGAGCAGAGGGGGACAACAGAATGGAGGGGGACATGGAGGAAGAACAGAGGGGGACGGCAGACTGGAGGGGGCCAGGAGGAAGAACGGAGGGGGACAGCAGAATGGAGGGGGACACGGAGGAAGAACGGAGGGGGACAGCATAAGAACGGAGGGGGAGATGGAGGAAGAACGGAGGGGGAGACGGAGGAAGAACGGAGGGGGACAGCAGAACGGAGGGGGACATGGAGGAAGAACAGAGGGGGACAACAGAATGGAGGGGGACACGGAGGAAGAACAGAGGGGGACAGCAGAACGGAGGGGGCCAGGAGGATGCGGTGACAGTCAGCGGCAATCGTGTGTGGGAGAGTTACAAGCACCGATCACCGCTGTATAGATTTCACTAAAGCAGCTGAAAGCAGTGGGGGGAGAAGCTTGTAATTCCCCCACGCACCAATCACTGCTGACTGTCCAGGTATCGGGTGAAGCATCGGGAGAAATTGCCCGAGTACAAGTACTTGGGCAAATGCTCGGTATCGGTACCGATATTAGTATCGGTATCGGGACAACCATATCCAGTATATATACACTTCTCCTCTTCTACTTCCAGCACAATCTTGCTTGTAGAACTACATCTCCCAGGACCAGCTAGCACTGTAAAAATGATCCAACACAGACTCAGATCCAATGCCCTTTGCAGACAGGGACCGTGTGCCCCTTTTGGTAGTGTAGCAGAAAAGAAGTCCTAGTGCTTAGCTGTCCTATTCCTGTGACTTTTGGTCCCAGGCCCCCCCCCCAAAAAAATTCACCCCTCCTGGCACAAATCCTCTACTAACATTTCCCTTCCTAGTACACATCTCCCACCCCCCACTTCAGATCCCTCCCTCCCAGCACAAAATCCCACCCAAATCCTCCTAGCACATATCTTCTCCCCCCCCCTCCAAATTTCCCCTCCTAGAATAATACTTTTCCCCCTCTTTCCCAGTCTCCTTGTGGCCCCCCGACCTCACATGATACAATAGTGCCCAGGGCAGCTGCCCCTCCTGCCCACCCCTTTTCCCGGGCCATTTGTCATCCTATCAGGGACCCCAGAACCAGGGCTGTAAGAGAGGCCTTCCGTCAGGACCAGGGATATGCGGAGCAGAGAGAGTGTATTTGCCGGCTGCAGTCTGTTGTTTGCTTGGTTAGCACTCAATGCGCATGCGTGGGTGAAGTAATTGGTGCATACAATATATTATTCAGGGGTGGTTATTCCCTATATCTATTGCACCTATGTATTAACTTGTCTGTTACCCTAGTAACCTTGTCTATTAAAACTCTGATCACATGTTACTGTTGTTATCACAATAATACAAGGTTAGCTATGAAACCAAACACACGGCTTAATAACAAAGTCTAATTTATTTCCCAAGAAAATAGGAAACGCTAACATGAAAATACTAAAAGATATTACAAACATATACCAACAAAATACATCAGAATATCAAATATACTTATCACAATGCTTTCCTGGAGGCTTTGTATGGCTGTGCTCAGATGGCAAAGAGAGCGAAAAGGGTAGAGGCAAAGAGATCTCACTCTCTCAGTCTGTTATACTTCAAACATACACCATCCAAACCCAACCCCAGTGCCATCCCATCAAGACTTTTGACAAATAAGTATTTATGGGGATTATATTACTGTTCGTCCTGCTGCATTGGTCTCTAGGGGCAGCATTGTCCATGTATCATCTCTGGGTGCCTGTTGATCCTTTGATCTTTGTCACCCACCATCATCAATCATCCTGGCAGCAATGGCTCTCTTTGAAGATTACTTGCAGTGTATTGTCAGCAACAGACGTTTTGGAGCCAAGCGTTCTGATGCAGATTCTGATATGCTACAAAGCTTTGATGTGCAACTTGCTACATTTCAGACCTGGTATCAACCAGAAAGAACATCAGACCATAAAACCATGCAACTGCAAGTATCAGTATGGCTGATCTTAACCACTTCAATACCCGCCCATGTACATATGACGCCCACAAGGTGGATCTCCCATCCTGGGTGGGCGTCATATGACGTCCTCCCATTCCGGGCCGCCTAGGGGGCGCCCGCGGGGTCGCTCGGGACGCAATGTCCGCCGGGCACCCGCGATTGCCCGTTAAAACAGCGGGATCGTGCGGGACCGTGGAGCTGTGTGTGTAAACACACAGCTCCACGTCCTGTCAGTGGCGAGGAGACCGATGGTGTGTTCCCAGTACGGAGTAACACCGATCGGTCTCCTCCCCTTGTGAGTCCCCTCCCCCCACAGTTAGAATCACTACCTTAGGGAACATAGTAACCCCTGCAGCGCCCCCTAGTGTTAACCCCTTCTCTGCCAGTCACATTTACACAGTAATCAATGCAATTTTATAGCAACGATCGCTGTGTAAATGTGAATGGTCCCAAAAATGTGTCAAAAGTGTCAAGTGTCCGCCGCAATGTCGCAGTCATGAAAAAAAAAAAATCGCAGATCACCGCCATTACTAGTAAAAGAAAAAAAAAGCAATAAATCTATCCCCTATTTTGTAGACGCTATAACTTTTGCGTAAACCGATCAATATACGCTTATTGCGATTTTTTTTTTTTACCAAAAATATGTAGAAGAATACGTATCGGCCTAAACGGAGTAAAAAAATAGTTTTTTTTTTTTTTAAAATGGGATATTTATTATAGCAAAAAGTAAACAATATTGTGTTTTTTTTTCAAAATTGTCGCTCTTCTTTTGTTTATAGCGCAAAAAATAAAAACCGCAGAGGTGATCAAATACCACCAAAAGAAAGCTCTATTTGTGGGAAAAAAAGGACGTCAATTTTGTTTGGGTGTAACGTCACACGACCGCGCAATTGTTAGTTAAAGCGACGCAGGCCCGAATCGCAAAAAGTGCTCTGGTAAGGAAGGGGGTAAAATCGCCCGGTGCTGAGGAATAGGAAACAGATATGTAATGGATCTATGCCAGATCCAATTCAAACTCTGGATAATACCCAAAACACTGTTACCAATAAACGCAGTAACACTGACAGAGAAACTCCAGAAATATGACATTAAACCATGTTACCTTCCGACAGTGGGATTCCGGCCATTACCGCAAGTAAGGGCAAAAATGTTAGACTGTAAAGATGCAGAAGACAGCAGTAGCAATGGCGCCGGCTTCAGAAGGCAGAAGAATTAACAAAAATAAGCAGGAATACAGTAAGATGGAAAAGAGGGGCGCTTATTTTCACCATCACTTTGCCTAAGTTTACTACCGCTTTTATGTGTGAAGATTCTCAACTCCTTTAGTAAATCAGCCTCAATGTTTTTGAAAAGCTCTACAATATATCCAATTTATAGAATGTCATTCTGGACGTTTTTTTTCCTGTAAACAATTATGAAAGTGGTTGTAAACTCTGGAAAAAAAACAACATCCTGCAAGACAAAGGCATAATGAGCTAGTGTGCATCTCATACTTCTGGGTCTTCGGGCTCCGGCGCTGTGATCGGCGATGACATCACTCCGGTGCATGCACGTGGGAGCCGCCGGTCACAGCACAGTAGCTGATGAAACGGCACGAACGAGTCGTTTCTTCACTGCGCATGTGCCGATGACGTTGCCACATGTGGATACATTGAATATCTCCTAAACTGTGCAAGTTTAGGAGAAATTCATGGTACCTATAGGCAGTGGTGGCTGGTGCTCAAATTTTTTTTGGGGGGGTAGGGGGCGCAAACAAACTGAAAAAGGAATATCAATTACAGCCACTGTGCCCATGAAATGCAGCTACTGTGCCCATCAAGCGCAGCCACTGTGCCCCTCAAGCGCAGCCACTGTGCCCCTCAAGCGCAGCCACTGTGCCCCTCAAGCGCAGCCACTGTGCCCCTCAAGCGCAGCCACTGTGCCCATAAAGCGCAGCCACTGTGCCCATGAAATGCAGCTACTGTGCCCATCAAGCGCAGCCACTGTGCCCCTCAAGAGCAGCCACTGTGCCCCTCAAGCGCAGCCACTGTGCCCCTCAAGCGCAGCCACTGTGCCCATAAAGCGCAGCCACTGTGCCCCTCAAGCGCAGTCACTGTGCCCATAAATTACCGCCACTGTGCCATCAAACGCAGCTACTGTACCCATCAATTGCTGCCAGTGTGCCCATCAATTGCTGCTACTGTGCCCCATCAATTGCTGCCAGTGTGCCCCATCAATTGCTGTCAGTGTGCCCCATCAATTGCTGTCAGTGTGCCCCATCAATTGCTGTCAGTGTGCCCCATCAATTGCTGTCAGTGTGCCCCATCAATTGCTGTCAGTGATCCCCATTAATTGCTGTCAGTGTGCCCCATTAATTGCTGTCAGTGTGCCCCATTAATTGCCGCTACTGTGTCCCATCAAATGCTGCCAGTGTGCATCGCCCAGGAGTCGGGACTTGCCTGTCTCACAGCGGGTGACGGTGGCGTCCTCCACATCCACGCTCCTCAATGTCTCTGATCCTCTCTATCAGGTGTCCAATCACAGCACCTGTTGTTTCAGCCAATCAGGTGACAGGTAACCAGACCCGAGCACCTGATTGGCTGAGAGGCGGGTCAGTGTTCCTAATACAACACTGAGTAAACAGCGAATGGACAGCATTGCGCCCGCTGTTTACCATTTTGGAAGTGGCTCTAATCAGGATGCCTATTAGAGCCCACGACTCTTATCAGGCGCTTCCAAAAAAAAATGCCACTGTAATTCAGGTGCCTGGTGCCCGACAAGGGGGGCGGCAGCGATGACCATAGATAGATTCATGCAATGCATGAATCTATCTATGGTTAGAGAGAGGTGACAGGAGAGAGGGGGCGGCGCTTCTGAGTCCTTTATGGACACACAGCCACTGCCTATAGGTAAGCCTTATTATAGGCTTACCTATAGGCAAAAGTGGTTATAAAGGGTTTACAACCACTTTAACGTGAATACTGTGGCCCCTTTCACACAAAACAAAACATTGTTGTGTCTTTTTGTTTCTTTTCCACTTGTCCAATAATGCCACCAACACCCGCTCCGACAGCTCTAACTGCGACGGGCCCTCTGACCACCGCTATGGTTGTGCTGTCCATTAAACCCGCCTTTCCCTGCAACCTGACCAACCATGCCCAGGGCTGTGCCTCCTATGGTACTGCCAATATTCATTGTACACATGGTGAAGCGCTTTGAATATTTGTCACAGAAACGTTCTTGTTTTTCAGTCAGCTGAGATTTAATTTCCTCCATGAGCATCTCCTTCTCCGCAGCGTTATCTCCTCTCAGGCTTAGCTTATATTTTTCCTGAAATTGAATGGCCTTCTTGCTGACCCTGGACCTCATCTCAAATGGCTTCACTCCAAAAATTTCCAATGCAGAAGCATCATCGGGGGACTGTAGGAGAAAAAACCAGTAAAACGTAAATGAAATGTTGGACTTGCCCAGGTTAGTGTGAAATAAGAACATCTGCTGCTACATATCACCTGCATTAAAACCTGGAATTTGTATATCTAAAAAGGAACATGCCACTTTGTATAATATATATATATTTTTTTTTGTATATTCTTGTAGCACTCTGGGGTTTAGTCAGGGAGCTCCTCACCAAATTCCTTGTCAGGAGTAGCTACCATAGTTAAATTTAGATCCATTGATTTCTCCCCAAGTTTGGCCTTCTTGTACTTTTCTTTTCTACCACTAGGTGGCCGGGCACTTGGTGGTACTAGATATGAGAAGGACAACTCAAGGTCAGGTTATGAGTATATGGGGTATCTCAGCCAATGGGCAGGGGTTTTCTTGAATCCTTTGGCCTCCTGGGAGAGCCTATATATTGAGGTGGAGTCAGGCGATTGGTGTTCTGTACCACCCAGACTGCCATCTGGGTGGACATGTGTCATCTGCCCCGGGCTGCTAGGCCGGGGATTGGGCCTATCCCAGGGGCATTTGGCTGCCACGCTGTGTGAGGGCCTATCCAGAAGTAAGAGGGCAGCGCAGGGTTGGGATTGCGGCTTGCAGTCCTACCAGAAGTGACAGTTCTGCCGGCCGGAGAACTTGTCATGGTCTGAGGTAGATGGAAAGCTGTCCACACTAAGGGACCAACCACCTTTACCAGGGACCACTGTGAGTAGCTGAAGCAAGTCCTGGAGCAACATTTTCATCGAACGGGCACGGTGGAGAATTCGAAAACTTCAGGCGGTGATCAAGTCAGGGACGCATCCAGCAGAGGCGATGATGCTTGCAGAGCAGCCTTGCGTGTCAAGCCAGGAACCGAGCCAGTCAGCAGGGGTGAAGCTTAAAAAGGTATCTGCAGTGCCAAGCTAGGAACCCAGCTGGGAAGTGTGGGTGAAGCTTGAGGGAGATACCACCGCAAAAGCCTTGAGGAGCTCCAGGGATTCAGAGTCAGTGAATCAGAGGGTCCAGTGAGAGACCAGGAGCTCAAGGGGCTGAAGAACTACAAGTAGAAGTTGTAGTAAAGCTGAGAGAACTGTTACGTTTGAACTAGGGACTGTTAAGTACTGTTCTCATAGGAGACAGCTGTCCTGCACATGCAGAAGTGGCACCTTGCTGGGGCCTTTCCCTGTACGGCTGTCCTCCTATTTAAGTCTCGGAGTCTGCCATTTGAAATTGCTACTACTTAAGGGTCTCCTGGCCCTAATCCTCTTTCCCCGGCAAAATATAAAAAGGACTGTTAAAGAAAAAAAAAACTCTTTTACATCCAAGAAGTGTCTGGCGCCCAATGACTTTTACCGCTCTTGAACCCACTATGCCTCACAACCCACTACAAGTTGAAGGAAGTCCGCTATCTTTGACCTTGAAGGTTCTCATGATACAGGAGATGGTCAGAGACTGCAGATATATTAGAGGAGATGGTCAGAGACTGCAGATATATTAGAGGAGATGGTCAGAGACTGTTCGGAAAATTCGGAAATTTGAAAATTCGGAATTATCGGGAATTTTCACATTTCGATTTTTCGGATTTCAGAATTTCCGAATTTTCAAATTTACGGATTTCAAATTTTCGGATTTCCGTATTTTGGAATTTCGGATTTCCGAATTTTTGCATTTCCGAATTTTGGATCTTCAGATTTTTGGATTTTCGGATTTTCGGAATTCGGGAATTCAAAGATTTGAAAGTCCAAAAATTTGAAAATCTGAAAAAAGAAAGAAAAATCAGTTTATTAATAACTAACTATTAAATTAACAAGTACAAATTTATCCGAAGTTACGAATTATCTGAAATAACGAATGCCGCATCTAAACAAATGGAACGGAACAAATTAATAATAAATAATTAATAATAATAAAAAAAGTTTTCTTATTTATTATTGTTATTTATTATTATTATTATTGTTATTTATTATTATTAGATCGTTACGTTCCATTTGGTTAGATGTGGCACTCGTTATTTCACATAATTCGTAAATTTGGGGAATTCCAATATCTATAATTTAATAGTTAGTTGTTATTTAGAATTAAACAGATTTTCATTCTTTTTTTCAGATTTTTTCGAAATTTCGAATTTCCGAAAATCCGAAATTCGGAAATCGAAATCCGAATTTCCGAATTTCGAATTTCCGAATTTCGAAAATTGGAAATCCAAAAATCGGAAATTTGGAAATTCGGAAATCCAAAATTTGGAAATTCGGAAATCCAAAATTTGGAAATTCGGAAATCCAAAATTTGGAAATTCGGAAATCCAAAATTTGGAAATTCGGAAATTCGAAATTTGGAAATTCGGAAATCCGAAATTTGGAAATTCGGAAATCCGAAATTTGGAAATTCGGAAATCCGAAATCTGGAAATTCGAAAATTGGAAATCCGAAATCTGGAAATTTGGAAATTCGTAAATTTCATAATTTCGCAAATTTAGAAATATGGAAATTTCGGAAATTGAAAAATTCGGAATTAACGAATTTGTAAAAAATTGTTAAAAAACTCATTCGGAACTAATCGAATTGCACATGTCTGGACATTAATGGCTGTGTGTTGAGTTATTTTGAGGGGACGGCAAATTTACACTGTTATACAAGCTGTACACTCACTACTTTACATTGTAGACAAGTGTCATTTCTTCAGTGTTGTCACATGAAAAGATATAATAAAATATTTACAACCATGTGAGGGGTGTACTCACTTTTGTGAGATACTATAACTGTTGAAATTCCATAAACAAAAAGACATATTGGAGTCTCGGGTAAAGAGGGTCAGTTTGGTTACCTGCTGGTCCAAGTACTCTTGGTATGCCTGTAAGAGGGTCTTCAATTGCTTCCAGTTTATAAGAAAATCTGACATCTGTTGAGAGAATTGGACACACAAGCAGTAGAATTTGTTCGTTTTGCAAAGGAAACTTCCATACAGTATAACTTAAAGCCGAGTTCCACCCATTTAAAAGTCAGCAGCTACAAAAAGCTCACCCGTCCCGCGGTCCAGCGATGTGAGCGAACGAAGCCCCGCCCCTCTCCCCCTCATCTCTGCGGCGCCGCCATTGGAACTGTGGGCGCCCGGCTGTGGCTTCACCGCCGGGCACGCACTGCGCATGTGCGAGCCGCACTGCGCGCTGTGAATGGCCGGGCGGTCTTCTGGGACCTGTGATGTGTGATAGCCGCTTCCGAAATTCAAATTTTTTAAATTTGAATATCGAATACAGTAGGATCGAATCAAATGGAAAGAATATAGCTGTCTCCTAAAATCCGAATTTGAAATAGAATTGAATAAAATAGAATATAGCCGTTATCCAAAATTCTAAATTTTTAAAAAAAGAAAAGAAAAAGAAAGAATATAGCAATCTAAGAAGCAGGGTGGGAGCTTGAGTATTTTGGTGGCAACAGTCAGCCAATCAGAAGCCCCCCTTACAAACAGACTGGTGTAAATAATCATATCTTTATATATTGGTGAAAATCTATTCACACAGTGGGTACTGATATGTGTGACCAGGAAAAATCTCCATGTCAACTCCAGGGGCGGACTGACAACTCATGGGGCCCCCGGGCAATAGGAGATTATGGGGCCCCCAGGCAATCAGAGATTATGGGGCCACACAGTATACACATGCGCACACACAGTATACAATCACACAGTATACACATACAATTACACACAGTATACACAGACATGTTTCTATTGGCTGAGAAGGTACTGGAGAGGCGGGGCAGCTATAATCTTTGGATTTTTAGACCAAAAGGATGTCGGTAAGGGACATTTCAGAAACAGATGTAAAAAAAACACAGATTTTTACATACTGCCCCTGGTTTTACTGAGGCTGGCAACCCTGATGGGGCCCCCTAGTGGCCCGGGGGCCCTCGGGCAGTGCCGAATGGTCAGTCCGCCCCTGGTCGGCTCTATAACATGTAAAACTGTTAAACGTTCTAAACTTTTGCAATTGGGATACTTTATTATTGTAACGCTCATCTAAAAGTTATGTTTTTAAAAGCTTGCTGACATACTGTATATATTTGTGATTGTTATATAATATTTTACATACGGTCATTATATACACATTTCTACTATGATGCAATAATTACCTGCGAGGAGGAAGTAAAGCTGCACTCTTCCCTTTGTAGGATGCTGACAAGGTCCTAGAAAATAAGACGTTTTGTCATTGTCGGGACCTGAACCTTCTTCCTAGTGTAAGGCTACCCCCCCATAGGGACCGCTGGTTCTTCCACAAACAGTGCAGAGGCCACCAATGGCCCAATCGACACTCCATTCCCTCTGGCTTTAATAAATAGTCTAGGGCAGTGATGGCGAACCTTGGCACCCCAGATGTTTTGGAACTACATTTCCCATGATGCTCATGCACTGTAGTGGAGCATCGTGGGAAATGTAGTTCCAAAACATCTGGAGTGCCAAGGTTCGCCATCACTGGTCTAGGGGGTTGTCTTTTTTTTTTTATGTTTTATTGCTTGTAGAACTTGTAACAGCATGGGGGAGGTTGGGGTGGTATGGCATATTCCAGAAATACTGAAAAGCTAGAGTAATGCTGCTTACACACAACCGGACTTTCCGGCAGACTAGGTCCGACGGTCTTCCCGACGGACTTTCGGCGGACTTTCCGAACGGACTTGGCCACATACGAACGGACTAAGTCCAGTCGAAAGTCCATTAGTTCGAACGTGGTGATGTAAACGGGACAAAAAAATTAGCCAGTAGCCAATAGCTGCCCTTGCGTCGTATTTGGTCCGTCGGACCAGCACACAGACGAACGGTTTTCCCGATTTTAGTCCGTCGGAATTGAGTCCGTCGGATAGATTTGAAACATGTTCTATTTCTAGGTCCGCCAGAATTTTTTCCCAAAAAACTAACGGATTAGCCCACACACGATCGGATTGTCCGACGGACTAATCCCGTCGGACCTAGTTTGCCATAAAGTCCGGCCGTTTGTACGCAGCATTAGGCACACTTCGCTAGGCTGAACTTCTTTGAGGAGTCTTTAAATCAGGAACAATGAGGGATGGGCAGAACTGAGACTCTGTACGAGCTGTCTCACATTGAGAGAGCTACCCTGGCACTTTTCAACCCAAAATGAAGACAACACACAGTCACCAGGGTCTTGAGATTAGGTCAGTAATCACAATGCCCCAGGACAGCTACACAATTTCCAGCTTCCTACCAAACACCCTCCATTCTCTGGACCAAACCCTTAGGTGAGGTTACCTGGTTAGCTCCAGGGCTCTGCCACAGCCAAGACCTCAATGACCAACAGCAAACTCCAGTGGATTTTCCCCAAAGGGACAATAGCCCCTGAGGCTGTGGATCTTTCTGGATCTTCTCCAGCAGGACAAGAAACTGACCCGCTCCAGACCCCAAATTAGTTATGTTCTCCCCAGCCACCTACTGTTCACACCTCCCCAGGGATCAGCTGAAGCACAAAAAATATTCAAGCTACCCGTTTTACTCTCCCAGCCCCTATGTTCTAGAGCAGCATTTCTCAACTCCAGTCCTCAAGGCGCCCCAACAGGTCATGTTTTCAGGATTTCCCTCAGATAAAACGGCTGTGGTAATTACTAAGGCAGTGAAACTGATCATATCACCGGTGCAAAATAATGGAAATCATGAAAACATGACCTGTTGGGGCACCTTGAGGACTGGAGTTGAGAAACACTGTTCTAGAGGCCTTCAGAGGGCAGGGGCAAATAGTCAAGCCTGCAATCTGTGAGATCTAGAACAGCCAATAGCTGCTCAAATGACTACAGAGGAACCGAAAAGAACTACATTTGCCTTACATCCTAACAGCCTATTTAGGAGGGTGCTACATCAGTAAGAGCTTGTATATTCCTCTTGGGAAGGCTTATTATTACTAAAGACAACAGAAATAAAATTCAACAAATGTAATTAGAACAATTAGCATATGTCCCAGATGTCATGGCAATACGTACGTGGTTACCGAACCTTCTAAGCAAAGGGCCAGTTTACTGTCCTTCAGGCATTAGGGGGGAGGGGGGCAGACTGTGGCCAGTGGGAGTAGAAAACGTCCTGGCCTCAGCGCCCGATCATGGGTTTTAAAGGAAGGAATAGTGCCCAATTGATATCAACGAGTAGAATAGCGCCCGCTTGATGGTGTAAGTAGGGGGAAGAGTGCCCCATCATTGGTTTTAGTTGGTGGAATAGTGCTCCAAGGGCCAGAAGAAGTCAAACAAGGGGCCATATCCAGCCCACAGGCTGCAGTTTGGAGACCACTGCCTTACGGTATTAGAGTATAAAAATATAACAGGGAGGTTTCATGAACTTTGTTACCTCAGACATACAAGACATATAACATCTGCCTTGACCCATTCCATGGTGCTTAGATTTAGTTGACTGAGCTAGAGAATTCTGAATACTGTATTCTCCCTACATCAGGCACACGTGAGCTTCAGCAGAACCTGCTGTAGTTAAACTTGTATAATTCGGATTCCATCTAGCAGCAATGGGATATCAGTAATTCTAATTGATCGCTATGGATCATCACACTTTTCCCTATGCAAATGACTTTCTATGTTCCAATAGTGTGACCGGAGGTCTCTGTGATGGACTGACCTTCAGCTCTTTTCCCACATGGCCGCAGGTGATCTTCTCTCCGCTGATATTTTGGTGGGGCCAAATTCCTTCCACAAGATCGGAGATGTATGTTGTGAGGTGATGTCTGAAATCTTCATCCATGTCTGTGAATAGAGAAGGACTGTGATTGGATGGGAAGACACAGAGGATTTTGTTGAAGGATCCAATACAACAAAGTCCCAGTGAAGAAATGCAGCGGTTGGAGATCTTGTGTATACAATGAGAGATGGAGTATGAAAAGTTGAAGCCGGTTAGAGCACAGAGGGCTTGCACTTAACGCTTCCATTTGAGCTGATAATCAACTAAACAGGTTACACCAGTCATTCTCAACCAGGGTTTCCCTGAAACCCTGGGGTTCCTCCAGAGATTAAAAGGGGTTCCTTGAGCTGTGGCTGATGAACTACCTTTTTGATGGTGCCTACAGGGTTCAAGGTTCAGCATCACTTAGCAAAGCCAGCAGCATGACACCAAATATCTTTTTTGCTGTCTTTAAGGGGAACATTCTTCCTATTGACGACCAGTATAAAGGGCATTGTTCCCAGTGGCGTCACTAGGGTTGGTGTCACCTGGTGCGGTATAACATGGTGTCACCCCCCCCCCCAATAATTTATTATCCATATATATATCCATTATCCATATATATCCATATATATCCATTATCCATATATATCCATTATCCATATATATCCAATATCCATTATCCATGTATATCCATTATCCATATATATCCATTATCCATATATATTATCCATAGCTGTAGCAGACCACCTTGCACCCCCCCCCCCCCACCCCTATCATACTTGCATAGCCATAACAGGTCAGCCAGGGCGCCAGACACTGAGAGTCCTCCCTCCTCCCACCAGCTCTTTGGTGGTGTGTCTGTGTCGGTACCATGGAAACCATATGGGTACCATAGGAATCATGGGGCCCCGTACAGCCTACCCGATGGGGCCCCCTTTAACCCCTCCCTTGACCCCACCCCAGGCTCCTCCCCTGACCCAACCTTTGCAGATTTGTCACCGTTTACATATGCACACGCGTTGATTGTGCATGAGTACAGGGGGGCAGAGGCAGTTTAAAAATGCTTTCAATTTTATTTTTAGACAAAAAAAAAAATGTATACTGTATCTTTCATTTCATCTTGTATCTCTTTTATTGCTATCAGAAAGGATGAACAACATCCCTTCTGATAGCATGGGGCAGTGACAGGTCCTCTTTCTGGAGAGATCTGGGGTCTATTAGACCCCAAATCTCTCCTCTGGCCTCCAAAGCAGCTGATCAAACAAAGATCGATTTGATCAGATGTTTGTTTAGGCCAGTAATGGCTTGCTTACATGAGACCATGTAAGTAGGAGGAACATCATCAGTTTCTCTCACTTTGTCCCAGGAACTGGATGTTGCTGCCCACATGCTTAATGGGACCCCTAATTGCACGGGAGAGCAACGGTGGTGAAACCCCCTTCCACTGCCTGAAAAAGTAATCCATTGGCTTCTAGCCACTAGGATTACTTTTTCTTTGTGCAGACTCATTGGGGCTAAAAAATAATATCTTGATCATTGCTGCAGCAATGACCAAGATATCACCCTTCCAATCCAATCCAGTACGTTGCTGGACAGGAAGTGGTTAAAGGGGGGGGGGGGGGGTTGGGAGGCACATGTTTACTGCCCCCCCCCAAAGGAAAGTGTAAAGTAGCATCTCACTGCGTCTTATGATTATCAGCATTATGGAAATTACACAGGTAGCACAGTCAGCATTTGCTCTGTCATGGATTTGTCAGTGTCACATGGCTTTTGGGTGCTGACTTTGTTAATTGATGGCTGTACTGTGTGTTACAAACTTTAACCCTGTACAGCCATAACAAAGTAAGCACCAAACAGCAATATGACACACTGACAGATCCATGACAGAGCACATGCTGACTGTGCTGCATGTGTGGGTATCATAATGCTGATATTAATGACCTGCTTTGCTGTGTGTAAAACTAATTGAGACAGTGAGCATTCTATCTGCTGTTCTCCACTCACTTTGCAGTGCAGGTGCAGCCACGCTGTCCTCCAGGTTCTTGCGCCCTCTCATCCACTGAGCCGCCTGTCATCTCACCTCAGTCTCGGCAGTCGGCACGGGAGGCGGAGCTAAGCGGAGCCTTGTAGTATCACTCCGCCAGGGAAGGCAGTGGGCAGTGGCAGCCGGGTCTAATTAACTAGCAGCCCAATATGCGGGACTGCTTAATGTACATGCGCCCGAAAAAGGAGAAATAGTCCAAGCGCTGCGCTCACCCCCTGGGCTCCTCTGTAGACCAGATAGGGCCCAGCTAAATGTAATTACACCCCCCCCCCCTTCTCTAAACAAGTATTTGCAGGGGTGAGGTTTAGAAAGATCTAGTTTTTAATATGCAGAAATGACTGTAAAACTTACAGGGCCCCCCCCCTGTGCAGTGCCATCTTAAGAGCATTATAGGCCCCCGGGCAATACAGTGCACTGGGGCCCTTTCTACACGATCACCCGCGATTGCACATCAAAAGTAGCTTTACTGTGCCTGTGAATTCAGCCTCACTGTGCCCACCATTGCAGCCTCACTGTGCCCACCATTGCAGCCTCACTGTGCCCACCATTGCAGCCGCACTGTGCGCAACCAATGCAGTCTCACTGTGCCCACCAATGCAGTCTCACTGTGCCCACCAATGCAGTCTCACTGTTCCCACCAATGCAGTCTCACTGTGCCCACCAATGCAGTCTCACTGTGCCCACCAATGCAGTCTCACTGTGCCCAAAATTGCAACATCACTGTGCCAATTAATACAGACTCATCATCGCCTGGTAACACACACACATACAGCGGGCATCGCCTTATGTGTATCACAGAGCTGGCTGGGTCTGTGTTCGGCGGCCGCGCTGTAACAAGGTCCCACCCCTGTCCCTTTGTGTGATAGGCGGAACCAGGGGCATTGCAAGGTGTGAAAAAGACCAGGGGCTTCAGCCGAAGTCCAAGGCCGGTGGTGGCGGCGGGGGAGGGGTGTTAGGCTCACTTGCTGGTTGCTGCCTGGCTCACCAGTGCCCATCCATGCTGACCACTAAACTGACCTACCAGACCCCTACATTACTGATCCCTCTCCTGACACATACACGGATCCCTCTCCTGACACATACACGGATCCCTCTCCTGACACATACACGGATCCCTCTCCTGACACATACACGGATCCCTCTCCTGACACATACATACACGGATCCCTCTCCTGACACATACACGGATCCCTCTCCTGACACATACATACACGGATCCCTCTCCTGACACATACATACACGGATCCCTCTCCTGGCACATACACGTATCCCTCTCCTGACACATACATACACGGATCCCTCTCCTGACACATACACGGATCCCTCTCCTGACACATACACGGATCCCTCTCCTGACACATACATAAACGGATCCCTCTCCTGACACATACATACACGGATCCCTCTCCTGGCACATACACGTATCCCTCTCCTGACACATACATACACGGATCCCTCTCCTGGCACATACACGGATCCCTCTCCTGGCACATACACGGATCCCTCTCCTGACACATACATACACGGATCCCTCTCCTGACACATACATACACGGATCCCTCTCCTGGCACATACACGGATCCCTCTCCTGACACATACATACACGGATCCCTCTCCTGACACATACACGGATCCCTCTCCTGACACATACATACACGGATCCCTCTCCTGACACATACATACACGGATCCCTCTCCTGACACATACATACACGGATCCCTCTCCTGGCACATACACGTATCCCTCTCCTGACACATACATACACGGATCCCTCTCCTGACACATACATACACGGATCCCTCTCCTGGCACATACACGTATCCCTCTCCTGACACATACATACACGGATCCCTCTCCTGTCACATACACGGATCCCTCTCCTGGCACATACACGTATCCCTCTCCTGACACATACATACACGGATCCCTCTCCTGACACATACACGGATCCCTCTCCTGACACATACACGGATCCCTCTCCTGACACATACACGGATCCCTCTCCTGACACATACATACACGGATCCCTCTCCTGGCACATACACGTATCCCTCTCCTGACACATACATACACGGATCCCTCTCCTGACACATACACGGATCCCTCTCCTGACACATACACGGATCCCTCTCCTCACACCTACACGGATCCCTCTCCTGACACATACATACACGGATCCCTCTCCTGGCACATACACGTATCCCTCTCCTGACACATACATACACGGATCCCTCTCCTGACACATACACGGATCCCTCTCCTGACACATACACGGATCCCTCTCCTGACACATACATACACGGATCCCTCTCCTGACACATACACGGATCCCTCTCCTGACACATACATACACGGATCCCTCTCCTGACACATACACGGATCCCTCTCCTGGCACATACACGTATCCCTCTCCTGACACATACATACACGGATCCCTCTCCTGGCACATACACGGATCCCTCTCCTGGCACATACACGGATCCCTCTCCTGACACATACACGGATCCCTCTCCTGACACATACATACACGGATCCCTCTCCTGACACATACATACACGGATCCCTCTCCTGACACATACATACACGGATCCCTCTCCTGGCACATACATACACGGATCCCTCTCCTGGCACATACATACACGGATCCCTCTCCTGGCACATACACGGATCCCTCTCCTGACACATACATACACGGATCCCTCTCCTGACACATACACGGATCCCTCTCCTGACACATACACGGATCCCTCTCCTGACACATACACGGATCCCTCTCCTGACACATACATACACGGATCCCTCTCCTGACACATACATACACGGATCCCTCTCCTGGCACATACACGTATCCCTCTCCTGACACATACATACACGGATCCCTCTCCTGACACATACATACACGGATCCCTCTCCTGGCACATACACGTATCCCTCTCCTGACACATACATACACGGATCCCTCTCCTGGCACATACACGGATCCCTCTCCTGGCACATACACGGATCCCTCTCCTGACACATACATACACGGATCCCTCTCCTGACACATACACGGATCCCTCTCCTGACACATACACGGATCCCTCTCCTGACACATACATACACGGATCCCTCTCCTGACACATACACGGATCCCTCTCCTGACACATACACGGATCCCTCTCCTGACACATACACGGATCCCTCTCCTGACACATACATACACGGATCCCTCTCCTGACACATACATACACGGATCCCTCTCCTGGCACATACACGTATCCCTCTCCTGACACATACATACACGGATCCCTCTCCTGACACATACATACACGGATCCCTCTCCTGGCACATACACGTATCCCTCTCCTGACACATACATACACGGATCCCTCTCCTGGCACATACACGGATCCCTCTCCTGGCACATACACGGATCCCTCTCCTGACACATACACGGATCCCTCTCCTGACACATACATACACGGATCCCTCTCCTGACACATACACGGATCCCTCTCCTGGCACATACACGGATCCCTCTCCTGACACATACATACACGGATCCCTCTCCTGACACATACACGGATCCCTCTCCTGACACATACACGGATCCCTCTCCTGACACATACATACACGGATCCCTCTCCTGACACATACATACACGGATCCCTCTCCTGGCACATACACGTATCCCTCTCCTGACACATACATACATGGATCCCTCTCCTGGCACATACACGGATCCCTCTCCTGGCACATACACGGATCCCTCTCCTGACACATACATACACGGATCCCTCTCCTGACACATACACGGATCCCTCTCCTGACACATACACGGATCCCTCTCCTGACACATACATACACGGATCCCTCTCCTGACACATACACGGATCCCTCTCCTGACACATACACGGATCCCTCTCCTGACACATACATACACGGATCCCTCTCCTGACACATACACGGATCCCTCTCCTGACACATACACGGATCCCTCTCCTGACACATACATACACGGATCCCTCTCCTGGCACATACACGGATCCCTCTCCTGGCACATACACGGATCCCTCTCCTGACACATACACGGATCCCTCTCCTGACACATACATACACGGATCCCTCTCCTGACACATACACGGATCCCTCTCCTGGCACATACACGGATCCCTCTCCTGACACATACATACACGGATCCCTCTCCTGACACATACACGGATCCCTCTCCTGACACATACACGGATCCCTCTCCTGACACATACATACACGGATCCCTCTCCTGACACATACATACACGGATCCCTCTCCTGGCACATACATACACGGATCCCTCTCCTGACACATACACGGATCCCTCTCCTGGCACATACACGGATCCCTCTCCTGACACATACACGGATCCCTCTCCTGACACATACATACACGGATCCCTCTCCTGACACATACACGGATCCCTCTCCTGACACATACACGGATCCCTCTCCTGACACATACATACACGGATCCCTCTCCTGACACATACACGGATCCCTCTCCTGACACATACATACACGGATCCCTCTCCTGACACATACACGGATCCCTCTCCTGACACATACACGGATCACTCTCCTGACACATACATACACGGATCCCTCTCCTGACACATACATTGAATAGCGCAGCCATAAGATGGAATATTGCATAGGGGATTGTGTATGAGGGCCACCTGAACAATGTCCTCAGAGAGATGCTGCACATAAAGGTTTTGACAATGGTACAGTGAACCAGCCCAATGGCTCAGACCTGTAACAGCCAATGAAGGCTTAAATTATGCATTTGCTGCTGCAGCACCCCTACACAGAGACATACCGGGTACACAGGGAGGGTCACATAACTCAAAGAAAAGTACCCAGAGCACCAGCTGCAAGAAGGGAAATGTATAATGGCACGCCTACATATACTTCAATAGATAGTGACTGTACCTACCTAAATTTATTGTATAAAAAAAAAAAAAATGATGCTCAAAAATTGTCTACATACAGTCACTCCTCACTATGCTTAGGTATAAGCAGCCTAGGAATTGAATAGAAGGTAAGTGGCTGCAGAGCAGTTAAAGCGGTTGTAAAGTCAAAAAATTGACTTTTACCTACAGGTAAGCCTATAATGAGGCTTACCTGTAGGTAAAAAAAATATCTCCTAAACCTGTACGGTTTAGGAGATATTCCCCGTGCAATGCGCCGCTGACTGCAGCGGCGCATGCGCACGGGGGATTCTCCGCTGGAAGGCCGGCAGAATCCGAACCTTGCCGGGAAGAAGTCTCCCGTGCGCATGCGCGGGAGTGACGACATCGCGGCTCCAGCCACTCACAGCGCCGGAGCCGCGATACCCGGAAGACACGCCGAGGCAACATGTCAGCGACCTCGGCGTGGACCAGGTGAGTTACCGATGCCTCGTTCTAAGGTAAGTATTTCATAATGAGCTAGTATGCGGTGCATACTAGCTCATTATGCCTTTTCCCTTGCAGGTGTTTAAAAAATAAAAAAAGTGTCAGCGGGTTTACAACCGCTTTAAGTGGCAGCAAGTGAAGAGTTAACATAACTTCTCTGCAGAGCACAGTATATGCAGCCTAGGCATGCTAACATACATTACACTTATGGCAGAAGCAGGAAGTAAATCAACAGGCTTCATTGTGGGAAACAGCACATCATATACACACTCATATACACACAGAGCCATGCAGACCCATACAAATCCATACACACACATACAGCACAGTAAACTGACCTGCTGAACTTCTGTGTAGACCCCTCACCCCTGGCATTCTCTGCCACACATGGGGGAGGGGGCGTGACTGAGCTGAGACTGAGTGAATGCAGCCAGCAGGAGCCAGGAGGAGAGATCAGTGAGTGAAATCACAGGGCAACTCTAAAGGGCTCTGCAATCACTTGTGCTGCCGAAGGGACTGGACCGGAGCCTGGAGGTGTTAAAGGAAGCACAGCTCGATGTGCTCTAGACTGGCTACCATGTGACAGACACCCCCCCCCCCCTTCTCACTCTGCCTCCACTGAACCTGTCTAGCCTTTGTCCCAGCCCGCTCTTACCTTACATTTTCAACTTGTAGCCATGAGAAGGGGGGCGGAGCTGGGAGAGAGAGAGACACTCTGATCAGCTGATGTGGGGCCCCGCCCATCCCCGACATCAGCACTTAGATTTGACAGCTCCGTCCACTCTCACTGCCCAGCGTGCCCATGCGAAAAGATGGCCCTGCCCCTGTGGAGCCGATGGGGGCTGGGCCCAGTACAACAGGGCTGGCTGTACTGCCCTATTAGCGGCCCTGGGTGTCACCCCTCTAGCGGGTGTCACCCGGGCTGCGGCAGCAAAAAAAAAAAAAAATCCGGAAAAAAAAAAAAAAATAATCCAAAAAAAAAAAAACAGGGAGGGTGTCACCCCTCTAGCGGGTGTCACCCGGGTGCGGACCGCACCCCCCGCACCCCCCTAGCAACGCCTCTGATTGTTCCTACTGACCCCTGATGAATTGGTTTTAGTAAGGGTTCCTCGAGACCTGAACATTTTTTGGGGGATTCCTCTAGGGCAGTGATGGCGAACCTTGGCACCCCAAATGTTTTGGAACTACATTTCCCATGATGCTCATGCACTCTGCAGTGTAGGGGTGCCAAGGTTCGCAATCACTGCTCTAGGGTTAAAAGCAGTGTTGGTCATCTTACTTTAAAAAAGTAATTAGTTAAGTTACAAATTACTTCTCCCAAAAAGTAATTGCGTTAGTAACTCAGTTACTACATTGGAAAAGTAATTAGTTACGCAGCAAAGTAACTGTGACTTTTTAAAAAAATATTCTATACGTGTAACTAAGGGGCGGGTCTAGTATTACTGTAACCAAGGGGCAGATCTGTTATAGCGTGTAAGCAAGGGGCGGGTCTATTATTATTATATCGTGTAAGGGGCGGATGGCTACAGAAGGGGGCATGAGAGTGTAAGCTCCTCGTGTACAGAGACTGATGTGACTAGCTTGTCTAACACTGCAGTGTATGTCAGAGCTGTAAATATAAAGGAGCAGGGCTTTTTTTTTCAGTGGGAACGTGGGGGAACGCAGTTCCGGCACCTTCACCACTGACAGCAAGTGGTGCTGGGGTGTGCTGCGGGGTCTATTGATACTCACTGCTAGGGGATCTATTCTATGTGGAGGGTATCTATTTGTGCATGGGGGTCTTTTGTTTCTGAGGAAGTCTATTGTTGCTGGTGGAAGACCTACTGTTGCTGGGGATGGGTCTTATATTTCTGGGGGGTCAGTTGTTGCTAGGGGAGATCTACTTGTTGCTGGCTGCCGGAGAATCTATTGATGCTTGCTGTGGGGAGATCTGCTGTTGCTGCTGGGAGTCTATTGTTGCTGGGGGGGTGATTTTTTGTGGTGGGGTGGTCTATTGTTGCTGGCGGGGGCTCTATTGTAACTGGCTGCAGGGGTTCTATTTTACTGCTTTTCTTATTGTAATTACCAAATTCCTTACGAATTACTTAGCACCACAAATTGATACTTGGTTCTGTATTGTCTAAAAGGGCATTACTGGGAGGTGGGTAGGGGGTGGAACCAAGGAATGGTGCTCGGAGGTGGGTAGGGGTGGAACCAAGGAACGGTGCTCGGAGGTGGGTAGGGGGTGGAGAAAAGGGGTGGCTCAGAAAAGGGGGAGTTCCTGCACCTTTTCTCTGAGAAAAGCCCTGTACAGGAGGTCATTAAAATCCAGAGCAACTTTCTTTATAAAGTCTAACTTTAATGTAAGCCAAATTCTGCAGGGATCCTGAAAAATGTAATAACGGTGGGGAGTGTGTGTTTTCTTTTTTCTCAGACATTTTAAAGGAAATATTGACCCCCCCCCCCCCCCCCATGTGATCTACAAGCTGAAGTCTTCTACAGACGAGTTTCCATTCCTTCCAGTAGAGGGCGGCACTCTTGAGATCAGCATTCTGCGTTGTCAGTATGGTCTCTATAGGAAGTGCCGGCTACAATGTAACATTGTTCCATTCATGTTATCTGCTTCAGCGTCCTATTTGTAGAAATCCTACAAGAGGTTCTCTCTAATGAGGTGCACATGCAGTGGTTGGCGATTGTAGGGACCCATTGTTGTCTGTATACTGTTAGGTACAATTTAATTGTTGCCAAGCCGTAGAGAACGCGGAGGCGCTGTGTGCCCCGTAATGCAATCCAGATGTCGGCTGGATACGTTCAGAAAATGTTAGCTGGCCGTTGTATAGCGTGGATCCAGACATCACCATCCAAACCGCTGACAATGAGAGACGAGGGAGCCTTCTGCAAAATGTTGGGGGGGGGGGGGGATTTCTGACAAATTTAGCCATTTTGTCAAAATGCATTGAAGGCAATAAGGAAGGTGAACTAAGGATTTTTTTGTGTTTTTTTAAAGTAGAATTTCCATGTATTTTTTTTTTTTTACATTTTAGATTCCCCTTACATATAAAATGCCAATATTGCAAATTTCCATTTACCCTCTCTATGCTCCAGCATTGTCCCCAATGTCCTCCTTGGTCTAGGGCCGCTGACAGATCGACACTCTGTAATTCTGACTATTTGTTATAAACCCTGATTGTGGTTTACATGGCTGGCCCCTAGGGGGCACATCATCACAGTACTCCAGGACTAAGCGGCATACACGTCATTACATATTATGCCTCTCAGTCTTGAAAGAACGCCCATCCTCTGCCTCTGGACGATGGAGACAAAGCTTCAGTGATGTCGCCCAACTGGCAAGAGAGCTTCAGAAAAGGCGTATATAGGGGTATAAAATCAGGATCAGGATGTGGGGGCAGGTGGGTCACGTTCCTATTTAAAGTGATATTACACACATGTTGTTTATTTTACCTTGTCCCTTCTATTTCTGTATATGGATGATGGTACTGTCATTATTTTAATAAAAAAAAAAAAAGAAATCTAAGTACCTTTTTCCTAATCAATATACAACTGTCACACAAACCCAGCTCTCTCCCAGCCTGTCTGCAGGGAAACAGTAGCAGGAGGAGCTTCCCATTTGGAAAAATCAAAAACAAAAAAACTCCCTTTGCAATACAGAAAAAAAAATACAAATATTATCAATAAACTGTTTTAAATTGGCATGCAAAAAATATTTATTATTTTTCAGCAATTACATGGTGTGGGTGGACTTCTGCCAGTCACAGGCTGTGTCACACCCCTCCAGCTTGTGTCTTAGAATAAGATGGAGGTGAAGCCTCCATTAATCAAGATGTACTATCCTCCACCCCCATTGTGTTCAGCTGGGTAGTGGACATGGAGGAGGAGGGTGGGAGTGGGCTGTCATTTATCACTGTGTATACACCCACATGTGTGACTTTATAGTCACATGGGCTGCTCAGATGTGATAGGGAGGAAATGCTCAGCATAGAAACTCACTAAAAACTGAGCATGTGCAGAGCTGCCACCACAGCAGCAAAATCCCTAGCTGAACTGGGGACATGGACAGAAGGGGGAGATAGAGAGCAGCAGGATCAACCAGGTTTTTGCAGAATACAGAAAATGAATCTCATAGTGAGTGAGTATGGACAGCATAGAATACACCATTTATTCACAGTTGTTTATAATGTGGGTGTAGCGCCACCTCTCTTCAGAATGTTAGGTTCTATGTTCTGCCTCTTAACGTCAAGAATATTCTCAGCCCCTCTGGCACACCTGGCAAACAAATGTTATTGCAGATACAGTAGTAGAAGGACACCAAGCTATAGTAAAACCAAAAGTATTTTACTGAAAGGCTTTTGCATAAAAAACAACAACAAAAAAAACAGTAATGGTTTTAACTAGGTAGATACCTATGGCAGTATAACACAACATCACATACAAAGTATCTAAAGCATAGTTTCAACCAACAAAAAGGCCCCAAATATGACCTATGTGTTCAGGCATGAAGGAGAATAGAGATGACGTAGAGATCTCGTCTGCCCGGGACTCCTCGTGGTCTCCACTTGTCCGCCTAAGACTCCTCTTGTCTGCTCGGGACTCCTCTCATCTACCCAGGACTGCGTCTCCTCTTGTCTGCTCGGGACTCCTCTCATCTACTCAGGACTGCGTCTCCTCTTGTCTGCTCGGGACTCCTCTCATCTACTCAGGACTGCGTCTCCTCTTGTCTGACTGGGACTCCTCGTGGTCTCCTCCTGTTTGACCGGGTCTCCTCGTAGTCTCCTCTCGTCTACCTGGGACTGCCTTGTGGTCTCCTCTCATCTTCCCGTGTCTCCTCATAGTTTCCTCTCTTCTGCCCAGGACTCCTCATGGTCTCCTTATCTGCCCGGGACTCCTCTCGTCTACCTGGGACTGCCTCGTGGTCTTCTCTCATCTTCCCGGGACTCCACGTGGTCTTCTCTCATCCGCCCGGGACTCCTCGTGGTCTCCTCTCGTCTGCCCGGGTCTCCTCATCTGCCCGGGACGCCTCTCATTTACTCGGGACTCCTCTCATCGACCCGGGACTGTGTCGTTGTCTCCTTTCATCTACCCGGGACTGTCTCGTTGTCTCCTCTCATCGACCCGGGAACTGTCTCGTTGTCTCCTCTCCTCTGCCTGGGACTCCTCGTGGTCTCCCCTCATCCGCCCGGGACTCCTCGTGGTCTCCCCTCATCCGCCCGGGACTCCTCGTGGTCTCCCCTCATCCGCCCGGGACTCCTCGTGGTCTCCCCTCATCCGCCCGGGACTCCTCGTGGTCTCCCCTCATCCGCCCTGGACTCCTCGTGGTCTCCCCTCATCCGCCCGGGACTCCTCGTGGTCTCCCCTCATCCGCCCGGGACTCCTCGTGGTCTCCCCTCATCCGCCCGGGACTCCTCGTGGTCTCCCCTCATCCGCCCGGGACTCCTCGCGGTCTCCCCTCATCCGCTCGGGACTTCTCAAGGTCTCCTCTTGTCTGCCCGGGACTCCTCGTGGTCTCCTCTCTCCAGCAAACTGAATAACTCTGCCCCTCTCTCTTGCATGCCGGGGACTGCAGTCCACTGTCCATGCCGCCTGTGTGTCCTCCCGTGGCAGCACAGCTGGCTGAGCAGGGGAACATCAGCCCCGCTTTCTGGGTTTAGTGAAGAAATGAGGCTGCAGCTCTGACACTGAGCTCTACCTCCTGATCACTTTCTTGGCTTTTGTTCCTACTCTTGCCTTTCTAAAATGGTTCCCACCAAGATGTTTGCGTTCTGTCACTCACTGAGGTTTTTACCATATTGTGCCAGCCAGGGATAAATGAGGATGTATACATACAGAGGGACACTTGGCGTTGAACCCGGGACCTCTCAATCCACAGTTAAATGTTCTTCTACTTCTACTGAGCTCTACCCAACCCATTTCTTTGAGGGCCAGTTCACGCCATAGAAACGCAGTCCAGATGCGTTCCACATGCTTTTCTGCATGCACGTTTTTGGTGCGTTTTGGTGCATTCCAGTGCGTTTTTAATGCTTTTTACAGCGTTCCAGTACAGTCCACGAAAAATTCAGTATGGTCTACTTTTTTTTTCTGGAACTGAAACACACTGGAACTGCAAGCACTGGTGTGAACTATGCCATTAAAAACCATATAACCTACTTTCCATGCGTTTTTGATGCAGCAAAAAAAAAAAAAAAACGCACTGGACTGCATGTGGTGTGAATTGGCCCTGAAACTTTTGGTTCCTACTCATCCTATTTCTTTGATAGCACTCTTCCTGAAAAAAAAATAAAAATCTTTGCAGGCCCTTGTTCCTTAAAGTGGAAGTAAACCCCCCTATCGTTTTGAGCCAAGGAAGCCGCCATCTTTGCCTCTGTTTAATCTTCAACTGCCACAGTGCTGCACATGTGATCCGTTATGACACCAGCCATTGGATGGTTTGACTGTTTGGTTAAGAGCACAGCCAATGTGCAGTTAGCATTCACGGCATGCCTTATTTTTTTAGACTGTTAAATCGATGGGTTTACTTGCGCTTTAACTTTTTGGTTCCTTTTCAGGGCCAGTTCACATCACATGAAGTCCAGTGCGTTTTTTGTTCTGCATCAAAAACGCATGGAAATAGGTTATATGGTTTCCAATGGCATAGTTCACACCAGTGTGGTCAGTTCCAGGGCTTTTCAGTTAGGCTACTTTCACTCTGGGGCGTTGGGGGCGCTGGCGGTAAAGCGGCGCTATATTTAGCGCCGCTTTACTGTCGTTTTAGCGGTGCATTTCGGCCGCTAGCGGGGTGGTTTTACCCCCCGCGAGCGGCCGAATAAGCGTTAATACCGCCCGCAAACCGTTCGGAGTGCTGCCCCATTGTTTTCAATGGGAACGGGCGCTATAGGAGTGGTAAATATACCGCTCCTACAGCGAACCAAAGATGCGGCTTGCAGGACATTTTTGAGCGTCCTGCAAGCGCACACCGCTTCAGTGTGAAAGCCCTCGGGCTTTCACACTGAAGACACAGCAACGGCTGTTTCGGGTCAGTTTGCAGGCGCTATTTTTAGCGCAATAGCGCCTGCAAACCGCCCCAGTGTGAAAGGGGCCTTAAAAAAAAAAAGAAAAAGTAGAACATGCTGCATTTTTCCTGCACTGGAATGCAGTAAAAACGTATGAAAAATGCACTGGACCCTAGTATAGTGGGGGGGGGGGGGGGGGGGGTGGAAAAAAAAAAAAAAAAAACGCACCTGGAATGCATCCGGAAACACATCAAAAACGCACCGGGACACATCAAAAACGCGGTACACACGCACATGCAGAAACACATCCGGAACGGATCTGGAGTGCGTTTTTGTGGTGTGAATTGGCCCTCTGTCTTTTTTTATTATACCGTTCCTGAAAAGAAGTTTGCAAGCCGACTAGCTAAAACTTAGCGGCGCTTTACCGCTAACAGACCTGCCGCCCCAGTGTGAAAGCGGTCATAAGGCCCATACACACGATCGGACTTTGTACAAACCTTCCCGTGGATTTCTGTACAAAGGGCGTCGGCCGTGAACTTGTATTGCATACACACGGCGGGACTTTTTCAGCCAACTTTCACCAAATCACATGGTTTTTCTGCTCTTTACCGCCACCCTTTGGCCAACTTCTGTATTGTTGTCTGATCTTTTGCATCGGTTCTGAGCATGCGTGTTTGTACTTTGTACAAAAGTCCGATGGTTTTCTGTACACACGGTCGGACTTTGCTCCATCAGACTTTTGTTGCCGGAAAGTTTGTCCATTCGCACAGCCAACAAAAGTCTGATGAAAACCGAAAAAGTTTGTCCGATGGAGCGTAGACACGGTCGGATGTTGCCTCAAAACAGCTAATTTGCATGTTTGTTGTCAAAAAGTTTGTATTTTTGTGTGTACGGGCCTTTAGAAGCACCTCCCAGGGAACACATTTAATCCTTTGATCACCCCTGTAGTTAACCCCTTCCCCGCCAGTGTCATTTATACAGTGACAGTGTATTTTTTTTTTTATCACTGATCACTATATTTCTGTCACTGGTCCCCAAAAAGTGTCACTTGGGGACAGATTTGTCCGCTGCAATGGCGCAATCCCACAAAAAAAAAAAAAAAAAAAAAAAAAAAAAAAAAAAAAAAAAAAAAAAAATCGCAGATTGCTGTCATTACCAGTAAAACAATAAAAAAAAAAATATGTAAAGTCCCTAAATCTATCCCCTATTTTGTAGACACTATACGTTTTGAGCAAATCTATTAACCACTTCCCGACCGCCCCATGTACATATACGTGTGCAGAATGGCACGGGCAGGCAAAATCCTGTATATAAAAGTGATTTTGCAATTGCCTGCCCGGTCGGGAGCTCCGTGACCGCGGCCGCGGGACCAGCGGACCCGATCGTCGCTGGTGTCCCGCGATCGGGTCACAGAGCTGAAGAACGGGGAGAGGTCTGTGTAAACAAACCTCTCCCCGCGCTTCCTATACTGCCTGTCACTGATCAGCGGTTCCCTGTCATCGGGAAAGCCGATCAATGACGTCAGACGTCAGCCCCGCCCCCTAATGTAAAAAACACACAACACACGTCCATAACTCCTCCCCTCCCCCTAGTGGTTAACTCTTTCACTACAACTGTCATTTATACAGGAATCAATGCATTTAAATAGCACTGATTGCTGTATAAATGACAATGGTCCCAAAAATGTGTCAAAAATGTCCGATGTGTCCGCCATAATGTCGCAGTCACAATAAAAATCGCTGATCGCCGCCATTACTAGTAAAAAATATTAATAAAAATGCTATAAAACTATCCCCTATTTTGTAAACACTATAACTTTTGCGCAAACCAATCAATAATCGCTAATTGCGATTTTTTTTACCAAAAATCTGTAGAAGAAGAATACGTATCGGCCTAAACTGAGGAAAAAAAATATTTTTTTTTTTTTTTTTTTTGGGGATATTTATTATAGCAAAAAGTAAAAAATATTGCATTGTTTTCAAAATTGTCGCTTTATTTTTGTCTATAGCGCAAAATATAAAAACCGCAGGGGCGATCAAATACCACCAAAAGAAAGCTCTATTTGTGGGGAAAAAAAGGACGCCAATTTTGTTTGGGAGCCACGTCGCACGACCGCGCAATTGTCAGTTAAAGCGACGCAGTGCCGAATCGCAAAAAGGGGCCTGGTCCTTTGGCTGCCAATTGGTCCGGGGCTGAAGTGGTTAATATACACTTATTGGGATTTTTTTTTTTTTACCAAAAATAAATGTAAAATGTAGAAGAATATATATTGGCCTAAATTGTTGAAGAAATTATTTTTTTTACTTTTTTTTTTGGAAATGTATTATAGCAAAAAGTTAAAAACATTGTTTTTTTTTTTTTTTTTTAATTATCTGTCTTTTTTTGTTTATAGCGCAAAAAAAAAAAAAAAAAAAACGCAGAGGTGATCAAAATACCACCAAAAGAAAGCTCTATTTGTGTGGGAAAAAAAAAAAAGACATCAATTTTATTTGGGTACAATGTTGCACGACCGCGCAATTGTCATTTAAAGCGACGCAGTGCCGTATCTCAAAAAAATGGCCTGGTCAGGGGGGGGGGGGGTAAAACCTTCCGGGGCTGAAGTGGTTAAAAAAAGCATTATGAAGTAAGTGTAAGCAGGCCCTTAGTGGATTGGCCCAGAAATGTTTTTTAGAAGAATTAACACACGTAAGTAATAATATGTCCAATAAAAATCAGGAAAAGTTTGCACTTTGTGTATTTTATTTTCTGAAGTTCAAGTAACACACAAATTGATTTTCCAGAATTTTGTATAGTAATTCATTGACCAACAATTTGTATTGATAGTTATAATTTGCCTTTCAGTGATTTTACAAATCTGCGTGAAGAAATCCTCTAAAAGTAGGAGATCTCTAACTGGCGGTTGCAAAACTACAAGTCCCATGAGGCATTGCAAGGCTGACCGTTACAAGCACCGGCAGAGGCACGATGGGACTTGTCGTTTCGCAAACAGCTGGAGGGCCGCCAGTCTGAGACCCCTGCGGTCTAAAATGCCCCAACAGGCAGCAACAGTATCATTTTTTTTTTTTTTTTTTTTTAGAAAAATTCCAAATTTTATCATTAAAACACCATCCTGGAGCACCAGGCCATGACTGTGTAGGCAGGTGCAGTTTATTTTCTCCACTGCAGGTGGCGCTCAACTGCAGAGGGAGAGGAAGTCAGGAGGAAACATGCTCCTCTATCGTTTACTGGGTCACTGGGGAAGCAACCAATTGAATGCATGCGATTCTGGCAGCCATCTTGGGCAAGGCAGAATCTATTTAAGACCCTGGGGCTTGGCACACATTGTGTGAATCGATAGTGTAGGGACAGGTCAGACGTCTGCCAGGGAAAGCGAATAGGTGCCAGAAGAGTTGGGACAGACTATAGACAAGCAATCCTTACAGGAATCCTCCCATTTTGGCACAGACCGGGCAGGCCTCAGTCCGCTCTCAGACAGAGCCCTGAACACAGCCAAGATCTGCGAAGACACCAGGATTAATAGTCCACACACACTGGATATAGCTGAACTGAACAATGCCCGAGTCCGACTGTCCCTCCCTTGCCCCACAGGTTCTGCACTCACACTGGGCTCCGAGTAAGTGTTCCTGTGCTCACTTACCTCCTCACCTCTGCTAATCAGACCACATCGATCTCTGCTTCTGTGCTCACTCATTTATAGTGAGTTCTTTGCGCTCACACTGAAAAGAGCCGGGCCACCTCTTCCAAGTAGTCCCCATGCATGGTACACTTGACGGTTCCCAGGCAAGGTTTGGCAGCACTCACACTACACAAATGACCAGGACCAAAGGGGGGTGAACTGTGCCTGGGCTCGATTAAAAACTGCCACTCGTACCTGACTGGGTCATCTCTGAACTGGCATCTCAGTCCAGGAAGAAGTTGATGAGCTTGAGTCAGGACCTGGATCACCTGTACTTACCAGAGTGGGAGGGTGTAGTTCTGGTGTCCACCACCGGGTGTCTCCTAGCAGCCAGCAGTCTCCAGTACTCAGTTTCCACCTGATGCTGGCTGCTGGGAAGGTATTTAGTTCCTCCTTTACATTCACCTCTCGCATCAGTGTTTTGCTTTCTTGCCAGATAATGCTAGCCATTTATCCTGTCCCTGCTGTTTGTCTTATATTGGATACCCTGAACCCTGCTGCCTTGTTCCTGATCCCTGTTCTGGTTTCCCCTTCCTATATGTTCCCTACGCCTCTTTTTACCCCTTTTCTGTGTTCCCCATTTGTATATAGTTAGTTCGCTAGTTTGCTTCCTGCTAGGGTTGTTTAGGTATTTTTCACTGGGTTCACTTATATCTTTAACCCCTTGCCGACCAGCCTCCGTCATTATACTAGGGCAGGTTGGCACGGCTGCACGAATCGCTGTAAATGAACGTGGGCCACTTTAAGAGCTATAGGGGAGCATGCTCGCCACCGGAGGAAAGCTCTATTTGTGGGAAAGAAATTACGTCAATTTTGTTAGGGTACAGTGTAGCACGACTGTGCAATTGTCAGATAAAACGACGCATTGCTGTATCGCAAAAAATGGCCTGGTCATTGAGGGGGCAAATCCTTCTGGTCCTTAAGTGGTTAAAGTGCTACTAAACCCAGGAGCTTGCATTCACTATATCTGGTCTCCCCAGGACCCTGCATTCACTATATCTGGTCTCCCCCAGGACTCTGCATTCACTATATCTGGTCTGCCCCGGACTCTGCATTCACTATATCTGGTCTCCCCCCAGGACCCTGCATTCACTATATCTGGTCTCCCCAGGACCCTGCATTCACTATATCTGGTCCCCCCAGGACTCTGCATTCACTATATCTGGTCCCCCAAGGACCCTGCATTCACTATATCTGGTCTCCCCAGGACCCTGCATTCACTATATCTGGTCTCCCCAGGACTCTGCATTCACTATATCTGGTCTCCCCAGGACTCTGCATTCACTATATGTGATCTCCCCGGGACTCTGCATTCACTATATCTGATCTCCCCAGGACTCTGCATTCACTATATCTGATCTCCCCAGGACTCTGCATTCACTATATCTGGTCTCACCAGGACTCTGCAGTCACTATATCTGGTCTCACCAGGACTCTGCATTCACTATATCTGGTCTCACCAGGACTCTGCATTCACTATATCTGGTCTCACCAGGACTCTGCATTCACTATATCTGGTCTCACCAGGACTCTGCATTCACTATATCTGGTCTCACCAGGACTCTGCATTCACTATATCTGGTCTCACCAGGACTCTGCATTCACTATATCTGGTCTCACCAGGAGCCTGCATTCACTATATCTGGTCTCCCCAGGACCTGCATTCACTATATCTGGTCTCCCCAGGACTCTGCATTCACTATATCTGGTCTCCCCAGGACTCTGCATTCACTATATCTGGTCTCCTGCCAGGACTCTGCATTCACTATATCTGGTCTCCCCAGGACTCTGCATTCACTATATCTGGTCTCCCCAGGACTCTGCATTCACTATATCTGGTCTCCCCAGGACTCTGCATTCACTATATCTGGTCTCCCCAGGACCCTGCATTCACTATATCTGGTCTCCCCAGGACCCTGCATTCACTATATCTGGTCTCCCCAGGACCCTGCATTCACTATATCTGGTCTCCCCAGGACCCTGCATTCACTATATCTGGTCCCCCCCAGGACCCTGCATTCACTATATCTGGTCCCCCAGGACTCTGCATTCACTATATCTGGTCTCCCCAGGAGCCTGCATTCACTATATCTGGTCTCCCCAGGAGCCTGCATTCACTATATCTGGTCTCCCCAGGACCCTGCATTCACTATATCTGGTCTCCCCAGGACCCTGCATTCACTATATCTGGTCTCCCCAGGACCCTGCATTCACTATATCTGGTCTCCCCAGGACCCTGCATTCACTATATCTGGTCTCCCCAGGACCCTGCATTCACTATATCTGGTCCCCCAGGACCCTGCATTCACTATATCTGGTCTCCCCAGGACCCTGCATTCACTATATCTGGTCTCCCCAGGACCCTGCATTCACTATATCTGGTCTCCCCAGGACTCTGCATTCACTATATCTGGTCTCCCCAGGACTCTGCATTCACTATATCTGGTCTCCCCCAGGACTCTGCACTCACTATATCTGGTCTCCCCCAGTACACAGAACATGGAAATGCAATTATTTTAGTAACTATAAACTGCTAAATACCTTTTCTCATCAGCAGAATATAGCAGTCTTGTGACTTCTATCAGTGTCTGGTTAAAGCTTGTAGGAGGAGTTTTCATTCTCTCCCGATTGTCCTATGAGGATGCAGGACACCCCTGACCCTCTGTCAGGACAGTGCCGATTGGGCCTGTGCTGATAACATGCACCCTCCCAAGAAAAAAAAAAACTCTGGCACACCAAACTGAGCATGTGCAGCTTGTCCCCAAGGCTCAGTACTATCAGGAGATGGGTTGGGGACTGTGGAAGAAGGGGAGGATCACAGAAGACAGGATCAAACAGCCTTTTTACGCAATGCAGAGGATTAACCCCTTAGTTTCCACGGTGAGTATAACAAGCATGCTTTACTACATATACAGACTGATTTTACTGTTGTGGGTCTAGTAACACTTTAAATTTGCTTTTTGCTCCCGTTTGGATGGATTTTGGTTTCACTGTAATTAATTTGACATTACTATACACAGTCTGGTCTTAGTTTTCTTAAGTGTAGCCATGCAGATCTGGCCGTCCCTCATGCTGCTGCTGATCCCTGACAGCTTGCGTGATGCCTGAACAAAGATGGCACCGTCCTTTGGCAGATAAAAGCAGACAAAGGCATTGTCAGATAGATAGAGCAGTGGTTCTCAACCTCAGGTCCTCAAGCACCCCCAACAGGCCATGTTTGCAGGTTTTCCTGCTGACGTCAGTTTTGACGAAACGGTCGTAGGGTCGTCACTTATACACGCACTGCGCATGCGCGAACCGTCTCTGTAGATACTAACAGAGCTGTTTTTTTTTCTAGTATTTTACTTGCAAGGAACGTTTTTATGTATTAGGATTTTTTGTCCTATCTTTGGAAACTTAATAAACCAATCAAAGGAATCTCTGCAATACTGGAGTTTTTTCTCTCCCACTCTCGTTTTTTTCCTGTCCTCTACCTGGGAAACCCACGGGATGCCTGTACTTCACCCGTGGAACGTCAGCCGGTCACCTGTGAGGGAAGTCTCTAAGATCTCAGCAGCGATCCTGTTGTTCTACTAAGCCTTGTTTGACCCCCCCTGAGTAAGGGCGGTCGCAGGCTTTTTGGTAAGCCTTCATTTGTATTGAAAGACGACGGGTAGCACGGCGGTGGAAATACACACCCATGGTTTCACACTGGAAATCTTTCACTGGATATCTACACTTCTACACTTTTTTTGATATGTTTTTTTTTTCTTTTGCGTTTACATGCACGGTTTTGCTGCCATTGCAGTAATCATACGTAGCGCCATGCTCCTAACGGGCAGACGCTATTGTTTTTTTTGTAAATTTAAGTTTGTCTGAAGCTGCAGTTTGGCTCAGAATAATTATACTAAAGTTCTGGTTTCTGTACCAGTTTGGCTGGGTTGTGCTAATTTCCACTTGGCCCATGGGTGTCGCTGTCACCACCGGTAAGTGTTGGAAATGCAACAGGCTAAATGCATTGGGTACCCCTTTTAGGCCCCTTTCACACTTGTGCGACTTCAAAGTTTTAGGCTGCGATTTTTGCCGCAATTTCATGGAATGCCTGTGTAAGCAGAGCTGGTGCAAGGATTTTTGACACCCTAGGCGAAACCTCATTTTGCAGCCCCCCCCCTTGGCTGACTCCGCCCCCTTTCCCCAGCCCATGTAAATCACACCTTTTTAATAAAGCGCCCATCAAATGCAGCCTCACCAGCGCCCATCACATGCAGCCTCACCAGCACCCATCAAATGCAGCCTCACCAGTGCCCATCAAATGCAGCCTCACCAGCACCCATCAAATGCAGCCTCACCAGTGCCCATCAAATGTAGCCTCACCAGCACCCATCAAATGCAGCCTCACCAGCGCCCATCAAATGCAGCCTCACCAGCGCCCATCAAATGTAGCCTCACCAGCACCCATCAGATGCAGCCTCACTAGTGCACATCAAATGCAGCCTCACCAGCGCCCATCAAATGTAGCCTCACCAGCACCCATCAAATGTATCCTCACCAGCACCCATCAAATGTAGCCTCACCAGCACCCATCAAATGCAGCCTCACCAGCACCCATCAAATGCAGCCTCACCAGCGCCCATCAAATGCAGCCTCACCAGTGCCCATCAAATGCAGCCTGACCAGCACCCATCAAATGCAGCCTCACCAGTGCCCATCAAATGCAGGCTACCAGCGCCCATCAAATGCAGCCTCGCCAGCGCCCATTAAATGCAGCCTCGCCAGCGCCCATTAAATGCAGGCTACCAGCGCCCTTCAATGCAGCCTCACCAGCGCCCATCAATGAATGTTTGCTTGCTGCGGGAGGCCATTTTTTTGGGGTTTGTTATCCCGACCTCATGGCCCTCCTGGCCTAAGGTGTGTGCTGCCTTATTCAATGTCTCGGGGGCGGCTGGCCCGAGGCTCCGCAACTGAAAAGTAGGCCCAGAGGCTCTGGGGCCTACCGATCCAAAATGGTCCTGTGCTGTCTTGCCTGCGGGGGAGAAGCCACGCAACTGGAGGATCCGGGGGAGGACTTTTTCGAAAGAGGACCGAGCAACAAGGCCGGTACCTCATGGAAAAGCCTTTTGGGTTACCAACCACACAGTATCGCCGGGTTGGCTGAAAGAATCAGGTAATGTGGGGCAACTCTTTAACTTTGCAACAAGAATCCGATTGTGCCTTCCTGTGGCAGAGGATTGCACAACGAGATCGATAAACTTGTCAAGTCTGTGGCAGAGACTTTGACCGGGCATCTCATCGGCTGCTAGGTCAGGAGAGGGGCCTATCCGGTGGTTGCTGGATCCAGCCTGTGGCAGAGACTTGACCGGGCGTCTCATCGGCTGCTAGGTCAGGAGAGGGGCCTATCCGGTGGTTGCTGGATCCAGTCTGTGGAAATTGTTTGTCCTCTGGATCAAGGAAACATCTCTAAGCCACAAACTACAAAAGGTACCTGAATTCCCCTTCTCCTCTACCCGTCTATTGCAAAAGTGTGCGTTTTTGTTAAATAAACATCCAGAAAAAAGGACTAAGTGTCGGAAAAATATTCTTTGACCAACCCCTTTTTACAGGACCCCCTGAGACGGACACAGTGAACAGGTGAGGGAACGGTAAGCCCAACAAAAACCAGAAGCTCCTTGGGGGGGTCAGTGCTACACATATGTGGGTTATTGTTGTATTAGGGTTTTTTATCTGCACATATTTTTGACTATTAATAATGCATCATAAATCATATTTATTTGTATTGCACTTTAGTACATTATCCAGCGCAGCACTCCTATTCTTATCTTGCCTTAAATCAGAGTCAACGCCTTGGTATTTTTGACAGGTATTTTATCTAAGAGAAATTCCCAAAACATGGCCCGTTGGGGGTACTTGAGGACAGGGTTGAGAACCTCTGGAGATAAAAGTACTGTGATCTCTGCGAGAGGTAATAAATACCTGGAAGGGTTACACAGGTTTTTTATTTTTCCTGGGTTCTATGCCCCGCCCCCTTTATGTGGTGTCAAATCTCACAATGCGTTTCATTTTAAAACCAGCACCCTGGACGCTTTATTTAGGGGCGCAGTTACTTCCCATTATGCATCAAAGGCCACCTCGGAAAAATCGCCCCACTAGGGCGGACATTCCGCTCTTCAGCAGGTTGACAGTGCCTGAGACCACCGACTCAGCTACCACCTTCTCTGCAGCGACCACGGCCGGCTGTGTGGCCAGGACGACGGTGCCCCTCGCAGCGGCGGCACCGACCACCCCATACAGCCCGATCCCCGCCGTCAGGCCCAGTCCGATGGCATTACAGGTGAAACGCGTCGTGTACCCGGAGCAGAACTTCTCCTGTTCTTCCTGCAGATGAGACTCCAGCTCTCCCAGCACTGTGGCGTGGTGGGCGGGGTTGGGACCCTTCAAGGAGTCGGTGAACTTTTTGGTCAGTTCCTCCACCTTCTCGGAGATGAGCGTCCTCATGGTGGATGGTAGGAGGTGGGAAGGCTGAGAGGAGACAAAAAACAAAAAAAACATTGTTATCTTATAGATGCATGCGATTCACTTAAAAGGGGAACTCCACTTTTGTTAACCACTTTACATCCGCGCTATGGCCGAATGACGGCCACAGTGCGGATGTGAATTCCCGGGAGGCCGTCATATGACGTCCTCCCCTGTGCACGCTCCCTGCACGCGCCCTATAGGGCGCGCGTGGTGCGTGCTGTGATCACTGAGTCACTGAGACTCGGCTGATCAGCGATCCGTGTAAGGGGCGGGTCCCAGCCCCTTACCATGTGATCAGCTGTCAGCCAATGACAGCTGATCACATGATGAAAACAAAAGCTCGGTGATCGTTTTTTTTTTCCTCCTTACGCTGACAGCGGAGAAAAAAAAAAGCCGATCACCGGCTCATTTTAAAGGGACATCGGTCCCGAAAAGTCAGAGGCAATTATGCCTCATGTAATGCCCACAAGTGCCACCTGTCAATGCCCACAAGTGCCACCTATCAATGCCCACCAGTGCCACCTGTCAATGCCCACCAGTGCCACCTGTCAATGCCCACCAGTGCTGCCAATCAGTGCCACCGAAAAGTGCTGCCTATCAGTGTAACCCATCAGTGCCCATCACTGCCACCCATCAGTGCCCTTCACTGCTGCCTCATCAGCGTACATCAATGATGGACAAAAATTTTTTTTTTTTAATTCAGTCTTTTAAATTTTTTTAACAAAAAATAAAAATCGCAGAGGTGATCAAATACCACCAAAAGAAAGCTCTTTTTGGGGGGGGGGAAATGATAAAAATTTAATTTGGGTACAGTGTTGTATGACCGCGCAATTGTTATTCAAAATGTGACAGCGCTGAAAGCTGAATATTGGTCTGGATAGGAGGGGGGGTTTAAGTGCCCGGTAAGCAAGTGGTTAAGGGAAAAGACAAACACTCTGCAGGGATTTTAACTATTTGCTGACCAGCCAGTAGTAATTTTACTGCTGGCTGGCGGCTCCCAACTTCCTGGCTGACAAGCGCACGTGCGCCTCCTGCCTCTCATGCTGCGATTGGACACAGCATGAGTTCATCAGCAGGCTCGCAGCCAATGATTTTGGCTGTGAACCTGCTGATTGCTGGGGCCAATCACAGCACAGATCTGTGTGTGTTAGTAAACACAATACAGTTCTGGTTGGTTTTCCTCCCTTATTTCTCTTATCATTAAGGCCCCTTTCACACTGGGGCGGTTTTCAGGCGGTACAGCGCTAAAAATAGCGCCTGTATACCGCCTGAAAAAACCGGCCCCATTCACTCCAGTGTGAAAGCCGGCGGGCTTTCACACTGGAGCGGTGCGCTAGCAGGACCGCAACAAAAGTCCTGCTAGCAGCATCTTTGGAGCGGTGAAGGAGCGGTGTATTTACCGCTCCTATACCGCTCCTTCCCATTGAAATCAATGGGAAACCGCGGGGATACCGCCCGCAAACCGCCGCTGCAGCGGCACTTTGCGGAGGTTTTTAACCCTTTTGCGGCCGCTAGCGGGGGTTAAAACCACCCCGCTAGCGGCCGCATACCGCGGGTAAAACGATGTTAAAGCAGCGCTAAATATAGCGCTGCTTTACCGTCGCCGCCCCGCACCGCCCCAGTGTGAAGCCAGCCTTAGGGCTGAGAACAGGGCTGACCACCGCTGTTACTAGTGTCTGTCTGGGCCGTATCCTAGTCACGGTCAGAACTATACTAATGTCCCACTACGAACCCTGTTTTTTTTTTTTTTTTTTTTCTCGGATGTGGTCACTCACCTGATTGTTGAGGAATTCCGCCAGCTCCATCTTGGTGTTCTCCAGGGTCTTCTGGTTCATAATAGCATAAAACATCTGGAAGAGAGAGCCGAGAGTGAGAGATGGCGGTGTGTGGCCGTATATGGGCAGCAACCAATTGCGGATAGAGACGGTTGGATTTGTCCAAACCGATTGGCTCATCTCTAATTGTGATGTCACTTTTCTCCTCACAAGGGTCAAAAATTGATAAAGGTCTTTGGCTCTTCTCGTATGCTTTTCCCCTAGGGCAGCCATTTGGAATCATGGGGCTTAATGCACCCCCTTCCAGTTAGGGCCCCACCATCCTTTGTGCTCGGTGTGACTGTCAATGCTAGCATATGCAATGTCTGGGGCTCAGAAGAATAGAATTGTGTAGGGGGCGTAGCCGATTAGGTCAAGCCACACCTACAACATTGGTGTCATTGGAAGGAATTAACCCTTACAGACCACTTTGACCTACATGTAAGCCTAGATTAAGGCTTTCCTGTAGGTCCAAGAAATATCTCCCGAACCTAAAAGGTTCAGGAGATATTTACAGAAATAGCGGCACTGCTATCTACGGCGCAGGTTCACTGGGTGCGCCGCAAGTGAAGGCAAACATGCCGTCACTTACGGCTCCCGCGCCGGAGTGACGTCATCGCTGCTCCGCCCACTCATAGCGCCAGAGCAGCGATACCCGAAAGGAAGATGGAGGCTCTGTGCACCAGGGGGCAGCGGTGACATCGCTGGCTCCTGTGTCAGGTAAGTGACACATAATGGGCTACTATGCGATGCGATGCATAGTAGTCCATTATGCTTTACCTTTGCAGGGAAACAAAGAGGAAGTAACACCCATCAGGGTTTACTTCCTCTTTAATGCGCCATCATTGGCATCACTGGAAAGAAAAATGCCTCATTGTTGGGTTCAGTGAAAGGAATAATAAATAAAGGAATAATGCCTCATATTAGCAGGAGGAACAGTGCCCCAAGGGCCGGAGATAAAAGGCAAGCAAAGGGGCACAACCGGCCCATTGGACTGCAGTTTGGAGACCACTGGCCTACATGTTTCTTTGGAAGATGGGCTTCTTCAGGACTCTTCTAGTCTCAAGTATGTGCAGTGTATATTATATGCTCTTATGAATTTTATATAAAAATATAAAACTTAATCATTATAAGAGTAACTTCTAATATTGGGTTTCCTCCCACACTCCAAAGACATGCTGGTAGGGCAATTGCTTCCTGTCTATATTGTCCCCTAGTATGTTTATGAATGTGAGTTAGGGACCTTAGAGTGCAAGTTCCTTGATGGCAGGGACTGATGTGAATGTACAATATATATAGAAACTAGGGGAAAAAAAAAAAAGAAAAGAAAACGCATGCTAGGTGGTGGTGATCTATCAATCTATCTATCCATCTCATATAATGAGTATTAGAGTATATTTTTATGGAATTCATAGGAGCATATGATATACACAGAGACCAGAAGAGTCCTGAAGAAGCACAACGTCCCGTGAAACTCGTAGACCTTGATTTTCCTTGATGTTGACTCATGTCCCCAAGACATACTTGTCAACTTATTGTGCAAAATTATATACCATACATTTATGTATGATGTGTTTTAATGCCCTATTATTCTAATTTTAAGAAATATTGTATTAACATTCAGTATAAATTTGATAGTTCCTGTATCAGGTCACTATAGGAGATATATTTAAAGTACCTATATATACATAAAGTGTGTGTGTGTGTGTGTGTGTGTGTGTGTATGTATGTGTATGTGTATATATATATATATATATATATATATATATATATATATATATATATATATATATATATATATATATATATATAAATATATATATATATATATATATATATATATATATATATATATATATATACACACACACACATATATATATATATATATATATACACACATACACACACACACACACACACACACACACATATATATATATATATACACACATACATACACACACACACACACACACACACACACACATACACATATATATATATATATATATATAAATATATATATATATATATATATATATATATATATATATATATATATATATATATATATATAAAAAAGCATATCAAAGCGAGTTTCCCCATAGAAGTCAATGGTAACGAAGAGAATTTGTTCCGTATTGACTTCTATTACATGCAATACCGCATGTGGCCAGAGGTCGGGGGGTGCTGGAGAGCCTTGGAAATTCTCGGGGACAGCTCGGCTGAACTCGGAAACAAAGTGTCTTCAAGTATATCCGAACGGCTCCGAAACGTTCAGAGTGTCCCCAGCGCCCCCGCACCTCTGGCCAAATGCGGTACTGCACACCACCATTAGCTTGAATTCTGCTTGTTTTGCAAGACGACACTCGCAATCCGAGTCAGAATAAAAAAATAAAAAAAGTTTGCTCGCCTTTCAAACTGTTTGTTAACCGCATTACTCGTCAACAAAGGTTCCACTGTATATGGTTTGGTAAGAGGAAGGACACTCATAGGCAGTCTTTGCTGGGCCCGGCCCGTCCCTGCTGGGGTCCTTGTGGCATTACTCCCTTTACCCCCTTACTGGTGACCCTGCTCTTCTCCAATCAGAGGACAGCATATTCCATGTGTGTATGTCATGAACGATGGCAAGGAAAAAGCCATTTAGTCGGTTTATTTGAGCCAATATAATAAAGACTTACCTCCATCGGTGTTGAGAAGCCGTATTTTTGTCGCTCAAGAACACTGACAAATTCCTAGAAGAAATGAAGACATAGATGGAGTATTACACCGGGTATGTGAAAATAAAGGACAAACTGTCACTACATGGAGGACACATGTAACATGCATTGTGGGTAATTCAGAATGAAGGGCTCCACAATGCATGTATTGCGTGTTACTGCAAGGTAATAGTGTTACTGGGTCCTTAGATTACAGTAGGGGTGCAACGGATCAAAAAAAAACTCATGGATCGGATCGATCCTCGGATCAGAGTCACGGATCGGATCAGTTTTCGGATCAGCAAATAATAATTGAATTTGCAAAAACCTGTGAAAATTCCACCACCATATAATCCCCACTGTAATATCCACAATCTCCCCACTGTAATATTTGCCGAGTATTGGCAGGGTATGGCAGAGTATTGGCAGGGTATTGGCAGAGGATTGGCAGGGTATTGGCAGAGGATTGGCAGGGTATTGGCAGAGGATTGGCAGAGTATTGGCAGGGTATTGGCAGGGTATTGGCAGAGGATCAGCAGGGTATTGGCAGAGTATCAGCAGAGTATTGGCAGAGGATCAGCAGAGTATTGGCAGAGGATCAGCAGAGTATTGGCAGAGGATCAGCAGAGTATTGGCAGAGGATCGGCAGGCTATGGGCAGAGGATCGGCAGGCTATTGGCAGAGGATCAGCAGAGTATTGGCAGGGTATTGGCAGAGGATCAGCAGAGTATTGGCAGGGTATTGGCAGGGTATCAGCAGAGTATTGGCAGGGTATTGGCAGGGGATCAGCAGAGTATTGGCAGGGTATTGGCAGGGGATCAGCAGAGTATTGGCAGGGTATTGGCAGGGGATCAGCAGAGTATTGGCAGGGTATGGCAGAGTATTGGCAGAGTATTGGCAGGGTATCGGCAGGGTATTGCAAAGTATTGGCAGGGTATTACAGTGCTGCCATCCGATCTCTCCCCTCCACTGTACAGATCTGTACACAGAGGGGAGAGAGGAACCGGCGTCATCTTGACGCTGGTTTGTTTACAAGTGATCGCTCCGTCATTTGACGGGGAAATCACATTGCAAAGGCCGATGGGTGCACCAAGATGGCCACCGCTCCGGAGCTAGGCCGAAGCATGTGCCGATCCGAACAGGGTGACCCGTTCGGATCACGGATCGGTGACGATCCGTTGCACCCCTAGATTACAGTGTACTGTTCATTGCCTTAATGCTACTGAGGTGCCATTACACCCTCGTTCACATTGAATGCGGCTTAGAAATTGTGCGACTTCATCAAAATTTTTTTTTAAATCGTACAATTTCAAAGCAGCATGTCAGTTCAGGTTTACGACTTGGAAGACATCTGTGGGGCTTCATGCACAGAGGTCTATGCAAGTCGCACCCAAAATCGCCAAAAAGTAGAGCAGGAACCACTTTTTTCAAATTGACTTGGCACCGCAAAAGCCGGCGCCGCACCCATATGAACAGTGCGATTGCCGACAATAGGGTGCGACTTGTCAAATCGCATGACAAGTCGCTCCAGTGTGAAGGAGGGCTAAAAATGAATCGCACCTCAATGCAGTAACACGGGTCCCCCATACAGCACCAGTATAAAGGGGCCCCAAATGGTTTTACTTCATCATTCCTGAAGCGGCTGGTTGATGAGAACGTTGCGCTTTTTGTCTTATTCTTTCATTACAACGGAATATGAAGCGTCTTCATACCGACCTGCAGGATGGAGGGGAGGTGTGAGCAGGTGAGGAGCTCCCCGCTCCGGTCCGTCTTTGTCCGGTGCCAGACGCCTTTCACCGCGTCCGCTATGAACACGCGCAGGTTCTCCTGGAAGTCTTCATCCATATCTGTCATGGGGGGAGGGGACAATTATAATGTGACCGAGAGCCAAGACAGAGATTAGGGAAGATTCATATCATTACTAATCCAGTCTGAAGATTGTGAGATTCTACCGGAGAGATTTCCATCACGGCGGAGCGCCAATGACGCGCCATTCTGGCACAATGACATCAGCACTGAAATGTTTTCTCGTGTGCCCTGCAATATAGTCTGCTCTAAAATGCGTCTTTAGGTCCCGTTCACGCCGGAGCGTATCGGAATCGCTGGTAGAATTCTGGAATCGCTGGTAGAATTGCGCAATTCTGCCAGCGATTCCAGAATCGCAGAAAAAAAACGTGCGACGTGCTTGCGGCGACTTCTTAAAATGGCACCCTAACCGTTTCCGCGATTTTAGCAAGAAAAGCGCACTGCAAAACGCAACTCTCTCGCCCCAAAAGAAAGCTCCGGCTCCTTTTTCAGCAACAAGTGTTGTAATTCGCCTGCGATTTATCGCAGCAAAATCGCAGGCACGATTGGAGCATCGTTAAGCCTGCATTTCACACCTCAGTGCTTCAAAATCGCAATTTGCGGTGATTCTGCCCACGATTTCAAAGCGCCGAGGCGTGAATGGCCAAATCGCAGAACGCGCGTTTGAGATGGCATTCGTTTTAACGACACCTAAAAATCGCGGCGTGGTTCGGCCCCGCAATTGTCACGCGATAGATTGTGCTCCAAGATTGTTGCGTGATAAATCGCGGCAAAACCCGCATTGCATGAAGCATGTCGCCCCCCAAAAGTAGCTCCTGAACTTTTTTTTTTGGGGGGGGGGGTGACGTGCTTCACTCGACGCGACAAACAGTGTCTTCATGCAATGCGGGTTTTGCCGCGATTTATCACGCAACAATCTTGGCAGAACCGCAACACGATTTTAGGTGGGGGCTCTGCAACTTGAACATTTCACCTGCAACACTTGATCATGGTTGCAATGCTCTGCGGGCCTTTTTATTATGTCAATGGGGGAGATTTACTATAATTGGAGCACACAGAATCTGGTGCAGCTCTGTATGGTAGCCAATCAGCTTCCAGCTTCAGTTTAGCTTTGACAGTAAAAGCTGGAAGCTGATTGGTTTCTATGCAGAGGTGCACCAGATTTTGCATGCTGCACTGATCCAGGACCCTTTACTCCCCCCGGTTGCAGAGCCTTTTTTTATGGGGACCCCTTCACATATTCTGCAGGGGGCTCCGCTTCCTGCTGTCTTGGCCCCCCCCCCCCCCGGTGGCAGAATGCCAAGGCCCGGTTGCAAGTGCAACTGCAGAGCAGATCTCCCTTCTGCAATAATACAAGATTAGCTGCCCGCTCACAGGTTTCCCACCAAATGCACATCTCAGCACACTTCAGCTGTGCCAGAATGACTGACTCCCATTAGCATGTGCGGAGGGGGGGCGTGGCTGATTAGGTCAAGCCACGCCTACAACATTGCCCGGTCCACTGTCCTGTGTTTACGAGTCCTGTAGAGTGCTAACAAGGCCAGTCACATAAAGACTCCAAGACTGGGTGTATGGGGGCAGTGGCGGCCGGTGTTTTTTTTTTGTTGGTCGGCAAACAACCCCACCCCGTTGGTCGGCAAACAACCCCACCCCGTTGGTCGGCAAACAACCCCACCCCGTTGGTCGGCAAACAACTCCACCCCATTGGTCGGCAAACAACTCCCCCCCCTGTTGGTCGGCAAACAACCCCACCCCTGTTGGTCGGCAAACAACTCCCCCCCTGTTGGTCGGCAAACAACTCCCCCCCTGTTGGTCGGCAAACAACCCTACCCTGTTGGTCGGCAAACAACCCCACCCTGTTGGTCGGCAAACAACCCCACCCTGTTGGTCGGCAAACAACCCCACCCCGTTGGTCGGCAAACAACTCCACCCCGTTGGTCGGCAAACAACCCCACCCTATTGGTCGGCAAACAACTCCCCCCTGTTGGTCGGCAAGCAACTCCCCTGTCGGTCGGCAAACAACTCCCCCCCTGTTGGTCGGCAAACAACTCCCCCGTTGGTCGGCAAACAACCCCCCCGTTGGTAGGCAAACAACCCCACCCCTGTTGGTCGGCAAACAACTCCCCCCTGTTGGTCGGCAAACAACTCCCCCCCTGTTGGTCGGCAAACAACTCCCCCCCTGTTGGTCGGCAAACAACTCCCCCCCTGTTGGTCGGCAAACAACTCCCCCCCTGTTGGTCGGCAAACAACTCCCCCCCCTGTTGGTCGGCAAACAACCCCACCCCGTTGGTCGGCAAACAACCCCCCCGTTGGTCAGCAAACAACCCCCCGCTGTCGGAAAACAACCCTCCACTGTCGGCAAACAGCCCCACCGTTGGTCGGTGGCATCTCAGCACCCCCTTTATTATGGGGACCCCTTCACATATTCTGCAGGGGGCTCCCTTTCCTGCTGTCTTGCCCCCCCCATGGTGGCAGAATGCCAAGGCCCGGTTGCAAGTGCAACTGCACAGCAGATCTCCCTTCTGCAATAATAGAAGATTACCAGCATGCATTCCCAGCACACTTCAGCTGTGCCAGAATGACTGACCCCCATGCGCATGTGCGGGATGACGTCATCCCTCGCCAGCCAATCAAGAGGCGGAAAAACAGGCAGTCAGGTGAAGAGGAAAGCTGCCACCGTATGTAACTATCGTATCGCTGGAAGTTCCGCTTTTAGCCCCGGTTCGCACCAATACCATTTTTTTGGTATTTTGGTCACCTTTGCAGTGCGATTTAAGCCCATACAAAATGAATAGGCTCAGATCGCACTGCACTGAATCGCATGTGAATTGTATGTTGTGCAATTCCTGTGCTGCTAATTTCAGATTCATAGTGTGAACTAGGGTTGCAACGATATCGGTGCCGATACTAAGCATTTATACGAGTTCTCATGCAAATGCTCCGATACCTGAAACTGGTACCTTTGCTGTGCGATTTGAGCCCATACAAAACCAATGGGCTCAAAACGCACCGCAAAGAAATCTCATGCGATTTGAACCAGAATGCCGTGCAATTCCTTTCCGAATCGCGTCGCTCCTGTGTGAACCCAGGCTGAAGTCACTAAGACAAGCCCACAGGGGCAGTGCGGGATATCGTATGCGATTCGGACAGGGATTGTACAATGTTTCATTTTACGTTCTCCGTCCACCTTTTTATTAGGTTTCATGTACT